>OU830599.1:56073807-57323807 GCA_917563855.2 Limnephilus lunatus
TATTTTTGAAGTCGATTTTGAAATCGACTTCATTGATTTGAAAGTGGTAAATAATGCACAACAAATTATAATTTTTTAATAATTATAATTTCGGGGGCCAACTGTCGGGTCACGGTCTCCAAACATTGAAACATTCATTAGAGAGGGTATTGCTTGTTTGTACCTACAGCTTGAAATGATGCTGCATACTGAACACTGAATGGGCTCTTGAACTTGAGTTTTTTGCGGGAAGCGGATCCTACTCCTACTCCTTTTTCAAATTGACTACTCCCAGAGAACCAGATTCAGTGCTCAGACCCAAACCGGGAACTCGCAACCGGACTCGGAGCCGGAACCCGAATGCGTCTCCGTATTCGCGGTCCGAGCCAATCGCAACACGCGTGTTTGAGTTCTTATGCGGGTTTTAGTTCCGAGGTGCGGCTCCGGCCGAACCCGTGCATCCCGGTTGTCGCAACAGCACCCAGTACCCAATCCGCACCAAAGAACTCGGACCCGGGACCTGCTCCTAGAACTCGAGTACTTTTAAAAGGAAGCACGCCTCGGAGGCCTCCGATAAAATGCAGAACTTACCCATTGCTGGTTCAGATAGCCTAGAATTGATGGCAGATTTCTTGACGTTGTGTAGTTCCAGAGATTGTTTTTGTTTCATAAACACGAATGTTTTACCTTCATAAACACGATTTAGGTGTTTTAAGTTGAGGTCTCATAGTGAATTTATTTGCAGGTGTACATAAAGCGCGGGCCGCAGTACCTGTCCGCCGTGATTGAGTTCCGCAACCACCGTGGGGCCGCTATAGCGCGCAAGATGCTCGTGCCCATAGCGCTGTCCAACTGGGGCACCTCGGTCCAGGTCGACTGGTCCAGGCACGACTGGTATCTGGACTTCACTCAGGTAGGATCATTTCACATTACATTTATTAAATTGATATTTTCAGCACGATTACATCTACATCTAAGCAGAATCGATGCCTATGACAAACTAAGATTTCAGCGCTGATTTATCAATATCGCTAGCTCGTAAAGCTTTAGTATCGGTAATTTTATTGTTGTCGGTTATTTTAATTAAATTCGGTATTTTTTAAAAATGTCGATAATTTTTATCAATGTCGATAATTATTGAGATATATAAAATGTAACATTGTGGGTAATCTTAATATATAAAAGAAAGCCGGGTTAGTTACACCATTTATAACTCAAGAACGGCTGGACCGATTTTTATGATCTTTAATTTGTTGGATTAGTCTCCGCCCCTAAGAGCAGAATAGCCATTAAAACATCGGAAAAATTCACGAAAAAAAAATTTATGAAAAAAATTATTTTCCTCATACATTTTGTATGGAACGAATTCTCACATTTTGAAAGAACTTCACCAATGTTGTGATAAGTATAACATTGAATAGTGAGTGAATTCCAAAAATTTAAAAACGTTAAATGTTTTGCTTTTGTTCTTAAACAAACATATATACCTAATGCTCTCTCTCTCTTTCTCAACAGTCGAAAATGAGACAAACGGTGAACTTATGTCTGCACCCCTCCAAAGGAAAAATGCAATAATTATAACAAATCTCCGACACACGTATAAAAAAAATGAAACCCCATTCCCGTAATTAAGTGGAAAAGTAAAAAAAATCACAAAAAAATATAAATCCGTACATAACGCCATATCTGTTGTTGACAAAAACAAAACACGTACAGTTGGGCATCGATAATTGCTTCATTCTGTAGTTTTTAAATTAATAAATAATTGAATTTAATTCACCTAATAAGTTAACACCAGTTATTGATTCTGAGGCGCTTTGAAGTTCGCCGGGTCAACTAGTTGTATAATTAAATAATATGTATCTCTTCAAATTAATAAAAAAATAATTTTAAAAAATTTCCTCACGCTGGGATTCGAACCTACCCGGATTGGTTGTCGATGACCTTACCCCTCGACCACAGTGTAAGTATTTTTTTTATTTATTTCATGAGAATTTATAGATAAATAGAAATATAGAATGTTTTTTTGCTTGTGCCTGTAAAATTTTTTTAGTCTCACCCTTTTTGCTGTCGGTTTTCCCGCGTTATTTTTCTCGCCAATATATTCTTTAAAAATTCTGATATGATTATGTCAAGGCGCTTTTTACCTCTTGGCATGTTATTTGACACGTGATCCGGAAAATGATATTTACCTTATAATTTTCCGTCTTTTTTGGTCGCGTTATGTTATTTTTTAATATCTATAGATTTACTTTACATGAAATAAACTCTAAAAAACATTTGAAGCAACTCATTTCAGTAACCAAATACCAGCTGTGAAAAAAGTATTTCAGACGTAGATATCCTAAGATTTACCAACATTAAAAGTTTGTAATGTACCTACATAGATAGACAGAGCATGAGTAGGTATCTATTATGTTTATACTTGCTAATTCATGGTGGAGTTCCAGGTTAATGATTTAGGACGTGTATTTCACAGAATTTGAACATTTCATCATATTTAAATGTTAAAATTTAAGTTCTGTAAAATATCCTTTCAAGTTCTGTCATTACTTCATAGTGGGCTGGTTGTCTGACAGTATTTAGATAATAACAGAACTTGAATAGGATGTTCACACAACTTGAATATTAAGGACGCGTTGTTTCACAGCAATAGAACAATTCATCAAATTTCAAAGCTAATTTTCAAGTTTTGTGAAAGATTGGTTCAAGTTGTGTTATTATTTCAGTTCTGCTCAGCAACGAACCTATAATGATATATTAACAGAAATTGAATGAGTCTTTCACAGAACTTGAAAATTAACCTTGAAATTTGATGAATTGTTCAAATTCTGTGAAATCACCCGTCCTAATTTTATGAACGAAATTTGAGGAATTGTTCAAATTATGTGAATCAACCCGTTTAGAATCTATCTATTTTTCTTCTATTTATAAACATAAGAGTGTCTGTGCCCTGTGGAATGGCGGACATCGTGCGGCGGCGTGGATTTTATTTTTATACAAATCTATTTAAACCGCGGCATACTCCATTTCTACCGATTTATTACTTATGTACCTTAAACACTTTAAGTTTTAAAGCACTTAAAAATATATCAAGGTATTGCCCGTGCCGAAACGCAAATTATATGGAATTCCCTCCATAGAAAAAATCGCAAAGTATGCTCCGAAAATTTATTATAAACGTGTTTGTTTCAGTTGTTTTAAAAATTTATTATTTTTCTTTAAATGCTGTTTTAGGAAACCTACGCGAGATTTTGGCTCTATTTTGAACGAGTCGTGTTTAATTAAACATTTCACAATTTCGTTTAAATATTATCGATTTTAACATTAGTGTGCTCTCTCAAACATTCGTATTTACATATCTCTCCTACTTCTTCTTTTTGAGCGAGATATTTCTTATTTTATTCCTCTGTTACCTTGTTATATTGTTATTCACCTGTTACGGTAATCTTAATCATTTTCGGTTGTCAGGGTTGGATAATAGGGTTGGACAACAGGGGTGGACAGCGCAATAAATATACAGGGCGAATCAGCACTTACTCTAAAGAATTTAACCAGATTTGTGGGTATACTTGGAGTAAAAAATGTATATGACATTTTGTGGTCCGATGACATTTTTGAAGTGAATACTTTTTTAGCAAAACTCGATGAAACGAAAAATCGACACTAAAAAGAGACAAACACATACATCTATAGGCTTTTGCCTGCGAGAGGATGAGGTAGTATAATCGGTCTCCTCTTTATGCATGTAGTCTATCGGTCTCCTCTTTGTGCGGTGCTTCGTAGCCTTCCCACTCTTGTTTACTTTAGTTTTATGATGGTTTCACTTCCACCGCATGTGAACTGCAAACTTGAATTTTTGAAGTGAAATTTTCTTTTGCACTGCTGTGATTTGAAACTCGATGAAACAAAAAAGCGGCAGTAAAAAGAGACAACCACATATATCTAAGAGAATTTAGCCTAGCAGAGTATGCGATAGTATAATCGATCTTCTGCGAGAGACTGAGATAACTTTGTGCGGTGCTTCGTGTCTACTTTTTTTCACTTCCGCGTTTGAATTGCACACTCTGATTTTTGTAATATCTTAAATTTTTTTTTTACAAATCTATTTATATTATCTCCATTCGGTGCGGAAAGGTTAAACACAGTCTCATAGATTGCATAGATTGCACAGACCATAGTAACGTATGACTGGAATAAGAAAAGCCGGAAGTGGAACAGATTCAGTTTCGAAAAAGTCCACAATTTATCCAACTTTGGTGGAATTTCCCGATAATAAGGATAAAGCGCTCGGACCGGAAAGCTGTGGGACTTTTTCATCGCTAAACTCGGGGCAGTTAAAAACTTATCTTCCGGATAAGTGATATATTATTACTTTAATACGTTGAGAGTTGAGAGTACCTAGTACCTTCCTAATACAAAGATTCTTATAATATTTTAAATAGTGTTCTCGAAAGCGCCTTGTTTTGCTAACTAGTTTGTAGATCATTCCCAATGGTAGATACTCTCAGAATCGCCTTGGATGAATACCATATTTTAAAATCGAAACGTTGTTTAAAAAACACTTTAGCTGTATTTAGTGAACACTGGAGGTTATCCACCACTTACCCGCCCCGGTATAAGTAAACAGATGGTTACTCCTTCAAGGCTCTCGCAAGATTCTAATTTTTTTGTTGAACGAAGCTACATTAATTTATTTTGAACAATTCTAGACCTCCGGAGTCCCTGCATACGTTGTTAGTAAGCAGTATGTAAGTGCTTAACCGGAAAAACAAAATATAAATAATAGGTTAGTATACACAAATATGAATTAAATAAGGCAAAAGAAAAACTCATTCCTGAGGCTCCATGAGGCGGCATTACATCTTGCAAAAAAAAAACCTGCAAGTACCTGTATAAAATAAAGAACATAGAATTGTATGTATTAAAAATGTAATTAGTGAATAGATCTGAATGGCCAGGTATTTTTACCGACCTTCTCTTTCTTTACCGACTTTACCGATATTCGACCTTCTTCCCTTCCTCATTTCAGCCCCACAATATAATACCCCAAGCGGGGATACCACATAATATGTTCACTGGCGGAAAGACAACAGCAGTTGGGATTGATTATTATTATAAAATAGCTGAAGTCCCGGGCGTTGTCCGAACCTTACGTAGAGTTTTTATAAATCAGATGTAGAGAGTAATTTTACTCTTATTTTTCAAATTTTCATCAATCTTCAGATTTTTATTCAGATAAAAACTGAAGATTTGTTTAAAAAACAACACGTTTTTATGACTATAATAATTCAATTTGGGAGGCGGGTATGGGAACCATTTATTTAATAAACAACACCCCTGCCATAGGTCACCCCGAGTAGGGGTTACTTTTCGCTACTTTTGGTGATTTAGCAGGGGTGCCCGGGTTCAAGGGTGAGGTTCGTTTGGCGGCGGATGCGTTTGTCCCCATACTGCGTATCGGGCCGGACCGAAAGAGACTGGTGGCTTTGATCTCTCCAGCCGGACTCTACCCATCGCCATGTAACGCAGTTGGAGGGATGGATTCATACATCCTTCACTCCTGGAGACACACTGGCCACCAGATTCCTTTCCACCTCTCATACATTTTTCCTTCCCAGAACTTCCTCTCCTTTCTTCCTTTCCATAAAAGTACCCTCCACACAGCATCCCCTAAGATGACATAGGCCTGGAGCGAAATTGTTTTATGGAAACTGTTACGCTTGAAACTAACGTAAAAAGAGAAGTTTTTTTAATGACATTTATAAATTATTCACACTTGAGTATTTTAATTCGAAACAAAATCGAGTTGCAACCTTTTCAGTTGCAAAAAAATTGATTAACTCGTTCGTTTAAATGTTTAAATAATTAGTCTCAAATATTTAACGTTCCTACTACTCCTGGATGATATTTGGTACTTTATATTTGGTTTTCAGTAAAATGCTATTAAAAATCTGATTTTGTTTAAATTCTGGAAGCTTTTGTACGTAAACAAAGGTACTTTTTTCAGTACTGAAGTTTCTTTTGGTATCGCAATAATGCCAGCATTTTAGGCTTTATTGATAATCTTTTAATTTTCGAATTGGTGTTGTGAATTATGACATACTTAAAATTTGGGAGCCGATAAAATTTATGAATTATTATTAAACGTTTGAAAGGTCGTGGGTAAAACGATTCTCACTGTTTGAATTCATTTTGATTGTATATATTGTGATTGCTCTCCGCACGATGAAAATTTGACCGTTTATAGAAATAATGGAACTTAATTATTAATCTAAGCACGTTTCTTGATCAATATTTATTTGCAGTCCGTCCTTTGAAAGTCGCCTAAAAATAAGTGTTAAACTTTTTAAACAAATAATGCTTCAGTGTAAATTTGTTTTCTCAATGTCAATGAACAAAGTGTCATTTTTTCATCAGTGTGTCATTCCTCAGGTAACCTCTGAGTCTCACGAAGGTTTTTTAGAATATTTTTTGTCGGTTTCTCATAGTTATTTAAAGCCACACATGCAATAATACGAATGGTTAGTACGATAATATAATAACACGTTTACTGCTATTGTGTCCACGCAAGGTTTTTTATTCGGCTAAAGTTCGGTTTAGTGGCGAAATTCCTAAAAATACAAACTAGTTATTTTTATACTAACTATGGGCCGGGGAATACGAATCTGAAAGAATTAGGCGGCGGCAAGCAATATTAACTGAATTATACGACTTTAAAAAAAAAATTTCACACATAGGAAAATGGCCATTTTGGAAGCATTCTGATTCCTAGAAAATCAAACTAGTTATTTTTATACTAACTTTGGGCCGGGGAATCCGAATCTGAAAGAATTAGGCGGCGGCAAGCAATATTAAATGAATTATACGACTTTAAAATTTGCTATAAACAGACACAAAAAGAAGACATTTTGACATTATCGAAGTCGCAAGAAAACATAGAAAAAGAATAAAGATGTTACACCACATAAAATTAAGTGTTGCCATTAAGCAGTAATATCAATAACGTAAAATAACATGTTTATAATTTAAGTACTTACTTTTTATAAATTTTACTCACTTTTGTATCACAAACCATGCTACCTAAACCTAGCGTAGCCGCTAAACTACTTGAAAACTGGGATGTTTTTTTAAATTGACGCGAGCAGGCGGTATAAAGGGGCACAAACCATGTGACACAAACCTTGCGTAGCCGCTAAACTACTTGAAAACTGGGATGTTTTTTTTAAATTGACGCGAGCAGGCGGTATAAAGGGGCACAAACCATGTTGGGTTAGGTTAGGTTAGATTAGGTTAGGTTAGGTTAGGTTAGGTTAGGTTAGGTTAGGTTAGGTTAGGTTAGGTTAGGTTAGGTTAGGTTAGGTTAGGTTAGGTTAGGTTAGGTTAGGTTAGGTTAGGTTAGGTTAGATTAGGTTAGGTTAGGTTAGGTTAGGTTAGGTTAGGTTAGGTTAGGTTAGGTTTTATACAATAACATTGATATTGGTGACCGGTCTAGGTAACAACTTTTTAAGACTACGAATTTTCATACTTTTGGTTTAAGAATACGGCCGTTGAGATAGTCATAATTCATCAGGTTAATGTGTTATGTGATGAATTATCATGTGAAGAATTATCGTGTCGGAAAGTTTTACGTTATTGATATAATTAGTTTTTGATTTTGTTTTAGGGATAAATATTTTTGAGAGTTGTAACACTGCCAGTACATGTTCTATGGTTTTCATGTGTCAAAATGCTTTTAAAATGGCTGTTTTCGTATGTGTGAATTGAAAATTTAAAAGTCGTGTAATTCAGTTAATATTGCTTGCCGCCGCCTAATTCTTTCAGATTCGGATTCCCCGGCCCAAAGTTAGTATAAAAATAACTAGTTTGATTTTCTAGGAATCAGAATGCTTCCAAAATGGCCATTTTCCTATGTGTGTAAAAAATTTTTTTAAAGTCGTATAATTCAGTTAATATTGCTTGCCGCCGCCTAATTCTTTCAGATTCGGATTCCCTGGCCCATAGTTAGTATAAAAATAATTAGTTTGATTTTTTAGGAATTTCGCCACTAAACCGAATTTTTTCCAAATTTACATATAAAATTTGTACGGTTTTTATTATCTTCTAAAGAATTATTTATTTTCAATTTTCCAGAGCAGTATTGTGAGGTTTTTCAAACTGGTTCACGTTTGATGCTTCCTAACCAAACCAACATAACCTAACCTATCTAACCTAACCTAACCCCTCTAACCTAACCTAACCCCTCTAACCTAACCTAACCTATCTAACCTAACCTAACCCCTCTAACCTAACCTAACCTATCTAACCTAACCTAACCCCTCTAACCTAACCTAACCCCTCTAACCTAACCTAATCTAACTAACTAACCATCACGCCGTTTTTTTTAAAATAACTTCACTAACTAACCTAACTAACTAACTAAACTAACTAACCTAACTAACTAACCTAACTAACTAACCCAACTAACTAACTAACCTTAACTAACCTAACTAACTAACCTAACTAACTAACCCAACTAACTAACCTAACTAACTAACCTAACTAACTAACCTAACTAACTAACCTAACTAACTAACCTAACTAACTAACCTAACTAACTAATCTAACCTTACTAACTAACCTAACTAACAAACCTAACTAACTAAACTAACTAACCTAACTAACTAACCTAATTAACAACCTAACCTAACTAACCTTACCTAACTAACCTAACTTAACTAACTATCTAGTCAGCGGTTGACTAATCATTGCGTTTGGGTCCCACCCAAGCGTTCTGTGTTCGATTCCTCGGCTGGCTAAGTCCTCCATCATGACTCGAGCAACATTTTCGGCTTACTGTGGTAGTAGTAGGAGATTTTCAAATATTGTCGGGTTATTAGTAACCAGGGAATGTTTGTCTTTCTTTAAGAAAAAAAAACTAACCTAGCATAACTAACTAACTAACCTAACTAACTAACTAACTAACTAACTAACAAACAAACAAATTTAACCTAATCAAAAACCGGTTATACGTTAAATTTACTTTTATTATTTTTTATAAATAAGTCATTCAATTATTGACATGGATGAATTATTGTTTTGTATGGGAAAAATATTTTTTCTATAATTGGTAGCATTGCTTGTCCATCAAATGTAGTAAGTATAAATATGAATCAAGCGTAGATCACTTCATATATCGCGTAAGGGAATTCATTTTAACAAAATATACGCATTTCATATCTTATTTTATTAAAATTTGTCAAAATATAAAGTGCATATTTTTTCATGTCCCCCAACATAAATACTAACTTTTCGTAATAATAAAGCTAAATCTAACTATTTAAATAAGAAATATTCCTTATTAACCGTGAGGCGGAGTACGACAAGTTACAAGTTTTTTTTTAAATAGACAATTCACTCTAAAATATGAGTGCTTTGTGAAGTTGCAAGTTGCTTAATGTTCAAAGCCTCTTCTAAAATTAGAGAGATGCCGGGCATAAAGTCTCATGGCGTCTTTTACTATAATATTAATTTTTAAATTTTCTGTTCAAGTTATTATTTTGAACTAGTTGGTTCTCGGCATGCGTTACAATGCCACATTCAAAGAAATTATTTTTTTTCCCTGCGTGTCCTTTGCCGTGCGTCTCCGTTCCCCTTCCGCATCCCCTAACCTCCCGCAATCCCCTTCCATCTTCCCCGCCCACCCTCTCCCCTCTCTCACTCCCTCCTCCCGCAAACCCCACTCCCGTGTTCCATGTATTCAGTCCCAGTACATTCAGTTTTCAAACAGCTCGCGTGCCTCCTATTACAATTTTTTTTTTCAAATGTTTATTTTTCGTATATTACAAATATTCATTTTTGTAAATTATAAGAACAATCAATCAAATTTGGTTCCTAGCATAGGTACCTATTTAAAATATCTTTAATTGAAAAATCCATAAACAATTCTTTTAATACAAAAAAAAACAGCTGCCTGCTAAATTCAATTTGATCAAACGCGTGAATTGTTAAACGTGCGAAGTTAAAATAGTCGTTTTTAGTTTTCTGAAATTATTCAATTTTCTGCGCAATTTTCTTAATTTTTCTTTCCGTTTGAACCTTCTACAAAGTATTAGAAAACTTATAAAAAAAATGAATGAACTCGTAAGTCGTACTGAAGTTATGGCGTGACCAAGGGAAACAGAGATTCATTTTTATATATATAAATAATAAATAAAACTCGACAAGATGGCAAGTTTTTTGTTAGGTTAGATTAGCTGAACGAACAAGTTACCATTCTATATGCAAATAGGTAGTTCATGTTCATATTTTCGATGACGAAGTTATAATGGACTCAACAAAGTGTTGTGGGCATTGAAAATAATATTACCTGTTTAAATGATTTTCTTTGTTCTGATAATAATTGCAAGCGGTCATACATAATTATATGCAGTAATTCTTGTAATACTTCATTCTGACGAATTGGGTGCGTTACGTCACGCAAACTAATTTTTCCCCCGACAAACTGATTTTTTTGAAGTTTAAAAAAAAGTTTATACCAACTTTAGGTATAAAACAACAGATTTGTCATTTTATATTGAACCAACGCGAAAAATTATCGACCATTTTTTTTTTTACAAGTTTTTTATTCCAGTAATAAAGAAAATAACATTTTCACTTACTGAACTAGAATATTGAATTATGTACTTTGTACATTATATTACATAGCTTTTACATTACATTACATAGTTTTTTCATTTCATAACCTTAAATAACATTGTATTACATTTACATTACATTATATTACCATACGATATTATTCACTTTCACTACATTGTTTTTTGTGAATAAGCATGAATAATATTTTTTTTTTAATTTGCACACACTTTTTCGTTTTTGATATTATCTGGAAGGAAATTATATAAATTGCCCCCCTCGTAACTAATTGATTGCTTACCGTAGGATGATACCGTATTAATGGTGTTTAAACGTATGTTATCGTCGTGTAAAATGTTTGTGTACTTGGGACCTTTTAATGAATTCTGTGTTTGTATGTATGAGTTTGTTATTTATTTTGTATATAAGGAGACATATATTGTACTCGTATAGTTTTCTTAAAGTTAGCAGTTTTGTTTCCAAATATTTTTTTTTTTTGTGTGGATGTTTTGGATTCGTAGTGAAATAGTTTTTTTGGTTAGTTTATTTTGAATTACCTGTAATTCATTGATGTATGTTTCATACGCATTTCCACAGATTTCAATCAGGGAATTTTCATTATTAATACCGTATCGTCTGCGTCGTTGAATTTCAGAACCCTGTTTCGGTTGCATGTCTGACGCCATGCCTTACACGCCGCGCTACAAATAACATATGAGTACATATATTTTTGGACAAAGCCACCGTTGTAATTCGGTTTCTAATTCAAGAATTCGTCACAAGATGTCGCCACTTTCGTCGGCAAGACGCGTATCCTTCCTAGGCATAAGTTATACGAATTTGTGAACCTGAAATATCCCCCAGATTTCGAAAGATTAACGGTAATACTCAGTTGTATCGAGCGGCTGTAAATTAGATACATACGACGTCATCACCGGTCCCGGTTACTTCTTCACGGTGACTAGCCATCACTGGTTGAGACGTTGGCAGCGGATCACTAACCGGGCGAAGCCGAACCAAAAGCCGCCCGCAGGGCTATGCAGTAAAACCCTGCGGAACGGGTTTTTAACTGTCAGTAATATTATAATAAGGAACTCAAGTGAAAAATATTATGGCTTTAAAAAAATATGTTCATATAGACCAATAAACGCATGTAGAGCGAATGAACGAAGAAAGTGTTTTAAGAAGAATATACGACGCAAATGTGAACGGTAGAAGTCGGGGACGCCCGAGGAGGACATGGCACGATCAAGTGAATCAGATACTTGAATTGGGCCGTGTCAAAAGTCAGAATAATAGAAGAGAATGTATGATACGATGTATGAATGTGAGTGAGGCAAAGAGTGTGTGCCAAGACCAAGTTGTTTGGCGGTCCGTCCTCTCTGCCTACCCTCGCGGGGAAACAGCGTGTTGGTTAGTTAGTTAGTTACTTTTCCCCAGGATCGAACCCCCCTCCCCCTTAGGGTCGAACTCCCTCCATTTTATCGCTGCTCCCTTGGTAGCGTGCAATATAGTGCAATTCTTACCCATGAGTTAAAATAACACAAAATAAATTCAAGGTGTTTGTTATGTTCCTAATGTTAAATGGAGCAAAGATAGTGTACGAACCTGGGGTTATCCTACTCGTAGGTGGTTAACCCCAGGTTCAGTTTCGGTCGTTCGAGGGTTAAATTTGCCTTTGACGTGTTCATTGTTTGTTTTTTGTTTGCGTGACGTAGCAGAAAAATGCGCCCATTTGGCCCATTCCTTTTGTTTGAACCATTGACAAAAAAATTCTAGGCACGCTTGTATCTTTTAAAAATGATTCAGATTCCTGAATTCTGAGAACCCATTTTTGGAATTAACTTTCCTTTATAAGCTTGATACTTCACTCCCATACATTGAAAAAAGTACGTTTTCTTAATATAATTCATCTCACTCCATCTGTGAAAGAGTAGATTTTGAATTCTTTTAAATAAAACCATAAAAAAAGTAAATGGGTTCAATATTATTTGAAAACCATTATAACGGAACTATGAATGTGTATGATGAGTTTAAAGTGTTAAATAAATAAGATCTACTTTATCATCACTCTGTCTTGGTGGGTCTTGGCCTCCTCAAGAGTCTTCCTCCACTTATCTCGGTTTTGTGCCAGCTCTCTCCAGTTTAGAAGCCACAAGGTAGATATACCTTTGAGGACGTTGTCGCTCCATCTTAATCTTGGTCTTCCCAGGCTCCTTCGCCCTATAGCGCTGTTCCTGAGTTCAGCAGGGATTTTGGGGCTTGATGCTCGGTCATTCTCTCTACATGACCATGACCCAGTCACCGAAGTCTTCCCAGTTCCACTGGAGTGAGCATGCGAAATAAATAAATTTGCCTCGATTGTTTGAGATTTCCCAGTACGTCATTTTTTTAATTTTTCGCCAACATTAAAAAAATCATACAATTAATTTTAACATGGAGACATACTATATATTTTAACATGGAGACGTGCTATATAGTCAATGTTTTAACCGTTTATCTCAAATTTGTAGGATTTATAAAAAAATATGAAAAAATCGTAAAGTTTATAATCGCGCGAATCCTGGGTATTTTTTTTTACTTGAAACTGCCGTGAGAGATACTTATTCGGAATGATTTTAGGTTTCTGTTTGTTGTATGTCGTGTACTTGATAATGAAAGTTGCATATCTGTAGAAAAAGGACTTAATTTTATCCGTAAACAGCTGTTAAAAAAATCGGCGGGTAAAAAATATTTTTAATATTATTTTAACATTGTTCTAAAATAGTCTACGCGGTTCGGATTTGCGACAACTATAGTCATAATAGATAAAGAATTTTAATAGCTTCGTGTTAAAATAAACGGCTGGCCGAGGAAATGTTTTACGAATGGAAGGAAAATGTGGTCCATTTTTGAACCGAAATCAACCGCAGAAAAATAAAAGCGGTCCATTTTTCGACCGAAATCGCTCCAGTGGATTGTGTGACGTTTAGCTCCTTAAACAGAGTATATGCTCATTGTTGTACCGTCTGCGCCAAAATCCATTTTCCTAAACCGGTCTGAAGATACGCCTTGAAATTATCCTTTCAAAAAAGTCCAGTGCTCGCTCATTCTACACGTTTTGTACACTAATATCGTGGTGTTTTTGGACAGCAGTCTGGATGTTATTTGTTTTGTAGGTGGAAATAACAGCGATTTGCGTTCACTATGCGCTACTGGATCTCCTCTGTGGTATTATTGTCGTTTGTTACCAGGGAGCCTAGGTTTGTGAATATTGGTACCGTTTCAAAATTTTGGCTTCCAAATGAGAGAGTCGGGGTTTGTTGGGCGCATCCTACGGCCATGTATTTGGTTTTCTGCTGGTTTACTACGAGACCCATATTTTTGGCGGAACTTTCAAGATTTATACCTTTTTTTTCCAAATTCCAACGTTAAGGTACTTTTCGGTTAAAAAGTTAAATTGTTTGGGGGAATGGGAAAATATGGGAAAATATGGAGGGGGGGAAAAGTTGGAATTTCGAATAAAGTTATTTCTCTTTTTTACTTCTACCATCAGGTAGAATCGTCTCCCGGAGTTAGTGCACTTTATCCCCAAACACCATCTAGGTATAATGTGATCGATGTTGCAATAATTTTTCGGCCAAAACATTTAATTTTTTTTATTATTTCTGTTTTATTTCGTAGTTGTTTAATTTAAAATAAATTAATTACAATGCCCATTCTTAGTATATTCTGTATCAATGGATGGGTCTGCAAATAAAATGCTTACGTGTATCATTAATTATCTACGTTCCTAAGCTATTTTTGTTCTAAAGACATGTTTTTCAAATATTTTTTCGCGATTTATTCTCATGCCTTGGAAGGTTACCAGAAGCTGCACGAACGTAGAATTACATACACAGATCGAGTCAAAATGTGACCAGAGAACATTGGCATGATTTATTCTTACTATCTAACTTCACTAAGTTTTAGGGTCCTGGTTAATGGCAATATGACTTATCTATAGAAACAGCATTCTGGCTTTACAGCGATCAATTCTGTATCAATTCGATTCGTCGAGTTACATCATGTGAACTTACTTTTATTTGTTTATTGTGGTTACTTCCCAAGGAATTGATGATTGCACAATGCTGTGACTGCAAAAAGAACACTTCTGTAATGGCAGAACATTAAAACTTAAAATACTGCATTCCACCTGGACAACCCCACAAATACACTATTTTGCAATTAAAACGTCGTTGGCGTGCTAGAGACAAGATGTTGGAGCATATTGAACTTACATATCGGCAGCTTTACGTGCGACATGCTGGTCGCGTGATGTGTCAATACACTGTAACCCGACAAAGCTAATTTTGAGAAGAATAACGTAATTTTTTTTAACCACTTATTATTTTTATTTATAACTTTATGAGTAAAATCTCAAATTATAATATTTAATTAAATGAAGACAATATCAGTGAAACTCAATGCAACTCTGGGAGGTGCCAACATCTTTTTCTGTCTCCAGATTTTCGATTGAGTTTCGCTAATATTGTCTTCATTTAATTACTTATTATTTTCCTCGCAAATTAATAAAATTTAAAAATGTAATATTTGGTTTGATTGTGACTTCTTGTTGAGAATTTTTAACAACATTTTAAAGGAAGGTTTAAATGACATTTCACCAAAATTGAAATTGTTTCTACTCCAAGTTTGCGAGGAAAGTGACCTCCAAAAAAGAAATTGAAGTCTTTTATCTCAAAACTAGCTTCTTGAAGATACATTATATTACCATTACACGGGCAATTTAAATTTATTAGAGGTTAGATTTTTAAAGGCTTAGGATGTTTAGGATTCATTTTATTTTTATTATTTTTTAATTGATAAACTAATGCATAGCACAAAGGGTAATAATTATTATAAGTTATAAGTAATAATTATTAGCCTGAAACACTCATCTACATTGAAAATATTTCCCGAGAAAAGATACATGCCGCCGACAGGACTCGGTATCAGTATCTTTTCTCGGGAGATTTTTTCAATGTAGATGAGTGTTTCAGGCTAATAATTATTGCTTATAATAATTGTTACATTTTATTTTTATTGCTTTTCTAAAGTTGTCTCAGAGAGAGGTCGTACGTGACGTCATCGTTCTAGTATCTTCTGTTTTTTTCGTTTTCGTACAAGGCGTTTTCAACGCCCGACGCAACAAGGGTTGTTGTAAGTTTTACGTGTCTGTGGCATCATAGC
This sequence comes from Limnephilus lunatus, assembly GCA_917563855.2. Classification (NCBI taxonomy): domain Eukaryota; kingdom Metazoa; phylum Arthropoda; class Insecta; order Trichoptera; family Limnephilidae; genus Limnephilus; species Limnephilus lunatus. Next base: position 56,089,609 of record OU830599.1, read on the forward strand.
TCCTAAACGAATGGACCAATAATGGATGCGGTTTTTTGTTTATTTGAAAGCTCAAGTAATCAAGATGGTTCTCACCTACAATTCATGAAAATCTGTTCAGGAGTTAAAGGTCATCAGCTCTTTTTTGTGTCGGAGGTTACTTAAAATTTTGGAAATTTTACTTATTCATTTAAGTGGATTTTCAAAGGTACTGGATTTTTTGAGTTTGTAAGGGTGGGTTAAGTGAGTTTTTGCGGTACCTACCTAGGTTAGGTTAGGTACCTATCTAGTTTAGGTTAGGTACCTACCTAGTTTATGTTAGGTACCTACCTAGTTTATTTAGGTACCTACCTAGGTTAATTTTAGCGGGCTGTCAAGTTGGTTGGCTGTTGATTTTTAAGTGTCGAAGACATTATATTTAGTTTTTAATGGGTGATTTTCATTTTTGTATTCCTCCATTTATGTGAGTTTTTAAAGGTACATTTGAGAATTTTGATGACAAAGGATTGTTTTGAAAATTTCTTTCCGTATCACTGCAGCACGCAATTACAAAGCGCGATCTCGCAATCAGCGTGTCGTTAGGCGGACGACCGGACTGTTGACGAGGCCAAAGCGTCCAAATAATGACACTAAATTTGTTGGGCGTTTACGTCGACCGTTTCGAGAATAATTGCCAACACTTTCAATTCCCATCATTTTGTATTTTTGCTTATAATAATTGTACAATAGATGTCTTTTTATTGAATTCTGCTTCCTTTGTCTTTGAAATATCGGTTTAATTACCAATTTCTTTATTAATAACAATACAGGTTTTCTGTTCTCAGTATTACATACTATTTTGACGACTTTACGCCAGATAGATAAGCTCTGTGGACAAATAAATAATAACAAACATCTAGGATTTTTTTTGCATAGGTATATTAAGAATAGAATATGTAAATTAATTTCCTTATTTTGTTAATCGCTGTTGGTAAGGCCGGATCGAGAGAGACGGGTTGATGGGAGTCTTTTGACCTCCCCTCCTGGACTCTCTCTATCCATCGCCTTGCACTGCAGTTGGAGAGATGGATTTATACGTCCGTCACTCCTGGACATATCGACCTTCTACCTTTTTATTTCCCAGAACTTCCCCTTCTTCATTTTCTTAAAAAGACTCTACACATCATCCCCTAAGATGACATTTGCTCTGATAGAAATTATTTTCTTCAGGGCCTCCTGGGTGAAGCTGAAGTAAAAAAAATTAGGAATACAATAGTCTCACTAGTTCCGGACAGTTGGTACTCTTGTGAATTATAAAAAAATAATGCGACCGTGAGTTTGTGATTTTGTGTGACCATGAATGGGTTACCCATTGCCCAATGACCCCCTGACGTGTTCGTTTGTTGACCAAACAACGCCTATGTATCAATCTCCCGAGTATGTACCAAGTTCACATTAAATGTCCACATTCAGGTAATAAAATAGCATAAATACTCATTAGACACAGTACCTACCGATTCCTATAAAATATAAAATACTGTAGCTATACCTAGAGATAAAAATGAAAATAAATTGTTTAAAATCATAGTCGCTTTCCCAAATTTATTGAGTCCCAGTACAAAATTTACGATTCTGATGTTGAATTGAATTGCCCTGGTAAGCGACCACCATTCAGAATCTAAACTTTGCTTGAAATTGCTATACATAGCTGTGCTTGGTATCTTAATCCCCTCCCCAATTTCCTCACGCCTTCCAGCATTTCCCAAGTTGGGAATTCAAAAATCCCACCAGCCCCAGACGGTCGGGATTCTTGAGCGGCATCCCATTTTCATAATTTTTGCGTTTCTTTTATCATATGTCATCATCGTGGTATCAATAATAATTATCTTTTTGTAATACTTATGTAAATTTCTAATTTCTTTTAATATATCATATTGACATTGTGTCAGTGGTTGCACCACAATTTTATAACCCATTTACATATTCGGAATGCGAAACAACTTTCAAGTTTAAACGTTAATGTACCTAATATACCTTGAAATTAAGAGTATGTATCATGGGAAGATAAGCAGATACTAATATTATTTCAATTGCAACCTAACTTAAACTTACCAGAAATAACTGTCGTAAGGGGAAAATCAACCTTCTTTCACAGTGATCGAAATCAACCGCGCAACCAACTTTGCCAAAATTCTGATTTTTAAAACAAACATTTATTTTCTATGTATTAAGTTCTTTAATTTCTTCGAATTTTAGAAATATTTGTACATTTACGTGCCGTGGGCTTGTGCGCCATTGCCTCAAAATACTATAATTGGCAGAATACATTGTCATCCACAACGAGTCTATCTGCCTAGTTTCAGTTCAATCGGATGTCGGGAAGTGGGTTAATTTCCTCTCCTAAAATTGAAGTTCAACATAATATTATGTAATTCTCTTTTCTCTATACATATAAAGACATAAATATATCGTCACCGTTGGGATTCACGGGAAGGCTTAACCCAGCTTATTGGAATTTTTACGATTTCCGGTGTCAGGCTTTTTTTGTTTGTTTATTGGATACCCTTGTGTCGTCTACTCTCTAGTATCCTTCCAATACGGCGTAGTCCAGCGGTAAGGCGCTTGACTAGCACACTAAGGTCGCCGGATTCGAATCCCGGCGTGGCAAATAAATTTTATTTGATTAATTTGTGTTATTTCACAATTTATTCCCTTAAAATAATATATAGTATATTTGCGGCACTCCAGAGTGGAAGATACTCTCAGTATCACCCTGGTGTAAGACCACCATTCAGAATTAAAACCTTTCTTGAAATGGCAGTAGCCGTGTTTGGTGACCAGATCTGAATAGCCAGGTACTTCCCACCTTCCTCTTTCCTATCTCCTTCCCCTCCCCACTACCTTCAGCCTAACAACATACCCCAATGGGGATCACAAGTCTTACTGGCTTCAGACGGGAGCAGTTGGGACTCTTGTGCGGTATACATATAAAAAAAAATAATAAAAATACTATCGGAGGACATACCCGACAAACTAACCAGTGATTCTTGAGTTTGTTTGGAGTAAAACATGTAAATGGCTGTTTGGTTTAAAACCTAAAAAGCTTAAAAATGGTCGGTTGTGGGCAGTTAGGCTTAACGTATCCCAACATCACACTTAAACGTTTTTAAAAAGCCAAAAGCCTTACAAAAAAAAGGCAAAGACGGCAAAAGGCAATGTTTCAACAATCGATGGAGACGGATTGTGGATAAAAACAAATAATGTTTGCGCTAATGTTTGTGGTAATGTTTGATGTATTGTTTGTGGAAACAGTCGCAGGAGATCTCGCTTAATGTATTTCAAGATAATTCAACTGTAAATTCGAATGAAGTTTTTCGATAATTCAGTGATGTTTTCACGTCAGACCCAGCACGGTGTGGTATTGATTGCAAAGTTTGAGAAGTACGGCTCGAATGCATCACAATGCATTTCCTTCCACGCCAGGCGAGACTTCTCTCGAGCGAATACCCTGACAGCAGACAGCTGGTGCATGGAGATTATAATAAGCGGAACTGCGTTTCCATAACTGTGGGAAATATTGATGTTTCAAATGGATTACATGAAATGGATTTTTATGACTTGCTCCTTACTTGAATGGAAAACTGTGTTAAGCCCTCCCTGTTCTCAATGGAGCAGAAATTTGAGCGTTGAGAGTCTTTGTCTCTTGGCGTTGATAGTCTTTGTCTTTTCGCGTTGAGAGGTTTGTATTTTGACGTTGAGAGTCTTTGTCTCTTGGCGTTGATAGTCTTTGCCTTTTAACGTTGAAAGGTTTGTCTTTTGACGTTGAGAGTCTTTGTCTCTTGGCGTTGAGAATTTTTGCCTTTGGCGTTGAGAGTCTTTGCCTTTGGCGTTTTGAATATTTGTCTATTGACGTTGAGAGTCTTTGTGTTGAGAGTCTTGAGTCTAGAGTCAGTCCAGAGTCCTTATCTTTTGGCGTTGAGAGTCTTTGTCTTTTGGCGTTGGGAGTGGTAGGTACTTCTGGTATCACCCTGTAAATGCCACGAATCAAAGTCGAATAACCAAACATGTCTAAAGCCATATTTCAAAATTGAAATATGGCTTTAGACCTGTTTGGTGGCCTGAATAGCCTGGAACTCATAACCTTCCTCTTCCCATCTCCCCCAGCCTCGAGCACATATTTGGGATTATATGGTCCCATTGGATTCGGACAATTGGGACTGTGGTGTGGTGTTCACATTTAAATATTATCTACATAGTTCACAGATTTAAAAAAAAACTGGTGTTTCAAATTTAACAAGACCTTTCAACTTCTAGGCCCCACACAAGCCAATTAAATTGTTTATTTGCTCAAGAAAGAATTTCGATCCTCGAAAATGTTTGATCAATTTGTGAGGAATAAATGGGCTTACTTTGAGCACACGAATACGCCCACACCATACTTCTAGAGGTTTATATCCCCAGTGATCAGTGTTCTCTCTGCAAGGTACAAATGTGCTAGCAGTATCAATATCACATCAGCATTTTCAGTGTAGCGTAAAATGGGACGACTTTTATCAATTTTTCACTTTTGAAAATAAATATATTTTTTTATATAGGCACTGTGTCGGAAAGTTTGCCATATTAGTTGCACATGCTTAAACTACCGAAATAAATATTAAAAACACACTACATGTGTTTGGGGAGTCAAAAAATAAATAAAAGCATGGTGATCATAGTCACTCTTCGGAGTGGTGTGATTTTGAAATACAAGTTACCCACCTATCTCATAATACAATCCTTATACATATGTAGATACTTATATTTTGGACTGAATCCACCCCATATCTTCGTAATTTAAGTTTAAATTTGTTGATATTTTCTTCTAATTATATTTCCTTATGTTATTCACCAAATATTTACTATTCATATAATACTCGCCAAATAGGAGTATATTTTATTCGCCAAGTATATATAATTCGCCAAATTTATATTATTCGTCCAGTGTATAATATAGAATTCACGAAATATATATTATCCGTCGAGTATATATTATTCGCCAAATATAGCCAAATGTATTATTCGCTAAATATATATTACTAGCTGTTTCCCGGCATGCGTTGCAATGTCATATTCAAATAAATAAAATGTTTCTCCTTGCATGTCCTTTCCCGTGCGTTCCCCTCCAGCGTTCCACTTCCACCTTCCCCGCCACCGCTATCCCGCTCCCCCGTCCCGCCAACCCCCGTTCCGCGATCCAAATATTCAGTCCTAGCCGCGTACCATAGCCGTACTGTACCGTAGCCGGGGACCATAAACAAATCGAATTGGACTTATGATATCACCAAAGATTCGGTTGACTTCGGCACTTCATTTCTTGACTCATCTCCCGCCCGGCCTGTAGCCAAGCGGGGTGACCGCGACCGCGCAACTTTTTTCTAATACTAACATTTTAAAACTCGTGATATCTTTCGAATGAAATATCCGAATTGAACAATTCAAAAAGTTAAATAAAGGTATTGAAGCTGTCTTGAATATGAAGTAATTTATCTTGATAATGATTTAAACCAAGATTCAAATGAAGTGCCTTTTCAAGCGGCGACATGTTAATTAAATTTTTTAAATAATAGAACACTTATTATGGCAAACTATAATAGTTAGACATATGCTGTCCCGATCTTTCTTGTAAATAATGATGTGTTCTACAAAGTCTTGGTACATTATTTTATTCTATCATCATAGTTTTCGCAGCGCACGCGATGTAAAGAATATTTTAGGTAATTTTTTAACACCTTGGGTTACATTTTTGGAGTTTTAGTAAGGATCCCTATTTAAAAATAAAATAATAATATAGCCTATGTCATCCGGGGATAGTGTAACTTCTCAACAGTGAAAGAATTTTTCAAATCGGTTCAGTAGTTTCGGAGCCTATTCAATGCAAACAAACAAACAACAAATTTTTCCTCTTTATATAGTGTGTTAGATTCGCCCAGTGTATAATATAGAATTCAAGAAATATATATTATCCGCCAAGTATATATTATTCGCCAAGTATATATTATTCGCCAAATATATATTATTCTCCAAGTAGGTGTACATTATTCGCCAACAATGATATCTCAATCACAAACAATTAAAATATTTGCGAGTAGTTAGTAACACATAAATTATACCGATATACTCTTATACACCTTTACAATATGAATGACATAAAATTATTTTGATCATTGTGGAATTTATAAAATTTACATAAAATTTACTACTAAAAAAACAAATTCATAATTATTATTTAACTGACTATGTCTTTGAATATAACTCAAAACCGACTAATTTGACACGACAAAACGTCATTGTATCCACGTTGCACAAAAAAGAACCATTAAATAGAAGAGAGTAATTTCTAAGTGCTAGCAATGTCCGCGATGTTCAAAGTCGCCCCCCGATTCAAAAGTCTCCCCATTAATATGATAATGTACACGAAACATTCGTTTTTAGAGTGCATAGATGATGGAATCCCACATTTGTTTATTTTCAACTGTAAATATGTTTTTAAATGTCCGTTACTCAAACAAAAAATAAATATTATAGACGTTGAAGCCAAACCCAAAAACCACTCGGAAAATTCGTTCACTAACTACGATTCCATGCAAATATAATAATGTCCATAATATCAGATTTCATACGAATTAGGATGCCGAAAATTGGAGTTCTAAAAAAAAAACTACCACTGTATTACGGAACATAACTGGAACTAGAGTAGGCACCTACAGAAATTTTATTTGAAACATTTTGTACAGTTTGTTTTATTTCTGTACTAGCTGGGTTACCCAGCTTTGCTCAGGACAACATTCGAGAGTGTTCTGGAATGTTCCACAATGATATTCCCGATTCCCTATTACCGAACATTCCACGACATACTCCTCCACTTATTCCAGAGTTTCTAGAATTCTATGGAACCTTCTGGAACTTTCCGGAAGACTGTTCTAGAAATTTCCTGAGGGCGTAACTTCCAGCCCTTATATCTTCAAAAGCACGCCATTCAGGTAAAAGTCATCCTGGATCCAGATCTCTATCCGCCGTCATCGTGGAGGGGGGATAGATATCTACCACACCGTATTACTCCCTTGATGGTACCGGGACTCTTCTGAGTTTTTGCGAGCCGCACGTTTTTTTTAAACTTTCTTTTATAATATACGAGTATATATTGATTATATGAAGTCCCCTGCGTTGCCTGGGCTTTTCGCAAAGATTTTCGAAATTACGTGAGGACACTGACCTTCCTCTTATTTTGATGGTCAAGTGTGAAATTTATTGCGAGATTCATCAATCTCGCTATAAATCTGTAGATTTGTATAAAAATCAAATCTACGCCGCTCTCCCGCCCGCTACAGATCATAGGCACTCTTCTTTACATAGATAGATAGGTACATTAATTAATCCCATATTTGGGAATGCTGCGTTGAGTTGATAGTTAATGTAGCTTCGTTTTTGTGTAAAATCACGTCAATTACAGTCTTATAGATTTTTTTACAAATGGTTAACTTTAAAATTGAAATTAAAAAACTTTTTCACTTTGTTCCACTTATTTATTATTACCAGGACCGGTTTCATCCTACTACGGACATTTTCAGACCACAAATTTTACACAAATCATTCAAGTTATCGACAAATAACCCTATACATAGGCATCCAATATATTTGTGACATTTGGATACCATGGTGACAGAGCAGATACATTTTTAAAATTTAAATATATGTGTACGGAGTGCCGAGAATACGATGTACAGGGTGGGGCAAATGTAATCATCCGATGTTCTTTTGCTGTAATTTTTTTGTTTAATGAAAAACTTTGATTCTTCTTGTGAAATTTATTTATTTAACCCATTAGAGTTTGTTCCATCAAGTCGAGAAAATGATATCGGCTAAGTGGCCGCCCGCGCCACCAGAGTTGATGACCATACGGGCCCGTTTTATGGCATTTTCCATCACTCTTGTCAGAGCTTCGGGCGACAGGTTCTCGCATTCCTAACGAATATTCTCCTTAAGGGCTTCAAGAGTCCTGAGGCTTGTTGACGTAAACCCGCGACTTCAAAAAGAACATCGGATGATTGCATTTGCCCCATCCTGTATAAAATGTATTTAATACGAAAATCAACTGTATTAAATGGTAACATATAATTGGTCCCCCGGCAATTGACCCCCAGGCATACTTATATACAATATGCAGACGGTTTAGGGAAAATAGGCATTTACACAAAATATAACTAAGTGTCTCCGAAGGGGTGTGGTGAGCAGAGAGGATGTGCCGCCGAATAACAAATATATAAAACATATTTTCATTCAAATCGACGTTCCCGAAGAACAATGGAACGAATCTGCTAAAAATTGAAAATCGTTCTTTTGGCTTATTTATTGTTTTTTTTGTTGATTTAAGTCTTTATTTTCGAAATTGTTAATGAAAAGAAATGAAATTCAAAATATTACAACAACGTTATGTTTCTTGATCACAAAGCAGTAAAGAAACGAAACTTTAAACATCTCTACTGCAAAACTACAAAATCGCACATCCAACATTGTTCTTCGGGACCGTCGAAATATATCAAGGATAAAACTACTTACGCTGTACATACCTTCGTATAAGTAAAAAAAATTGACACTGTAAATAAATTCGTTTGATATCCATACCAACTTATTATTAAAGATATTTTTGATCAGTCGATCATAGATTTAAAATTGGTAAATAATTCACACAAAATCATAATTTTATAATTTTTAATTTTTTGTGTTGATGTCGGGGGATCAAAAGTCCGGACACCGATATTATTTGGTACACCAGCACATTGTTACAATGCTAAATTGCCAACAAAAACGCAAAAGTTTGGCTTATTTTTCTGCTTTCGTGTTGAATGTCGTAGTCAAAGAAAATATTTTCAAAGCCCATTTTCTGCCATTCAACAAGCCCGCTTCATAGTTATAGAAAACGTGAATCGTTTCTGTCGAACAGCAAAACAATTCTTAGTTTCAGCTTGAATTTTTATTGGTTCCCAGGGTTCTTTTTGTGTCACGGCTCGTACCAAACACACCATATACCCCATTCAAAGAGCCCCGAAACGGATTCCGCTCGCATTTACACGTACGATTATGTCTTATGTCGGTGATCTTGTCCACGAGGTGTTCGGGAGGCTGCAGAATTTTATTTTCCGCCATGAATACAGGACAACTCGTTCACTGGCGGGCTCTATACAGATATATTCCTCCCAAGTTCATATGGGATATTATACCACCCTATCCGTCTTTGGTAAACTGTTGTCTTTAGGGATGGTGAGGTATGTGACATTTAATTGATTTTATTTATGGAACAATTTTTGATGTTTCAATACTTGGGACTCATTTTCCTATTTATGACCGGTTTCAAATAAGAGAGAGTGGTCCGGAGCGATAGCTTAAGTTTGTTGTAGATATTTAGATTTTTATGGACGGAGAAAAATATGCCCATCTAGAGATAAAATTGATTTTGTTCGAGTTTTAAATAATGGTCTTCGATAATATTTCTGGATGTAAAAATTGGATATATCCATTTTTAAAACCGAAATAATTTTACTCATCTGTCGATGTTCATAATATAGTATGCCTCCGTAGTGTAATGTTTTTAAGTTTTAGGTGAAAGGTTGTGGGCAGGATATCCGGAAAGCGCAATTTAAAAAAAAAGAAAGATTTAAATTCGGCACAAGAGTCCCAACTGCTCCCAACCGTCTCGATCCAGTGCATCTATGACATCATCTCTTGGAGTATTTGTGAGGCTGAAATTTGTTGGGAAGAGAAAGGTATGGAAGTACCTAGCTATTCAGATATGGTCGCCAAACACCGCTTAAGTCGTGTATAAAAGCCGTTGCCGTTGGTATATCTCTATGATTTTTTCCTTTTATTTTTAACTAGCTTTTACCCGCGGCTTCGCTCGCATGGTATAAGTGGGAAAATACTGGCATAATTATTGGCATAATTGTTATTATTCTTGCTTTTTTGTCTAATAAAAAAAAATTATTGTTTAATAGAAAATTTCAAAATTTGAGAATGACATTTCGCAAATAAAAATTCTATTTTAGAAAATATTTAAATTATAGAAATTTATTTTAAGTACCCTACTACCCTAATTTATTCTGATGATTTCGCCTCAAGTAGGAATTAGTATTTTATTCATATTTGAATCCAGAGAAAAACCTAAAGAAATAACAAAATTACAGCACACGTCAAATAATTACATAGCAACGCTATACTTTTCGTCCGGACAATAAACATTTTTAGAGATAGGTAAATATTAACTATGACGCCAAAAAAGCACTATTTTTAGGGTGAATTGCCTAATTAAAAAAAAAAACATTTTTTCCAAGGTAACAATTTCTTTGACGTTTGCAATAACTCGATTTTGTTAGGGACAGAAAACGTATGAAAAATAATTGCATAACGCTACAGCTTATTCATAACGCCAGAGCTTACCAATATATATAGCCTATGTTACTCGCAAATAATGTAGCTTTCGATTAGTGAAAGAATTTTTAAATTCTGTTCGGTGTTTATTGCGTGAAAGAATAACACTCATCCATACAAACTTTCGCCTTTATAATATCTATAAGATTATTATTGATGTCGTTGGTTGTGAAGTTTGATCTCTCTCTGGTTTCAATCCTGGGATTGGTTTGCAGCAATTTCCTTTAATTTTCTTTTCCATTCTTCCCTGTCTTGTGCGGCTCTTTTGAATTCTGCATATGATGAGCAGCGCACGTCCACCAGCAGGTCGTCTAGGTACTCTCGGCGTGGGCGTCCCCTAGAGTTTGTCCCCTCGGTCATACCCTCCATTATGGTATGCAAGAGACCTTCTTGTCGTATAACATGTCCGATCCATCTTGCATCCGAAGTTTGATAGTATTTTGTAAATAACGTTTATAAATAACCGATCTTCTATTTATATGAAGAAGAGAGTCTGTGGCCGGTGAAGTGGATTTGATTTTTATACAATATTTTGTTCCGAAATCGATGAAATTTTGCACACGTGACCTTCAAAAAAGAGGAACGTCACTGTCTACTGATTTAGAAAAACTTTGGGTATAAACTATAGAACGTCGGTAAATTTAGCTAGTTAACTATAATCAAAGCATAAAAATGAAAGAGCTGGAAAGAATCCGAGAAAGTCCATCGCGTTTGGGTCCCACCCAGGCGTCCCGTGTTCAATTCCTCGGTTGGCGAAGTCCTCCATCACAAACAAGCAACATTTTCCGCTTACTGTGGTGGTAGAAGGAGATTTTCAAATATTGTCGGATTATTCGTAACCCGGGAATGTTTGTCTTTCTTTCAAAAAATAAATAATAAATAATCAAAGCATAAAAATGAAAGAGCTGGAAAGAATCCGCGAAAGTCCATCTCGTTTGGGTCCCACCCAGGCGTCCCATCTTCAATTCCTCGGTTGGCTAAGTCCTCCATCACGAACAAGCAACATTTTCGCTTACTGTGGTGTTAGAAGGAGATTTTCAAATATTGTTATTCGTAACCCGGGAATGTTTGTCTTTCTTAAAAAAAACAAAATCTTCCCACAGATGTTGTTTATGAACTTTATTAACGCCAGCTCTTTCTTTATCCCCATGTCTATGAAGGTTGTATTACGGCGATATCGTAAGTAGATATTTTATGCATAGGTACCTTAGAAATACCCGGTGCTGCTTTTCACGAGCAATTTTTCCTTTATATAATAGAAATTGGGCCTGTGAAGACTCATTATGCTTATCCACTGGAGCGACAGCGCAATTTAAAACTTTTTTCTTCGATTGCTAGAGATTTTTTTGGTGATCATTTTGAATATTATCCGCCCACATTAAAGCAATCATACCTCCGAATTTTAATATGCAGACATAAAACTGATTGTAGTTCTTATCTTTGTCGATTATCACATATTTGTAGGATTTATTAAAAAAAAATTATAAAATCGTAATCTTCTACTTAATTACTTTCAAACAAGGGAAAATTTGTCAAAATTGGCAGCAAAGCAATCCATGGTATTTTAAATAGTGCCATATTATGACAAAAAGTGCTCCAGTGGTTATTATCCTTTTAACGCTCTCGCCTGAATTATATTTTTTTTCTTAGATTTTTCTGTAAAATTTAAATGTAAATGATTTATTTAATTAAATGAAGACAATATTAGCGAAACTCAATCAAAATCTGAAGACAGAAAATTCAGAAAAAGATATTAGTTACTCGGTAGGGACTCGGTAGAGCAGTTGACCATGAATGCTAAGGTATCTGGGTTCGAGTCCCAGTGGAACTAATATTTTTTTCTGATTTTTCTGTCTTCAGATTTTGATTGAGTTTCGATAATATTGTCTTCATTTAATTAAATATTATAATTTGAGTTTTTACTCATAGATATTAAAAAAAAAAAAAGAAGTAAATTATTTACTTCGATTTTGCACATACCGCATTTCAAGTTTGTACGGCAGTAGGTACTATCCACAATTCACCCAGCAAAATTCATCTTATTCCTCACTTGAAATGTTCACGTATATCCAGAAACCAGCATCCAGTGCGACCGCCCACCGGGTGTGTGTGGCGGGTGGTGTGGATGGGGTTGGGTGGTGTGTGGTCCCCCTCCCCATGGTATGCAAGGCTCGCCGGGAGGTATTCGGCCCGCTAAGCCGGCTGTATTAAAGTCGTCTAAACGATTTCCGATCTCGCCTCGTAAATATTTTGTGGAAATTTTATTTCGATCTGGGCACAACAGACACCAATTTTGGGGTTATAATGGGAACTCTGTATTATAATGTCGTCGTATTTGGAAGTTTTTGAGTATTTTTTTGTGGGTTTAGAGCAGAGATCGGCAATCCTATTCGAATACTAATAGTTTTTACTATCTTCCATTCTGTTAAATGTTTTCAGCCGTAATTCGATAACAGAAAAAGGGTAATTTAAGTCCAGCAGTCCACAATAGAGCTACGAAACTAACCGCGTTTTATGGCAGTGAGTTATAAGGCTAGTAGATGAAGGGGTTCAGAGAGGACAAAATATCTGAATAGTATGCATCTGGCAATATATAAGACGATAGTATATGATAGATGTATAAACGTGAATCAAGCAAAAAGTACCATGACAGAATTTTGTGGCCTTCTATCCTCTTCGTCCAGCCCTGCGTCAAAATTATTTGTTAGGCATTATTAAAAATAGTTTTATGTATTTTTCCTATATCTCTATACATTACAAATTAAAGCCCTCCGCCGCATCTGTCGGTCCGTCTGTTCGCGATAAACTCAAAAACTACTGAACGGATTATCGTGCGGTTTTCACCAATATATAGAGTGATTCATGAGGAAGGTTTAGGTATATAATTTTTCAAGGTTTTGTGTAAATTGGATGAAATATATAATATATGAAGGAGAATGTCTCGTTGTGGTGGACGAGCGGGCTGGCAAGCGGGCGGTGTTTTTTTTTACATTAACTCCACACAGGAGGTCCTGAGGAAAATAATTTCCCACAGGGCCTATAAAATCTTTGAAGATGCTGTGTGGAGGGTCTTTTTGAGGAAAGGAAGGAGTGAACATGGATCTTGAAGAGACCCATGTTGTAGGAGGGATGAAACACAGAGGCCGGAAAATCGTTGCACAGCCGAGCTGTTGAACTCAAGAACGATTCGTAGAAATGACCCGTTCTCATGTGACTAATGTCAACCGTGTACAAATGTTGGGCGCGTGTTTGGCTATGATTTGGTTTGGATATGATTTGTATGCAAATCTACAACTTTATCCCGATGTTGATGAAATTTCGCACATGTGACCTTGTTAGGGTGCCTCGATGTCGGCTTCTAAACCAACACCAGGGCCCAACACGTCCCTGGCTAGCTCTCAGCGGGACTATGGTACTCTCTATTCAGGGGGTGAGCAGCTCAAAGCTATGGAATTTCTCTCCATCTTCCGGTGACCCACGGGATCCACACTGGTCAACAATCCTCCCGCCGTAGCAGAATAATAACAAAGTTAAATCATTAAGACATGTATTGTAAACTCAAACACATACATAGGTTTCTACAGTACAATTCAATTACAAGAAATGCAAATTACACAAACCTAGCTAAAGTGTTTAACTCTCTCTGCCTTTCTCTCAAAACGAAACCCTCCGAGTGGTGATTTTCGCGGGGGCCCTACATTTCACTGATTACGGACAACATTTAAAGGAGGAAATCAAGATACAGCTTACATGTAGGTTGGCAGGAACCTCGTCTCATGTGGCAGCTCCGTCAGGCACTTTCGTAGTCTAAATAGACCGAACTATGGTGCGGCAAAAGGCTGATTCTACACAAAGGTATTTCAATAATACATCGCGGCCCCATTGAATTGGGTCCGCCGGCTACAAGTGAGCCGCGAGCGTGCGTTCGCAAAGGCGCTCAGATCTTCTCTGGCGAGCGCAGCGGGAATGCCGAATGGCAGGGCACGGGGGAGAGGCAAGGAGAAACAGGAAACGGGGCGGGGAGAGGGTTTGTTGTGTGGACAGCTGCGTTCTCGAATCTAGTATTTACTTGCTTCAAGGGCGTATCGTAACACTTCCCCCCGCGCTTGGAAAAAAAGCGACGTGGCAATGGAGCTGTAGGAAAAAAAAATCCTCTTAAACTTCCATTGGGGTTTTTGAGAGATTCGTTGCTTGAGAGATGCCTAGCTAGAACATGCAATTTATGTTATAGTTTAGGTCACAATGTTTGTAGGGAATGGGTGAGGGGTACATACAATGTTTGGAAAAGAACAGTTTTGGTAAAAGTACATGGTGTAAAACAACATACAAGGTTATGCAATTGAGAAACAACAATACATGGTTATGCAATTGAAAGATGACAATACATGGTTATGCAATTGAAAAATAACAATTCATATTTGTACAATAGAAGAACAAAAAGCAAAAACAAAAAAATGCCTGTGTGATTCTAAGGTTTCATTGGTCTGGGAGCTAAGTTTGCGAAGCGTGGATTTGTTTGGTTTCGGAGAATTTCGAAGAGGAGGACGTAGTTTCACAGATTCTAAGGATTACATTATCACTGTAATCAGACCCCTTTGAGATAACACTCAGAAGTACACTTGGGCCTTAGAAAACACTTGGTTTTGTCGAAGACGTCGAAGTTCATGAAGTGGAGACTGTGGTTGCTGTGCCGCGAATATGGTTACAGAGGTCATTGAAGAGGAGAATCCAGTGTCTGCAGACATGCCAGTACGAATCCTAAGTGTTATTAAGGTAAACACGGATCGTATATAATGGTTATTGAAGCATAATGTAGCTCAACATAACTTGTATTGGTACGCATTCAGCGAATACTGGAGGTCAAGGTAATGATGGTTTACACATGACGATATATGCGTCACTGCATGACAGCGCAAGAGACGACATGGTTGGCATTGATAGCAAGAGTAAGAACAAACCTAGGAGCTAGCGTGCCCAAAAGGTGGTTCAGAGTGTCATAATGTATAGTGGGACAACTCAACTTGCTGTGGCACGACAAAACAACATACATATGGGCGGTATGGTCTGTGCTTTCAGGAACAAATGCGTAGAAAAATGGCAGCAGGAGGGACCTAGTAACCACAGCGCGTGCTGTCAGGAAGTGGAGCTCAGCTTGGCTGTTGGTGATGACATCCGCCTGGGCTTCTTTTTAATCCGGGAGAAATTATTATTAGAGCAAAATTCTTGAAGTTTACCTGCCTAGGGACCAATGAAGAAAAGGTTTGGAGAGAAACAAAATGTGTCCAGATAATGAAATAAACGAAGTTTTAACCACCGACCCAGAGAGTGACGAAGAGAGAGTTTTCTTACTACATTGTGATTACATGAACATTTTCCTTTACCAGGATGGCTTGGCGTTTGCCGAGTGACAATATGTCTTGGTTAAAAAACAACCGGCCTTCCATGGCCTATGTTAACATAAAGGTGGTAACATTTTTTGTAGAATTTCAAAGAACAAGACAAAGAAGTCGTGAATGAGTCACGGTAAAAGCAGAGAAACCAATTCATGAATAAAGGTTGTCAAAAGGAGACAGACGGTACGCCAAGTGCATATCGTACATATCCAACATTCATGAATGTGTTTCGTAAAATTGAGAACGAGAACAAAAGGTGAGACATATGCAGAGAGTGAGGGAGAAAGCCTGCTGATAATTGGTCAATTTACCGATTCGCACTCCCAGTGAGGGCGAATTATGGTCAACAACAGATTTTCCTCTTCATAACATATACCTGAGAACATGATGGTGAGGAGAAAGGAAAGGAAAAGGAAAGGAGTTGAGTGACGAAACTTGCTAGAGACTGGACTAATTTCCACTTCAAACTCCATGTGAGAATGAAACATGATCAACCAGCAGATTTCCTGACTCTTTACAATTGTTAAAAGGATGAGGAGAAATTTGAATACACATTAACAAAGAGACTAATCTTTTGCGTGTATTGGGCAAAAGATTAGGGGTCATTTTAAAAAACTCCTGCGTGATTGTGAGAAAAGACAGACCCTTGCTCCAATTTCACAAACCTGGGGGTTTTCTTATCCGTTCCCCAGACAACGAGTTGGGTGGTTTTGTGCTCAATCGATTAACTCCCACAGCACTATGCCCCATAGTTAGCAGTGAAGCTACAAACTAGTCCTTTTGGGATAGTAGATATTCCTGGGCTTCTTTCCTTTTTGCAAAGAAGTAAAAAAAACAGGAGGTCCACGGGCATTGGCGTTGAATGACAACAAAGGGTTGTGGACTACGTTTCGTAGATCGCACACAAAAGGTTTGATATTATTTCGTTCGCACGACTCATGGTAAGTGTTTTAACGTCTCCACGTATAGTGTACAAAAACATGTAAGTACATACAAGATAAAACTCAATTATAGACAGAAGTCAAGAGTTTATACAATGCCTCTTAAAGAAGATGGCAAGGCCGATATTATGTCGTTCGCACGAATCACGGTAAGTGTTGTTATTACGTCTCCACGTCTCGTGTACAAGGGTTGTACACAATTATACATACAAGCGGTACTCATGACAAATTAATGACACACGACCAAAATACAAGAGCGGTACTCATGACAAATTAATGACACACGACCAAAATACAAAAGCGGTACTCATGACAAATGAATGACACACGACCAAAATACAAAAGCGGTACTCATGACAAATGAATGACACACGACCAAAATACAAAAGCGGTACTCATGACAAATGAATGACACACGACCAAAATACAAAAGCGGTACTCATGACAAATGAATGACACACGACCAAAATACAAAAGCGGTACTCATGACAAATGAATGACACACGACCAACTCAATAACATTTAGCTATGAGCAAAAGTGATTATGACGAACTTCTCGTATCGTGGCAGGTATTTTAAGGATCCCTCCTATAACGGTGGATGTTCTAAGGATCTCTCCTATGACGGTGGATGTTCTAAGGATCTCTCCTATGACGGTGGGTTACGTTTAAATACAACACAATAAACGTTAACGATGCTTGTTTTAACACATTTTATAAAGATTCGTTAGATTAACTAACTCCGTAGCCCAAGAGCGTACGATAGAGAAGATAGACAATTTGATGCTACTTCATGTGTTACAAAATACAAGGGTGATGGCAGAGTATAATTCTACTTACACCAAGTATTTAAAACAAAAACAGACCTATAATGGTTTTACATACTGTCTGTTGTGGCAACCTGCAGTGAGGAAGACCAAAGAAAAGGGACCAATTACGGTTTTACATACCCTTTGTGCAGTTACAAACATACCAGGTTATGTGCAATTTGGGTTGCAAATACTTGGTTAAATGGACACCTAAAAGTTGTGAATTCCAAAATCAGGATGACCATAAGGTTTTATTAACCTGTCTCGTAGGGTTGAAACGTGTCATATAAGACATACGTAACGTACAAGCAAAAAACAAAATAACAAAAAAGCAGTGGCTTTGTTATAACAACCAAAGACCGGATGATTCGGTTTTACGTACTTTAGTTGAAACGAGCCAAATTGATTTATATACAGGGTTATAAAGACCAATCATTGGTTTTATAAATACAAGTTCCAAAATGGACGTATCGATATCCAGTTTGGGTACATGAGCATGAATTTGGGTAGGACGCCATCAATTTTTAATTTAAGAGGAAAAAATTGAAAAAAACTTATATACACGAGGGGCGACTATGTAAGTAACCACTGTTTGATTTTCATGCTAGAGATACCTCGGAAGGTTTTACAACTCATGATGAACAAAATGAAAGGAAAAAATTGTAAAAATAGTTAACTGGTTCTGAGTCGGAATTTAACACTTTGGAATTTACAAAACCCGACTTCTAGAACGACACGCCGATGGGCAATTGTCAACTACTTTACATGAACAAAATAAACAGGTGAGAAAGTTCCTTTCCACACGACAAAAATGCAACAAAAAAATAGGAGAAAAATTACAAAATTACATGACAAGGCAGGGAATGACATGGCATGAACATTGCGTAGTGTACGTGTTGAGACAATAAATGGGCTCGCGACTTCCCAAACATTGAAACTCGAAAAGTGTCTCCGTTCCAAAGTGATCAGTTTTAGAACAGGTGAGAAAAAAAATAAAGAAAAAATTGCCGTGAGGGAAAGAAAAAAACAGTGCAAAAACAACATTTGAAAGTAACTTCAATGAGAGTACGCATTAATTTACAAAATAATTTACAACTTGTTTCATTTACGAAACGATGGGCATGTGATTGACACAATACACGCCTGACGTAGTAAGACTCTGTAAGCTTACAAAAAAAATGTGATACATACTGGATCATTTTACGTTTGCTGAGATAGTGGGGGCAGTTTTACTTGACTCCTCACTTCCAGACTTTACAATGTCCTTAATGTGGTAATTACCAATGTGCTTTCCAGATGAGTCAGACAAGGAGTACACTAGGTCTGATATTTTCCTTAGGACTTTGGCCTTCACGAAACGTGGTGCCAGCTTAGCAGAGAAATACATGGCTCCTTGGGAAAGTGTGTTGTTCCTTCTCCAAACTATGTCTCCTGTATTGAAGGTGACATGTTTTCTACGTAAGTTATATCTGTCCGCACTCTTTTGGTGAGCCAGGAGCAAAGCATCAGTGACTTCACTGTAAATGGCCGACAGTTCTTCCAAGCGATGGGCGTAGTCTGCGGTAGGGTTGCTTGTGGTGGCAGATGACGTAGGAAAGTTTGTGTCCCTATGTAGAGAACCATGGACGACTTGTTCCATACCGTGTTTTAAGAAGAAAGGTGTGTAACCAGTGGCCAGATTAACAGTGTTGTTCATAGCGGCCTGAATTTTATCTAGGTTTTTACACCAAGTGCGTTGATCTTTATCAACTAGAATAGCTAGAGCTGTGTTGATTGTTTGGTTGTAACGTTCGACAGTGTTATTTTGGGGAGTGTACAAGGTGTTATAATAAATGTCCTTGATTCCGTATTTGGCAAAAAATTCTTTGAATTCCTGGGCAATAAACTGTTTTCCGTTATCAACAATTACGGTTCTGGGTGTTCCGTAAGGTATAAAAATGTGTTTTTCCAGAAGTTTGATGATGGCGGACGCATTGGCTCTTTTTAAAGGGAAGATCCAACAGAATTTGGTGAAAACATCCACTACACTAAGTATGTGCATGTGTCCGGCATAACTTCGAGGAAAAGGTCCGACGAGGTCCATTGACAATGACTGTAGGGGTCTGTCGGCACGTTTGGGGTTACCCATTAGGCCGGCAGGTGCTGCCGTGCTATGTTTATAGGCTTTACAAGTTTCACATTTAGAGATGTAATTGCGAATTTGTTTGAAAAGACCAGGCCAGTAATACTTCAAGGAAATCTTTTTATACGTCTTGAAAGTTCCTGGGTGTATAGAGTCGGGAGCACTATGATTGTCAATTATTATTTGTTCTCTTCCTTCGAGGGGAACGACAAGTTTCCAAGAGTAATCTTCGAGGATGGATAGTGGTGCCTTGCAATTACGGTATAGTTGTCCTTCTTTTATGATAAAATTAGGAAACTTTTGTTGATTATTTTTACAACCTTCGAAGATTTTCAAGTACCATTCATCTTTTGTAGATGGAGGGGGGGCAATTGTGTCAACATTTAATGAAGCCAATTCAATTCTTGAAAGAGCGTCAGGAACAATATTGTCCGCGCCTTTACGGTGTACAACATCAAAATTGAATTGAGACAAACGGGAGGCCCAACGAGCGAGTCTACCGGAGGGATTACTTAAAGAGATCAACCATTTCAAACTACTATGGTCTGTGACTACAGTAAATTTGCTACCGTCTATGTAACCGCGGAAATGGTGAACAGAATCCAATACAGCCAATAGCTCCTTTTCGGTAATTCCGTAGTTTTTCTCGTGTTTATTTAATGTACGGGAAAAATACGCTACAGGATGTTCGCCATCTGGGAATTCTTGAGTTAGGACTCCACCGATTCCTACGTTGGAGGCATCCGTGTGGAGGGTAAAAGAGAGTGCAAAATCCGGGCAATTCAGAACGGGGGCTTTTTGAAGGGCATTTTTTAAAGTTGTAAACGCTTCTTCAGTTTCAGCAGACCATCGGAAGTTGCTGACACCTTTACGGGTGCCGGTAATTTTATTTAAGGGGGCTGCAATTGTGGAAAAGTCTTTGATGAATCTTCTGTAGTAACCTGCAAGTCCAAGGAAACCTTTGACTTCCTTCGCGTTTTTGGGTCGGGGAAAATTTGCCATGGCTTCCACCTTAGCGGGGTCTGTTCTTAGACCTTTTTCGTCGACAATGAATCCCAAATAACGTAAACGGGACTTACAGAATTCAGACTTCTTCAAGTTGATGGTTAAACCAGCGAACTTGAGTTGTTGAAAAACCTTTTCCAACATTAATAGGTGTTTTTCAAAGGTGTCGCTGACGATGATGAGGTCGTCAAGGTAACAAAACAGGCTGTTATCGACTTCAGGACCGAAGAGTTTGTCCATCAGTCTTTGTAATTCGGCGGGGCTGTTCTTTAGACCAAAGGGTAATCTTTTAAAATGGAACATTCCCCTACCAGGTACAACGAAAGCAGTTTTTTCACACGATTCTGCGTCCAAAGGTATTTGCCAAAAAGCTTTGCTTAGGTCAACAGAGGAGATGAACTTGGCGTTGCGCAGTTTGTCTAAGGTCGCGTGGACGTAAGGTAAGGGGTATGCGTCAGCTTCCGTACAAGAATTTAAACGTCTACTGTCGAGACAGAAACGTGCGGAGCCATCTTTTTTAGAAACCAAAAGAGTTGGGTTGGTCCATGCACTTCTGCTGGGAACCACCACACCCATTTTTAACATTTCATCAAGTTCTTTTTCCAAAAGTTTAAGCTTTTGGGGGGCTAAATTGTAATAACGTTGCTTTATGGGTGGGCCATTGGTTTTAATGTGGTGTTCTACCAAATTTGTCAAACCCAATCCACATTTTTCGAAAGATATTGATTCGAATTTATTGACCATTTCCTTTAGTTGGAGAGCTTGGTCCGTGCTTAAATTTTCGTGAGGTATTATTGTGCGGATCTCACTAATTTGAGCAGCAGTGGAGGTTTCGCCAAGAGTATTAAATACTTGGGGAGCAACGTTAAAAGCCTTCCAGAAGTCAACGCCAAGGATGAAATTCTGGGATATAGAGGGCACTATTAGAAAATTGATTGTAATTATTTTATTGTTACAATTAATTGGCAGTGCAAGGGTACCGATGACCGGCTGGGAAACATTGTCCGCAGTCGTCAGGTGTGTTGTTTGTGGCGAAATTTTAAAATCACTGTTAACAAAAGGCAGGTGAGCATTGTTGCCAAGACAGCTGACAGATGCACCGCTATCAAGTAATCCGGAAAAGGGCACATTGTTAACAGAGAAAAGAGCATGGGGTCTCCCATCTTTAGCTTGTTTGCAACAAACCGAGGAAACATTTAAGGCCTGGTTAAAATACTTAATGTGTGATAACCAATCAGTCCATTCTTTAGACCTTGGTTCAGAATGGGTGCCTGAGAGGTTATTATTTAGTTTTTTGGCCGCTTCATGTAGAAATTTGTTGGGGGCTTGGAGAAATCCACCTGAGGTCTGACATCGCTTGGGTTTTGTAACCTTTCTGCATTGTGCCTTGATTTCTTAAAAATGTTGCGCAGTTCGTCGCGTGGAGGAGAGCGGTCCCTAGAGTGGTGTCTCTTGGAGGTTCGGGGTTCCTTGGATTCCAGAAGTCTTGCTTGCTTGAAACAAGTAGCGGCCAGGTGGCCTACTTTTTTGCAAAAGGAGCACACTTTTTTGTTGTCGAATTCTGGCTTTAAAACAGACGAACGGCTTGGCACAGCCACATTATTCGACACATTCTTTATGTTTTTCCTGTCCTGGTACGATTCCAGGAGGAGACAGACTTCGTTTAGCTGGGCCAGGGATGCAATTTTCTGTGAGGTGATGATGTTCTCGTATTTGCTTAAAAGGCCATCAGTTATGACTGGTAATAGTTCAGCTTCCGGAACAGGATGTGAAAGCTTGATGTTGATGGATTCAGCCCTTTCTATGAATGTAGCCACAGGTTCATCTACTAGTTGTTTAATAGATAGTAGAGATAGTTTGATCCGGTGCTGGGCCTCCTTTTTTCCAAAGCTAGAGATTAGGGCAGCTCTGAGTTTATTCCAATCTTTGCATTTAGTCTTTTGGATGCGGTGCCACGGAATTAATTCTGGGGAGATGAGTTCTATAAAGTTTCTCCGTAGAATCTCGAATGGGATATTTTTGATTGTAGCCGTTTCTTCAATACGGTCAATGAAATCCAGCACATCGGAGACGCCATTATATTTGACTTTCCAAGACGATAAATCGTAAGTTTTATCTTGTGTCAAGATGGGTGCGACGTCCTGTTTTATCATTACATGCGGCGTAGGTTCTTTGTCAAGATTATCCAAAACTTGCGTAGCTGAACGTGAATTATTTTCGTTGGAGGGGGCGAGATTTATTCTCCTAATGTACTTTTTGTTGAATAAAAGTGCATATGCCTTCAATGTAGATTTAGATTTGCTTGATGGCGAGAGTCCTCTATCCCTTAAAGCAGCTTGTAAGTGGGCTTTGGATAAACTATGCACATTGGGAATGGTACCCAAGTTGGATGGTGTAATAGCTTGCTTGTCCTCCATTGTGAGTTTCCTGGGTGGTGAGGAGAAGAAAAAAAATTGGCCAGGGGTTTCCTTTAGAAAGCGCAAAATTAATTTTTGTGAGGCACTTTTCACTTGGTGATCACTGTTGGCACTTTCAAAATGTGTTTGGTATACGTGACACCAGAATTCTTGTCAAAAGGGAGGCAGACGAGAAAAAATTTTGCGTGGAAAGACCTTAGTGGTAAAGGTTTTTGTATTTCACTGACCACTTTTGAGAAAACTGTGAAATTCACAAGTATTTATTTATTTTTGAAAAATTTTGCCAGGACTGACCTTTAGAAAACAGGTTTTTTTATTTTCACAAATCACTTTGCGCTGAGAAAGGCACTAAAGTTCACAAAAGGCACTTTTCTGGCAAATAAAGGACAAACTTCCGGATGAAAATGACTGAATATGGGGTTTATTGCATCCAACCATATTAAAATTATTTTATTTATTCATGGAATCAGTCATTGGCTTTATTATTATTTCACTTTCCACTATGCAAGGGAAAAACACAATTCACTTTCACTTATGCTGAAAAAAAGCAGTACCTATAGTGTATAATGGGGAAAGAAAGTCATTATTTGTCCATTTGGAGAAATATTAAGTTGTACTAATTTGACAGACACAAGTGGGCCAATTGGTATATTGTGCAGAAATAATAAAAATACGTAAGTCCGAAATTTTCATTAAGGAATTCGCAAAATAACTGGGGTTCCAGAATCAAATTTATAATAATGATTTCCGTTGGTATCCTGTTCAATCATAAAAGCGGTTTGGATTTAAAACGCTGCCAAGCAACAGTCAGTTATTCATTTCGACGGTTCCGTTGGGATATCGGCGCGAACAAGGCATTTGCGCGCAACATTGGCCGTTAGATTTGGCGCGAATCGCTGTTGCTACGCACTCGCTGTTTGGTGACGCGTGCGCAATCAGATTCGCGGACAAAGGCTGGCGCTTCGGGTATTCAAAATGGCCGTTGTTTCAAATGCGATTTAATTCATAATTACAATCAGATCTGTTATGGATCTAATTTACATATTGGTTTCTGTGGTTTTTTCACAGGATTCACTGTAGAATATCAGGGCATAATTAATGTTTACAAAACAGTTGTTATGCGGGAAGGATTTCGACAAAGAAAGGTCCCGCAAAGCGACCGGGATAGAGAAAAAAATTCCAGCTCCACGTTCGGGCGTCAGTTGTTAGGGTGCCTCGATGTCGGCTTCTAAACCAACACCAGGGCCCAACACGTCCCTGGCTAGCTCTCAGCGGGACTATGGTACTCTCTATTCAGGGGGTGAGCAGCTCAAAGCTATGGAATTTCTCTCCATCTTCCGGTGACCCACGGGATCCACACTGGTCAACAATCCTCCCGCCGTAGCTACAGTACAATTCAATTACAAGAAATGCAAATTACACAAACCTAGCTAAAGTGTTTAACTCTCTCTGCCTTTCTCTCAAAACGAAACCCTCCGAGTGGTGATTTTCGCGGGGGCCCTACATTTCACTGATTACGGACAACATTTAAAGGAGGAAATCAAGATACAGCTTACATGTAGGTTGGCAGGAACCTCGTCTCATGTGGCAGCTCCGTCAGGCATTTTCGTAGTCTAAATAGACCGAACTATGGTGCGGCAAAAGGCTGATTCTACACAAAGGTATTTCAATAATACATCGCGGCCCCATTGAATTGGGTCCGCCGGCTACAAGTGAGCCGCGAGCGTGCGTTCGCAAAGGCGCTCAGATCTTCTCTGGCGAGCGCAGCGGGAATGCCGAATGACAGGGCACGGGGGAGAGGCAAGGAGAAACAGGAAACGGGGCGGGGAGAGGGTTTGTTGTGTGGACAGCTGCGTTCTCGAATCTAGTATTTACTTGCTTCAAGGGCGTATCGTAACAACCTTCAAAAAAAGAGGAAGGTTACTGTCTTCATTTGATTTCGAAAACTCTGTGTAAAGCCCGGGCGTCGCCGGGGACTTGAGCTATATTTAGTATTAGATAATTGAAATGTGTACATGGGTTTCACTGTTAATGGATTATAGTATATTGCTGTATTAGAAGGGTTGTTGATATTTCGACTCCTGCTGAGGCAAACATAAGGACGTGTTGTCTCGATATTAGTTGTAGGTACAATGTCAAACAATGTCATATTTATTATTTATGTCAAACCTTCAGTGTAAATCAAGCGTACTATTTTGATATATTATGATTTTAAAATTAAGCTCGTTGAAAAAAAACCCCTTGATGTGTACACAAAGTGATTTGTTTTTATTTGATTAAATTACGCCACAAAGTTATTTTGTGATTATTGAAGAAGTTAAAATTAAGCCTTTTAATCCTCCCTTAGTTCGATGAACAATAATTATTTATTTCAGGGATTTTTCTACTATGCGATTATTTTAAAACGTACCCTTTTTTATAAAGGCTACGAAAAACTTGTCATCTTTGAAAAAAAAATCACACAACACTCTTACATCTAAAATCTTTACGATCTCTCTGTGTATAGTAGGGAGGTAAATTCGGCCCTATAACTAACCTATGTACATATGTGTTCTGCTATAAATGATAATTAATGCATCATTGAAGAAGTAGCTAACAAGAATAATCTTGAAAATATGAAAGAGAACAAGACACAGAAAAACAGAAAAAGATAATGGTCGCAACTGGGACAGTGGAATAAAATTAGTTGAAGAAAACACTATTATTTCTGAAATATATATCAGATTGACTAATATGACGGTTTAATAGAAGGTGGCAATGGCGGAATTGGTAAACGCGCACGTCCCGGTTAGTCGAGAGGTTCTGGGTTCGAGTCCCAGTTGCGACCATTATTTGTTTCTGTTGTTGTGTGTCTTGTTCTCTTTTATATTTTCTTTTAGATTATTATTGTTATCTTCTTCTTTAATGATATATCACATTGATGGCGCTCTTGAGGCCATTTTTCGCGAAAGCAGCGCTATATAAGTTGTCCAAATTTGTTGATGGGAATAACCTTCAAAAGTCATAAAAATAGAGTTTTTCTTATAAAAAAATGATAATTAATGCGTCTAAACTTTCTACTTTTTCCTCTCTTCAGCCTATTTACTACTTCCTTTAACCTTACAACAACCCCCAAAGAGGCATGCTATAATTCTACAAACCCCGGGCAGTTAGAACTCTTTTTCGGTATTTATTAGATAACCAACACCTCTCCATAGGTCACCCCAAGTGGTTCGCTACGTTTGGTAACTTTGCAGGGGGTGCCCGGGTTCACAGCTGCATGGCAGGCCGGATCGGGAGATAATGGTTGATAGAGTCCCTTTGACTTCTCCAGCCGTACTCTCTCGAAACATCACCTTGCACGGCAGTAGGAGTGATGATTTCGTAAGTCCGTCACACTGACCCCCAGACATACTGACACCCAGATTCCTACCCACCCTAAAAACCATTTTCTTTCCCAGAACTTCCTCTCTTTCCTTTCCTAAAAAGACCCTCAACACAGCATCTCCAAAGATGTCATAGGCCCTGAAGGGAATTATTTTCCTCAAGGCCTTCTGTGTGGAGCTAATGTTCAAAATCGAGCTATAAGGAATATCTACCATCTATCGTGGGATACACATATCAAACATATATATTCAAAGACAAACATACTTCCTTTTACGGTTCTAACTAAATACAATATCACTAGTGCAATATTACAAATCATACATAGATCCTCACACACTAACATCAGACCAGCCTTTAATTCAGACATACACCAGCACAAAACACGATCCCAAAATCAAATACACTTAGCATCATCTACCCACACAACTAAATTTGGTATTAACTCGTTACAATATATCGCATATAGACAATACAATGCATAACCTAATGAAATAAAGCATTCAGTAGCTAACAAAAAAATATTTGTTAAAACGCTTTAAGAATATTTCCTGAAAATGTATTTAAACCAGTGAATATTGGCTCGCTCGTTTGTTTTTTTATGTTTTATGTGTATGGATGTCTCTCAGTATTTTTTATTTATTTATATATATTTTTTTATTTTTTTCCCTTTTCAATATATTGTATTTTTTAAACGTGTAATATCTGTGTAAAATGTACTTATATCTATCTGTCCTTCCCGTAATGAGTTTTCTTCTCAACTCATTGGGAATAATGTGTTACTTATCATATTTTTGTAATACATTATAATTAATAAATAAATAAATAAAATGTTGAAAAAAAATTATATTATTATATTTTAACTCAGTTTTTTTATAATCTTATGGTCTTTGTTCATCGTTGTTCCGTTCATACCGAAATCAAACGATTTGATTTCCTAAAGTTACTTTAGAAACACAATTAAAAGAGTAATTAAAAGAGAAGCTCGCTCGGCTCACCTTAAATATTTGAGAAACTTTATTGAATGTCTTAAATGTAACGTTAAAATTCATTTGTCTTGCCTTTCCTTAACAATTTGTCCAATACATTATAGAATTTAATCCTGAAATTCCAGGATCTCTACAAATAACTCACTCTTAAAGATAAATAACTATTTCGGTGTTTTACAAAGGCCTTTCAGTTGAAAACAAACAAAAAATATGAAGTTGTAATTTATTAAAGCGACATTACAAAATCTACCGAATCAAAAGGATACGAAGTTTTCGTAACGTCGAAAATATTATATTAAATTTGGTTGATGGTAACGTAAAATGGTCCACAGTTGGCACCTTTGTGTTTCAGTCGACACATTTGACTTTTACAAAACACATTTGACTTTCAGTCGCCACGATTGACTTTTAGTCGATACATTTGAATTTTACTAGACATATTTGACTTTCAATCGCCACAATTGACTTTCAGTCGACACATTTGATTTTCAATTGACACATTTTTTTTTTTTTTTACATTAGCTCCACAGAGGAGGCAAATATGAGGAAAATAATTTCAATCACTGCCATGTCATTTTAGGGAATGCTCTGTGGAAGATCTTTTTAAGGAAAGGAAGGAAAAGTTCTGGGAAGGAAAAAGGTATAAGGGGTGGGTAGGAATCTGGGGATCCGTGTGTCCAGGAGGGACAGACGTATGAATCCATCCCTCCAATTGCGGTGCAAGGCGATGGGTCGAGAGAGTCCGGTTGGAGAGGTCAAAATGCCCACCTCAATCAGTCTCTCTCGATCACGCAGAAGTTAGGCAGACGCATCCGCCGCAAGACCCGGACAAACCTAACCCCGTGAAGCCGCACACTTATGCTAAGTCACTAAACGTAGGGAACCACTTGGGGTGACCTATAGCAGAGGTTGGTTATCCAATAAATGCTTCCCCGGGCGGCGGTACCCATACCCGTCTCCCAAATTGGGCATTTGTAGTGCTTATTTGAGTATGTTGTGAGGCTAAAAGTAGTGGGGAGAGGAAGGAGATAGGGAAGAGAAAGAGAATTGTGGTATTTTTCCGAGGCGCCGAGTATTTACCATCTGGCTATGCAAACGCCATACAAAATGGTATTTATGCATGCTTACAAATATATAAAAGTTTTTTAAATTATCGCTTTCAAGTTAGTAATAATACCAAGGTGTTTTCTCGGCATAGTAATTTAGTGTGAATTGATGGCTCTCTATCCTCCTTCAGCACCACTCTGGAAATACTTGGGGCGCCCGCAGTAGCGTCTTTTGCTGGGTAAAGTTTGGGAACAGTCTAACTTTTATCGTAAGGAAGTTCCGTACGTAAAACGCATAAGAATGTACCCACGTTTACCTACATTATTTTCCCGGAAACAGGCTCGGGAATATATTGAGGCAAGTCTGGAAATTATGTATAAAATTATTAATTATTTTAAGTAATACGAATATACATACTTCTACTATGTTATTGTCCGTTTCTTTCAGGTAGGGTACAATTTGTGTCATCAAATTTAATTGACCACATATAAAAAAAAAGCAATTAAATAATCTACATTTATTTATTTCCCCTTTTTCGTTACAACATTTCTTCAACATGCTTCACTTTCACTATCACTTACAAAACAATACAATTATAATAATCTCAATTACTACTCGGTTTCATTCTAGATTTTAATTAAAAAGTAGAAAAAAAGCGGCGGCGGTGTGGACATGTGTTTTTTTGTCATTTCAAAGCTACTTAGCTCATTTGAAGGAGTTAATGATTAGCTCGATCTGAAAATAATTGCGCTGACTTACAAGATAAAGCCGCGCATTTTTCACGACCGTAGAGCTTTTGAAAGTTTCAGATTAAACAAACAGCAAGATAAACGACAGTAATTTCCTATTGAATAAAATGTGATCATATGTTGATGAACATGATCAAGTGGATAATACCTATGTCCAAAATGTCTTAACCCCTAGATTTGATATCTGGGAGATATTTCTCCCAGTCATCAAACACCCGTAGAGTCTTGTTAGATATTTCTCACAGCAAGAAAAACTACAGTAATTTCCTATTGAATAAAAAGTGGTCATATGTTGATGAACATGATTAAGTGGATAATACCTATGTCCAAAATTGCTTAACCCCTAGATTTGATGTCTCGGAGATATTTCTCCCAGAAATCAAACACCCGTAGAGTCTTGTGAAATATTTCTCCCATCCTAGTACGGGTAAAATTTATGCTTTCACATTTTGTATTAGGGTGAGAAAGAAATACAGTGTTAGAAAGAAAGAACACCACGCATTTAGTTTTGCATACATAAGTTTACCATAGACACTCCCGAAAAATTTGAAATTTTGCAACAACATAATATAATATCTAACATTTGAAAAGTATTTGTCGAGGTTTGTAAATAAGTAATATATAAAATCCACTAATAATTATTTTTACACGATAAACTCCATTGGTAAGTGATTTGAAAACTATAATTGCCTTCATAATTTAATATTTTTTAATGCGTGATTTCGGTTTGCAAGGATTTTTTAAATCTGTTTTCAAAAAGTAGTTATTTTGAAATACGTTCAAAAACAGCGAATTTATCTGGAATCAAATGTAATGCGTAAACGGAATTTTGACAGTTTGCTGAGAAATACATTGCAAAGTATCAGTTGATCCAGGGGTTAATCAAAATCACATAAATATTAATTCCAACAATGTAACATCTTTCTAATGTTCCTTTATTCCCCTGAAACCCTTAGTATAAACGTAAACTGCCGTTCCTCAAACAATGGCGCTCTCCCCGAGTCTGTGAGTCTGTGTGTGTGTTCATATACAACATTCTTCTGGATTGTCGCCCTCGAGGCGTTCTCCACTCGACGAAGAAAAGGAACTACCCGCAGAGAGAGTTTCATCCACGTACATACGTAGTTTTCCCGTCCCGGCTGAATTATGGCATAGTGCGGCGGCGCCCTTATTAATTTTTGCACTTCAAACTGTCACCGTAATGGCGGCCACGAATAAGAGACTGCGTTTCTTTGTATTTGAAAAAGGAATATTTTGTCACTCAAGTTAAGTTCAGGCCAGCATTTGACGCACGACGTATTTTGAAGCGTCACGTGATCAAGTCAGTGCCATCGAGCAACGGCAGTTTGCAAATAGTGGCGTTTGTTGTCGATACTGCTACAGACAAATAAGTTAGTAGGCAGCTCTTAGCTTATTTTCTTGTTTATATTATACAGTCATGTAATAAGGAATTACAAAAAATATATTATATTGGTTTTCCCACTTAAATACTATTGTGAAAAAAAAGATTTAATTGTTTGATTCCCTGAGGAAAATAATTCCTCAGGGGGCATAGGCCCCATGTCATCTTTGGAGTAGCTGTGTGGAGGGTCTTTTTAGGAAAGGAAGGAGAGGAAGTTCTGGGAATGTAAAGGGTATTAGGGGTGGGTAGGAAGCTGAGGGTCATTGTGTCCAGGAGTGACGGATGTATGAATCTATCCATCCTACTGTTTGCAAGGCGATGTTCCGAAAGTGTACGGCTGGAGAAGTCAAAGGGACTCACTCAACCATTTTCTCCCGATCCGGCATCCCATGCAGCTGGTGGGTAGACGCATCCGCTGCTAAGACCCGGACAAACCTCACCCTATGAACCCGGGAACCCCTACTAAGTCATCAAACGTAGCGAACCACTTGGTTTGACCTATGGCAGAGGTGTTGGTTATACAATAAATGGTTCCCGGGGCGGCGGTACCCATACCCGCCTCCCAAGTTAAAAAGTTTGCATTTTTCAAAGTTTACCAAAACAAACGAAATCTGACGAGGTACGCGTGACGTCAAACGTGCTTCTTGTTAATTTAAATATTTAGCAAGTATTCTAAAAAACCTGAATTCTTTTGATAGCTTTGTTTACCGCAGTGGTAACCCGTGTGCGAGTCTACGCAGTGCAACTAAACACTGAGGTGCGGTGTAATTTCTGTTCGAACCCACCGACCAATCATAGGGCGTTTAAATCTCTTACGGTTTTAGTCGCTTTTAAATTAAGTTTTTTTTGTTCTATGTAACAAAACTTATAAATTTAGAATCAGCGTTTGTTGACCTATATCGTAAAACTATCAACACGGGCCCGCTAGCACCGCCAATTAGGGCGTCGGGTTTTCCTAAATATATGAATATAAATATCCTACGGACAAAACATCCTCCAACAAAATATCTACTAAAATCTAACTTAACCTAACTTTACAGGATCTCTGTATTATTTTGGTCCCATTTTATTATTTTTGAACAATATTTGATTTTCTTTACAGGATATCTGTATTATTTTTGTACCAAATTACTATTTTTGAACAATAATTTATTGTCTTTATATTTTTTTTAGGTTAGGTTAGGTTTTAGTAGATATATTTTGTTTTATTAGGGATTTTTTGCCCGTAGGATATTTTGTCGGGGATATTTTGTCACGGGATGAAAAGTCGCGGAACTCCGATCTGCAATATCATCTACTCTTCGAGCCACAGTGTTTCCTGGCAAACTGATGTTTTTAAATAAATTAGTTTTTCTGGACACGTTTCTTTTGATGCAATCGTACAATCCTTAATTAATTCGCCGTCAGAAAATAGTTTACCGTGTTTCGCTATTGAATGAGCCACGCGGAAACTAACATGAGTTATTGATTTACACAGAAAGCAGATTTCCATCTCAACTCAAAATAGGGACTATTACACCAATCTTTAAGTCAGGAAATCATAAAGATATCAATAACTACAGACCAATCACAATTCTAAACACATTATCTAAAATCTTAGAAATAACAGTTAAAATTCAACTCGTCGACTACCTAGAATCAAATAAACTATTATCACCAAAACAATTTGGCTTCAGAAAAAATTTAGGAACATCCAACGCCATAGCCTTAGTAATTGAATATATTAAAAATTCTCTAGACTCTCATAAAAAATGCATTGGCATATTTCTCGACCTTTCTAAAGCGTTCGACACAATAAATCACTCACATCTTTTTGAAAAACTAGAGAACATAGGAATTACTGATAATGAACTAATATTTTTAAAAAGTTACATGGGAAATAGAAAGCAAACTGTGAAACTTAACAACATAACCAGTGAGTGTATTGATGTCAAATTCGGGGTGCCTCAAGGAAGTATTCTGGGTCCGATTCTGTTCCTTATTTATATTAATGACCTATGCCACATAGAATGTGACGGAGAAATCATCAGTTTTGCGGATGATACTGTTCTCCTAATAAATGGGAAAAATTGGGCAGAAACATTTAAGAAAGCAGAAGACACACTTAAGAGTTAATAACCAGACAAAGCTGAAAAATGACATTTTTGAATGAGCTCATAGACGTGTCGAAGCTTTTTACAGAAAAACGATAAATTGATTTCGAAAGATTGTTATTTTATGTGGTAAACTTATATTTTAAATTTTGAAAAAGTTAACATTTTTTTAATAAAAAAATAGTTTTACTGTTGGTCGATGGCAATATTTGTTAATTTTCAAACGAGTAAAGTTATTATACAATACATATATCATACCAAATAGTAATACAGTATTATAAAACTGTTCATTATCTAGGCAAAATATAATTTAGAATTTTAATTTAATTTCAAATAAAATCATTAAAATAAAAATCCAAGCACCCGTTTTGTGCCGAAAATACTACAACTTGACTTATTTATTACACACTTACAAATTGATTTCTCTCGGAATTTTTAACACAGAAATTTAACTTAAGACGTTATTGAAATATTAGAAATAATTTTTAACCAAAAATATTTTCTCGAGTATATAATTCTGTTGAATTTGCGACACGCTTTTGTGAATATTTTATTCTGTATTTTGACGCGC
The DNA here is from genome assembly GCA_917563855.2 of Limnephilus lunatus. Lineage (NCBI taxonomy): Eukaryota > Metazoa > Arthropoda > Insecta > Trichoptera > Limnephilidae > Limnephilus > Limnephilus lunatus. The sequence continues at coordinate 56,122,928 of OU830599.1, forward strand.
ACGGCGCTAAACAAAACTCTTAGTATCTGTCGATTCACGGCAGCGAGCGGTCGTGTTGTCCGCGCCGGTCCAGTTCATAACATTTTAAATTTATTCGTCCGCTTAAAATGGGGAGAAAAATCAATAAAAAGAGAACTTTCATAAAAAAATCAAAATTACCACACCAAAAACATAACTGGGAGAAATATAACGAGAAAAAACAAAGATTAGTAATATTTAATTATCAATTTACATTGTACATACCTTATATGCTACAGGGTCGTTGGAACGAATCTGTCAGATTTATTGTGTATTTTTTAAAACATGTTGTTTAATTTTTAGAGAAAAGAATCAACATTCTAAAGTAAATAATGACTGTAAAGTATGTGCAATTCAAATTTTTATTATATATATATTATTATGTACGCGTAAATGGGCTTCGACAAAGTATATTTGATCAATGAAAATGGGTAATAACTTCAATACATTGTGATTCATGGATATTACGGTGACCGATTTATCCGTTTATACCGCGGAAATTATAAACTAGCAATACTACCCAGCCTTACCGTGTATAGGTACACGGTGTCGGGAAATACGTGGTACATTACGGTGACCGATTCAATTGTAATTACCGCGTTAATTTTTTTTTTTTTTTTTAAACTTTCTTTATTCATTATATGTATAATGTGTGTACAGTTTTACAGGTGATTCGACTACCACGCTAGGCACATGCCCGTATTATGGTAGTTATAAACGATAATTTACTAGCATTAATACACGCAAGCAACATTGCCTTATATACACGGTGGCGGGAAACCCGTGGTACATTCCGGTGACGTAATTATAAACAATAATTCACTAACACTAATACCCGGCGTTGTGCGAATTATACGCTCGCAACATTACCTTGCATATGTATGTCGTAGGCCGATCGTAAAATCAGGCAGATCATGTTGCGCCTAGCCACATCATGATCTGATGCATCGTGAAATGGCGGCAGATCGTGATGTGCCTGAGGCGCATCGTGATCTGCCTGTTTTTACGATTGGCCTGCGACATATACAAGGTGTCGAAAAATACGTGGTACATTACGGTGACAGGTTCATTGTTATTACCGTGGTAATTATAAACAATAATTTACTTGCATAGCCGGCGTTGCGCGAGTTACACGCATACTTCATTGCCTTGTATATGTCGGCGGTCGATCGTAAAATCAGGCAGATCATGGTTCGCCTAGTTACTTCGTGAAGTGCCTGGCAGCAGATCGTGAAGTGCCTCAGACGCATCAAGAACGGCCTGATTTTACGGTTTGCCTGCGACATATACACTAAGGCGGGTCACGATTGTATGGGGGAAAAAAAAAACTTGTTTTGGTTTGTCTGTTAGTGATAAAAGGGTGTTAAATGAAGATGTAAAATCACGTAATTTTTTTAATAATATTTGGATATCATCTTCTTCCTCCGGATTGAGTTTGAAATTTCACAAAATAGAGAAAAACCCACCCTTGTTAAATCTCTAAAAAATATTAGATAAACAATTAAAAATGAACTTTTTTTCAATAAAACACAAATTAGAGAGAATATTCTGACTTATTTATTAAAAAAATATATGATTATAATTAACATTATCTCAAGACAGTGTATATACCAGCAAAATCCTTATTACTCTCAAATTTCGGCATTATTTTGCGAGACTCAATCTTTGCCTTAATAAGACCTTCTCTTGCAGACTTCGTACATAAAGTAGTCGAGGCTTCAGTAACAATCTTTACAGCTCTTTCAACTGCTTGAGTATGACATGGCAGACGCAGAAGAGGCAATTTACCTTCTCCCCCCTGTGCTACAAATAATTGAAGATCTTCATCCGATATATTCTTCAGTATTGGGGGTTCGGTTACATTTTGATGCCAATTAATAAGGTCGTAGTAATATGATGCATCGAGGTTTATGTTTGGAAGTTGGAACAGCCTTGTTTTACTTAGTTTCTTACTGCGTGCTTTTAGAACACGACGCGCAGCTAATTCCCGGATATGCTTGTGAGGGTCAGTTAACATTGCAAGTAGTAAATTTTCGGGGTGTGCGAAGTAACTGTTTCTTTCTATGACTGGATCAATTATAGTTTTTAGTTCAGGGGATAAGTATCTAGACGCTGAAATTAGCTGCCATAGGTGACGTGCTCCATCTTTACAGGTGGGATGAGTTTTAATACTGAACCAAGTCGAAGCATAAACTTTAATAACGTACGTTGCTAAAATAATAAGATTCTCTGTAGGAGCTTCCGTTGCAACATAAAGACGAAGAATTCGGTTAGCACGCGTAAGCCATCTGGCATGAGACATTTTTCCAGGAGATTTGTGGCCTAAATCTTCAGGTAATTCCCCCACCATAAGTGCAGATACGATTTTATACAAATATAACTGATCTGTACTTAGGTCTTTAGTTAATAATTCAGGCAACTCTCCGTCAATTTTCTGAAAATGAACAATAAGCTTTTTTTCACAGTTTTCTAAAGCTAGTCCTATTGTCCCTGAATATGTTTGAGGTCCAGATGTCTTACCGTCAAGATGTGTGAACAAATGACGAAATGGTAACTCGTTCATGTGAAGCAAGCAAATTATCCATTGCAATGGTTTATCCAAACGTTTTTCAAGCAAACGTATAATACCTCCATGTTTTCCAACGTTCACGTTCGTTCCGTCACATCCAATAGCCATTAATGGTTCAAATGGTATTTCTTCCTTTAAAAAATAATCGACAATTGTTCTTTCTATAACTTTCGACGTGCCAGAGTTTGGTGCTATATAACCCAAATATATTGAGTCTGGCTCTTTTATCATTGAAATATGCTCTTCAATGATTAGTTCTCTGTAATGCCTCCCCCCTTTTTCCCTGATATTTAATGTTTTATCTTTCCGGCCATCAAAATATAATGCGGGTATTTGTAAAACTATGTGTTGTGCCTTAATATTTTCCCTTGTTTTTTTTCGTTCTCTGCGAAGTTTACTTTTGTCAATAACTGGAATATTAGACTTGATGTCATACAGAACTGCTGAGGCAATGGCTGCCGCTGCTCTATCCGAAACTCCATATCTATCACAAGTTTTCGACAGTGTAGAATAATCAATAGTGACCGCAGCCTGCTTCTGAGGCATTTGAGATACAACATTTGGTTTGAAAACATCATTGCAATCGGATTCATTTGATGCAGAAGACGTGGAAATATCGATTAGAGAGGTAGTTGGCTTACCTGTGCTTTCCTTTTTAGACGTACGCAAGGATTTTTGCTTCAGAAGTTTTCTTTTCAACGCAATTTTCATTCGTTTTGTTGTAGTGGTACCCACATTTCCTATTATCATTTTCCGTGTAGTACGTTGGTCACTAATGAAACTCTGTTCATTTACAGGTATTTTTTTATCTTTAGGACAGTCACATTTACTGAAATCTTTGCATTTGAAAGACGAAATATCAAACAGCACTTTACTTCTGCGACGGAATTCCTCCATTTTTTTCTCCGGTATTTTAAGATGTGACTTAAGAAGGTTTTTGCATTTAAAATGATATGACCTCAACATGCGTGCTACTCGCGAGTGTGTAACGATGGGAATAGAAGCCTTTCTCCATATTTCTTCAATTCGTGCTGTCACAGTACACTCTATTTGCTGAAATTTGGGTTCTAGTTTGGTCTCTTGATTTAATTTTATTTGATGCCTGGTCCACTCAAAAAACTTCATAACATCACAATAAGTTGGTAAAACATTGTCTTTAACGTCGCAAATTTCACCAAATATGGGACTTTTTAACGCATTCCGAGTACGTTCCATTGCGAAAACTTGTGCAACGCGACCTACCGCTTAAAGAGCCGTAGCGATACTGACTCCAAACTCCGACGTCGGTTGCGCAGAGTCGCTGCGCTTAGTGCAATCGGTGCTTCCCCCGCCCTCACCTCGAGCCACTATTAATCAAAACTCGGATTTTTTGTAAATGAATTCGTAAATACGTACCATATTTGCCATAGAATATTACAAAAAATATAGTATAAAGGATTCGTAGTAACTTTTGTACACACTAGAAAATACCTCTAAAAATGAAAATTTTCAAAACTTTGAAGTGAATCCGGAGGAAGAAGATCTTATCAGAAATTTAAAAAATTTTAAACACGTCGGTTTGAACCCATTTGACACCCTTTTATCGCTAACAGAATCTAAAATTATAATTTTTTTTTAAATGACCCACCTTAATATACACGGTGGCGGGAAACCCGTGGTACATTACGGTGACCTAATTATGAACAATAATTTACTAGCATTAATACCCAACGTTGCGCAAATTATAGACATGCAACATTACCTTGTACACACGGTGTCAGGAAATTCGTGGTAGAAGCGGAAAACTGAGGACTCAAATTTCACCACGGGAACAGAAGCTTTTTACCATACTTTTTCTTCTATTTTTAACTTATTTATTTTTCTTTTTACGAACATATTAATTTATAAACAATAATCTGCGTAAATCGTCCTCAAATTCAATTTGATTCTGAATCTACTTTGCTTAAGACAAGTTCGTCCAGTCAATGAATGATCCAAAAGGTTTTAGGGTGCGTGAGCAGGAACCTAAGCGATTCCTTCAAAAAATTGTTAAGGGTGCTTAGGGTGTAAACATACTAAAAGTCCTGACGTCTAGGTGGTGAGTTAAGGGGTGGGGGGGAGGTCCCAATTTTCAGGTTTCCGCTTATAACTCGAAAACGGTGCGTTGCAGAGGAAAATTTTCTGAAATTAAGTAAAAGCTCATAAAATCATCTCCAACTTTTATTCTTTATGTAATTTTCGAAATCCCAGCCGTTTTTGAGTTACACGTTCTACAAACGTAGATATTTTTGAAAAAAAAACATTTTACCTCACATTTTTCATCAAACATTCCTTCATGTCGTCTAAAATATTCAACAAAGAAAATAAATTTATATTAAAGAAGTTGTAAAGAATTTAATTTACTTTTATAATATAATTATATATATATATATATATTTTGATGCAAATTAATCTCCAACCAGTAAATATTTACAACAATTTTAAGTTTTTTCGTAAAATATCATTTTCAGACAAAGCTGTTTTTATCTCATTACTGACACACATTTTATTCGTTCGCCTAATAATACGTGTGACCACAGTTTAAAGCCAATTTTTAAAGAAAGTAGAAAAAAATAATATCACTTGAAAATTTTTTAATTGTATTTTATAATGAAAATTATAATTAACTCATGACAAAATTTTACGAAAAAACTTAAAATTGCTGTAAATGTTGACCGGTTTGAGATTAATTTGCATTTGTATATATATATATATATATATATATATATTCTAAAAGGGAATTAAATTCTTTATAACTTCCTTAAAATAAATGTATTTCTTTGATGAATATTTTAGACGATATGAAGGAATGTTTGATGAAAAATGTAAGGTTAAATGATTTTTTCGAAAATGTCTACATTTGTGGAGCGTGTAACTTAAAAACGGCTGAAATTTCGAGAATTACGTATAAAAAAAAAGTTGTAGATAATTTTACAAGCTTTTACTTATTTTAAGAAAAAATTTCTCTGTGACGCACCGTTTTCGAGATATCAGCGGAATCCGAACATTGGGACCTTCTCCCCCTCCCCCCGCTAGCTCACACCTAGACGTCAGTACTTTTAATATGTTCAGACCCTAAGCACCCTAAACAAGTTTCTGGAGGAATCGCTTAGGGTCCTGCTCACGCACTCTACACCTCCTTCCTTGACTGGACTAAAGGTGCACATCAGCGTGGAAAATGAGACAAATATTCCTATTATCGTTTTCCAGTGATTTCGAAAGTTTACCCACATCCATTCACATTTTATTTTTATAAGATCTTTATTTGCTTTTAGCAAGCATTCATTTGTCATTTTCTATTTTTCTTTAGCTCTCCGGTAGGTTGTTTCTTTTTTTACCCTTAGATTAATTTAACACACTAATTTCGGTAATAATTATATATTAGAAATGTGTACTCGCTTTATTTAATTTTTTGACAGATGATTTTTGAGCTTACTAACGACGTTCATTCGAAATGTAAATTTCTGACGCCTCTCTAATTTGTCCAAAAAATATATTATAAAGAAATTTGATACTGTGTTTTTGAATGGTTATGGATCGTGTTTTATATTAAGAACGACTGGTGAATCCAAATCAATATTTAAAAAAAATTGAAACGCTCTTTAGAAGTTACTTTCTGTTAAAAGAACTTAAACTTTCTCTGGTTAGAAGTTACTTTCTGTTAAACAGTGTTTTAGTAACACATTTAATAAATACTGTTCAATTTCTGTTTTGAACTATTACTAATAAAAAATGTCTTTAACTGGCTGCGAAAGAGAGGCTAGACATATGCATGCACCATGCGCGTGAATTTCCCGTAAAAATTATGGTTTTAATTTGTGATTGTGTAATTCAAATCGTGTTTTTGTTAATAATTTCTGTTATAATGACCAAGTCTCTAATATATTTGTATATTCAGTATATTTTATATTATTTTCAGTTTTATTCTATTAATAATGCCATAGAGACATAGTCCCTGTTAAGATCAATGCACTAGGTGAGCCGTGGAACCAGGTCTTCATTCCCTTATCGTTCAACTCCGCCGTCAAAAATGCAATCAACTCTCCCTCCGCATCCTGGTCGGTCTCCAAAGATTTTTCGTCCATGTGTTGCTTCAGGTGAAGAAAGAGGTGTAATTCATGTCATTCATTGCCTTTTTGGTAGGGTTAGGTGGTGAACCCATTTTTTAATCCAAAAAAGTTTCGCCTTGGTTGGAAAAACAGTTCGAAGAGATCCGAGCGCATTTGCGCAACGAGCATTAATTTGCATACTCCATTTTTCCCTCAAAATCATTTGTGTGGTAGACTTACTGACATCTGGGATTAAAATTGCAAGCTTATGAACTTCAACAGGGCTAACTCCCTCTAAATTGAAAAAGCGAATAATTGAGCGCACCTCGCAGGGGGCGGGATTCCAACGGAGCGTCTTTCTCAAACGAACGCAAAGATCGCACTGAAGCAGCTACCAAGCCGGATCACCGCTCGGTTTTTTGGGAAAGTCTGAGCTAACGCTAGTGCCACCATATTTTGAGAAACAACGAGCAAAGGTAGTTAATTCTTGGACAACCTTCACATTATTGTATTGCGGTCTGTTTTCACTGTACAACTACTAACAGTCCTACTGTTTTTATATTTACAAGTTCTGTATATATATTATGTAGACTATACTAAAATATATGCTTGTTGCTATATATTACATATTTTTTTTATTATAATGCTGCTGTTTTTTTGGTTATCTTTATTTATAGTTGAATTACATAATTTTGGTAAAAATATAAACGTTAAAAATACATTTTACTTTTTTTGACATTAGCTCCGTACAGGAAAATATTTCATAATAAGAATAAATATGTCATCTTTGGGGATGTTGTGTCGAAGGTCTTTTTAGAAAAAGGAAGGAGAGGAAGTTCTTGGAAGGAAAAAAGGTATGAGGGGTGGGTAGGAATCTGGGATCGGTGTATCCAAGAGGATGTATGAGTCTATCCTCACCACTGCAGTGCAAGGCTTCCGAGAATCCTGCAGGAGAGGTCAAAAGATCTCCCTAACCTCTCGTCTCTTCCGATCCGGCCTGCCACACAGTTGGTGGGCAGACGCATCCGCCGCCAAGATTCAAACAAACCTTATCCCTTGAACCCGGGCAAGTAAGACACCAAACGAAACGAACCCCTTGGGGTGACCTATGGCAGAGGTGTTGGTTATCCAATAAATGGTTTCCTGGGCAGCGGTACCCATACCCGCCTCCCAAATTGGGTTCTGGATTCTGGGAAGGAAAAAGGTACCAGGAGTGGTAGGAATCTAGGGGTCCAAATTGAGTTCCGTTTCCCAAATTGGGTTCGGGATTCTGGGAAGAAAAAAGGTATCAGGGGCATGTAGGAATCTGGGGGTCAGTCCAAGAGTGACGGACATGAAAAAATCTATCCCTCCCACTGTAAGGAGATGTTTCGGAGAGTGCTGCTGGGTAGGTAAAAGATCTCCCAGGTCCAACCAGTCTCTCCTGATCCGGCCTGCCATGCAGTTGGTGGGCAGGTGCATCCGCCGCCAAGATCCGGACAAATAAATGAACCCAGGTACATGGGGTGAGGTTTTTGAAATTCAATTTAATTTAGATTACCAACAATAATCTCCCTGGTTCCCGGGCGGTAGTACCCATACCCGCCTCCCAAATTACTGATAATACCTATTGTGAGAAGAATAAATATGTAAAAATGAGATATTTCTTACAATCAAACTGAATATCACTCAGTAGAAATACAATTAAAAAACAACAACAGAATACTCATAAAAACATTTCAAAAATCAAGAAATTTCTATATTACGTAAGTACCTATTTTATACCCACTATTTTTACGCATTTCACTTGTATCTATTTATGTTTATGCACTTCGGTAAACAAATTACAAATTACTGCTTATTCGGAAAAAGCTGGAACCGAGAATTCAATATCGATGTCGTCTGAACCATCCTATAGATACCGCCAGTTGAGTGGGATATGCTGCTTGCGGCGGAGCGAATGTGGTATTTCTATCTCGTTCTAAAAAACTTCCGATCGCGAGGCCGTCTTTTGATGAAATTTGTATTTTCGGCCGCTGGTAATGCCCTCTTAAAAGAATTAAAAATTGGCTAGACTACCATTCACTTACACTTAATGCTAATAAAACCAAATTCATCACTTTCAAAATAAAAAATAAGAAAAACTCTGAAGAAAACCTGAACATAAAAATTCATAGTCAGCATCACTTAAATGAGCATTGTAATTGTCCTTCATTAGAAAACGTTGACCATATAACGTATCTGGGTCTAAAAATTGACCAAAACTTAAAATGGACCGAACACATTACCTATTTAAATAATAAAATTAAAAAACTAAGTTATTTTTTCAAAACTATCAGGAATGTCCTCATTAAAAAAGACTTAATCAAGATTTACATGGCTCTCTGCCAATCACTGTTAGAATACGGTATTATCGGATGGGGCAGTGCAAATAAAAACATTCTAAATCCACTAATTAAAACTCAAAAATCCATAATGAAAATTATACTGAAAGTTCCTGTAAGAACTAGCACTGATGAAATCTTCAACAATCTTAACATCATGTCAATTAAACAACTGTATTCTAAAACTATACTCATTTACATTCATAAGTACAAAACCCAAGAAATGACAACTTACACGTACATTAGAAACACTAGATCTCATGGTCAAAAACATATCCAACAAGTAACTACTAACACAACATTTGGGCAAAAAAGCTTCTTGTATTATGGTATTAAACTTTACAATAAAATACCACTCTCACTTAAAAACCTCAACAGTATAACATTTAAATCTCAAATAAAAAGCTGGATACTAAATATAGGGAGAACAGAAATAGAAAATATACTGATATCAAATACAGACTAAAACCGAATCTACTGATCTGAATTATAAAAAAAAACACAATTTTATTTAATTTTTAATTATTTAACAAAATACTACATGATACCTATACGTTTATAACAAATTCATATTAATTTCTTATAATTAAAATATAATATGTAAATGAAATCCTCATCACGGGAAATCCCAGTGAGGATATCATTATCTTTAGATGTTTGTAAAGAAAGAAAAACAATAAATCATTATTATTATTATTATATATTATTGTTTCTTGTTCGGCATTCTTAAACAACAATTGTTGAGATTTCAAACTTCCTGTTAATTTTGAATTTTTTCTGAGAATGTTTAAGTTTAGTCTCATAATGAAGTTTCATATTGTATTCTTTCGGGACTAATATTGTTGCATTGCAAATTATGCACATTGCCATATAACTTGACGCAATCACGAAATATTAATTATCCCCATTGCTCTTTAAATGTTACGCACTCACTTTCTTTTTATAGTTTTTTTTTCATTTCAAATCAAAATAATGCCAATTAATACTATTAAAATCCACAGTATGTTGGTATGATAAGCTAGCTAGGTCTTGTCCTTTGGCCCGGTTTATTGGCCAGTCCATATCCTCGCTATGTACGACATTCCTCGCTCAAATTTAAGCGGTCTAAATCTGACACACGTGCGAGGCGCTAATCTACTCTAAACGTCAAATCTGATGTACTTAAATAATATTGAATACTTCCATATAATCGAAATTTATGTAAATTGCCTAATTTTATAAGTATGGGCTTTATATTCATCGAACGATGAGGAATGTCGATGTGATTAATTGATTGACAATCTAAAATGGTCTGATGAGGGATTTTAAAAGTTTCAACATCCGGATAGTTTGTTTTCAGCGGCTGATTTCATTAATATTGCACGACTCCGGCAAACAAACACTATTTAACATTTGCATCCTCGCATATAATAACACCATGCTGATTGAAGTGCGGAACTTTTTCAAAAATCAACCAGCCTAAAAATATTTTAGGGTTATGAAATAAACTTCCTTCGTTAACATTTTCAAAGATCGCATACTCCCGATAACCGTAGAAATCACAGATATAACATTCACGTAGACAGTTGTTTGATTTTTCAAAGTAAAAGAAACACGTTCCTCTATTAAAATCATAGACAATCCGTGTAATTCTGGTGATATCTGGGTTTGCGACCTGTATACGGATTGCGTTCCAAGCTGCACTAAGCTCGACATTCCAACCAAGCGTAGCTTAAAATCAATCTGACATACCGGGCCTCAGAGACCCCTGATGTACATGAATAGAAATTTTTGAAGCCATAATATTTTTACATTTACACAAGTTCCTTATTGTGAGTACGTAAGGAATGTTATCTTGGTATATTTGGGTTTATTTGGAGCCGTACACATTACATTTTCATATTATCTGGCAGTCGTCGTTAAAAATGTGCCGGAAGGTCGTTGTCAAAAATATATGAGCTCTGAGTTCAGAGGGAAAGGTTTTGAACACTTAAATTAAACACATTATATCCCACGCGGCAATAAAATGGGAAGTTAGTTACCTACGTAATATATGTAGGTATATAACTACACATAATATTTTTAATCTTTCGGAGATGTTGATGCCGAGAGCTCTGTTGTATTCTATATTAATTTCTGTGTTGCGTTGTTTGCTATTTTTAATGAGTAATTATCGCATATTCGCCCCAACTGCCCGCAGCCAGTGGGACTATGGTATCCCAAAGCTTTGGGATGTTGTGAGGCTGAATGTATTGGTGAATGAAATAAGATGGGGACAAGGAAAATTTGGAAGTACCTAGCTTTTCAGATTTGATTACCAAACATGGGTAAAGCCATTTCACATTTAGATTTAGAATGTTTGGTTATTCTCACTCTGTAAATAAATGGGAATCTTAGAGAGAAGAGGACACCGGAGATTTTTTTTTAATAATGTATGTAACTGTAACGGTTTTGCCTTTCATACACTGTGACCGAAAAATGGTAGCACACACGAAAAACTGGTGAATCTAAATCACACAGAGAACCCAAAAAAGATTTTTCGACCAGAGCATTTTGATTTTAGTTTTTTACATTTTTAAAAAGTTAAAAAAGATTTATAGCCGGGTCTCCGTTTCGAAGCATTTTAAAAGACGACTTATTTTAATTTTGACTCAAATTCCAACATTCGGACTCTTTCGAAAATGAAAACTGAAATAAAAAAAAGTTGCACTTCAAAATCGAATCAGTTTCCCGCTTATATGGACTACTAGTTTTCGGACACCATGTGTAATGTTTTTTTTACATTTAAGAATTTACTGTGAAATTGAGATAAAGGGATGATAAAGACTGTAATTAACGCAATGTATTTTTCTAATGACTGCTGATAACGAAGAGACCCTGAACAACCTTGCACACTCTTATATGTATACCTAAAAATTGTTGTCTCTCACGCTGTCTCTCTCATGTAAGACGTCAATCGCACTTTTGTTACAGTAATTATCCTTATAATACAAATTTAAAAATAGAGTGTGCAAATCACACGGTAGAAGTGAAACCTTCAGAAAACGATAGTAGACTAGAATGGTTAGCCTACGAACCACCGCACAAAGAGGAGACCGATTATACTCTCATTATTTCGCAGGCTAAATCTTATTGTCTCTTTTTCATCGAGTTTCAAATCACAACGGTGCTAAAGAAGTTTTCACTTCACTTTTTCACTTAAAAAAATGCTTAAAATCTTGCCAGTCCACCAGCGAGGTCGTCATTATAGGAAAGAGTGAGAAATTACAAAGGAGCTATCAGTGGTACTTCTTCTTCTCGTGTCCTGTCCGTCCAACGGACGTTGACTATCATGTTGGCTATGCGGACTTGGTTTACTGCGCTCAGTAAGTAGACTGGCCAAACAACTCTATGTCTTCAGCCATGATGTTCTCCTTCTTTCAGGTCCCCGATTTCCGTCAATCTTTCCCTGCATTATGAGAAGCAAGATCTCGTTCTTCTCTGGACGTCTCATCACATGTCCTAGATATTGAAGCTTACGGATTTTTATTGTTTTAACAACTTTTTTCTTTATTCATCCGAACATCTTTATTCGTAGGTGACCGGCCAACTCATAATGAAACCAACTCAGAACCACTTCAAAAGGTCATTATAAGAGTGATGATAAAAAAAAAAAAATGGTTAAATAGGTTAAGTTAGGTTAGGGTTACCAGCCATTTAAAAATTATGTTTTCATGGCTTTTAATGACCTTTCTGAGGTGGTTCTGAGTTTGTTTCATTCTGAGTTAGCATGGAACCACTCTGTCCATCCAGCTTATTTTGGGTAGGTATTCTTCTGTAGTTCGCCTATTAATAATTCCGCTTACTTGCAGCCCACGAGCGCAATCACCCGCTTACCAGATCGCGATGAATAATTCATAATGTCGGTATAATTTGATTTCCCTGATTTTGATGAAACTCAAGTTACAGGTTCTCGATTCGCCCCGTGAACTAGGTGCCCGATTAATTATCCAGCCTACCAGAAACAGTCTGCCAAAATAAACTAACATTAATGGCGCTTCGATTGTTTAAGAGGAAATAACCAGACAAAACCGGAAATATTTCACTTTTAAATGAAATTTTAGACGTATTAACTCTTTTCCACAAATAATTATAAATTGATTTCGAAAGACTGTTCTTTTATCTAGTAAAGCTATGTTTTAAATTTTGAGAAAATGTGTTTATTTTTTAGTACAATAAGGTTTTACCGTAGGTCATTGGCAGATTTTTTAAATTTTCTAACAAAATTTTTGTATTATATACACATTTAAAATCATATGCCAAAAATATCACGCAGTAAAATAAATCAATAAATTATCTGGGATAGCTATGTTTCAGAATTTTACTTTAGAGATCCGCACAGTGTTTTGTGACGAAAATATTTCAGTTTGTTTATTTATTTACGGTCTTACAAACTAACATATTTGCGTAATATTCATATGTCTATGATTCACATTTAAGATTTTTTACTTTCTTATTTTGCTTAGACATGAAAAATTACAAATACTTATGATCAAAAAATAATTGCAAAAAGTACATAATTTTAATAGTTTTATCATCATGTCTTTCAGCATTTTTGAATGTAGGTACCTAAAAATTAAAGCAAATTTTGAATGAAATAACATCGACATTGAGTTATAATGAGTACGGAGAGTAATTAGTCTTTCTCATTGGAACCGCCCTGTACGATCGATCGTAAGAACATCTTTCGGCGAAAATGAATTGCTGGCTGGTTAATGGCCCTTAAATGGCAACCCCAAGATGGTTAAAAGGAAAAATAAAGTATCAAAAAAAAAACATGGTTCGATTGAATATTTTTCAGTTGCTCAGAAATTAGTAGAACTTTACGAAAGAAGATGATTTTACACCTTTTTAAACGACTTCGAAAAGGAGGAGGTTATCAATTCGACGGTATTTTTTTTATTTTTTTTATGTTTGTTACCTCAGAACTTTCGATTGGGTGAACCGATATTGATGATTTTTTTAAATTAGAAAGCTGGTGCTTCCCGTGTGGTCCCATTTTAATTTGGTACTGTTCTGACAATGGGATCCATGAGAAAACCATATATGTCTTAAATTTGCAATAAGTATGTGCGCGACAAATGGACGAAAAATTCAATATTACGCCAACAGATTTCGATGATTCTTTTTTTGAAGTAAAACTTCTTTACGCACGCTCGTCACTAAAAATCAAAAAATAAACAAAATTTTAACAAAACAAAAAACGACTAAAACAAATGCACTAAAAAGTAAAAAAATAATTTGCACGATTGTTATTTTTGGATTCGATGTCAGCCAAGGTAACTACACACATAGGTAGTTATTGGTGAGATGTTGAGATATTGGCTGACACCGACTCCAAAAATAACAATCGTGCAAATTATTTTTTTACTTTTTAGTGCATTTTTTGAAGTCGTTTTTTTCTGTTAAAATTTTTGTTTATTACAAATAAATTTCATGTTCCAACGTGTTATTTTTTAACACTTTATAGATGCGAAAGTTTTTTTTTATTAATGTAAATGAGTAATTCATTAGATGCTAAATAAGTGTAAGGAGGACCACTATAACGTTGAAAAATTGAGTTAGGCTAGGTTAGCTTAGGTTAGGTAGGGTTGAGTTGGGTCGGGTCGGTTCAGGTCGGGTCAGCTCGGATCAGGTTGAGTCAGGTCAGGTATCAAGTTAGGTCCAATATAGTAGTACACACAACATGTCAGAATCCGAAGTTAAAAAAAGCGAGGATAGGACACATTATATTTTTTCTAAAATCGGTGTTGCCACCGTTATTGTTCCATTTTATTAAATTCCTAGATTCTATTGACACGCTGTACCTACTACTACCGGATACATACCGAATGCCTAGTAGATACTGGATCACGGGCTCCCGCGGTGTCGCTCAGGGGGACAGGGAGACAGGGGGGACAGAGGGATTATTATTAATTGATGAAGTCGGATCATCTTGGATTTTAATTATTTATGATGAGATGCCTAATGGGCGCTTCATTGAAGTCAACTTATCGATGCCGAAATATTAATTTCATTAAGTGAATAGGGAGGGTAGGGTAGCCTACCTGCAAATTATACCTCCCTATAAAGTAGAAGTTTGATCTAATGTATGAAGTAGCACTTTTGTTTTGGACATTTGTTAGTCCGATTTGGCCTTCAACGATCTAACACCAAACGATCGGAAACTACAAAATCCGGTCTATGCGCACCAATTATCGCGTTCTAATAATGGAACACATTTCGACGAGATATTTGTACCCAATAGCGCCTTTAATTGTAGGTAGATCTAAGCGGCGCCGCCGTGTTGACGTAGACGTAGAACATAGATGTATACTATATAAATTGTGTAGTCTCATTCTCGCGACACAGAAATAGAGATAGGTAGTTAATTTTAAAGAGCTTATTTCAGATCTTAAGAGGAAAACTCGTCGCAAAGAAATTTGAACATTTGGTATTTTACCAAACTGTTGATTGAAGATTTTCGGAAGGTTTTTTTTTACCTTTTAAAATATTTAAAATTTTTTAAATTTTTAACACGTTTGTACGAATAAAACGCCGGCCGTCCGCTTTCCTTTAAAATACCTTTATGTGTAGGTACCATCTCTATTTCTCTGTCGCGAGAACAAGATTCTAGAATGAAAACGGTCTACAAAATATATTGCTACATCTATGGTCACTTGCGACGCCCATTACAGTTGCAGTTCATCGATAAAATGATCTTTTTTTTAAAGTGACCCTACCAAACTTTTGATGGTTCATCATCACCAAGTTTAATGGAATTGTTGATTTTAAAAAATATTAATGGATTAGTGCATATTTTAAAAATTGTGCATTCAATTTTTGACAGAATGCGAACATTTTCACCA
Organism: Limnephilus lunatus; assembly: GCA_917563855.2. Lineage (NCBI taxonomy): Eukaryota > Metazoa > Arthropoda > Insecta > Trichoptera > Limnephilidae > Limnephilus > Limnephilus lunatus. The sequence goes on from OU830599.1 coordinate 56,138,811, forward strand.
TTACTTCAACCGCCACAAAAATAAAAACAAAGAATTTTATTCCAGCAGTGTTTGCATGCAGTGCGCAATACACAGCCCGCCGTATTCATAATGCTGCACAAAAAGTGCATTCGCTACGAATCGGCATAGGGAGCCGACGATGCGTGTTTGATAGACTTGCATCATCCATCCGCCCTTCCGCCGGCTGCACATGGAAGTGCTAGGTACCTGCTGCAGGCAGGATGCGATACGCGATGTCTCCTTTCACGCTGCGACCAGCTAGACTGGTTCATTCATTCTTCCTCGGCGCCGGTGCATAGTCGGTATATGCGCCGGGCGTGTCCCAACGTTTAAATTCGCACACGGTTGATATTTTCTGCACGAACGGGTCGTTGCTGTGCTCAAAAGCTCGGCTTTAGGACGATTTTCCGACATTAGTGTTTCCTCCGTCCTCTCAAATCTCAACTTCACTCTTTCCCGTAGGAATTTAAAAACATCCCCCAACTAGCATCCCTAAAGAACCTCGAGAAGTTTATATGAATACCGCACAAGCGTCCCAGCTGCTCCTAAACATTTGGAGCCGGCGAGACTATGGAATCCCCAATTTAAGTAGTTTGAATGTGAGGCTAATGGTAGTGGGAAAGGGAAGCAAAAGGGAGGAGTAAACTGGGAAGTACCTGGATATTCAGATCTGGTCAACAAACACATCATTTTAAGCAACGTTTTAGTTATGAATGGTGATCTTACAACAGGGCGATACTGAGAGTATCATCTATTCTGGAACGTGCTGCAAGGACACTATATTTGTAAAAAAAAAAAATTAAAAATCTTCCCTTACTCTCGTAAAAATTACATATTATATATATTAGTTTATATTATATTATTTTATTTATATGCTTATTAGTTTATATTCATGTAGTATAAACAAACTCAATGAATAATTTAAAAACATATATGTTTACACAGTTTCTGGTCAATGTTTGCATGTTAATATTAAATGATTTGAGTTAAATCAGATTGTAATTACCCACTCACAGGCCGTGTCCTAGTGGGTTCCCATTATCTACTTTGTCCTATACATATATATTCATTTACTTTTTTCTAACTTTTACATTGCTTGTAACTTATGTTATGTTATATATTTAGAAATTATGTAAAATATTACTTTTGAAATGTACCAATTTATAATGGGAAACAATAATGTAAAAAGAAAAAAAAAGAAAATAAATAAAATTATTGGGTCAATTGTGAAAGAACACTAATTAGTTAAATAAAATTTACTTGCGCACGCCAAGATTTGAGCCCGCCACCTACGGCTCGCTAGCAGTGGCGTGCACAGAGTTTTTGATCAGGGTAGGCAGTAGGAAAACCGCCAAATTGATTCAAATAAATAAAAAAGAAACTTGCCACAGATAGCTCCCTTCGTACAAGTTTTCGCTAAGTGTACTTGCTGCTGGCTGTAGATGATGTAGGTTTGGATTATCTAAGCCACTTTAAGTATACAAACAATAAAAATAATAAATAATCGCTTCATGTATGCGTATTATCACAAGCCAATTAATGGATATCCGAGGTGGCCTTGATAAAAGCAGTTGGCGTTGTCTCACTTTCATACTTCAGATAACAACAGATGTCACTGTCGCCACTGATTGCCATTTGCTAATTTGTTCCAGAAAGCACTGCCTGATACTAACAAAAAAAACCCATAGAAGCAAATTCAAACGACAGTTCTGTCATGCTACGTGCATTTCGTAAACATTGATATTATATCTTGAATGAAGTTAGCTCTAAGCAGAAATAATTCCTGCTTAGCCCGCATTTTAGTGAGGTAGTCGGAGGGCGCGTGTAGTTTTTAGTTACAGTTTATGTCACATTTGTAGTATGCCGTTTGATGTGGCGCCTGTGGCGGTCGCGTAGTTTTGGTTGCTCAGCTTTGTCGCGCTTATTTTTGAAAGTGTGTATTTATTTTTAGCAATAATTTAATAAATTATAATATTATTTACATGCTTACGTTTTACGCTAGGGTAGGCAGTGCTTATGTGCCTATATGGAGTGCACGCCCCTGCTCGCTAGTCGTAAACAAACATTTACATGAATTCTCGTAGATGACGCTCATTTAAACTTTTTTATTGATGCATTTATGTAATTGATTTTTATTTCTTTTTGAGGAATGTGTTACTTACCGCGGGTCGCAAAAAGGTAACGGTACAAATCGTAGTTACCCCCCCCCCTGTAGATCAATTACCATTCAGAAACGAAACGTTGCTTGAAATGGTTTAGCCGTGTTAGGTGATCAACGTCAGATCTGAATACCGAGGTACCTTCCCCACTTCCCCACCTTTCTCTCCCCCCCATACATATCCCCATTACCCTCATCCTATTGGCTTCTGAAGGTTGGGAGCAATAAGGACCCTGGTGCGGTATTCCCACAAAACATACATACACACATATTCGAACAATCAATCCGTTTTTAAATTAAAACTTTTTATTATCTGAAAAGTGTAATATAAAAGGTTTATTGCCTTCTGTCTTTCACAAACGATTTGTTTTATATTAGTTTGCTTGTCAGATATCAAAAGAAAAAATACAACGTACACCCAAAAATCCCTACAATTTACTAATAAAAATGTCCAAAACATTCAATACGAAAATGCTCGGAGTTTTCGTGTCGTAAAGCATTATTAACGAAAAATCTATTAAAGCCAGCCACCAGTGTTTTTTCGGCATCGTAAAAGCCCTTTAAAATATTTGAATAAATCACTTGAAATAATAGAAATCACTCGGTTTCTAAAAGCAATCGAGAATTAAGCGCCACTTCGAAAACAACGCTTTCATTTAACGATTGTGTCGTTGTTTAACGTTGCAAATAATTACTTTTAAAATGTCAGTGGTTATTTTAACTGTTTACGTTTTTTTCATTACTACGTCTTTTAGCTCCGAAACTGTATTGTATTGAAATCTGGGTAAGTACGTAGGTAAGTACTTTCATAATAGATTTTCATTCTATTTGTGTTCTAAACAAAATCAGTGATTTTGATGGAATGGTAAATGGAGGGAAATTGATTGTGATTGGTTTGAGATTGGATTGAGGTTAGAGCAACGTGTTGTGGAAATGATTTGATTTTAAGGATAATAAAGCGGAGGTTTGCTTATTTCCTACGGCCTTGATGCTTTGTAAAGCTTTAACTTCCTAGATTCCCCCTTTTCTCCCGGCAATCCCTCTCTCCCTGCCTTTTTTAGAGCCTGGGTCTGTCTTGTCTTGGTTTACCTAAATGGCCGGGTAGATTGGATCTGTTCTGTACACCATCTTATGGTTTTGTTTCTTTCCGTTCGGCATACTTGGCCAATCATAATGGAGACATGATCACCTGATTCTAATTCTTGAAACGAGTTGTGTCCACGGAATTATTAAGGATTGTGTGCCAATACCACATTTTATGAAACGACAGTTTTTTATGCCTTCCCCTGCAATAAAACAGCTCAACGGTTGGTTGGTTAGAGTTGGTGATACTGACTTGGTGATACTGGTGTGTTTAACTTAAATTTTAATTCACTCGGTTTGATTGGTGAAACCGAGCGTAAGGCCTGGACTGTATTTTCTAATCGCGCGATTATTCAGTCGTAAAAATAAAACTATAGTTTCAAATATGTACATGCGACAAAAAAAAAATTGCATTAGATTTTTGGTCGCCGCGATTAACCGCGTGACTAGAAGTCGCGGTGGAGCCCAGTGGGTCTAGCAAAGTGACTTAGATAACTTTACAATATCGGATTGACAGGCTTAACTTCCGACGATTTTATATTGATATCCCCGAAAACGATTGCGCTGGTGACAGCCGAACTGATATTGGGAGGGAATAAATAGAAAATCAATACACGCTGGCAACACTGGCAAATCTATCTACGGATTTACGTTCCTCATCGTCAAACTGCTACAAAAAATTAAAAAAAAAATCTACTTATAAATTGACAATTTCAAATTGAAATACTAACATTAATATAAATTGGTATACGTTTGATCCTGATGAAGTAAACATTGTTTACGAAACATGTTGATTGTGTACCAATAAAAGTGATGTAAACAAAGTTATTTGTCTTTTTATTAAAATAAATTGGTACTTCGCATGTAGTTTTTGACACTAAACGGTAATTAATTAGTTAATGAGGTCTTTAGTCATATTTGAACCACTTGCGTTTCTCCAAGATCGATCGGAATAAATTGATGAATTAATTATGTCTATAAATCTAGTATCCGATTTCTTTCAATTCAGCTTCGTTAGTTCACCCCAATCCATTAAAAAGAAAGTTATTTTGCATAACGAACGAATTTATTTAAAAAAATGTGAATATTGACAGATTATCTGATACTCAGGAGGCCGCTTTAAAATTGGCGGCTTTTGCCAACCGACTGTCGGAATTAAATATTGACAGTGCTCGCTAATAACGCAAACTGACCACAGATGACAAATTTAGTCAATATCGTATTGACATAGGGTTTTTCGGATCGACCGTGCTCGACCTCCAGGCGTTGGTGTTTGTACACAATTTGGAAACAATAGACAAAACAACGTTTAAATTTTTGCCCTAGGCTTTTGTATTAGGTATTATGCTACGTATCCACTTAATTTTGTCATAAACACTCTGTTATTGTTCTTTGTCGATTGTTTCCTGTGTTTGGTTTCGTCAGGAGTTACGAGTTATGACTTATGACATTGTTGAGACATCGGTGAACCATTGTTCACACTTTCAATTTTGAAAACTTCATTCGTAGGTTTACATTTCGTTTCTTACAAATTGAATAAAAGTGTAAATATTATTGACACATCGTGGACAAGAAAATGGCTCAATGACATCAATATATAAACAACGATATTACTGAGATATGTTTTTAGATTTTCACGGCCAAAAGCATTTTCATTATTTGTTTTTGGGATGTTATGCCGTGTTACGCCACCTCCTTCTTTAGCCAACGTTTCGGATAGCGTTGCAGTGACGCATCTGTCGGAACGCTTTCCGAAATGTTGGCTAAAAAAGGAGGTAGCGCGACACGGCATAACACCCCAAAAACAAATAACGAAAATGATAATACTAATTCTGAGTAGTGGTTCGAATAGGTCGAAACTGAGAGTATCTTCAACCTTAGAACTAGATTCATAATTTACAATATATTAATCAACTTTCAGTAAGTATGTGAAAAATCCTGGGTATATTATATATGTTTTTGAACAATAGTATGTCAGATTTTGTCTCTGCAATGCCGATAAGTGATTACTGATTAGTGATTACTTATGTAAATTGAATATGTGTAATGTATAATTTACATTTATGGTGTATGTGTGTATTACTGTACAATGTGAAATTATTGTGTATATATGTAAAGTTTTTCATTAATAAGAGGCATGCAAAGAAGGCAGTATGTAGTTACATTTGTCATAATAATATATGCGTCACATTTCATGGTGTTCGTCGTCAGGCCTTGAACCGGAGTCGTGGGACGTACAGCGGCCTCGCGTAACCACTGGGCTGAGAAAATGTTTAGGTACTTACGATGATTGCATATTATTAAGTGCCTTTTTATTGATTTCCTGGGAAATACCGGTAATTGCAATGAATGATGCTGTTAAGGTTCCCACAAGAAAATGAGTTAAATCGTCAGTGAATCATGTAACCATTAGATATATTTATTAATTTATGATTTTGTACAAATACACCGTGCAGGCAAGCAGTGTCATTTATTTAAGGTGCCACGCTGGGACGAGTTTAAAAAAAATTGTCCACTAGAACAACGAGGGAGTGATTATTTTATGTTATTCCACCCAAGAGCTAATTGCTCAGAGTCGGTGGAACTATGTTATCTCCTCTTGGATAATGGTGTGAATAAGCTGAGGGAAGTAGGAAGGAGAAAGTAAGGTTGGTATTGGCTGTTAAAACATACCTCAAGCAACTTTTCGATTATGAACAGCGGTCTCTGATCGGGGTTATGTGACAGTATCTTCAATTCTGAGATGAGTTGTAGAATCTATTGTTTTCTGTACCTATATGCAGATACGGAAAATGAGTAGGTCAGTTATTATTATTAAGGTGATGCACTACTAAGCAATGCAAAATGTGATTTTTGTTTGAAAATTAGATCGCTTAGAAATATTTTAGATGCCTTAATAAAATACTGAGAGTAGAACACAAATTCAATTTGGGAGGCGGGAATGGGTACCACCGCTCCAGGAACCTTTAAAGTAACCAACACCTCTGCCTTAGGTCACCCTAAGTGGTTCACTACGCGAAGAATAATATAAACGAAAATATGAAAGAGAACAAGACACAGAAAAATAAAAAAAGATAACGGTCGCAACTGAACCTCTCGTCTTACCGGGACAAACTCCTTACCAATTCTGCTACTGCTACCTCGCATTTGAACGTCATATTTGTCAATCTCATATTTAAAATTTTAGAATTAACGACAATTTATCTTTTCAAATTTTAAAATGATAGGCTATTTTTTTACCATATTATGTTTTTTTTTATTTTAGTTTAGATTATTAGTGTTATTTTCTTCTTCAGTGAACATTTTTTTGATTTGTATTTTTATAAACCCAGAGAAAAATAAAGTATCAGGCTTATTGATAATTGAAATCTGGGCAAACGCATATGAAACATACATAAATGAATTACAGGTAATACAAAACAAGGTAATCAAAAAACTATTTAACTACAAGCCCAGAACATCCACAAAAAAATTATATATGGAAACAAAACTATTAACATTAAGAAAACTATATGAATACAATTCATGTCTCCTTGTATACAAAATAATCTCGTACACACAAACACAGAATTCATTAAAACGTCTCAAGTACATAAACACTTTACACGACAACATGATAACATACATTTAAACACCATCCACACTAACTATGGTACTAACTATTGTTTACGAGGGGGGCAACTTATATAATTGCCTCCCAAATGACATTAAAAACGAAAATAAGTTGGCTAAATTTAAAAAAAAATTAATATTTATTCTTGATAAACAAAATAATGAAATAGAATAGCGCTGTATTGAAATATTTAGTTTATCTTAATGTGTATAATTATTTCTAGTTAAATGAGTGAAAATGTAATTTTCTTTTAACTGGAATAAAAAAAATAAAAAAAATACTGCATTAAAGTTCAAAATCTCCTTCTCACGAACGCCTTTCCGGTTGTGGCATTATTGTAAAATGTGGAAAATTAAATTCTTCAGAAAATTATCGTAAAACATTTATTTGTGCCTCGTCAAAATAAAATAAAACACGCTTTTTGGCGAGGTTTTTTTTCTTAAATAAATTAAAAGCATCTACATAAGGTGAGCGGTGTGATCCAGAATTTTACTCGATGTGGCACTTCGCCTTAATATAAGGCTAAAAAATAAAACAAAACGTACGTAATAGAAGAAGGGAATAGTATGTAGGCAAGTACGTACAGTATTATATTACTTAATTCAAATTTTCTTATTTTTTTTGTATTATTGTCTATTATTTTCTTTTACCATGTAATTTTTTTTTTCTCTCATCTTGCAATATTTTTATTTTACTTGATATATTGTATATGTATTATGTGGAACTCGTGGGATTGCACCACCCTCCCCGAGATCTGGAATAAAGGATAAAAAAAAAAAAAAAAAAAAGTATTACATTTTAGCGTTGCGTTTTGATTGGGGGAGGCCATTGTAATCATTTCCTGAGATGTTGAATGTGTGAAGGTCTGAAGTAAATAAAATACACGTATTATGTCGCTATGTTTGCTCCTAGGTTAATGTTTATAATATCCAAACGACTAAATAACTCGACTAGTAATCATCATCCTGTAGGTGAGTAATGATGAGTGATTACTATTCTTACCGAGTTATTCATCTCATTCTCATGACATTCGATAGTAATTATCTTTGCATGTCGCTCGCTATTTATTTTAAATTGTTGGTGCCTGTTTTATTATCGGCAATCTAGAATATCTATGATTGCTATCTTCATAATTGAATGAATTCCGCCATTGCCGACTGAGTACGTAGCATTGATGTTATAGTGCTCCGTAGCAAAGTAAGATCATTCTATTTGAAGAAATTAATTCACGAAGGTTCTAAAGTTAATATTAATTCAAGGTTGTAAGTGTTAATGAATTACACGAGTTTATGAAACCATAAATCTAACTCTAATCAATTTATCTGTATTAATGAGTACTATGATTCCGTGCAGCTACTAATCTAACAGTATTTTTGTCAAATCCAACTTAATTACGAATAGTGAATGATGGTATAAATTAAATTGTATTCGTTTTTTTTTTTTTTTTTACATTAACTCCACACAGGAGGCCCTGAGGAAAATAATTTCCCTCAGGGCCTATGTCATCTTTGAGGATGCTGTGTGGAGGGTCTTTTTGAGGAAAGGAAGGAGTTAACATGGGTCTTGAAGAGACTCATGTTGTAGGAGGGAGGAAACACAGAGGCCGGTAAATCGTTCCACAGCCGAGCTGTTAATGATACGAATCCAACTATATTTATGAATGATATTAATCCAACTTTATTCTTGAATGATATGATTCCAACTATATTCGTGAATGATATGAATCCTATATTCGTGAATGATAAAAATCCAATTTTATTCGTGAATGATGTGAATTAAACTATATTGGTGAATTATAGGAATCGAATTATGTTCATAAATCATGGAGCAATGAAGCTAGGATTGCAAATAATCCATGAATACAATTCGGGAGGCATGTCCCGCCCCGGGAATCATTAATTAGATAACCAACAACCCTGACTTAGGTCAACCCAAGTGGTTCGCTACGTTTGGTGATTTAACGATTGCCCAGGTTCATGAGGTGAGGTTTATCCAGTTCTCGGTGGTGGATGCGTCTGCTCAGGAGGAGGCCGGTTGAGGGGAGACCTTTCGACCTCTCTAGACGGATTCTCTTGACCCAACGCCATGCACCCTAGTGGGAGCGATGGATTTATAAGTCCACCCGCCCCTCATTATTTTTCTTTCCCAGAACTTCTTCTCTTTCATTTACTCAAAAAGATCCTCCATACAGCATACCGACGATATCATAGGCCCCGAGAGAAATTATTTACTTCAGATCTTCCTATGTGGAGTTATTGTAAAAAAAGTATTGAGAGGTCACTCAAGGGATATTTTACATTGTAAAAGGACCATCGAACATATCCCCAAAAATTGTTCCAAACTAGTTAGTTAATTACGCTACTGTCGGTGTGCATACATTCAAACGTGACCCCTGTAAAATGTTTTGCCTGTGCCTCCAGTTTAAAAGAATTTACTTGTAATGCGAATAAATAATTAATATTTCCATAATAGAGTGAGCCTAATGCTTACTGCGGTTGTAAACCACGTGGCAGCCACCCGCAGGAATTCAGCCCTTCCATGATAATGTTTCAGATAGAGGGGCGCGCGAACGCGGTTGAACCGCGGCTGTCGGGACCGGCACTCGCCATTTTTGAAGTGGTGCGGTATCCGCCAACTGAATACTGTAATATAAAGCCTCGTTCGTGAAATAAGCGTTTTAGTGGGTTTTAGTCGCATAATAATAATGTTTGTCATCCTGATTTTCCATGCTACCTGACAGATTTGCAGCGTGGTGGTTTTGCTAAGCGGTTTTTGCGTATGTTACTAAAAGGCCGAAAAGCTGTGCCGAGTTTGGCTGCAGACCGAATTTGCAACTAATTGCAGCTTAAACGCTGTCAAAATTGCTCAAATTTTGATAAGACAAAATATATTAATATAGACAGACAGAAAAAATATCATCGTCGAATGCGTATCCAAAGGTTTATATTATTTGATGAAATCGTACAAAATGTGGAAGAAATTAAATATCTTGGTGTCAAAAGACTCAAAGCTGAATTTCTCAAAAAATAAAGATTATTCAATTTAAAAAAATGTAAAAAAATAGAAACCAAGTAAATAATGAAACATGTCATTTAATATAGGTACAATATAATTATATCACCACAATTTAATTACTGATCAATTATTCTTTTTCTCCACAATAAAGAGAAAATTAAAAAAAAAAATCAAATGCTGCAATATAAAGCGATGCGAATAATACTCAAGCGCAACATATTCGCACGGATAAGACGTATGTAGGATGTAGGAGCTACATTTTATGACAGAAAAACCATTTATTTGAATATACTTATTTTTATTAAAAAAAGTACTACGGGAATCACAATCACGGGATTCACGGACACGAGAAGAGACATATATTTATTTATTTACGCCCCTTTTCGGGGCTTTTACATATATATATATTACTTATGCAAAGCAAATTAGATTGTCAACACCCAGAAATCACTTACATACGTACCAGGCCGTCCAACTTTATAATAAAATCCAGATTGAAATTACTGACATTGAAAATATATTTAACTTTAAAAAGGAATTAAGGAAGTACGTCCTCATCAAATATTGATGTTTTGTTAGTGAATGAATACAATTAAATTAAAAATATTTAAAATTGTATTATGTTTGCCAAATATTGTAAATTTTTATTGTAAATTTATTTCGTGATCTTTTTTTTACATGAACTCCACACAGGAGGCCCTGAGGAAAATAATTTTCTTGAGGGCCTATGTCATCTTTGGGCATGTTGTGTGGAGGGTTTTTTAGGGAAAGGAAGGAGAGGAGAGTTCTGGGAGGGAAACCACCATTATCCACCTCCAAGACCTAGACAAACCTCATCTCCTGAACCCGGGCACCCCCGCTAAATCACCAAACGTACCGAACCTTAAGTTAGCTCGCACCCCCGCATGTGCTAATAATTTGAGAAACATCACTAACTGTGTTAACTAAGTGGTTCGCTACGTTTGGTGATTTAGCAGGGATGCCCGGGTTCATGGGGTGAGGTTTGTCTAGATCTTGGAGGCGGATGACCAGGACACACTGAATTCCAGATTCCTACCCACCCCTAAAACCGTTTTCCTTCCCAGAACTCTCCTTCCTTAAAAAAAACCTCCACACAGCATCCCCAATGGTGACATAGGCCCTGAGGGAAATAGGTAATAATGTAGGTTTTTTTTTTTTTTTTTTGATTAAATTTTTTACAATAAGTTTATTTCATTCTAACTAACTAACTAACTAACCATCACGCCGTTTCCCCGCAGGGGTAGGCAGAGAGGACGGACCGCCAAACAACTCGGTCTTGGCACACACTCTTTGCCTCACTCACATTCATACATCGTCTCATACATTCTCTTCTATTATTCTGACTTTTGACATGGCCCGACTCAAGTATCTGATTCACTTGATCGTGCCATGTCTTCCTCGGACGTCCACGACTTCTTCTACCATTCACATTTGCGTCGTATATTCTTCTTACACTGCTTTCTTCGTTCATTCGCTCTACATGCCCAAACCATCTGAGGGTCCCTTTCTTAATTTCATTCTAATATTACATATTTTATATACTCTCCTAATAAAGCAAGTGCTTGTGTTTAGGAGAGGACAACTTGAATTATTAACAACAAAAAAGAAGTTATTAAACTTCTTTTTTTTTTCAAATCCTTATAACAAACTTAAGAACTTAACTTATGAATAGATTTAGACTTAATAACATATTTTTTAAAGATTATAAGGGTAATTAAACAAAATATATTTATAGGATGTACATAAAACCTTTGGAATAACAAACAGTCAAAAACATATCTAATAAAAGTTAAAATTATATGGAGGGACTACCAAAATATGATTTAATTTTTTTTTTATATTTGTCTTAATTTTTTTCTATTCGCATACCGGTGGGTAATTGATTAAATAATTTTATTCCTTTATATACATAGTGATATGCTTAGTAAATTGATGTGGATCATGATGGGACTTCAACCCTTCCTCTTTTTAGAAGTTCATGATGAAAACGTAAAAATTGTGTAAATATAAAATTGTCAATCCGCTTTCTCTCTCGTACACTGACTCTCACGGAAAAACTCAGTGGCGTTTTTTTTTACTCTTGTGAACGCTGCTTATGGGGAAGTGTTTTGAACATGAAAGTAGGTTTTAACGGCTGCATTATGTGTGTATTTCAAACTAATTTTATTCCATTAAGATAAAATTGGCATGCCGCTTGAAGTCCGAAAACCCTTCCGACTGGCTCCTCCGATTACTTCTCACCCTCGAAGGTAGGTAAAAACTCGAGCGGCAATCAGCCAATGTGGGAAATTCCCATCTCTTACAAGACCAGAAAGAGACAGTCTGGGTTTTCATTGCCTCATTAATTCTGATCCATAAGATAAGGTGCTCTCACAGCCTTTGTGCCCACACGATACACAGATAGGACCTTAAAGAGTCGGCGATGTGTGCAGTGCGGTACTGTGGTGCAGACCACCGAACAAGTGGTCACGAATGCCCGCTCCATTCATTCCCCGGCGGAATGAGGAGGTCTACCAGGCGATGCCTGAGGCCGCAGACTAGCTCCCAGACCCAGATGTTCCCTCTGACCCCCCCCATCACACGAAATAAGAAGAAGAAGAATTCCATCAAGATACTTCGATGTGGCAAAGCCGAAATTATAAATTACTAGCTGGGTCCCGGCATGCGTTGCAAGTTGCAATGCCATATTCAAAGAAATACATTGTTTCTCCCTGAACAACCTTTCCCGTGCGTCCCCGTTCCCCTCCCGCTAACCCTTCCTAGCCAGATTTATAAATTATAGCCTATATTATGTTATTCTGATGTATGAGCTATATTATTATAAATTTTAATTAAAATCCATTCAGTAGTTTTTGCGTGAAAGAGTAACAAACACACATACATCCATACAAACTTTCGCGTTTATAAAATTAATAAGATTTTCACTTGTTTTATACCTAGGTAACTTCTGGATTTCTTATATTAAAATGTATCTCAGAACAGAATATTACTCCAATCCCCCATTGAAATGTTTTATTTTATTTTTATAATCGATCACTTTGTGGTTGTACATTATTTTAAATCAAACAAACACTTCATTTCATTATTCTGAAACATGACCCAAACGAAACTGGTTAACTTTAAATATATTAAATTTCGTGGTATACAATAAGTTTGACTAACCTACCTCAATTTTTTCTGCGTTTCGTTATTATATTACTTATCTCAGTCAAAATTTTCATCATCTACTGACTTTATCATTTATCGCACGTCACAAATTATATCTAAACACACACCAATATTAAATTTACCGTTCCAATCGATATAACTCCCACCTCTGGTAGGCACGAGTATTTTCCGGCAGTTCCACGCGGCCCACTCTCCCTTCGCATTTATCCAAAAGCAACCAGACATCTAAACAAAAGGTGGCATTCCCCTCATATAAGCAAACAATTAGTGGATTTGCGGCAGCCTTTGTATTTCGTTTTGTCAACAAATTCCGGATAATACAAGCCGAGCTGGAGATGAGAGGAATTCTCTCATTGGAGATGAGAGGAATGCTCTCATTAGTGAGAATAGTGAGTTCGACTCCGACCCGTCACCAGGCCGCTGCTGCCACCAGCCGTCGCTGCGGTACGGTTTGATGTGGCGGAGTGTTTTATGTCGTAGAGGAAACACAATTTTCGCATTCATTAGGAGCCTAATTCATTAACATTGTTTTGTCTAATTGTTTTGGGACGACAAATATCTTCGGATCGATCTCCTCGATCTACGCGGTTGATTTTTGAACGCTTCAAAATCATTTTCATCAAAATTTAACACATTGTTTTGTCTTATTGTTTTGAGAGGACAAATATTTTCCGGTCGACATTCTCGATCGATATAAGTGATTGAAAATTTTCAAAACCTAAATGTAATTCATATTATTTAAGAGTATATAGCTAATAAATACATGAAGTATAAGCAGAAAAAAATATAATGATTTTTTCTCTGTGAATAATTTTTATTTCATGAAAAAAATTCCACCAAAAAACCTTTCTTTTTCTTCTGAAAACATTAGATTTGTATGTAGGTACTTAAATACCTACCTACTCAATTATTAACCATGGATTTTAGCATCATTTTATTTTATTTAAAAAATACGGAATTATAAATTTTGTATACAGAAACATTGCTTTCTTAACGGACATTCTTTTTCAAGCTTTTTTCAGGCGGTAAGTACCGTAACATTGTGAAAATGCTAATAAGAAAGTTCAAATAAACACGAAGATTTCACATAAAAACAATCTGCTGAATCTTGAATCGGAAACGGAACGTATGAACAAAAAAAATGTTTATTGTCCTGAGGAAGGTTGAGGTCAACCAAAACCGGTCGACAAATATAAATCAAAATAAAGTGGTTTTGAACAAATAATTTTAATGAATAACAGATCACTTTGTATAAACCACTATATTATAAACAATATCTACATGTTTCGATAACAATGTTATTATTATTTGACGACCTCCGTAGTCCAGTGGCTAAGACTCTTGACTCACAATCCGGAGGTCGCGGGTTCGAACCCGGCGTGCGCATATAAATTTTATTTGATTAATTTGTGTTATTTCACAATTAATTCATTTAAAATAATATATAGTTTATTTGCGGCACGTTCCAGAGTGGAAGATACTATCAGTATCGCCCTGGTGTAAGACCACCATTCAGAATTGAAACGTTGCTTGAAAATGGCTTTAGCCGTGTTTGGTGACCAGATCTGAATAGCCAGGTACTTCCCAACCTTCCTCTTCCCCACCTCCTTCCCCTCCCCACTACCTTCAGCCTCACAACATACCCCAATTGGGGATGCCATAGTCTCACTGGCTCCAGACGGGAGCAGTTAAGATTCTTGTGCGGTATTCACTGTAAAAAAAAAAAAATCTTCAGGATTTGAAAAAAAACTCACCGTTACAAACACACAAAGATCAATTCAATTCTATAACAACAATCACAAAAATAAGTAACCGATCACGATCACGTGGCAACTTAGAAATTCCAAAATATAAAACAAGTGCTCCTCAACTCCATTATACATAAAATTCCTTGGCAAATTCAGAAATTATTATTTAAACATCTTATTATATTAATTATTCTGAATTTGCCAACCATATTTTGTAAACAAGTCATTTTTTTGATATTAATACAGGACTTAAAATTTTATATACTAACACTACGGGCATACAATTGGATAATTAAGAAATTTTAGTAATTAGAAAAAGCCTTAATAAAATATGTTAAATATTATAAATAACCAAACATTATTTAAAAATAGTTATCTTTTAAATTTATTTTCTTATTAATACTTAAAATAATTATAATTATTTATTTTTTGATTTAGACTAATTATTTTAATTATTTGTTCTTAAAAGTTTTTTATTATCTAAATGCAATTTTATTTTTCCTTAAATAATTTTTATATTTAATTTTGAATAACTATTTTTATGATTTTTAAGTAATTAATCACCTCTACTTTGTAATATTTTGTCTATGTTATAGTTTATTCTAATTGGTCTATACTTGTTTGTCATTTATTTTTCTTTATATTAACATATCCTGATGAAGATAACATTGTTAACGAAACATGTAGATATTGTTTATAATATAGTAGTTTATACAAAGTGATCTGTCATTCATTATATAATTAATGATGCCACAAAGTAATTTTTGCGAAGTTTGAAGAAGTAAATAATTTGAAGACCATTTCATGAAAAAAAAGCTAATTAAATGGGAAATAAGTTATTATTAAATATTTTTCCAACCTCATTCAAGTCAACATTGGGTAAATGATAAGTAGGCAATTTAAGTTTCTCAACTTTGTATTTTCGTAAATAAAATTTTATCCGTGGTAAAAGTTAAAAGAAAGGTAATCAGGGCTTTAAAAACTTCGAAGGTGTTTTGTATCTTAAAGATTTAAAAAAAGTTTACTAAACTCGGGATTATATTAGCGGGTAAATTCATTTTATTTCTAAGTTAAAATTATTCTGGCTTAGCGGTTATGTTTGATAAAAAAATATTCTCGCAATCTCAGGATTTGCCACTCGTATACCCAGCATTATAGAAAAAAATCTGAAGTTTTAGGTACACGCATCTGGTACATTTCTAAACAGTGCCAAACTGCTTATCTATCACAACTTTTGAAATGAAAACTTCTTTATCCCCGTTGTGATTTGAAATTCGATGAAACCAAAATGAGACAAACACATACATCTATAGGATTTAGCTTGTGAGAGAATGATATAGCATAATCGGTCTCCTCTCTGTGCGGTGCTTCGTAGCCTGGAAACAACTGGCCTTAGGAAACTTGTTTAGGAAATTTTACGATCTTTAAAAATTTGTTTAAAATAAATATTGAGATTACAATTTGAGCAACTATTTTACTGCTAACTACTTAACTAAAAGTGAATAAGTTGTTTTTCGTGCGAGATTTTTGGATAGATACCGGAAAATATTGTCAGCAAAATAGGGTGGATGTGCAATAACCCTCCAATAAAGATCTTGGATAGCCCCTTTTGTAGTGCTAGCAATGCCGATCATTTCCTACCTATACACGACCAATATAATCCAAGTTGAATCCGGTGCCTAATCTCCCCGGTTAAACGCAAATAAAATAATTTGTCGGAAATACTTGTATGTTTTCTTCAATCTGCTTGATACTTCCTTTTTCTTCTTCGCGACCTTTTTCGTGCAAAACTTAAATTTAGACTTGAGTCCAAAATACATAACTAAACTGAAAAATATTTTTTTATCGAAAAGTATAAAAGCAAATATTTTGTACGGATATGTGCTCTTTTATTTATTTTTGTTTTAAATTATGCAATATAGGACTATTAAAGAATTTCATTTTGCATGATTTTAGAGGCAACTTTGGTTTTTAATCCAAAGTGACCTCTACATTTTATTTATTTATTTCTTACATTTTAAAATAAATTTATAATTTAATTTTTACATTTATTATTTAATTATAAATAAAGCAGCACATATCCGTACTCGATATTTGCTATTACTTTTGATTCAAAAATAATAATTTAATTTTTTATAAGAAAAACTCACTTTTTATAACTTTTGAATGTTATTTCCAATAAAAATGGATAGTCGCCTATAATATGAAAAAAAAATTGTTGAAGATAATATTTTTAATTCTAAAATTAGAAATATGAGTTGACGGTTTGACAGAAGGTGGCAATGGCGGAATTGGTAAACGCACACGTCAAACCTCTCGTCTAACCCGGTTAGACGAGAGGTTCTGGTTTCGAGTCCCAGTTGCGACCATTATCTTTTTCTATTTTTCTTTGTCTTGTTCTCTTTCATATTTTCGGTTAGATTATTATTGTTATCTTCTTCTTCAATAAAATAATTATTTGGTTGGTTATTTCGGCTTCAAATACATATTTAAGTTTTTTGTGATAAAGTTCAAGCAGCCATTCCCCTTTACAAACGTATTATTTTGGGATTCGATTGAAATTATTGTTATTATTTTTTTTGTCTTCTGGTGACCTCTACTATCGAAGGTTGGCTCTGATCAGAGCTATATTTATCCTAGAGATTGCAGGTCGGTCTCTGTTGAGCCTCATCTTCGTCTCAGTTTTCCGTTAATCCACCCCTGAATAGATTTACTAATAATTATTGTGATCCCCCGTGATGTGACCACGATAAATAATTTTTATTTTTATCACGTAAAAAAATATCTTGAAAAAACTGTAATATAATCAGGTAATACATACACTGTATGTCATACAGTCAATAAAAAATATAAATTTTGGTTGTTTATTACATATATCTCTGATTCGATGAACTCTAGAATTCGTATTTGTTTTGAATTTGAGTGTCATTTTAAAAACTGGAACTGATTATTGTAAAGCGATAAATCGATGAAGTGCCTACCTTTAACCTAATTTTTTTTATTTGTTTGTGTCTTCATTTTAAGTGTCTTTTTCAAAATTGGAAGTTTTTTTAGTATTTCACTCATGTTCTGGGGAAACTCTAGAAAATTTGATGTGATGCACACAAACACAAGCAAAATTGCTTATTGTATGGCGCTTTAGCCGTTTTTTCCTCGATGAAAATGATATAAACCTCGAGTACCTATACATATCGTTTTTTTTTTAAAGTAAATTTGCATCAAAATGTGAAGATCGAAAAATGTTTGTCAATTAGTAAATTAGCGGGAATGGGTGCGCACAAATTGTATGCTGTTGACGCGCATTTATTATTTTTAATGTCTTTAAAAATTGGATCTGTATTATCCCATGATTTTTCACGGATCTGACTGTCCCCGTGATGTGACTTAAGTTGTGGAAATTTTATTTAATCTTCCCACAGCACTAAAAAAACGCAGCGATATTATAATACATATATGAATATTTGGCTACGTCCATTTAATGAAATGAATAATTAAATAAACTAATGCGAGGGTTCTACAGATCCCTGTTTACCGACTGACACCGGAGTGACGTTTGAAGAGTCCGCTAATTGTCGTCCCGCCACTCCGGACTCCGAGGGCCTCCGATAAATACAATTAAAGCGTCCCGCGGTCGCCGCCGACTGTGTTTACCATCAGCTCTGTTTGTCCGGAGTGACCTAAGCCAATAAATACGGTGACTAACAACATTCACACTGGAAAACCGCAAATCTGCAAAACTTAATTGATTTGTTTGGCTATAAATAATTATTCCACACGGAGTTTAGAAATACCACGGATGTTAGTTTCAAATTAAAACTAATAGTTTTTTGAACAATTGTGAATTGTCTCGTATTTAATAAATAAAAAAAAACCAAGATTTCTTCGGAAATCATAAGATTTCAAGTAGGTAGGTACTTAAAAACGGTTCCATGCCACCCCATGCCATGCCACCTCAGAATCAACACCTCTTTAAAAAGTCATTAAAAGCTATCATATATTTTTGAAGTAAAACTTCTTTACGCACGCTTGACTTGGGGAGTAAGCTGGTGATTGCGTTACGAAAAGTGTGATGTGATCGTATGAGGCGAACGGTCGGGCCATTACGCACGCTTGACTTGGGGAGTAAGCTGATGAATGTGTGATGAGAGCGTTATGAAAAGTGTGATCGCGAGGTGAACGGTCGGGCGAGGCGAACGGAAGTTGAGAGGGAGATACAAGTTAGTAAAGTTTTACTTCAGTCGTGTGGTCTAAACCACACTCGTTTTTTTTTTAATAGCCCATAATCTAACCTAACGTAACCTATTTCATCATTTTTTTTAAATATATTTGTACATCACTTTTAATGACTTTTCAAAGGAGGTTCTGAGTTGATTTCATTCTGAATTGTGCGGTCACCCATCTTATTAAAAACCATAAATAACTCTTCACAACGTAACGTTTAAAAATATTCAAAAAAAGAATTTTACAATTTGTCGAAAGAAACGTCACTATCTCAATGATAATTCTCTTTTCAAACTTTCTTCCGGCAGGTAGGTACCATAATAATTAATATTAAAAATTGACAGCTCGGTGACTGGACAACTCAGAACCTCTTTTGAAAAGTTATTAAAAGTAATGAAAAAATAAAATTGGTTGAATAGGTTACGTTAGGTTAGGGTTATAGGCTGTTTTAAACTTTTTTTTTTTCATAGCTCTTAATGACTTTTCAAAGAGGTGTTGAGACTTGATTCTGAGTTGGCATGGAACCGACAGCTCATAGAAGGATCTATGCTAATGTGAACTCTGGCGGGTTAAACATGTAGTATCCAACACGGCTACCATCTTGAACTGGAAAACAAAAAACAAATTTTCACACAGATATAATATCAAACGGTCGAGATAAAACTGGACTTCGCTACGCTGTCTATAATTTTTATTTGATTAATTTGTGTTATTTCACAATTAATTCATTGAAAATAATACATAATATACCTACTTCCAGGGCGGAAGATACTCTCAGTATCGCCCTCGTGTAAGATCACCATTCGTAATTAAAACGTTACTTAAAATTTATTTAGCCGTGGTTGGTGACCAGATCTGAATAGCCAGGTACTTCCCAACCTTCCTCTTCCCCACCTCCTTCCCCTCCCCCTTCCCCTCCCCATTATCTTCTGCCTCACAACATATTCCAATTGGGGATGCCGTAGTCTCGCTGGCTCAAGACGGGAGCAGATGGGGCTCTTGTGAGGTATTCACATAAATAAACCTTTATACTCCAGCGCCCCAGAAGGGCAATGAATTCGATCTGTTCTAGAAAGAATTTAGAAATTTGAACATTCCGGCACGCGGACACGCTCGCAACGCATTTCTATTTGGTTTATACTTTCAGTTACTAATATATGTATTTTTTACTTTGACGGGAAACTGAGCTACCCCAATTTTGTAAAATGGTTTAAAAGCAATCATTTCCATAAATCATGCGGATTATTTGAAAAGTTTGTAATATCAAAATGTCTGATGGCTGATTGAGTACTAAATTACGTATACCTACCTGTTTTTAAGATACAGTCACCTGCATTATTGCCTGTACGTAAAATATGCTGAACGCATTTTATATTCAACTAGCTGCAGTCCCTGGCGATTCCCGGGCTTTACATGTAAGTTTTCGAAATCAAATGTAGATAGTGACCTTCCTCTTGTTTTGAAGGTCACATGTGCAAATTCCATCAACCTTGGCGTAAAACTGTAGATTTGCATACGAATCGAATCCACACCGCCCGCTTGCCAGCCCACTCGTCCACTTTTATATATTATATATTTCAACCAATTTACACATAACCTTAACAAATTATAATACATAAACCTTCCTCATAAATCACTCTAGGTATCTATTGGTGAAAATCGCATGAAAATCCGTTCATTAGTTTTTGAGTTTATCGCGAACAGACAGACAGATGCGGCGGAGCACTTTATTTTATAAGTTGTAGAGATGGCTCAACGCTGAATATAAAAAAGTGTGTATTTCTATAGAACGCGCGTCTGCCTCATTTTTTGTTGTCAATCGTTCTTATTCTAAATATTTTTTTGCGAATATCGCACGAGAGTCGCAAATGTCCGAAGCCTGTAGAACTATGGCATCCCTAATTGGGGTGTGTTATGTAGTGTGAAAGGGAAGGAGATGAGAAAGAGGAAGATTGGGAAGGAAGTATTTACCTAATATCTAATTTCTAGGGAGGGGATTGCTTTGTTAGGGTAGCCGAAATTGTGAGTGTGGATGAAGGTGCTTCCAAAGTTTTTTCAAAAAGGGACATTCGTTAGTCCCAATTCGGTATAATATACTCGTAAAACTTGTTTGAAACGTTTGCGTATACACTTGCGAGTTGCGAGCCGAACGTTCAACAGCGAACCAACCGCAAGCGGCGTAGCGCTTCGGCTTCGGCTCGCAAATGTATACGCAGTGTAATACAGCAGTGCAATAAAAATTATAAGAAATATGTTGTTGGGTGATTTACAATAATGTATTGAAATATACTAATGTAAATATTTATTTATCCAGCTATTTAGTATAAGAAATTGGATAAAACCAATTTTGTTAACTATGCCATTATTTTCGCTGGTTCTCGTACAGCGCACAGTAAAAAAAATACTTGAAGAAAATATAGACTCGATAATTTATAGTTGTAATCAACTTATAGCTAACTTTTATACTATTTTCAGTCCGAATTTTGGTTGAAATTAGAGACCACGCTTGAACGCTGTAGATACTGTAGTACATACATATGTACCGCACTGAAACAACATTCTGGATTCATCGCCATCACAATCTGGATGATATATTTTTCTTGTATTTTGATTTTTTTAGCTGTACGCCTTCACAGTATTATGAAGCTTGCTGTACAATTTACCTGTCAAAACTTTAAATATTAATCGAAACAGTTTTGAATTGCCTGAAGGACCGAAATACGAAAACAAACATTCATTAATTTACTTTTCGAAATAATAATTTATTTCCGGCGCGATTTCAACTTTTTATACGCGCTCCGGGTTAAATTAAAACCTTGGTTAATGCTTATTTATAACAAATGTTTAATCAGGCGGTTGGGTTAATCTCCGGGCTTACATGAAACAACACGATTCGCAGTTTAATACGGGGATTACAGATTTCTCGTATTAATCTGTTTTTTTTTTTATTTTTATAAATGCGGATAAGGTTTTATTTACAGATTGCTAGATGGTCAATGTTGCCCTATTGATAGACGCTTGGTTTGCAATGCCTCGAAATCAACACGGGTTTGTAACGCCATTTATCCATCAAACCCGTGTCCAGTAGAAGGCAAGCGGCATCCTACTTTGTAACGCCAATTCCCTTCCCAAACCCGTGCACATCAGTAGGATGCCGCTTGCCTTCTACTGGACACGGGTTTGGAGAAAAATGGCATTACAAACCCGTGCTGATTTCGAGGCATGGTTGCCTCGTATTGGACACGGAAAAGCAAATACGCCGACGGGTTCGGTACTCATAACAGGTTACCGACTTATAACAAAATCCCTTTTAACAAAAGTAAAGCCTTTCAATATTTTAAATATTATATTTTTATATTTATATTAATAAATATTTATAATACAAATTTAAGGGTTTATATTTTCCGAAGTACAAAAATAAAAGCGATTATCTGCTTAAAAGTAACAATTATGTTTATATAATTATATGGTTATACCCTCTTAAGAATGTTGTGTTGTGTTAATTGTGTAAAGTGTGTTCTTTTCAATTTTCTTAACCCTTAAGGTAAAATGTTCGTTTTCGGGAATAGCTCAGATAGGTCTCATAGAAAACACCTTTACTGTCACGGTGAGAAATATGATCTAAACGGTGTCAGAAAAAGAAAATACCACGCTTTATAATCGAATCTAGAAGTTAACCATATAAAAATTAATAAGTGCTCCTTTATGAAACCAAGGTTTCTGACCGTAATTCGAGAAAAAAATAAGAAACTGTTTTTTTTATTATTAATTATTAGTTTATGAAACCACAAATAACGAATCGATAATAACAATAATAATAATAGGATAATTTCTAGAGCGCCTTTTTTGTGAAAAATCACCTCAAGGGCGATGTACAATTTATTATGAATTCTTAGGCCCTATTTAATTGTATTATTTACAAGTACATACAGAAAAATACTTACCTGGCAGGTCGCTTTCGATAAACACGCTATAGATAATTATAAAGTTTATGCTTGGAGAAGATACGGATTATAACGTTTAACGTTTGTAATACATTTGACCATTCAAGTATGTGTACCAGGTGGGACCAATACGCAATGCCAACACAGCCACTGTCCAGATCTGTTACTTTTTTAAAGCAACATAAAAATGTTTATAAATGGTTTACCTTCGTCGTTAGTAATTTTTCTTAGGAAAACGTAAGGTGAACCATTTTTATGTTTGCATTAAAATTTACGATATTGCAAAGCGGCATTTTTATTTCTACCTTTCAGTTTTTTTATTTTTTGGACACATGAAGAAATATTCCATTATTTGGATTTTACTGCTAAGCGGAAATTTTCTGACCTTTCCATAGAATATACCCGAGGTCTGAGGGGTTAACGACATTCCCTATTGTTGTCAATATTTCACTAATGATTCATTTCCGCCAACTCAAATGCTAAGAATCTCTTACAAAGGGTTAATTTTTGTTTAAACGTAATTATTTTATGTTAACTCTCCATAAGATACATAATATGTAGTTAATCACGTAATCTTTACATAGTATAAAATGAAGTCGCTCCCGCTGTCTGTGCTCTTAGATATTTTAAACAACGTAACGAATTTTCATGCGATTTTCACCAATTAATAGAGTGATTCATGAGGAAGGTTTTTAGGTATATAATTTGTCAAGGTTTTCTGTAAATTGGTTGAAATATATAAATAAAGGGAGCGGGCTGGCAAGCGGGCAGCGGGCAACAGGCTGGCAAGCGTGGAGTGTGGATTTGATTTAACAGATGGTGTTGGTTATAAAGCTTGGGTAATGGCGTGGCGTTGTGTTTCGTTCGCCACAGCAACGTGTTGCCGGGTCTGCTAGTATTACATAAAAAGCAGGTTTATTGCCAGATGGCCATTGGACAATGAATGTTATTTATTTATTATGATTTCAACTAGACTCGTGCAAAGAATGACACAATTCAGTTCACATTTTTTATGATTAAAACTACACAAGTTTTCTCTTGCACAGAAAGGCAATTAAAATTTTAATGCATAATAATGGCTACAAATATTATTTTGCTTTGCTCATGCACAGTAGAACAGAATGAAATATGTATAATATAATATTTATATAGTAATATTATTTAATGATTTTAACCACACTGAATCCGACTCGCATGCAGAAGAACATTTACTACTTATGTGGTTAACTCTATGTGACTAATGTATGACTGATGCCTCAAATGACTATGAATTTGTATGAATGGCTACAAATTCTACAATCTCGTGCTTGTACAGGTTGTTAAGGAACGTACTTGACTTACTTTAACCAGTGATTCCAGACATTATCTGAAGTAAAAAAAAATTGTTCTCAATGACTTTTTTGATTATATTTTTTTTTTCAATTTTTTTTAATTGAAAAGAAAACATTAAAATTGTGACCGAAGACTACAATTCCATTTAAATTTTTTTACTCCAAATAATGTCAGGAATCATTGGTTAAAGTAATTAAAGTATGTGCCTTAACACCATGTATTAGCACGTAATTTGAGTATTTGTAGCCAGTCATATCGCCCTTTGAGACATCAGTCATACATAAGTAGTAAAAAACATAATTAGTAAAAGTCAGCATCGGTTTGGTTAAAACTATTAAGGCACCAGCCCACTGTGAAAATTTTTTTTCTTCATATTTTTATTTCATTTTCTGAAAGATGCATTTCTTGAGATTGCTCTCACCAAATGTTTTAAATAAATTCGTCAAATTGACGGAGATAGAGCATTTTATGTGAAACCGTTTGAAACAGTTCGTATGTTGAATTATGTAAAAATGTTCAGCAAAACTTTGAACACATTTTTCTCGAAACTGCTTTTTTACAACCTGGTTGACAAGATATTAAAAAAAAACTAAACATCCGATTTGCATGCCTCAAGTCTTGTTCTCTATTGTTCGAAAATCCAGTCTCTATAGAACCACTCTCTCTCTGGTTCCTCTCTCTGGTTTCAATCCTGGGATTGGTTTGCAGCAATTTCCTTTAATAGAACCACGTAAGATTTTTTTTTTATGAACGATGAAAATTTTCCATAAAAACTGGAAATAAAATTTGCTGGTCTGCCATTTTTTTTTTAGATATTAAAATTCCTCTACGTGGTGCCATAAACCTGTAGGTATGTCTAGTTTCTAAATATATTTTTATTTTATTTTTCTGATGAACTTGATCTGAATGGCTTAATCGCTGTCAGCCACCGATCAGCAATTTCGTCGGTGTGTCCTTTTGAACGCGGCGTACACCGCAATCTACACAACTGATAACCCTGTACAAATCACAAGTGCGCCCCACGGTTAAATTTGGCAGCCACCTGTGGTCTGGAGCTCCAAAATAACTGAAAAATGCCCTCGACCTGTGCAGAAACGGGCCGTCCGTTTAATAGATTCTCCTATCTTAATAGACGGATTGCAATATTTAGAGTACAGATGTCGGGTCTGAATGCTATTCTTATTGTACCGGTATTACAATGGAAGATGCTCCGAGGAACTAGCGTCATTGATCCCTTCGGCACCGGTGCATAGTCGGGAAACACGTCAAACGCGTGCCCAACATTTGAAAATGGTTCACATTTATCACATGAGAACGGGTCGCTTCTTCGACTCGTTCTTGTGTTCAACAGCTCGGCTGTGGAATGATTTATCGGCCTCCGTGTTTCCTCCTTCCTACAACATGGGTCTCTTTAAGACCAATGTCAATTACTTCATCTCCTCAAAAAGACCATCCACACAGCATCTCAGATGACATAGGCCCTGAGGGAAATTATTTTCCTCGGGGCCTCCTGTGTGGGGTTAATGTAAAAAAAAAACATAATTTACATTTGTGTACAAAAAGTTTGTACCTATACAGTCTTCTATATGTATATATTGACTATAATTTTCAAAAAAAAAAATCCATTCATCGTTGGCTTGAAAATAATTACGAAAAATACACCATTTTACCGCCCACGCACAGTGGGGCTCCTTAAATAATATTATATTATGTTCTGTTATTATATAAGTAAGTTAAGTCCCTTAGCAATATCATTTTCAATATCCCTGTACAAATACTTATGTATTCTTAAAGTATCTGTGATGATTTAAAACTGTCATAATTTCCAAAGGGATATCTTATTTTATCGTCAAATGTCAAAAGTCGATCCTCATCATGATACCTTCAATGAAAATACCGGCAGTTTGTTGTACAGACGTCAACAGAAGCCGAGTTTTCAATAATGAGTCACGTAATATTGGAAAACCCACGCCTTATATATCACGTGAATATGTTAAAGGATATTAGATGTAGGATACTGAACCGTGATGTACGAGTAGATACCTGTATTACGTAGGGTAGCTGTCACGTGCTGTGGCACATCTACCGGTTTTCGCTTTTTTTCCGGTTTGAAAATGTAGTGTTTCATCCCTACTGATTTTTTGTAAAATTTTTGTTAAAGTTTTTTTTAACAGATTCAAGTAAAGTGGAAATGAATTTTACTGGAATGTGTATAAAAAAAAAAAAAAAATTGATACCTACTGCGCTAGATGCCCCGTTCTGATTGGGCAAGTATTTTAATCGAGTAGCAAATATATTATTTTAGTAACTAAACGTGTTCAAACACCTTACATTTCAGTCAGTCAAGTGGCGAGTTACTCGCTACTCGACTAAATTACTTTCCCAATCAGAACGGGGCTAGAGTCACGCATGCTCGGAGTCAGTCTGACTATGGTATCTATCCATATTTTGGGCTAGTTCAGGGAAGAAAGTGAGTTATGCGAAAGAGCAGAGGGATGGAACAGTTTGGAAGGTCCGCCACTTAGGAGGTGTACTGCCAAGATCTAGACAAGCCTCACCCCCGCTAAGTCACTAAACGTAGCGAACATTTGGGGTGACCTATGGCAGGGGTGTTGGTATTCCAATACCCGGTTGGTACCCGGGGTTGGTACCCGGGGCGGCGTTACCAATTCCCGCCTACCAAAAAGGATAACTCAAAATATTCATGATATTAACAAATTTTTATTGATTTATTTTGTGATTCAATCATTGATATCGCATACAAACATTTAAACATTTAAACGTGGTAAAGAAATATCTAGATTATTAAATTTTCTACTACACAATTTAAAAACTATTATACTTCTGAAAGTATTGCCTACGTAACGTGGGGACCCCCTCCAATAATGTAAACTATTAAGGCCGAATGAAAGTCCTTTGAAGTGGTTTATTTCTTTATCCGGCTTTGGTTTATCAAGTAGATTTATAATATTTTAAATGCCCGCTTCGGGAAGGGATGATCGGAGATCTAAAAAATGAAATACACTCGTTTCTAATATCTTCACCAGGGCAGGACGAGAAAAATTTCTTTTTATTCTTCACGAACTAGTACCCGGCATGCGTTGCAATGCCATTAATAGAAATCTGCATGTCCTTTCCTGCGCGTCCCCGTTCCCTTCCACCTTCCCCGCCTTCCCCTTCCCTCGTCTCCTCTCTCTGCGAACTCCACCTTCCCCCTGATTTTCCTCCCTGCCGCTAAAATATACGAAATACACAACTTAACTAAAAAAATATAAAATACACAACTTAATGTAAAAACTTACGTAACTGGCGTTCAAACCTCATTATACACATCCCGTTTTAAAAAATCCGTTTTTGATGATTATATAGTTCATATTTTAATCCAGAAAGCCCTGAAACATTTTAAATTCATTTTTATTTGGTTTCATCATTAAAAAAAACCACATAGTACCATAAAAATAAGAGTGGGGACTTTTCCTATGGTCTATATCACTATATCGCCTTTAAGAGGGTATAACCAGAGAAAACCAGAAATATGTCATTTTAAAATCAGATTTTAGAGCTACTGACTCTTTTTCACAAAAAAATATAAATTGATTAAGAAAGATTTTTCTTTTATCTATTAAACGTATGTTTTAAATTTTGAGAAAAATGTTTATTTTTGGTACAATAAGGTTATACCATAGGTCGTTGGCAGATTTGTTAAATTTTCAAAAAAGATTTTGTATTATACAACACCCATTCCAAATCATATAATCATGCAGTAAAATAAATCAGTACATTGTCTGGGAAACGTTTGTTACAGAATTTTAATTTTAGTTTAAATAAAATCATTAAAAAATATATACATATTTTTTCTTTGTTGTGTCACATCGTCGGATCTGCCGGATCTGCCCTGATGATGGACACTGCAACGCTGTCCGAAACGTCGGCTAAAGAAGGAGGTTGCGCAACACGGCATAACACCCCAAAAACAAACAACGAAAATGATTTTGGCCGTGAAAATCTAAAAACTTGTTATACGTAGGTACATGTGTTTCTTGACGAATTGGTCCGTTTGTGTATTTATTTGCGCACTTATAAATTAATATATTTAAGTTTTTTTTACATTCTTATTTTGTTAGACATTATTGAAAAATGATAAATATTTATGATCAAAAAATAATTAGAAACAGTACATAATTTGAATAGTTTTATCAAAACGCCTTTCATTATTTTTGGGTGTAGATATAAATTAAATCAAATTCGGAATGAAATAAAATCGATATTGAATTATAATTTTTAAAATCATGTATAGGAGAATAATTAATTTTAGTAATTGAAACCGCCCTGTATGATCGTAAGAACATCTTTCGAAGAAATGTGGATTTTCGGCCGCTGGCTGGTTAAACGCCCTTAAAATAGATACGAAGTAATTAAATCTCGGTGTAATATTTTTGTGGAACACATTTGTCAGTCCTGCCCGCGGAATATGCTTTTCAGCCAGATCGTTAGGGAATAAAGGGCCGGCTAAAGATGCTTTTTCTCCCTTAATTCCTCATTGTACTACACAAACAGGCTTTATCTCCGGCGGCCGAGCGGGATTCACCTAAACCTTAAAACCTTCCCGCCGGTAATTTCCACAGCAGTATTTTGATCTCGGATTGTGTAATTGGAGAAGATGAAGATTTGTGATTTTGGGTGAAATTGTGTAATGGTAAATGTTAGCTGTAAATTTATTTTCTTCATGATATCAGCCAGAAATGACATGAACACAGATGAATTACTTGCATATAGCACGTTTTATACGTGTTGTTCAACTTTTTTTTAAATGCCAGTGAATTTAAAATAAGTTTTCTAAAATGCATATTTCTGTGCGTCCCGGTTTCGGTTGACACGGTTTAATGAAGAACTTGGAAATATAGTATTTTGTTTTAATATTACCCACACTCAGGCAGTGCCTTAGTGGGTTTTCATTTCTTGTTCATACTATTTGTTATTATATATTATGTTATTATATACTATTTGCTATTATACATTATATGTATGTACAAAGAAATGGGAATAAATAAAGTTTAAAAAAAAAAAGTCAAAGGTGCTTTGAATTTAAGTGTCAATTTCAAAATTGCAAACTATGTTGTGAAGGATTCAGACAAGCATAAAGTTCCGACCAATAAAACAATATTTTAATAGAAATTAAGAAGTTCTCTTGATTGCACGGATTTGTGATAGTTTCTAGGCGAAATTTCACAACAGCTTCACCGTCGTAAGTATGCACTAATAAACACAATATTAGGTGTGCGTGGATTTATAAACTTTTTGTCTTAAAATAAATTTTAAAGTAGTGTGAAACGATTTTATTTTTAAATACACAAAATTATTTTTACCAACGATAATATAACAGGATATTTAAAATTTAATTCTTATTGCATTTAACAGGAATTTCAACCGGAAAACGCAAGGCTCATTTATTAAAAAATATTTCATTGTTTGTCTGTTTGTATGGGGATTATGATTACACGAATTTAAAAGTGTGTATAAAGGTAATAGATATATTTTTACATACCCAATCAATAAATAATCCTTTTTTTGTTCATATGAAGCAGATAGGTACTTTGTGATGTGACATTATAATTTAAAATAAAACAATAACTTAAACACCACTTTTATTTTATATACTTTATTCCGAATGAGACGATGTATGAATGAGAACGAGGCAAAGAGTGTGTGCCAAGATCGAGTTGTTTGGCGGTCCGTCCTCTCTGCCTACCCCTGCGTGGAAACGTCGTGATGGTTAGTTAGTTAGTTAGTTAGTTACTTTATGCCGACCGGGTTTCGCTACGACCGTAGCTTCTTCAGGGCAGTATAATACTCTACTAACATTAAGTTATATGTGTGTTATAGATAATATATGATTTAACAAAATGGGCTGGACTCATCAAGTGAAGGAGGAAGAAGGCATAAGTGTAGATGGAGAATTGGGAAGGGAAAGGGAGTGTTCTTTGTCAATAGGGAACAATCTTAGCATAGGACTTTTATTTAAATATATAAAAATCCTATGCTAAGATTGTTATTAGTACAGGACTTTCATTCAAATAAATAAAAGTCCTATGCTAAGATTGTTCCCTATTGACAAAGAACACTCCCTTTTCCTTCCCGATTCTCCATCTACACTTATGCCTTCTTCCTCCTTCACTTGATGAGTCCAGCCCATTTTGTTAAATCATATTTTATCTATAACACCCATGTAAATTAATGTTCATAGAGTATTATACTCCCTGAAGAAGCTACGGTCGTAGCGAAACCCGGTCGGCATAAAGTATATAAAATAAAAGTGGTGTTCACAAAGTTATTGTTTATTGAAAAAAAAAATCTATCGTTTTTTTAAAAATAATTAAATAATTTGGTTTATAATTTAAAGTTTTTTCCCTTCACCTCAAGGTTTTAATTTTTACCGTAGGTATTTTCTGTAATTTAACCCCGTTCAGCAATCCTTGAAAATTTGATTTAATATGTTCTTAAAAAATAATTCTTGATAATTTTAATACACATCATAAATTTGAATGTTATTTCATCATTTGGCAGAACGTCTTTCCATCATTAAAATATGGTTGATTTGTACCATTTTTAAGGTGCTTAAGGTTTTGTAAAGCTGCCTTATTAAAAAATATTACTTGGAAAGAATATGAAATATTGAAATGAATTTTTAAATGAAACAGATGAAAAATGGGGTTGTTACAAAACAAGCAAAAACTACGATCTAACATTACGCCTTCTCGTACTGATATAATGTTATTAAAACGATCGAAGGTCTGTTATTGATAAGAAATGTAATAGTATTTTTTTTCTTATAAGATTAGATTCACACCGTTCAAAGGTTTTGAGACCCTTCTTCAATAAACTGTCGAATGCACCCCGAATTGATAGAATGATGTTTTAATAAATAGTCATATTAAGGCGATACATCACGTCATGTAAAATTCGGGATCAAACCACTAACAATAACGATCCGTATGTATATAGAGAGGTTTAAATTCGGGCTTAATTTGATTTATTTTGCGAAGTTCTGACTGAAGTTGTTATTTTATAAAGGATATAATTTTCCATAGTATACAATACAACCATAACCGAAAAGGGTTTTGTAAGTAGGAGATGTTTATCTTTAAAGCAATTTTTATAGGCCTGATACTTTATTTTTTTGTGGGTTTATAAAAATACTAAACAACAAAACACTCGATTATTTTAAAGGCAAATAGTGTTCTACTGACAGTATTTAATTAAATAATCTAAAATATTTCTAAGCGATCTAATTTTCAAACCAAAAACATACGATTTTGCATTGCCTCGTAGTGCTTCACCTTAAGTTCCTTTAACCAGCCAGCGGCGGAAAATCCACATTTCGTCGAAAGAAGTTCTTACGATCGTACAGTTTGGTTCCAATGAGAAAGATTAATTATTCTCCGTACCAGCTTTTTAAAATTATAACTCAACTAGCTGTTTCCCGGCATGCGTTGCAGTGCTATATTCAAATAAATAAAATGTTACTCCTTCCCTGCCACCGCTCTCCCGCTCCCCCGTCCCGCCAACCCCCCTTGCACTTCATTTCTTGACTCCTCTCCCGCCCGGCCCGTAGCCGAAACTTTTTTCTAATACTAACATTTTTAAACTCGTGATATCTTTCTAATTAAATATCCGAATTGAAAAACTCACAAACTCAAAAAGTTAAATAAAGGTATTAAAGCTGTCTTGAATATAAAGTAATTTATTTTGTTAAGGATTAAAACCAAGATACAAAAAAGAGCCTTTTAGAAAGAAAAGAAAATATCATGGAGTGGAAAGGTCTTTAACCACTGAGAAACTAGGTCCGAAACCCCACCAGTGTCAACCCTTAATAAAAAATGCAGAATCCTCTTTAAGGCAGCAAAACCGCAAGGATCATGATCCCAAGAAATATGACTGGGTACCTAATCATTGGCTTCATTCATATCCCGCATATTAAAACGTCTACAAATATTAGTTCCATAACCCTTGAAATTAGGGGTTGGAACTCCTTCGCTTTTACTCTGGAATAAGTCCCAAGCCTTCAGTTTATGAACCGATGTACCCACCAGTGCCGCACGGTGAGTTTCATAATAAAAAAGTTGCATCAATATCGATTTGATTTGAACGTTTAGTCAAATTCAAGCGTTGCGATATACGCAATTCAATTTATCTCGTAAATTCGCAATAAACTAAGATTGATCTCTTCTACTATAACACAAATACATTTTTATATAAAATTCTGTATACAATTTTTTTTATTTGCTAAATAAAATATATAATGAAAATTTGCTGGCCAATTTAATCAAAATATTTCTTGTCGTCTTTTGTCAGGTTTTATTATGTTTTCTTTAAATTAGAGAGGTCATGATTTTGTAGGAACTTTTCTGACGAGCTATTTTATATATATTTTGTGGGAACGAGATAGTTCTCGGCCGAGATCTGCTGTCAGATTTGTGTGCTTTTATATGGCTGTTATTTGCTTTTTATACGGGCCGATGTCAGAATTTCAGCTGTGAGCTGTCATGTATTTTAGTTTAGGTCGTTTTAAACACGAATTCATGCAAGTTCTCGATCGTGACGGATAGAATAGCTCGTCTGATGTTAACTTCTTTATGTTAGTATTTACCCCTACCTTAACCCGACTCACAACGCCGCCCAACTGGGTAGCGATAGAGTTTCCCACTGTTTTTAAAGCCAGGGGACCTCTTGTGAGGCGTCACTTAAAAAAAAAGTTTACTGCTATAAGTTGCTCATATGATTTTCATTAAGATGATATCTCAAAAAGTTGTCAATCTCACCACACAGCACCTCAATGGGGCGGCAATCAGTAAAAGGACATTTTGAAATCCTTTTAAAAATAATTTATTAATTTCACGAATGACCATTGTCAATAAAAATATATATATATTTTCAGAATTGGCCTTTGTTGTACATATATTTATTTTTACGGTCTTAATAATTTTTGTTTGAGTCTTTTTTGGAAGAAAAGTCTCGGCACGCCTCTGTAACCCACCAAACAGTTTTGAGAAATCGGATAGCGTACTGCGGGTCGCCTCCGGTACGAAGCTTTGGTGGGTCCTTATAAGAAGTCTCCGCAAGGTCGAATTTTAAAACCATACATAGATAAAAAGTTTATTTTCTTTCATTTATTTACTTGTTAATGTAATTCTGAAGAAATCCCATAAAATAATTTTAACCTATCTTTTTGGTAATTTTCTTACTCGTAAAAATCGGTTCATTTTGGTGTCATTGGCGCCATACAATGTTGTTTCAAATGACGTCATAAAGTTGTCGATCTCTCCGCGATTGTTTTCCAATTGGATTCCAATGACGTCAGAGCCATCCAGGCCGTTAGAGTAATTGATTTCTTTTTTCTTTCATTTAAAAAAAAATCTGTTTAATGGATAATGTTAGCTAATTATATTTTTTTTTTAGATTTTTAGTTTTTTTTAGTTTTCTACTGACGGATTATTACAACGAAAATTCTCAAGCAATAAGCTCTAGCGTCACAACATTTTGCTCGGTTTTTTCAGTCCTTGATTAATGATAACTAGCAGACCCGGCCACACGTTGCTGTGGCTAACGAAACACAACGCCATTACCCAACCTTGATAACCAACGCCATCCGCTAATTTGCATACATATCAAATCCACACGTCCGCTTGCCAGCTTCATATATTATATATTTCAACCAATTTACACAAAACCTTGAAAAATTATATTGCTTAACCTTGCTCATGAATCACTCTATCTATTTTTGAAAACCGCATGAAAATCGGTTGTTTAAAAGATCTAAGTGTACAGCGGGGGGACTTTGCTTTATACTATGTGAAGATATACCTATTTACCTATCTACGCTTTATGAAAAATTATCAAAAAGCATGCCTTAAAAGTGTTAGCATTTGCGCATATCTTAACGTTTCCACGTTAATTTCTGAAGCAGCATTCTACTCTTAGCCAGCGATGGATGAGAATTATATTGAAAAAAAAAAATTATACGAAAATGAGGGAAATGTTGAAAGAGTTAAATATCTTGTCATTTAAACAAACCGTTTTCTTAAATAGTATAATCTATTTTTAATTCCCAAGATAATTAATGGCTATACATTAATTGAATTTCTAATAAAAATGAAACGTAAACAAATGTGTTAGAGATTATTCCTGTCCTTTTCCTAATTTTTTATACCTACATCTAGTCCCCTTACCTACGTATGTGAAGCAGTGTTTCTATGCTCATTGTCTTGACTGCAAATGATAAAATTACGAGTTACGTATAAAACCTTCGAAATTACCATTGGTGATGAAAATTATAATATGTGCAAAGTGAAAGTGTTATTGGACAAGAGACATCAATGTTCTACCCTTAAGTGCGTTTTTATGCTTCCTTTTCCTACCCTTCCAGAAGATTCTAATACGAGGAAAATAAAGACTCTCCTTAAAAAAACACAAGAGTCAAAACTCGTTGATGGACGGAGCAAGTAAGATATTTGGCTAATTTTGGATATAAAATTGGTAGAAAATATAAACAATTTTAAACATAGATTACGAAAACATGTGATTGGTTTGTACTAAAATTGTTAATATTTTAAAAACTCCCAACAAATAAATAAATATCTTTATCGATAGGTGTTACAGTTTTATAGTCAGTGCGCACAATTAGTTTCCTGTTGGGGAGAGCAATCATATTGAATAGAATTGTTTCGAATATGGATTTTTTTCATCACGTAGATGTGGCGAGCGGAAAGTTTTATCGGTGCTGAAAAAAATATGCTCCAATTTCCCTTTTGTTAGGCTGTATTTTAATTTTACACGGTTATTCATTTTTCCTTTTGTTATCTGTATTTTAATTTTACACGGTTGTTCTTTTTTCCTTTTGTAAGCTGTATTTTAATTTTACACGGTTAACCTTTTCTATCTTTTGTTGGCTGTATTTTAATTTTAAATTGTTGTTCTTTTGTTATCTATATTTAATTTTTTTTTTCCTTTTTGTTAGCTTTATTTTAATATTACATTGTTGTTCTTTTGTTAGGCATATTTTAATATTATAGGGTTGTTCTTTTTTCCCTTATGTAAGTTGTATTTCAATATTACATTGTTGTTCTTTTGTTAGCTGTATTTTAATATTACACTGTTGTTATTTTTTAGCTGGATATTTATTCCGCTGTTCTTTTAATATCTGAATTTTAATTTTAAACTGTTGTTCGTTTGTAAGCTGTATTTTAATTTTACACTTTTGGTGCTTTTTTCCTTTTGTTCTTTACTAAATATATATATATGTATATATATATTTTTAGGAAATAATTATGAAGTCGTTGTTTACATAGTACCTAAAGCTGTATATACGAAGAAAAAAAAAACAGCTCTGACGAAACCGTAGTTAATATCTATGCGATTTGGTTTTATAATTCCGACCATTTCCTTCCATCATTTATTTCCTT
Source organism: Limnephilus lunatus (assembly GCA_917563855.2). Taxonomy (NCBI): domain Eukaryota; kingdom Metazoa; phylum Arthropoda; class Insecta; order Trichoptera; family Limnephilidae; genus Limnephilus; species Limnephilus lunatus. The sequence goes on from OU830599.1 coordinate 56,174,573, forward strand.
TTAAGGTAACCTCCACCTCTAGCCGACCATCCATTATAATATCATCCCTTGCTGGCTTAAACTCACCTCTTCTGCATTCGTGCACCCTCTGGCACACCCTGCCCTTTCGCGGGACGCCCCCAACTTCTTATTTCCTTCACGTTATGCGAACGTACCACTGGGGTAGTAAGGAAACTTAATTTCTTGAACCGGAAAAGGCGAGACGTTAGTTGGAAAATTGACTCGTCTTTTATTATATACACTAGTGGACTTATGTATGGACACTTTTTATAAATTTCTTGTATTTGATGTTCATTCGCTCTTTTTTAAATCACGTTGGTGTTTAACTGTAATTTTGTTAGCTAATTAATTCAAGTACATATTATACTGTTATATTTTGAATAGATTTAAATGTTTTGTTTACAAAAATAATAAAAATGCTGAATAAAACAACGTCATGGCAAAACACAGATTATTTATTAATTACGAAGATTTTGCATAATATTTCAAATTAACATTTTAACGTTACTATTTCGTTGGAAATCCTTTAAGTTTAATAACTTCCTCAATTCTTCAGGCATGGAGTCCACCAAACGTCACTAGTTTTCAGGTTTGATGACATGGAACAATGCTTGAATAATCACTTCAATTATTTTTATTTTATTTCTGGGTTTGTGACGAGAAACCAGTATTTTCAATCTAGACCAGAGATTTTCAATAGGATTCGAGTCCAGATGGTTCCCTGGCTAAGTTAGAACAACAATATGGTGGTTCTATAACCATTTCATGTTCGTTTTGAATAGAATATAGAATATAGAAGAACAATATTATTATCTTCATTGCTAGTGCCATTGACATCGTATTTCACAAAGCACTCTCTTTAGGGTGAATTGCCTATTTAAAAAAAAAATACACGGCTGCACATATAAAATGATTAAGTTCACTACATTTCAGGTAGCGCCGTGCACGGAAACCAGCATGAAAGAGTAGCATATCGATAGGCGATAGTCTGAAAGTATCTCCGTGTACGAAGGGCTTTTGTTATTATGGCTGCAATTCTTATTATCTGCTTTTATTTTTTTTATTATATTATTATATCTCTGTTTATGTAATTCTATTTCTTGCCAACTCGATCGTTAATAGTTTTTTTTTAAATAATTAATTTCACCATACAATCAACTGACATGATTTAGATTTACGATTTAGACTATGACCCGGCTTCACCAGAGTTTAAACACATTATTTTCCTAATTAAACGAAGACAATATTAGCGAAACTAAATCGAAAATCTGGATATAGAAAAATCAGAAAAGATATTGGCACCTCTGGGACTCGAACCCAGGACCTTCATGGCAACGGCTCTAACAACTGAGCTAAGGCGTCTTTATCCATTTCGGTCACTTTTAACTATACCTGTTGGCGCGTTGCGACTGCTGCGAGCTGCTAAGTCGGAATAATCAAAATTAAGGCCATTGTTCGCTGAACTAATAGTTAGGTACATGTTTTTAATTCTAGCAGAACCGGTATTTAAACCTAGTATTACTGACATATTATGATATTTTTGTACGAAAATATACGTAATACTTCCCAACAACAATAATATTGAATTTAGTTCAGTGTTTACGATTCCAAATGGCGCCTGGCATTCCGCTAGAATGATAGCTATAATGTTATCTAGTTTGCAGATATAGCTAATTTCAGGCGCAGCGAACGTTAGAATCATACATACATTACAAACCTCGCTTCTTGAAGTATACTATTACTATAGAAATCTAATACCGTCACTATTATGTTAATAACTTATCACTTAAACTCCTTAATATTTATTTATTTATGTTATTTATTTGGTATAATATCTTACATTTCAAATACAATTCAGCAATGTCGGCCGCACTGGGTAGCTCAACCTGTGCTGAGTTCTCCATTTTATAAAACAAATAATTAAAATAATATAAAAATATGCTACATAAAAAAATAAGAAAGTAAGCTAAAATTGAAAAAGAAATTGTCATTAAGGTAAAATTATAAGTAAAATGAATTATTTTATTACATAAATAAATATAAGTCGGTATATATTATGTGTTGTGTGTTTGTGAGTGATGTGTGTTTTATATTGGTTTTGTGTGTTACGTGTATGTGTTTTAATCTTATTTTGTTTTGAAATTTTGGTAATATTGTCTTTCTTGTTCTTTAATCCATTTTGTAATTTTGAGTACAAATTTATTTTTGTTTTCTTCCATTTTATTTTCAAGGGTAAGACTTTTGAATGTTTTTATAGCATTATATTTATAGTGTCTTGGTCCAAAGCTTGTATTTACCGTCGGAGTTCCTATGTTATTTTTGTACGATTGTCTTAACTGGTTTGTTAGTGATATTTTGAGATTGTTGAAAATTGTTTTTCTGGTCAAAATGTAGTTAGGCAGTGTTTTAACATATACTATTATTACGTAAGTTCAGCTTGCTGCTCTTTCAAGTAAATGGAGTGGTTAAAAGGCCTGAAACTGTATTAATTCGTCGATCATTAATTATTTTACGAAGGAATAACTCATATTATACGGATCATTTTTATGTTGGTTGACGTTTTATGTGTTTTGCTTCTTCTTAGCGCTTGAACAAACGAACATCCTTGCGATCATTTCAACATAGATATAAAAATTCTCCATGGTGTATTAATACGTATAACTTCTCCTAAATCCACAAATTCGTTCAAAACTCTTTCCCTCTTTTTTAAAAATTAAAAAAATAAATAAATAGGCTATGGTGTATCACCAACAGTTCTCCAACGCACCTTAGGAGATTTATTAAATGGGTAGAGTAATGTTCTTTGGGTACAAATCTGGTTTATTGATACTTCGCGTATACAGTGTTGACCACGATAGTCGACCTATCTAGGAACTGGCTAATTGGAATCTGACGTGAGAGTTCTGCTGAAGACTCTCTCTCTGAGTTGTTGGACCCTCCGTTGCCTATAGCTTGTACTAAGCTAGCTGCCATCTAGCGGAGTCTTAGGACATTTCTTAGTACTGCCATCTATGTGAGTAAGTCGGAAGCTTTTAGATACACTACATAGAACAACGTCGACAATTGCGTTGGGAAACGTGGAAGTGGCATATTGTCTAATTTTTTACAGTTAAATTAATATTATAAAGCTTCATCACAGCCCACGATGGAAATGATGTTGCGAGCTGAACATTTTTTCTTGACCTTGAGTTTCCGAAATTGAAAAAAAGAAAAAACTAATTTTCTACTTTTCAGTTAGTTATCCTATCATAGAATTTCCAATTTCCATAGTTGGCGTGATAAAGAAAGTTCACATATTATGATATTCAGTTAATAATGTATTGAATATGAGGTTCTTGGTTCTAGGTTTATTTTCATGGTATAGCTATTTCGCCTTCAGAAGTTGCTTCCGATGTTATCCGTAGACAAGTAATTGGTTGTGGCTGTGCCTCCAGCTTGTAAGGAAACAGGGAGTTAGTAAGAACATGCTACTCGTATCTTAAACCTTGAATGTACACCTAATTATAATTATTATGTTTTAAGTTAAGATGCTTTCTCCACATACAACGTGCAACGACTTCTTTGTTCTTTAAAATTCATTTTGCTAAAAAATGTTAATCGATGTTCACCCTTGAGACATGTTAAAGTGTTGCGAAATCATTAATTTAATCGAAGATTTCGAGCGCCATTAAAGGTTTTATAAATAAACCAGCTGAAGTCCCCGGCGCGGCGATGCCCGGCCTTTACACAGAGTTTTCCAAATCAAATGTAGACAATGACCTTCCTCTTGTTTTGAAGGTTGCATGTGCAAAATTTCACCTCGGCTAAAACTGTAGATTTGAAAACAAATCAAATCCACACCGCCCGCTGACATTTATTTATTTATTTAATACATGAAAAATCGAAAGTACATATAGTTTTTTTATGATATTTCACCCTCCATGCTAGGGATGACCATGTGTTATGGCGGGTGAAGTTTACAGTTTTCGGATTACATTCATTAGTATTGGTTGAAAATGTTTACTAATTAATACTATGCACACAGATTCTTCCACAATAAGAGAGTTTATGTTGGTATTTTGGATTATAAGAAAAAGGTAAAGAAGTTAAAGAGTTATTGGAAAAGAGAAGTTATTATTAATATATTAAGTCACAGTAATCAGTCTTATACATTCTCCTGTATATTTTATATATTTGAACCAATTTAAACAAAACCTTGACAAATTATATACCTAAACCTTCCTCATGAATCACTTTATATATTGGTGAAGTCTGCTTGAAAATGCGTTCAGTAGTTTTTGACTGTATCGCGAACATGCCGACAGACTTTATACCTATTTACTAGTAGTACTGTAAACACTAGACCTCACGTCCAAAAACGATATTTCTTATTTTATTTCAAAAATTACAAAATCAATATTTCCTTTTTTCCTCCTTCAAAACCAATATTTTCTTCAGGCAGGTAGAAAGATAGTAAATTTCTTCCATATTATTGAAAAACTCTATCAAAATTAGCAATTTAGTTAAAGTAAGGCTTCCTTGAAAAATAAAGTGAATGAAGCAGATTTAAAAAGAATCGGAAACAGACAAACGAATGAAATGCCAAACGGTCGAGTTGAAACAGGACATTGCTACTCTTAGTCAAAAAACTATTCATTCTTCTGAAAATTTTTTCTCGATTTTAGCAATACTCCGTTCTGGAGCAGCAAAAACCCTCAAACCGTTCGAGATGAAATTATGCATTGTATTATATTAGATGTATTGGGTAAAATGTAAGATTGAGATGATAGTTTTCTGCAACGTCTATTTTATAATAATTTCGATTTTTTTTTGATATGTTAACGCCCTACCCAATTTTTTTAAAGTCTTCTGTAAACTAAAATAAAAATCTTATACCATTTTACATGTTAGAAAACTTACAATACCCAAATTAGACCCACCCACGCAAAATACACTTTTGTAAAGTCATAAAACATATCGGAATAATAATTATTCTCTAATGCCTAAAAGCTCTATGGATAGAATTGCTCAAAATAGGCTCTAAATTTTGTGCGGAATAGTTTCATTCTGTAAATTAAAGTCTGAGATACCTAAGTGAGTTTTTCGATTCGTTTTCCTAACATGGATGGTTGGTATTTTGGAAGAATAGAATAGAGATAAGTGAGTCTTTGGGTTCGGTTTCCTAATCACTCGTGCGACAGACCAAATAATTTTTTTTTCTCGGATTTGCTTGGATTTGTTGGAGCCCATTTTGAATATTTTCCGCCCACATAAAAAATCGTACCTCCGAATTTTAATAAGGAGACACGTAAACCGAATTAATTGATATATAGCCAATAAATTCACCTACATTTAAATAATCATTCCATATTTTTAGGATTTATAAAAAATATAAAAAAAATCGTAAACATTTGAAACAGAAATATTCTCAGGATTTTCTACCTCGTATATTTTCTATGAAGTTTCTTTTAAACGGTATAATTGATGATCACAATCTACATATATATATAAGAAGATTGCATTTTGATAAGTTGTGAAGTGTTTAACGTTTCATTTGAAAAAACTTTTAAAACAAATTTTGCTCGAGAAATGACAACACTTAAATTGAATAAAATGGAACTTTTAACGTACTCACCAAAAATAACTGCAGCATCTCAGACAGATACATTAATTATCTTAAATCCACAATACCACCATTCAGAATTGAAACGGCCTTAACCGTGTTTGGTGACCAGATCTGAAGTTCCAGGTATTTCCTTGTCTTCCTCTTTCCCATCTCATTCCCCTGACCCCTGACCCCTGACTACCTTCAGCCTCACAGTATTCTCCAATTGGGGATGTCATAGTCTCACTGGCACCAGGCGGGAGTACTTTCTACTCTTCTGCGGTCACATAAAATAAATCTTTGATTTCCTTACTCCTTTATAATACGATTATATAAACTTTTCGAGATATAAAATATTTTAGCCACGTTTATGCACTGAGATATTTATACCCGGAAATATTGTGTGGGTTTCGTACTGATGTTAAAAACGCGGAATGTTGAAATAAAATAAGATAGCAGAGGTTGGTTTAAGTAGATATTACAGGAAGTAAACATTTACCTAAAACCGTAATATAAAACCAAAGATAATTCTGAATTGAGTTTTTTCCGGAGTTAGGTATGTATCAAAAGTTTAAAGGGTAACGCAGGTATACACACTACTTCTATCTCAGTCCAAAAATGTTACATTAGTCAGATTTTTTTTCCTTAGGTATATATTTTCATTTCTTCTAGACTGTAAAGTCAGTGTTTGTTAGTTTAAAACAGTGTTTCTTAACCGTATTGAAAGAATCGCCCCCTTTACCACAGTAAAATTATCCAGCCCCCCCCCGTAGTTTAAAATGTATACATTGTGTTAGAAAATCCATTGCGTCAATAAATAAAAAAAATAGAAAAAAAGTTTTAGTACAAGATTATACATTTGTATACATAATTTATGAAATGTTTTGACTGCCCAACTAGGAAGATTCCCGTTTCAGGACAGTAAAATTAGGATGGGTATGAACCACGGACAAATACAAATAGATGGACCTGCCCTAAGTGATAAAAGGCGTATTATTTCCCCCTCCCATTGGAACCATTCCATCGGAACCGGCTGGGCTTGCGAGAGCCTCGCGTGAATCTAAAAAATGTGACGTCATCATTCTTGTCCGGACCAGTGTCGAGCTCTTATCGTACATTTTACGAAATAAAACGGAAAAAATGTGGCTTGGGCTATAAAAACGTGTAAAAATAGAAGTGAAAAAGAGAATAAACTCAATTGTCGTATTACATTCCATAGGTAAGCATTATTTTACTTTATTTTAAGTTTATTCATATCACATAATATGATAACACATACGTGTAAGTAAATTATGAAACATTTGTAAAAGTGTCTACGGCAACAAAATATTCGACTACGAACAAACGCGAAACTTACTTTGCCTTTGAACTTCTCACATTTGTTCATAACGTGGCACACAATTCGCGCTCCCATATAAAAGGTCTATTTACTCAAAAGCAGATTTTACTTTCAAGAACTAAATGTTGATATTATAGTGCGAGGTGCCTACTGTTAGATTGATTTATTGGTGAATCACAGTCTCTATCCTCTCTTCGTCCCGTAATAGTTGGTTTTTACACCTCATCTGTAAGTTCTCGTCTATCTGTTTGTATGTCTATGGTATGAACATATTAGTGTAGTTTATTTCAATACTTGTCAAATCGTTGCCCGTAAATAAAATGAATCAGTGTGCAATGTGCATCGCGCGTGAATGAGCTTGTTTTCCACATTGACGCAATGCCCACTCGAACTTCTGCAGCGCCCCCTAAATGCTAAAAAATTAAAAACGCCCCCCCAGACCTCCAAAACTAGTTTCACTGGAATCACTGTCTTAAAATATAAAATATTTGGTAATTATGTTGAATACCAATGAATATTAGAAATAATTAATAAATGTTTACCCAAATCTGAAATACTGCATTATACGTTTTGTCGTCAAAACATTTCAAAAACTATTTAAAAATCTTTAATTATTTAGGAAGTTCGATCAAAGCTCGACCTGTATAGACTCCCCAAATGAACATTCCATCGACGGTTCCTCCCTCCAGTTTGTCTAATGACAGGGTTGTTAATGATCCCAGCGGCATGACATGCTTTAATGAATGTGTTGGTAGCGCGCAAGTCCACCCCGGTGCCTTATGCCACCCCTGCCACCCTGTTCTGGTCCTGGTAACAAACTCCTACAGAGAGTTCATCTCTTAATTACTGAAACTTGTGAGCTTTTACAGTGTGGTGTGAGCTTTTTTAAATTAAACTTCTATAGCCCCGCTGTGCTTTTGATTTCGGATGAAACGGAAATGATGATTACTGCACCTGCGACGCATCAACTGCGTTCATTGGCCGCTTTGATTATGATGTCACTTTTAAATGCTCCCATTGGTTGAGATATGAAACGGAAATTACGCTAGGTCTGCGCTCAATGTTCGCTTTGATTATGACCTCACTTTTTAAGTATTGGTTGAGATTGTTTTGGTAAAGTTTCGCTTCTACCGCGTGTAAAGTGCACTCGATTTTTTTTAATGATTTGTTGAATATAAGTGCTTTTGTTAACGTGATAAAATCAGCAAAAATTAATAATAATAAAAAAAAAAACAAATCAAAAAGATTCATTTTCATTTCAGCTACTTCGGTGGCCTTATAAGTTAGGATGTCAATCCATCCTTCCTTATATTTTTTATAGATACATATTTTTCACTACATTTACTTGCTTTTATTATGTAATGCCGCTAAAACTATTGAAATACAAGAGATATGCTATGATGTCAGACCGTATTGACCATATTGACCGGTCAGTGGTTGAGTGGGCATAGTGCTTGGGTACCACTCGGGCATTGGTGTTCGATTCCTTGGCTGGCTAAGTCCTTCATCACAACACAAGCAATTTTTCGGCTTTCTGTGGTGGTAGTAGGAGATTTTCAAACATTTTTGGGTTATTCGGAAACCGGAAACGTTTGTCTTTCTTTAAAAAAAAATCTGCCCGAACATCGACGGACTACTAATAGTTGGTACATTTAGTTGATTTTTTAAGGTGTGCAGTGGTATTGGTTAACAATAAGGTTTGAATACGGAAATAATTCGTTAATTTAGTTTATTCGTTAATTGGTTAACAGTAAAAACTGCGGATGGCACATCACCTATATTTCAATATCTTTGAATGCCGCACTCAACTATTCGGAGCCAGTGGAACTATGACATCCCCAACCAGGGTATGTTGTAAGGTTAAGAGAGTGGGAGGGAAAGTAGTAGGGAAGGGTGGGTAAAAGTTGGCTTTCAGATTTGGTCATTAAAAACGGCTTTCGCTATTTCACGCAACACGTATCCTACCTCTTCTTTTGATATCTATCTACCCCCATATCCAGAGATCGCAGGTTCAAAACCCGGCGTGCGTAATTTTTTTTAAATTAAAATTTTTTTAGCACCGTTGTGATTTTAAACTCGATGAAACGGAAACGACAGTAAAAAGAGACAAACACATCTATACTATAGGATTTAGCCTGCGAGAGAATGAGATGCGAAATATCAAAGTGAGCTCATAATAATAGCGGCCAACTGCACGCATTGGCCGCTTTTATTATGAGCTCACTTTTCCAAGCTCCTATTGGTTGAGATTGTGTGAGCGAAGGGTTCACTTCTGCCGCGTGTGAACTTCACTCGATTTTTTTTTTAATTAAATATTAGGCTAACTAACTAACCATCACGCCGTCTTCCCGCAGGGGTAGGCAGAGAGGACGGACCGCCAAACAACTCGGTCTTGGCACACACTCCTTGCCTCGTTCACATTCGTACACCGTTTCATACATGCTCTTCTATTATTCTGACTCCTGACATGGCCCGACTCAAGTCGGGCAGTCGCTATATATAAGCAGTCCCTATATTTGCTCCACGTTCTTGAGTTTTAACTCTCAGTATCGCTCTCGTGACCTACTACCATTAAAACTCAAAAAAATGCTTGAAATGGCATTAGCCGTGTTTTGTGATCAGATCTGCATAGCTAAGTATTTCCTAAACCCCCCCCCTCCCCATCTCCTTCCCTGCCCCACTCCCTTCATAACATACCCCGATTGAGGATACCAAAATAGTGTTTTCCCTTCCGACATGATTCCATTAATATTGTTAAAAACATGGTGCTTAATGCAGGTAACTGCTATCACAAAACACGCCAAGAAAACTGCATTAGCCGTAAAACCGTTTTTACAGTTCGTGACTAGACAATAAAAAAATAAAATAAAGCAGCCCTTAACTTATTATCTAAGATGTCAGCCGTTCGTTGTATCGACGTTTTAAAAGTCAACAATATGAAGGCGATTCATTCTTCGTCCGCCCCTAATGAAAAGTAAACCGACTTAAAATCTCGAAGGGACTAAGTGCTAAATTAAGTGCTCCGAAAGTAGACGTGTCTTTAACCTCCGATATCTAGAAATAATAATAATTTTGTTTGTATCTTAGGCTACATATTATAATTTATGGATGCAGCATAAGGATGGTGTGGTATATACGTCCCAGGCCAATCGTAAAATCAGGCCGATCATGATGCGCCTGAGGCACTTCACGAAGTAGCTAGGTGCATCGTGATCCGTCTGATTTTACGATCGGCCTACGACATATACATTATACATTGTAAATCCCCAATCTGTTCGTCTGAAACAGCAAAAAATCTTCTACCATGATCTGAGCTCTCGAATATCTTTCTGAACTCTCCAATTATTTTTATTCCGATGTTAAAAGAATACTTAGTTTTTACCACTTTTATTGTTTATAAAAACTAATATATTTCGTGAGCAACGCTCACTTCTTCAGGGTTTTCTTAGTATTAAGAAAATACTTAGAATTAAGAAAATACTTAGTATTAAGAAAACCCTGAAGAAGTGAGCGTTGCTCACGAAACATGTTGGTACAAACAATAAAAGTGGTAAAAACTATGTATTCTATTAATTACAATTCAAAAATTATCGGCATTATCTTTAATTATAGGGTATATTGGAAGTAATTCAATATTATTATCTACATCATAGATTCTCAACATTTTTTTGCCCACCGCCCACTTTAAGAATATTTTTTTTCTAGCACCCCCTAACTCGTGAATCTTAAAAAGCAATTGTCGTCACCATTATGTTTACCACAATGGATGGGGCGTAATGGGATGGGAAAGGTTTCTTTGGGTCTCCTACCGCCCCCTGAAAGTCTGAAACGCCCCCCCAATTTACTCTTTGCCCTCTACCGCCCCCTGAAAGTCTGTAACGCCCCCAGGGGGGGGGGTTATTGCCCACGTTGAGAACCTATGATCTACATTCAATGATTTCAATATTCGACAATACCTATACCTCGTAGAAATTTCTTTTAACAATAACATGTAATATTATATTAAAAAATATTCACGTGTAACATATTCTTTCAATATTTCAGCTTTGTTTAAGCATATTTATTTTATTTCCATTGAAAGCACCCCCCAGGAAATGCTCACCCCAGTTGTGTTAATTAATACATTTAGGATTTTCGCGTCATTTGGTTTTTCTTTCTTTTTTATTGCAAGCATTGAGATTAAGTGGCTTTGTCGTTTGCTTTATTTTATTATCTCGACTTGTTTTGTCAGTACGGTTTTAGCTTTCAAGTCGTCGAATGTTTAGTGTATACCTTCAAATCGTTTTTCTGTTGCCCTTTCCTATTAAATATTGTCATGATCATTTGTCATCATGACAACATTTGTCTCGCAGACTGCTGCTCGGACTTGCATGTTAAATTTATACATTCGAATTGTTCTTCTGTTGCCCTTTCCTATTGGTTTTTGGCTATAATCACGATAACATTTATCTCGTAGACTTAATAGTTTATAGCCAAACCTCCAAAGTATTTTTTTTTTGGAATCTATGACTTGGCCATCTTTTGTTGCTCATAACATACCAAGTCATATTATTTTAATTATATTATTGTATTATATTAGTAAAAGTCGTACGGGCGTTCAATAAATAACTAGTAGTTCTGTGAACAGTAAACCTCGCGTTGTGTTGATTATCCCGAAGCTACTATGACAGAGAAATAAGGTACTGTGTAACACGACTACCATCTTCACAGTATTGGCAGGACACGGTACATACAAACAAATGTACAGACAGACGAAATACAAAGCACTCGAGTTAAACAGGACTCGGCTACTCTCAGTAAATGAAAAAAAAAAATGGTGTCAAATTGTAAGTCGCTGGTTTTATTGTGCTAGGAAATACAAAACGTTTTTTTTTGTTATGTGGTATAATTATATGAAAATTTTAAGAAAATTAGGCAAATCCCGCGTGAAACATAATGGGCTTCTCCATTTTTTCTAATACGAACCGAGTTTGCTACATAATTTGTTTATGAATATTTACAATGAAAAAGGTCCTTATGCCTGTATGTCGAGTAGTTATTCTCATATTAACTAGATCCTAGATAATTTTAAAGAAGCTAAGCCGTTGTCCTTCCGCGATCATCAAGTGCATGTTATATTCTAGTTATTTAATAAAAAAGTGTAGTTTATTTGTTTTAAGGCAATATTCAACTTTAAATTAATAAATTAGAAAAACTTGAGCCGAATTCTTTCGACACTTTTAATGTGAATTTTGTGTTGAGGTGACCATGTTATTTGAAACGTAACGGTACACTACGTTTCAAAAGTTTCACGCTACTTTTTCTTCCTTATGTGGAATTCGTGTTACATTTCATCTCAGCCCGCAAACATCTGAAGTTCTGCAGCGTCCGTGGATTCCGTGGAAAATTTCCACCAAGTTCCTCTCTCCCACAAAAATAGTGATAATATTTCTGTGGAAAAAAGGACTTGTTGACAAATTTCTGTCGTTCAAATTACCCGCCATTGGTCACTGAGATATCAAAATGATAACCTATCAATCGGTTTTGTCGATAATAAAACCAGACAGGAAACATATTTCATATCCATAAAAGGAGCTCCAGTTTCTATCATCAGACGAATAAGTACCTATAGCTAGAGTAGATAACTATTGGTTTTCGGAAAGTAAAAGGAAAAGTTAAAAGTTACGTTTTTACTCGAGCAAGCGTTGAAACAGACAACCGCTAGGGGAATTGTGCTTAAGATGACATCATAGGTAAGACGACGCAGTGTTTATATCTGTGAAACTATAAGCGCCACAAGTCCCAAGATATCGTTTACATGCCGGCTCATAGATGGCGTCACCGCTCAAAACTTTAGTGACCGCCCGATCGCGTTTTTTGGATGTGTTGTGCAACTTTGTGATTTCGTGACTCAAAAATGTGTTTTTTGTGAATGTGTTTCTGCCGATAAATTTGTTACATGTAAGTTTTTTGTTGTATTGACTTCTTTGTTATGAACTGTGATTATTATTATGTCACAAATTATTTATGGTCACAAAAGGCGGCAAATATAAATATTACCTCGCAGAGCAAGATCGCATAGCAACCGTCGGCTTAAGATGACACAGTATGTGTAAAAGTAAAAGCCCAAGTCCAAAACAAAATAAAAGAGAAGGAAAATCGCAAGAGCATTCTAATAGCTCGAAAGAAAGTGAGGCGTGCTATCCTTCAGGATGACTCAGATGATGAATCTGTGGAAGATTTTTCTCAAGACGAAATGTGAATTATGCACCGATAAATAGGTATGTCAACTTAAACTGATGTGTGTCAACTTACCCACTTGGACATGATCGGGATTTTTTTTATTTAATTTTAATTATGTAATTTTTTTAATTTTTTTTTTATATGTATACCGCACAAGAGTCCCAACTGCTCCCGTCTGAAGCCAGTGAAACTATGGCATCCCCAATTGGGGTATGTTGTGAGGCTGAGGGTAGTGGTGAGGGGAAGGAGATAGGGAAGAAAAAGGTGGGGAAGTACCTGATTATATTCAGATCTGGTCACCAAACACGGCTAATGCCATTTCAAGCAAGTTTCAATTCTGAATGGTGGTCTTACACCAGGGCGATACTGAGAGTATCTTCCACTCTGGAACGTGCCGCAAATATACTATATATTATTTTTAATGAGTAAATTGTGAAATAACACAAATTAATCAAATAAAATTTATTTGCCACGCCGGAATTCCATCCCGCGACCTTCGGTGTGCTAGTTAAGCGCCTTACCGCTGCGCTACGCCGGCGTCAAGATAATTTTGTGTGCTTCGTAAATAAACGTTTTTAATATGTACCCTTAGATTTATTTTTTATCACCTTTGAATAACCATATTTTTGCTTCCAAATAAAAAGTATTATCTTGAGCACAATTCCCCTACTTAAATTTGTAAACAGTAGTTACTCTCAAAGTATTTTATAAGAACACTAAGTTGAGTAGTAAGTTTGTTACGAAAACAAAGTAGTGGGTAATAAAACAAAAGTTTCAATAAAGCAGGTTCATTCTTCTCGAAGCAGGAATCATAATTTCTCGAAACGACTATTTTACGCCCCGATACTCCGCGTTGAAAGGATCTGCAATCGAATTTCTCCCTCGTCTTGTGCCGTGCCCTGCTAAGGAATTCGCGCCATGCACGGCGCATAAAACTAGCAGCGAATATCGTTAAATCATCGATATAGGAAATTAAGGTTGGTATAGGAGGTACCAAATGTAATATTATGTCGAATAGGTAGTTGCCATGCGTAAATGCTACCGATGTACCATGTACCTACCGATTAACAGGAAATCTGACATTCTACCGTAGCCGTTTCTTGAGAAGAACAGCTGGCTGCTATTTTCATACAAAACTTAATTTTGCAATTCATTAAGTGAAAAAAATGTTTTTTTTTTTGCTTATTTTTACTTTATATTTTATCGTATTAAACTATGTAAGGTAAAAATGAATTAACAAATAATTGCCAATGTTGCCACTGGAATAATGATCAATCGAATTCGTTAATGGCCTGTATTATTTAATTTACAATACAAATGAATAAAACACCCCACTTCTGTACCAGACATTTGCTATACATTTTTTATTAAAAATTAAAAATTTCGGTTTGTTTATGTATTTGCACTCAAATCCAAAATTAAGTTTTGTTTGAAAAGGTTGCGCAGCCGTTTCTCTGGCGCAGCTATACTGAAATAATTATTTGTATAAATCATTGCTATGAATCAGTTATGAATACCAAAAAAATGCTTTGAATAAATTGAAGCCTTTTCTTCTTAGCTTGGGTAGAATTAAAATAAAATAAAAACATTACGTGATATTCATATAAGAAAGAACTTAGTGAAAAATTCCCATCACGAAGCACTCTATATAGGGTGATTAACTTAACTATTAAAAAAAAAAAATTCCGTGACAACATTTTTTTCTTTCTTATAAATTTAATTTTTTTTTTATTTATCTATAAAAAGTATATTTACATTGGATCTTTTTTATGCCTGTCTCACTAGGATATACCTGTGTCGAGACAGGCGAGTTAAAAAAAAATAACAATTGTGCTTAAATCGACCATTTGTAGACTCAGCTTGCCAAGCGATTTTATGCCTATTACCCATTTTCGTGGTGATTTTAGACATATTTTTGGCTTGTACGAGTATATTCCTCTTAACCCTTCACTATATTTTGTCAGAGATTCAAAATATTTCCGCTTTCCAATAAAATCCAAGTACTTAAATGGAAAATTTCTGAACATATCCGAAAACTAAGAATTGATTTTAAAGATGATAAAATACGCTTCTAAATTTATTATCGAAATAGACACATAATAAGTATAAAAAAATTGTACGCAAACATAAAAAAGTTTTAAAAATGGCTCACCTTACGTTTTTACTAAACTTCCTAACTGAAATTATTGATAACGAAAAAATAAAATATGTATTTTATTACACAAATGTATTAAAAACGTTATTATCACCTCACTTTTTATCATTCCATGTGAAAATAATTCATAAAAAATTCCCAAGGTTTCATAAATTTTTTTCAAATTGCGATCCGAAACTTCGGTGTCAAAAAAAATGTAGGTAGGTACATTTTACTTGTTTTGTGGTTAACTTTTAGATTTGAATATAAAGCGTGGTATTTTCTCTTTCTAAGACCGTTTATGTCATATTTTTCACTACGATAGTGGCGGAGACAACGATTTTTATGAGACTTATATGGGTTGAACCTACAAAATAATTTCGGAGGCGGATACAGGTACCGCCGACCCGGGAACCATTTATTGTATATCCAACACCTCTGCCAAAGGTAACGTTTGGTGACTTCGTAGGGGTGCGAGGGTTCTTGGGGTGAGGATTGTCTAGGTCTTGGCGGCGAATGCGTCTTCCCATTTGGTGCATGTGGTGCGCCGGATTTGGAGAGACTGGTTGAGGAAGACCCTTTTACCTCTCCAGTGAGATTCTCTTGACCCATCGTCTTGCATCGCAGTGGGAGGCATGGATTCATTAATTCATCTGGATACGCTGACCTCCAGATTCTTAACCATCCCTCACACCCTTTTCTTTCCCAGATCTTCCTCTTCTTCTTTTCCTTACACACACATAGCATCCCCAAAGATGATATAGTCCCTGAGGGATATTATTTTCCTCAGAGCCTCCCGTGTGGAGCTAATGGGTTGTTAAAAATGAGTTTAAAAATAAGGGTGTAATATAAAATAATACAAATTAAGCAAACAGAGTAAACGCAACATAATAGTAATAAGAATAAACATGCGTGATAGGTATTTAATAGTAATAAGATAAAACATGTTTGATAGGTTTATAATAGTTTATTAAGATAAAACATGCTTGATAGATATCTAATAGTATAAAGATAAAACATGCTTGATAGGTACCTAATAGTAATAAGATAAAACATGCTTGATAGGTACCTAATAGTAATAAGATGAAACATGCTTGATATATCTACACAATCACAATAAAAAAATAGGATGTGAATAATAATATAAAGTAATATGAACGATATAGAGCACGTATTATAAACCAGGGTATTCAAAATTATTAAATAAATAAATACAATTTTAGCAACATGGCAATGCATCGTGAACCAGATTACGGCTGCTGAACGTTCTGCCCACTGGGTCACCTAAACATGGCTAAATAAAATTTATATAAAACGCTAAAAAATTCTAAGTCTCTTGAAATATGTCGCTGCTGTAATGGAGTATTCCACGTTTTTTTTATTGCTTAAAAAAAATTTGTAAAAAATTACGATGATTATGGCATTTTTATTTTATTTTTATGTTGACGAATAAATTTTCTACAGCGAGTTTCCCATTTTTGAATTACCGCTAAAACGATATTTTGGGGCGTGGCTATCATGTGACGTCATGAGTGCGGACGCTCAATGACAGTGTTTATTTATGCTAGTTCAGCTTAGCTACGCTTGTGACGTCACAAACCCATTTGCAAAAAACTGGCCGTTTTGATTTTGCCAGTTTTAGAGCGTTTTTAAAATCAAAAATAATGAATGAAAACATAAAAAACAAACATTTTTAGTAGGATGATTAAAATCAGAAAAATGATCTTTAAATATTCCGTACATTTTCAACAGAATCCCTCATTTGTGGAAATACCTCATTAGTAATGTGGGCTCAATTTAAATCGATCGCCTCACAATATAATCTTGTATATTCTATTTCATTGCTTTAAACCTTATCGAACTAAAATCGCTCAACTCGTGGAAGAATGGGGAACTTATTGCAAAATAAATTCAGCTTATCCGGTAACGTATCTTTATTATGCAACGAACAACTTCTTTACTAAAGTTGCCAACTACGTACATATTACATTATTTGATGGAAATCGAAGTGTTTTAGTATTTACGCCGATCAAATTACCTTCGACAGGTGTTTCATTGAAGTCATTTTCGTGGATAGGGGTTTCGTTGGATCTTGATTAAATTTGATAATTTCCTCATTGATTCCTTGAGGCAGGTTAAGAGTCAAGATACACATCAAACGAGTGTCCAGTATTTGTACACAGTTCATATTTACTGTTAAGATGAAGCCATACTAAATAATGAAAAATCATATGTTTTTGTTTTGGAAATTTGATCGCTTAGAAGTATTATAGATGCTTCAATTAAATATTGCGTGTGGAACATCCCTTCGCCCTTAAAAATATCGGTCATTTTTTTTAAAGTCTTTTAATAAGCCTAAAAAAAATAAAGTATTAGGTGTATAAAAAATCACTTTCAAGTGCAAACTTATAAACCCCTTTTCGAATATGGTTTTATTTTTTAATTTAGCAAATTCAATTTCTTTTATAATAATCGCGAACAAAATTGATAATTACTCCCAAACTTCACAAAATAAAATACAATACGCATTTTCGCGTGTTTATTATTTAATAAAGGTTGTACCTTATATCCAAGAACTACTGACTTGCCATACCCATTTTCTGTCAGTCCGGCCCCGAATGGAGTGGGGAATAGACGTTAGGCTCCGCGTCGCTTGGTTCCGTGAAATAAATTTTAAAATTCCGTATTATTACAATAAACAATGCGTGAAAAAGGAGTTCATGTTTTTTTACAGGCCTTTACGAAATCAACCTGTAAAAAAACTTCTCAAATACCTTTTCCAACCTTTCCAAAAGCTTTTTCTCAAGTATTTTTAAACTCGTTTTGTGTGGAAATATAGTTCGAAATCGGGCCTATAATTGGATCACGAAATGCGCCCACTAACGCACATTACACACACTACGTACACTACATTCATTCATCACTACAGTTATTACTACAGTACTACAACTACAGTATTAGATACTACAGTCTCAGTTCATTTTAGCTTTTGATCAACTTATGAACAACCTTCAAGCATTAGAGCAGAATCTTGATATTAAACTTTTTATTTTTTTTTATTATAAAGAAAAAGTTATACAATATTACAGGAAATAAAAATAAAGTAAAAAATTGCAGAAAAAAGAAAAGTCCCAATAAATTACTTTTAAGTAGTTTGTCAATGGGTGCTTTTACTTTGAAGTTAAAAAAATAAAACCTATTATGCAGTTAGAATTTTTTTGTGTTAAGAGTATAATGCAAACTATTTCTTTGGGCGAGCCAATTTTTCAATATAATATTTGTTTTTACATTATTTGTACATTTTTTTTAATTTTAGCAGGTAACATCTTTAAGCAAGTAGTCCAGCGTTCTTTGTCCATATTTGTTTAAGTGCTTAAGTTCGATTAGTCCTTCATTTAACGTAAAACGAGTATTGTAAGTGTAGTTCACTCTATTTATGTATATATGACTATTCATATGCTGAAAAATAATTTTATGCCGCAGAATTGCTCTTACTGAGAGAATTTTGAGATTCTGGTAAAAGTACGGGACATTATGCCTTTGTTCGTATAAACTTTTATGAGCTAATAATTTAAGTACCTTTCACCAACTAAGGCTTTTTTTTTTTCATATAAATGCCGCTATTCATGTGAAAAATCCTTATCAATATATTAGTTCTGAGCTGCGGTGGTTATCGATTTTGCAAAACCTTTACTCAAAGTCAGACGGTACATTACGGAGGCGTTAAAATAGTGTGTCAATTTATAAAAAAAGTAATTTCGCGTTCCGAAAATAAAGTCAAGCATCCACATCTCAACTCCCACAACTTGGCGTCTTGTCGAAATCAAATATTGACGATTTTTATTCTTTTCTCTGAAAAACACTCGCCTCAAGACACATAGTTCAGAAGGATGTCTAAAAAGTCTAAAGAAATCTCACTTTTTTCTATTGAACTTCTTTATAATAGGTATTTAATAACAAATGATTGAAGACTTCTAGGAATCGACTTATAATATTGATCAATTATTAATTATTTTAGTATTCAACACTTTTCTTAAATCTATCCAATGACGTTATATATAATACCAGCAGACCGGCCCTCACGTTGCTGTGGCTAACGAAACACAACGCCACACCATTACCCAACATTTATAACCAACGCCATCTGTTAAATCAAATCCAGCTGCCCGCTTGCCAGCCCGTTCCCTTTATTTTTACATTTCAACCAAAACCTTCCTCATGAATCACTCTATCTTTTGGTGAAAACCGCATGAAAATCCGTTGCGTAGTTGAAAATATCTAAGCGCACAGACAGCGTGAGCGACTTCATTTTATACTACGTAAAGAAGACATAGACTAGCCATTGTCTCACAACTCAAGATAAAATGTGGCAAGTAACTAACACTATCGTGTTTTCGGTAAATTATTTCTTCAAAAGTAATTAATCTATGATAAAGATAGACATTCAAAGAATGTGTGTTTATGAATGACATAGATGTAGGACCTGGCGGTATTTTCACATTGAGCCGAATAATACATTCTACATCAGGGGTGTGACTGAGATATGCTTACTCGATTACAATAAATAAAAAAAATAAACATTCCTGGATTACAATTAACCCGAAAATATTTGAAAATCTCTTACTACTATCACAGTAAGCGGAAAATGTTGCTTGTGTAGTGATTGAGGACTAAGTCAGCCGAGGAATCGAACACTCGACGCCCGAGTGGGACTCGAACGCGATGCCAACTCAGCCACTGACCGGTCTAAGACGAATACCGAATGACCTACTGTCATGGGTTGTCCTTCTTATACTTTTTTTATTTTTTTATTTATTTATTTATCTATAATAAAATATATTTACAATGGTTTTATGTATATGCCTGTCTCACTAGGGTATACCTGTGTCGAGACAGGCGTACAGATATATAAATGAATATTGTAGTTACAAGGATATTTAAGGTAAAATACATATCACTTTGAATAGAATTAAAACAGAAAGGTGATTGGAAGGGTGATAAATCTTTTAAAGAGAGTTATTTTATAAATGTTGGAGATGAAGTAGAGAAGTAAATTCTGCCTAATCTATTTAAAGGTCAATTTGACAGGATTCCATTATTTTCATTTATTTTATATGGGTTAGGTTGTATGTGCATAGTTATTTTTGTCTATGTGTGATTTATTTTACAGATGTTTGTAATAGTGAGGCGTCCAATACTTATAATCCATTTTTTAATATCTTGTTTGAATTTTGTAAAGGAGTCAGTTTGTCTGATCGTAGTTGGTAGTGTATTGTATAGTTTGCAAGCTATGTATTTAGAGTGTCTTTGCCCGAAGGTGGTTTTGAAAAAAGGAGTTTGGAGAAGTTCGTTGTTTTTGGCTCGGGTATTGTGTATTTTTTGTGTAGCTTTGTACAGTGTTTTGTTGTTTTTGTGTAAATTAATTAGTATGGATCTTGAGTAGAGCTGTTTTATGTCCATAACGTTGAAGGAATTGAATATAGTATCCGTGCTGGTAGTAAGTGGCATTTTAAGAATTATTTTTATGATTAGTTTTTGTGCTTTCATGATGGGATCAAGGGCATTGGAATATGCATTACCCCAGGCTAAAATTCCGTATTCAATGTGAGATTGGCACAGTGAGTAATATACTGTTTTTAAAAGTTTTAGGTTAAGGAAATTGCGTGTTTGTTTAAAAAAGTATATAGATTTGCGGATTTTGTTTGTAGTATTATGTATATGTTGCTTCCAATTTAGGTGTGTATCGAAGGTTACTCCTAAATATTTGATAATGTTTACTTGCTCTAGGCATGGGCAGTCACAGTTCCGGTTTAGAGATGTATATTTACATACGTGTATTTTTAATGGCGGGGGTAGGTTTGACTTTGGGATATTGGTGAGACTAGACAGTAAGTATTTAGTTTTCTGTACATTTAGAGTTAATATGTTCGAGTCAAGCCAATCTTTTACCTGTTGAATTCCTTCCTCCGCTTTGGAATAAACGGTAAGCCAATCTTTTGCTTGGAAGAGTAGGACGGTGTCATCGGCGAAACTGATAATAGTGGCATCGATATCTAGGTTGCATAACTCGTTAATATATATTAGAAAGAGGGTTGGACCTATAACACTGCCTTGAGGGACCCCGTAACTAATGGGCAAATTCTGGCTCTTTGTGGTACTGAGTTTAACACATTGGGATCTGTCAGATAAGAAGCTGGAGAGGAGGATACTTAATTGCCTTTATCTCACTTTCTCTAATGGCGCTATAAATCTTTTATAATATTAAATAATCTTCGTGTATTTACGAATGAAATGTTATTCCTTGGCTTTTATTAGTGTTTGTCGTGTAATGAAAACATTTTCTCACCTCACACGGGGGTATTTTGGTGCTTTTTTAATGCAATTTACTTACTAATAGGACACGACCTTAGGCGACGCGTAATAGGTGAGTAGGTCGGCGGCTGGCGTGTTTACGTGTTTGGCGTGTTTCTGACTATGCACCGGTGCCGAGGGGATCAGTGACGCTAGTTACTCGGAGTATCTTGTATTGTAATACCGATAGAACAAGGGTAGCATTCACACTTGACGCCTGTGCTCTAAAGATTGCAATCCGTTTAAGTTAGGAGAATCTATCAAGCGGACCAACCGTTTCTCCATAGAGTCGAGTTTTTTTTTTTAAGGTTTTTTGAGCTCCAGGCCAGAGGTGGCTGCCAAATTCAACCGTGGGGCGCACTTGAGATTTGTATAGGGTTAGCAGTTGTGTACTATTAACGTATCTACGGGCCCTGTACAGCACGCCGTTTCGGAAAAGATAACTTAACTCCGATTTCGATGGAGCCACCGTACCTGATGTGGTCACTAAAGAGCTACACCAAGAATGCTAAAAAAGCGCTTTTATTTTTGTGTAATAAGTATACTTAAAAGGGAATAACCAGACAAACCCGGAAATATGTCATTTGTAAATCAAGTTTTAGACGTATTGATTCTTTTCCACAAAAAAATTGAAAGACTGTTCTTATTATCTAGTAAAGCTAGGTTTTATATTTTGAGAAAATATGTTTATTATTAGTATCTACAATAAGGTAGGACGTTGGCAGATTTGTTAAATTTTCAATCAAAATTTTGTATTATACAACACACATTTCGAATCATATGCAGTAAAATAAATCAATAAAATATCTGGGAAAGCTAGGTTACAGATTTTAAATTTTAGTTTAAATACAATAATTTAAAAGATCCGCACACGTGTTTTGTGACGAAAATACTTCAGTTTGTCTATTTATTTACGGTCTTACAAACTAATATATTTGAAATTTTTCAGAAATTATTATTTTGCTCAGGCGAAAAATTACAAATACTTATCATCAAACAATAATTACAAAAAGTATATAATTTGAATAGTTTTATCATCACGCCTTTCAGCATTTTTGAATGTCTGTTTAAATTAAAGCAAATTTTGAATGAAATAAAATCGATATTGAGTTATTATTTTAAAAAGCTGGTGCGGAGAATAATTAATCTTTCTCATTGGAACCGCCCTGTACGATCGTAAGAACATCTTTCGACGAAATATGAATTTTCAGCCGCTGGCTTTTTAATGCCCCCTAATAATGAGCTGTTTTTTCTATATTCAATAATAATGAATTTAATGCGGAACACTCTTAAACGCTTAAACCCATTATCATTGTGTAGGTAATATAAACTTGTGGAAATCTGAAAGCTCGCATTCAAATAGTGGAACGATTCGATTAAAACTGCCATCACTCCGTCTCAAGTTGTGGAACTGAGCGGCTGGTATGGGTCCGCAATCAACTTCGTGGAAATGGCGCGGGTGGGTCGGAAGCGAAGTTCCGTCTTTATTCGCAGAACTGCATATTATCGGGTGGACCGCAGTATGAAGCGGGAGAGATCTCGACTTATTCTGATTAATATTGGGGATTATTGGTTTAAGTACTTCTGAAGAGATTAGAATACGAAATTTAAGCCGTGGAAACATGTATAGGTACGCTAAAATACATAGGTTCCAAGTTCCGTCATTATTTTCACATCTGCATAATTATTCTGGATTATAGGCTAATTAATTCTAAAGACATTGGAATATGAAATTTTAAGCTATTGATAAGTACTTATTTAAATCATCACCGCCCTGACTGCCTGGATGGAGTCCCCCCTGATGGCCCTCTGGAGATAGGAGACGATGAAATACCCTCCATATACAGTTGCATGAATTCATTTTAGTGTTTTTTTATTTTTTCAGTTTCATTTCTCATGTTTTTCATGCTTATTCGTTTTTTTAAATTTTATTTATGTGTTGCTATTTACTTTTAAACTTAACTTATAATTTGTCTAATTTCTTTTATTATATCAAAATATGGAATGTATTGCATTGCACTACTCCTGATTCTATAATAAAATATTATTATTATTAAACATCTTTAGATGATAGATATACATAGATAACATTTGTATATGACATGAGATATATACAAGTACCTACATGTCGCACCGCGTTTGATTCACACTATCGTGCTATATTTTTCTCGATCATCTCGAGCATCTTCAACTTCTTCTACCGTTCACTTTTACGTCATATATTCTCCTTACACTTATTTTTCGTTCATTCGCTCCGCCCATATTAGATACTAGCAGTTAACCCGCTCCGCAGGTTTTTGCTGCCAGGCCCTGCGGGCGACCTTTGGTTCGGCTTCGCCCAGTTTAAGTGTTAGTGACCATTTTATAAATCCGTTAGAGTTGTACTCTTAGTCGGATATTATACTTCAGATGTTAGCGTAATCATACCGTCAGATTAGTTATTATTGGACAAACAGAATTTGCCTATAGTACCTTCCGATGTTGCAGCATTTTAACGGTTTACGTGTACAAGTATTTTTACTATACCAAAATTTTAAACTGATTTTGGATAAAAGGACTATAAATTACTCTCCACTTAGCTCTTTTCTTCCACCAACAACTAAGTAAACAGACAATGCAAATAATAAAAAAATCTGGCCTTAAGGAATCAAAGAAGAGAAATTATAAAACAATTTGTAAAAACATCATAGGAAACGATCAAAAACCTGGCTTAAAAGAATAAAAGAAGAGGAATTATAAAACATTTTGTTAAAAAATCGTAGGAAATTATCAAAAACCTGGCTTAAAAGAATCAAAGAAGAGGAGTTATAAAACATTTTGTTAAAACATCGTAGGAAATTATCAAAACCTGGCTTAAAAGAATCAAAGAAGAGGAATTACAAAACTTTTTGTAAAACATCGTGGGTGCTTAAACGAAGGTGTAAGAAGGATTAAGAAAAAAACATCATGAATTAGGTACCATTTTTACCTTAAAATATATATTTTTTAAATACACGCACTAAAACTGAATTAAAATAAGAAAAGACGTGCCATACGTGTAATATTATAGTAAAAATATTATTTGTTGAACAATTGAAGAATCACAATTAACCATCAAATAATTCGGCGCAATATGTGGTATTTGTAATAATGTTATTGAATTTACGAGTACCTACATTTAATTTTCCGCATACTAATAAAATAATAATATTTTCAAATGTCTAAGTAATAGCAACTCACTAAACAATAATAAAAACATAATGATCTGAACCGTTAACTTTTAATTAGAAACGCGCCACGAGTAACGACTATTTGAGAACATGAAAAGATACATTCATTATTTGGACATGGGTCAGTTATTTAGTAAAGTGTTGAACTTATTTTAGCTCTGTATTTCCACGTCCTGGAAAATGAACGTCGTCCTTTTTGATAAATGTGTTTCTCCTAATCACTTGGAACATAAACTCAAATTTACGGTCCCTGTACTGTTGCCGTTGTTACAAATTATTATCGCATATATTATGTATTTGCACATATTATTATCATGAATGGCAGTGGCTTAGTTTTTCGTGCAAAGTTAAAGATATCATTTTATTAGAGAAAACTTTAAATGAATTTTAAACATCATTGTATTATTAATTTAATCTTGACAAAGATAATAACAACAACTCTCAATGAAAATATGAAACAGGCAGATTTATGAAATAAAAGATAACTGTCACAAGTGGGACTCGACGAGAAAAAGAACTCGAATCTCGAATAGATGATCCATATAATAAAATTGGAGAGGTGTATCCGAGAATTATATTATAATTTAGATTAAAAATTGTTCAGGTAGATCTTCGAAATCACACCAAAAAATATGGGAAATAATTGAAGAAAACGTTCGTAATTAAAAAATGGAAGAATGATCTAATTTTTTTATGAATACACAGCTGCCACAATATATAGCTGCTTGTCTGCAGGTCCTACCTTATATTAATAGGGAACCGGGCGGCGTTTTGTAAATACAAACGTATTCCTCAATTTCTTCTCTTGATTTGATATCTACTACTGCATATATTTCTTAATATTATAATATTATAGTTATCGACCAAAAGCATATCGGTGCGTTTTGTTTTTTTGTATAAGATACTTCTTGTAGGTGTTGGGTCCCTCAAAAAATCGTTAACATTTCCTAGTTTTAACAGAATCATCAGACGTTCAGTATACAAAGTATAAAATGTATTTAAAAAAAATACGGACATAGAATATTTTCTTCTAACACAGTTAGTAACAATCGGTACAGTTTTGAAGGAGAAAAACGGGGAATACAAAAACTCGATTTTGATGAGTTTATTTCGGTATTATCAGCCTGAGGTGCAGTTGTCCCTTTCGCTCAGTATTCGGGAGAGTAAGAGCGGTAGTAACAGCAATAGTTTGGTAAAATACCTAAATGAATTAAATTAATCTAACACACTATATAAAGAGGAAAGATTTGTTTGTTTGTTTGTTTGTTTGTGTGTGTGTGTGTTTGTTTGCATCGAATAGGCTACGAAACTACTGAACCGATTTGAAAAATTCTTTCACTGTTGGGAAGCTACACTATCCCCGGGTGACATAGGCTATATTATATTTTCAAAAAAATTAGGGATCCTTACTAAAACTTCAATAATGTAACCCAGGGTGTAAAAAAATTACCTAAAATATTCTTTAAATCGCGTGCGCTGCGAAAACTATTGATGATAGAATAAAATAATGTACTACGTCTTTATAGAACACATCATTATTTACAAAAAAGGTCGCGATAGCATATGTCTAACTATTATGGTTATGCCACAATAAGTATTCTTTTATTTTAAAAATTTAATTTAAATGTCGCCGTTTGAAAAGGCTCTTTATTTGTATCTTGGTTTTAATCCTTATCAAAATAAATTACTTCATATTCAAGACAGCTTTAATACCTTTATTTAACTTTTTGAATTTTTCAATTCAGATATTTAATTAGAAAGATATCATGAGTTTAAAATTGTTAGTATAAGAAAAAAGTTTCGGCTACGGTCCGGGCGGGAGAGGAGTCAAGAAATGCAGTGCCAGGGGGGTTGGCGGGACGGGAGAGCGGTGGTGGGGAAGGTGGAAGTGGAACGCTGGAGGGGAACGCACGGGAAAGGACATGTGAGGAGTAACATTTTATTTATTTGAATATGGCATATATTATAAAAGAAAGTCCAAAAAAACGTGCAGCTCGCAAAAACTCAGAAACGAGTTCCGGTTCGATCAAGGGAGTTATATGGTGTGGTAGATCTCTATCCCCCCTAGGGACTAAGGGTATCCGTTTTTACCTAAAAGGCGTGCTTTTAAAGATATAAGGGCTGAAAGTTTCGCCCTCTTGAAATTTCTAGAACAGTCTTCCGGAAAGTTCTAGAAGGTTCCATCGAGCTGTAGAAAGTTGTGGAATGAGTGGCGGAGTATGTCGTGGAATGATCAGGAATAGGGAATCGGGAACATCATTGTGCAACATTCCAGAACACTATCTTATTGTCCTGAGCGAAGCCGGGTAACCCAGCTACTAAATAAATAAAATTAAAATTTTTCGGCCACCGGGTTTCCTCTTAACATGTTTTCTTAATTAATTAAATGATAATACAATGAAAATAATAATAAAGAAACTGTTTTTAAGATAATTGGATTTTCTCGTTCAAAGTTCTTTTTGGTTTATTAAAAATCTCTGATACACAGTTCTCCGCCGTTCGGCCTCCGTACTTGTTAGATATTAGAGGGATTTTCAGACCTTTTTTTTCGTAAATCGTGTGCCAAAAATACGTGAACCGTAAAATATTATGAGTTATATATGCGACACGTTCCAGAGAGTATACTCCCAGTATCGCCCTGGTGTAAGACCACCATTCAGAATTGAAACATTGCTTGAAATGGCCTTAGCCGTATTTAGTGCCAGATCTGATTAGCTAGATTTTCCCCGTCTTCTCATTCCCCATCTCTTTCCCCTCCCTACTACTTTCAGCCTCAAAACATATTTTAATTATGGAAACCATAGTCTCACTGGCTCCAGGCAGTTGGGAGCAGTTTGGTTACATAAAAAGTAATAAATCTGTTTCCCCATGTTCAAATTCCGTATCTATGAATAGATTCTATTAAATAAAAATATTTGCCATATGTTGACCTATCTAATGTCGGCGTTTAAGTTATATATATTTTCATGATTAGGTAAAGGGTTTTTTTTTATTGTTATCAAGTTAGTTTCGTATAAATCCATTTTAATTTTAAGCCGCGAGACAGCTGTTTCGCTTTCCGATGGCTTTATCAAACTATTTTATAATGCTTTTGGAAGGCGAAACAGCTGTGACGAGCAATAATAACGCTCGTTAGTTAGTTATTTGCGAGTCATCCTGATTATTAATTTGATAAAGTTTTGCGTTTTCGCAAAACATAAATAATCATTAAGTGCCTCGTCCTGACGAGGTGTCAGGAAGTCTGCAGTCAGGTTGTAAGGCTGGGCTGCGTTTGGTGGCTTCTTTTGTTTCAACGCCAAGATGGGCGTACAGTTGAGAGAGAGATTGAGGTTATCCTTGAAACACTTGTGTTTTTGGATATAATTGTAACTTTATTGAAAATAACTTCACAATAAGAGCGTGACTGGCAATTAATTAGATGGAGAGCTTAATTGAGTCGATAAGTTAGGTCTGAGAAGAGAATTAGAGAGAATGTTAGAGAGAATAGAGAGGATGAGCTTGCAATACAATATCAGCGTATTATTTATAAACTTAGAGAAAGTGTGACGTGGCCACACACAAAATATATTATAGATCCTAAATTGATCACAATATTTCACTATGAAGTGGCATAGACATAAAGATTTAAAGTAAAGAGGTGGCATAGACATAAAAAGTTAAATGTAAAAGGCTGTACACATCGAGATAAATATGAGAAATGAAAGTGTTTGAGAAATGAATGATTTTAAATATGAAATAGGACAATCACAATATAGAAGACAAGACACGTATTTAAAAATATATTATTCATATTATAATGGATGCTTTGGGGTGCAAATCCTGGCCGCAGAGCCGTAAACAGTATAACCACCCATGTGCGCTAGAGCCTTCAGCCCCCAGCTCCAGTTAACCTTTCGCCAGCCACCCTGTATCTCCGTCACCTGCCCCCAGCGAGTATTGTTTGCTGCGCCATCCAGTTATTTTGACGCCGTTAGAGCCTTTTGTTTGGCACCCATTAAATTTAAGGGCTATTTAGTTAGGGCCTTCTCGCGCAGGTGCCACGAGTAATTGCAAATAACTGTAGGTGTGCTTAATATTGGGCATGGAGTAGACAAAGAAGGGGGGGGGGGACCTTGAATTTATTGAATGTTGGAGCATAGCACATATTTGAATAATAACGACGAAAAACCACAATACGTAAGAAACATAAACCAAAAAGAGATAAATAACGCTAATCGAAAAACAAATGAAGAACAACAAAACAGCATTAAAAAATCAGAGTTTGCACTTCCAGAAAACTAAAGTAGACAAGAGTGGGGACACATCGTAGCACTGCACAAAGAGGAGACCGATAGGCTACGAAGCATTGCACAAAGAGGAGACCTACAATTTTTATTATGTCTCCTTTTTGTACTATTATTTGTACTATTTTGTACTATCATATTATAAATTTGTCGATCTCATTTGTACAACTTTTTATGATAATACACATACCTACACGAACAACTAGACAAACATTAACATTTTATACACGTAAATCTCATTCCAACTATGATTTGTGATTTGCATTCTCCAATACAACGTTTACGTAGTCTTGGTAGCAAATGCTTAAACAATTTGAATGTTTTCGACAATAAGCAAACTTCAAACGCCATATTATGTGCCAACTATGTTTTTCTACCTATCCCATAAACTAATGTGAACAACAATTTTAAACATCTACCTACTTTACTTCAACTCCTATATTTTATAGATTATATTGTGTTTCTCATATTTTATGTTACCTATTTTATTTGTTAAAGCTTTATTATTGTATTTTGTTAAAGATTATATTTTATGTAACCTTTTTTTAACATATATTATGCTACCTGTATTTTGTAAACACATTATTTTCACTGTAATTAAAAAAAAACATGCACTGCATTCTATGTAGTATTCTGTGTTAAATAAATAAATAAATAAAAATAGTAAATAAAGATAATGTAACTCATGTATTTTTTTTATTTTTCCATATTTACTATTTACCGCTCTGTTAAGTCTTAAAGTTCTTTAAAACTTGCTTTAGAACAAACTATTCATGATTAAGTTATTAATAAAATCAACATAGTAAATACACATTTCTTTAACTATTTTCATAGTACCTTAAGCAATTCTTTTTTACCATTATTGTAGTAAGCAATTTGTACAATTTTCATGATAATGAAAGTACGTACCTAAACATTGAACCTGCTTATATTCGTAATATTCAGTTTATAATGTTATATACTGCATGCTTATAATTATACTCCTGAATAACTTATGTATCTATAATAATGTGATACCGTAAAAGCCTTCAAGGCGTGAATAAATAAATAAATATAAATCTTTGAGAATGCTTGTGGAGGGTCTTTTTGAGAGAGGAAGGAGTGAACATAAATCTTGAAGAGACCGATGTTGTATGAAGGAGGAAACTAGTGGCCGGCAAATTGTTACACAGCAGAACGGTTGAACTCAAGAACGAGTCGTAGAAGCGACCCGTTCTCATGTGACAAATGACAACCGTATATATGTTGAGCGCGCGTTTGGTGTGTTTCCCGACTATGCACCATATTATTTGATAGGTACTCCCCATTTGCGGATTTTAGGTACCTACTGAATGGAAAATATTAAAAAGTTTTCATTTTCTATTGCCAAACCGTTCCTCTCTGTTCTACACTGCAGACTCCAAACTATTTATCGATGTTGTGTAATTTATTATAAGTTATGTGTGCATCGAGATAAAGTACATAAGATGTCTTGCACTAGCCAGTAATAATAATCTTGAAATGTGATCTTAGGGGTCATGAAATTTGTTCACCTTTTTTATCAATTTTGCAAATTTTTGCAGTAGGTACCTATTCAACTTCATTTTCATCATGAGCTGGAGGGCTTTTAAATATCCCTTTCCTCTAACAATAATTAACGGCCTCGGTAGTCGAGGGGTAAGGCTCTCGACTCGCAATCCAAAGGTGGCTGGTTCAAACCCCGGCGTGCGCTAGTAAATTTTATTTGATTAATTTATTTTATTTCATATTTTGAATAATTTTAAATAATAAGTACTTAGTTGGTTTCATTCTGAGTTGGCCGGTCACCATTGGGGATGCCATAGTCTCACTGGCTCCAGATAGTGTTGGTAGGAGTTTAGGCTCTCGTGCGGTATTCACAATAAAAAAATAAATTTTATAAATTTCGATTTTTCAGACCTTAGGTACAATAGAATAAATGTAACCAAAATTGTAGTAATACCTACAGAATTATGCTGAATATTCATAAAAGGTTCGTGACATCATGCTACGGTTTGGTGTGAAGTACTGATAACTCGATACTAAAGTACTAGATAAAAACGTTATTTTATAATTCAGTATGATTTACAGACCGAATGTCATCACGCCATACATTTATTGACGGGGGAAATAGGTATAGGAACTTCGTATTTTTATTAATTTTCAGCAATTTTTTGAACACTTAAAGAATATAGATATATATTTTGTTTATACCTTAGGGTCAATTTACACATATATTTTCAAGAGTGTATTATACAATTTTCAAATGTCCTTCCTCAAAAATAACAGAGATATCAGCTGCCGCGCATTGTAAGTCTCCATCCGGCTGGGCAATTTGTGTAACTCCCGGAGGTCAGAATTTTCATCTGATACCAATTTTAAAAAAAAATTACCTTTTTTATAAGTGTTCCTTCTATTTGAACACTCAATTCTCACAAAAAAATCGAAAATTAATATTTTGTTTTTTTACCATTCTTTTGTACTTTTTTTTTTGCAATGAAAATTTTTTTTAAATAAAGATATTGTTTGGGATTGAGGTTCAAATAGAGCGTACTTACATAAAGAAGCTATGTGTTGAGTTTGATAAGGATTGATCAAAAATGTAGGAGCTACAGGTTACACAAATTCAAAAAAGTAGTTTCGAGAAAAACGCGTTTGAAAATAAGAGTGAAAGTAGAGTAGTAGTAGTAGTTCGACCTAGGGACTGTAACTTTTAAGCGGCGTAGAATTTTGGTTTCAAATTTTCAGTATTTTATTTTTGAATAGTTTTACTATCGATTTATCAAAAATGAATTTTTTGAAGCCTCTTCACTTATTTCCCCCTTAAGATGACTTACTCGTATTTAGGTTATATTTTTAACAGTTGCATGTTGATATTTTTTCGGTATATCATTATCGCAACGTCACAATGGCCTTAGGAAGGGATTTATTGATTCGGTTATTTAAAAGGCCCGGATTATATGAAAGAGGAAGAACAGATGCCGGTAGCTCGTTCTTTAGGTATTTCGTTCGAATATACGTAGGCAGTGTGTGTGTATGAACAGTTTGCTCCTTTTACTTTTTTGTTTTGTGATAAGTATTTAGAGTAATTTTTAAATTTTCGATGATGTGTTTTATATCAATGGTGTTGTGTACAATATTATTCGCGGAATCGTGCATAAATCTATCGGAATCCTTGTTGCACAAATCCCCTAGCCATAGACCTCGCTCGGGCAGACATACTGTGTAATATTAAATTGAAATTCCTAATAAATGGCTCCCAACTCGGAACTATACTTAGGTACTAGATTCGTCGGCATTCTAACATATGTATTAACTCTCCCCCCATTTTCTAGCTCGTAATGTCGCTTAAAGGTTGGTGGAAATAATGAACTTCTAGCGAAGGTCGCATTTATTGCCATTGAAGGGCAAGATACTGTTAACCGATGGAGTGTTTTTGAATTTTTATGTTTGGTCTTCGGATAGTGTGCAATAAAATATTGTGGATATTTGGGATAAAACACTGAAACGACACCCACATCGTTGAATCAGTCTCAGATAACTTTTTTTTAATTATAGTTTTTCTAATAATTTCTGTCTCAGATACAAATTTTATTGAAACCTCTAGCTATTCAAATGGATAATTCGATGTAAGTTGCCTGGTATATTTTAAAGACTTACGATCTTATTTAGTGGAATCTATTTGAATAATCATTTTATTTTAGATTAACGCATATTTTTTATTAGAGAGATTTTAAGATTTATTTGTCACGAAGACACATGAAAAATAACGTGATATTATAATTGTAATTGCCTCAATGCCTTTTAAAAACAATCATTGTCAATTTTAGAGACAATCAGAAATTTACCCTTCGAATGAACTCCGTTAGCAAACTTGAAAATTACGACATCTGTCAAAATGTAATATAATTCTATATCTCAAATAAAGAATTATTATTTAACAACTTTTTTTTATTAATACCGCACAAGAATCCCAACTGCTCCCGTCTGAAGCCAGTGAGACATGGCATCCCCGATTGGGATATGTTGTGAGGCTGAAGGTGGTGGGAATGGAAAGGAGATAGGGAAGAGGAAGGTTGGGAAGTACCTGGCTATTCCGATCTGGTCACCAAACACGGTTAAAAGCCATTTTAACCAAAGTTTCAATTCTGAATTGTATCTTCCACTCTGGAACGTGCCGCAAATATACTATATATTATTTTTAATGAATTTACTGTGAAATAACCCAAATTATTCAAATAACATTTATTTGCCACACCGGGATTCGATCCCGCGACCTTCGGATTTCGAGTCAAGAGCCTTACCACTAGACCACACCGGCCGTCAACTGTTACTATAATAAGATCTAATGTTGAAAATTAAATTTAAAGCGAATCCAAGTTCTAAAATTCACCGACCGAGAAACTACAACTACAGAAATTATAAATTTTTCGGTGAATTTAATAATAATTTCAATTTAAAGTTTTTTTTACGCATAATTTTGAGTCAGTCTATTTTGTGTTAGTCTATTTTGTGTTTGAAATATTTTTAAATGCCAAATAGTGCCAAGGAATGTTACAGAAATTCCATATAAATTAAGCAGAAATTTAGAAGGGTGTAATTGCTTTTGAACTGCTAATGAAACTTGTCGGAATAGCCCGTTAAAATGCCAATCTTTAACTTTGTTCTGGAGAATGGTGAACATTGGAAAATAGTCTCGGAAGTCGGCAGTCGGCACGCCATGCTATGGATTTGCAATGATTTAACCGCAGCGCTATGGTCGACAGACGGAGCGTTCTGTTATACCTTATAGACCAGTGCTCCGCAACCATAACTACTTACCACGAGGTGGTCTCCGACTAATAAATTTCAACTAATGTTATTTATAAATTGATCATATTAATTAGAGAATGCTGAGGACAGAACTTTGCGATTTTTTTAAAAAAGCTGAATACTACTGAAGATATACCTAAGCCAAAACGTTGATATTTGCGGCCGGTTGAAAAGAGTGTGACATGAACATGCGCGGCAGTATTGCAGCACTGTCATTCGAATTGTGAATAATGCTTGTGTCACACACAGCTATAAAAGATCATTTGGCTTGGTGTATTTCGGCATATTGTTCACCGTAATGATCTTTAATAGCTGTGTGTGACACAAGTATTATTCACAATTGTTATATTGCATGTGTCGTTCGTGACTCAATTGTTTACGCATATAATAAGCACAAATATCGGGTTACATCGAGGCTCTCCGCTACAACACCGTCCCCAGATATTGCATTTTTAGCAATTATGAAAAATTACTACTTATAAATTATTAATTTTGTTCACATGTGGTACACCAGTTGCGTAGCCCTGATATATCCACTCTACTGCATTTAGGAGGTATTGCCGTCAATAATTTAATACACATCCAATACGTCCAAGTGACGGGGATAAAGGATCTAACTTCCCTCGCCGCGCGCCGCGGCTGGACTTGAGATGTACGGCGCGCGGCGCGCCTCCAACCAAATCCACCGTGATACGTTCGCCGTTCATTGTTCACTCAATATCCAGTCAAGTTGTTATTTTCTGGAAAGTTTTTTCATGATGCAGACACATATTTTGTCATAATGACACATGTTGTATCTTGTATTTCCCGCTAAGCACTTGCATACTGCTTACTTAAAACGTATGCAGGGACATCGGAGGTCTAAATTCGTTCTAAACTAAATGTAGCTTCGTTCTTTCAAAAAAATTAGAGTCGTTGCGAGAGCCTTGAAGGAGTAACCATCTGTTACTTATACCAGGGCGGGTAAATGGTGGATAATAACCTCCAATGATGCAGACACAAAATGAGAAATTGGTTTGAAGATTCAAATTGATAATAATATACATAACTTATGATGATTTTTTGTGAGGATAATACATTATTACTAGTTTCGCAGGTTTCTGCTGCCAGGCCCTGTGGGCGGCTTTTCGTTGGACATCGCCCAGTTTTGAGTGTTGGTGACCATTTTATATATCCGATAGGAACTGGTTCCAAAAATAACCGATTCCTCGGATCCATTGTTATCCGGTGACGGTTGGTCACTGGGACAAAGTAACCGCGACTGGCAATGGCGTAATATGTAATATATAGCCGCGTGATACTATTATTCACTACTGCCAGTTACAATAATAATCATATTACCATAAATCTTTGCATATCCGGAGAGATACTCAAATTTACAAATCCGTAGTACTTATACCTGCCAAGGGCACGCCCTCATACGCTGTTCTAACGTACGTGGCGCCATGCTTTGACATTATTGGCTACTTGCTTGAATTCGATGCAGAATTTCAAACGTAGCTTTTTAAAAAACTTCAAGTATGAAGATGGTTTTGCGTACGGCGCAGCATCAGAGTTGCATTCTTAGCTGGGTTCTTAAATTTCAACCGCACAGACGTTAGCGTAATAATAACGTCCGATATGATATAAAATATTTTGTATACATCACTTCTTCTTCGATGGCGCTACAGCCCATATCGAGCTTTGGCCTCATGCAACAGTCGCCTCCAACTCCTCCTGTCCTCAACGACTGACCTCCAGTTTGGTACCTGGAGAAGTTCTGCTGCATCCCCTCTTACCTCGTCTTCCCACCTCAGTCTGGGTCTCCCCACTTTTCTCTTTTCACTATTTGATCAAAATCAAAACACAACAACAACAACAACAAAAAATTAAAACTTTTAATATGGGATGTGTGATTGCACTTGCCTTCCCAAATTCTGGAATAAAGACCATTATTATTAATAAACCTACATTAAATATTAAGTACCATTGTCTAGCTATAAATAAAGACTGTTATTGAAGCTATTAATAAATTTTGACCTCTTTACCTCTACCTCAGTGAAAGCACTGTAACAACACCGACTTAAATAATGAAGTCGTCGTTAATTTTGCAACCCCCTTATTTTCACTGAGATAGACTTACTGTCTGTATTGAATTTCCAGACTGTCTTGAAATGAACATTATTAAATCATTATTTTATTTTGATATATATATCCAAGTATCAGCGATATTGCCTTAACGGAATATACAATATAACTAGGTTTTAGACAAGACAAACGAGTTTTTGATCATTTTAATATTCTAGTAGTAAGGTACTATCCTACTTCGCCCAAGTTTTAGCACTTCTTGTTCGAAATCCTTTTTCTTATTAGACACTTTATAACACAATGGAACAAACAATATGGCGCATTTTCTTGAACGAATCCCTGAAATTAGAAAATTCTAAATCTTTACAGCTTCATATACCTACCTACTATCTACCTCCATACTATCGACACTCCTGCATATTTTGTAAGTTTTTTTTTGTTTTATATCTAGCCGATGATAGGCGCTCTCTCCTCTCAAGTAAAGTAATAACCTAATAACACTTATAATCTGGACCCACCACCATAAATCATTTGCACTTCAACCAAGCATCACACATTTGGAACTAATTCCGCTCTGTTAGAGCCCGTTTCCATTTCCGTTTTAAAAACGGACGACAAAAAACCAGACGTAAAAAAAACGGCCGTCGAATGTCCTGTTCACAAACAGAACGATGAAAAATCGGATGATCTCGCAGACGCTGCATGTTTCCTTGCGACAGGGAACAGGCAGGGGAGGGGTGTAGTGGGGCCTCACGCCGTAACGACAGGCCGACAAAAGTGTGAATATCTTCATACAAATCTATGAGCGAGTGGGTTCCGACACTATTTTTAAACTGACGCTTTTTTTAACTGACTTTGCGCTGGCTATCCTTCCAATAAAACGTACCGGATACGTGAACAGCTACATATAATCTCTACAGCCATTAGAGCATCCGATTTTTAAACGGAACGACGTTTTTCAGCATTATGGTGGTTAAATTTAATAAGGTAGTTTTCATTCCTACTTCTTACCGACTTTGATGCTTTGGTTCCATCGACCATATTTTTTTTGTATTTATTTTGAATTATTATTCAACTCGAAGATACCTACTGTTATTTTAAGTTAATTGGCATAGAGCAATGATACCACATTTAAACAACCATTAGAATTATATATGTCGTATGTATAGGCATTCTGCTGAAAAATATGTTATGTCTTCTCGATCGTTCTCAAGAACGACGCATGTAACAGAAATATAACAACCAAGCTCTCAGTGGCATCAATCTAAGGTGTTATTAAATTTAATAAAAAAAAAAAGCAAGCCAGTTACTGTGACACCTATCTACATATAAAATATCTACATGATAACTACGCTTTTCAAAGCCATTTGCTCCAACAAATAAACGTATGATTTGATATACTTAGAAACTGGTCTAATTCAAAGGAATCATCATTTCTACCATTTTACATAAGTACACACTCGTAGGATATGTGTTCAAACCGAGAGGTTCTTATGAATTCAATTACACGTGTTCTAATGAACATGTCTCTATTCTGTTTTCCTGGAAATTTTCTATCCAATTAAAACTATAATCGCTCATTTGTGAAGGTAGAACTAGTTACAAGTAATTTCAGCCAGTTGCCAAGAAGATACATTATTAATTTTGTAACTTGGAAATCAAACACGTTTCAAATCGTGTTTGACGGTCGCTCTCATCAGTCAAAGGGAGGAGTCAAATCAATTCCCCCTATAGTAGCTTGTAAACTCACTCAATGTAATATGATACGTTTTTAGATTTTCACGGCCAAAAGTATTTTCGTTATTTGTTTTTGGGGTGTTATGCCGTGTTGCGCTACCTCCTTCTTTAGTCAACTTTTCGGACAGTGTTGCAGTGTCCATCACCAGGGCAGATCCGGAAGATCCAACAGATGTGTAATTGTTATTGGTGAAGTGTGTGCTTATTTGCCGGATCTGCCATGATAATGGACACTGCAACGCTGTCCGAAACGTTGGATAAAGAAGGAGGTAGCGCAACACGGCATAACACCCCAAAAAAAATTACGAAAAAAAAAGTTTTGCATTGTAACACAAGTAAATAGATAGCTATTAAATTAATAAAATTTCAACTGCTTTGATACTTTTAATGAACCTGTACATCATTTTAACTTTTTAACAAGATGCCTTCATTATATAGCTCTCTGTTCAAATGTTTCTGCGACTGTGAGTTGATTTTAGTTTCAATAGTTTACATTATTTCAATGAATGCGTTTTTAACGATGTAGGATTTTTTACGAGCAGATTATTATTATTGGATGATTTTTATAGCGCCATTTTCGTGAGAAAATCACCTCAAGGGCGCTTAAAGCTCTGATCTGAGCTATGTCACTTTTCATACAAAAAGTTTAGAACCTGCTATCTTTATAAAGAACTAGCTGGTTCCCGGCATGCGTTGTAATTTAATATTCAAAGAAATAAATTGTTTCTCCCTGCATGTCTTTTCCCTTGCGTCGCGTTCCCATCCCGCATCCCCTTCCCCTCTCGCGTTCCCCTTCCACCTTCCCGTCTATCCTCTCCCCTCTCCCGCTTCCTCGTCCCGCCAAACCCCCTTCCGAGCTCCACATATTCAGTCCCAGCACATTCAGTTTTTAAACAGCTCACGTGTCACTTATTACAATTTTTTATTCTAATTTCCATTTTTCGTATGTTACAAATATTCATTTTTGTATATTATAAGAAAATTCAATCAAATTTGGTATCTAACATAGGTACCTTTTTAAAATATCTTTAAACAAAAATCCGTAAACAATTCCTTTCATACAAAAAAACCAGCTGCCTGCTAGATTCAACTTCTCATCAAACGCGCGAACTGTCAAACATGCGAAGTTAAAATAGTCGATAAGTTTTCTGAAATTATTCAATTTTCTGCGCAATTTTCTTAATTTTTCTTTCCGTAAGAACCTTCTACAAAGTATTATAAAACTTTTAAAAAAAGATAAATGAAATAGGTAAAGTCGTTCTGAAGTTATAGCGTGACCAAAGGGAGCAGGGATTCTTTTGTAAATATATAGATTCAGTTATTCCTGCAATTTATTAATACACCGATCTTCAAAAATATTTATGTAGGTACCCAATAATCTTTAGAATCCCGATAAGTTATGATGTCGTTATAACCGTTCGAGACGTTACCAGGCAGGAAGTTTCTCAGGGAATTTATCTAAATAAACTGTATTAATCTCAAGTGACCTGCCAGTATGGTCCTGTATATTTTCTGCCTGTAGAGAGTTTAAATAAATAAATTAAAAATACACGTACTTTTTCACAAAGCATCGCGTCCAGTGGTCAAATGCATCGTATATGTATGTAGATTTGTGATTGAAGAACTGGTGGATTCAATATTTTAGCCATAAGTTGTTAACATGTTTTGTCTAGTTTATACTTACATGAAATATTATAGAAATGTTTTATAAATTTGTACAGCGCCCTTGAGGGGATTATACACTAAAAATGTTCTATACAAATCATCCAAATATATTATTATTATTATCTAAGTTCTTAGTGACGTCAAGTGATCCAAAACATATTTGCTCCACTTAAGGGTCGGGTATCAAACCGCGCTAACGCTGCAGTTAGGTATTTCTTGTACTTGTAGACAAACACGGCCGCAGCTGGCCGCCTGCGTCTGACTAGAGGAGATGTGGGTATACTAGACACTAAGGACTTACGAAATAAAAATATACTTGCCTTATAAAATTAAAATTTAGTTCCTACTATAATGGATACAGCTTAACATACTAAGAATCATATTGTGGAATAGCGTGGATAGCTCATAGATACATTTGCGCCTGGGTCAAACTGCCCATTCACTGCAGTTAGATATTTTTGGTAGTTGCAAACAAGCTCGGCCGCCGCGAGCCGCGAGCCAGTCGCTCGATCTACTGTGTATTTCGGTTAGATTCAGGCACGGCTGGTCAGCATTTTGATAAAATACGGAATAAAAATACACTTGCTTTATAAAAAATTAATTTATTTGCAACATAATTGATACAGCTCGACAGACTATAAATCATATTATGCAAGGGCAAGGATACTGTTACGATACGCCCCTGAAGCGACTAGAGCACAAAACAAGCTCAAACACAACTCGGCCTCTCCCCTCTCTCCCCCCCGTTTCCTGTTTCCCCCTGCTTCTCCCCGTTTGCCCTGCCACTCGGCAGTCCGCTGCACTTCACAGAAGAGATTTGTGCGCCCTTGCGAACGGACGTACGCGGCCCGCTTTCGAGCGGCGGACCGAATTCATTGTGGCCGCGATGTATTATTGAAATACCTACAAGTAGAATCGGCCGCACTAATAGTTCGGTCTATTTAGAATACGAAAGTGCCTGATGGAACTACCACATGAGACGAGGTTCCTGCCAACCTCGTCTCATGTGGTAGTTCCATCAGGCACTTTCGTATTCTAAATAGACCGGACTAATAGTGCGGCCAAGGCTGATTCTACTTGTAGGTATTTCAATAATACATCGCGGCCACATTGAATTCGGTCCGCCGCCCGAAAGCGGGCCGCGTACGTCCATTCGCAAGGGCGCACAAATCTCTTCTGTGGAGTGCGGCGGACTGCCGAGTGGCAGGGCAAACGGGGAGAAGCAGGGGGAAACAGGAAACAGGGGGGAAGAGGGGAGAGGCCGAGTTGTGTTTGAGCTTGTTTTGTGCTCTAGTCGCTTCAGGGGCGTATCGTAACAATACATAGACTTCTTTTAGCCCCTGGACCTTTACAGACGTCTTAGTTTTTGACTCAATGTGACATAGAATCTAATGGTGTTTTGATGTGGAAAAAATTTCTGGTTCATATATGGTTTGTTTTCAATTGCAGCCAATTCTTTCCTAAAAAAACATTTAAAATAAATTTATTTGTAATAATACAACCCAGAATTTACCCAACATCGAAATTCATTCGATTTATCAATGGATCTGAGTGAGAGCCGTTGTTTTCAATAAAACTTAGTGACTATTTGAACGGAATCGGTAGAGAACTCAAAATGGTCGTCGAAATTATGCATTTTGACATTAAATTCAAGTTCGGTGAACCTCAAACTCCTTAAACCTGATTTTGAACCAAATCGTCAAAGTACTTAAGATATTCAAGACGGATGCCGAAATTTTGCATTTTGACATAAGATCCGAGTTCAGTGCACTTCTAAACGTCAGAATTCTGATATTGAACCAAATCGGTAGATAACTAGAGAAATTCAAGATGGATGCCGAAATTTTTAGATGTCAAAATGCAAAATGACTTCAGTCCACCTTCAAACTACCTTTGATAGAAATCAGTAAAAAATTTAAATGTTGACATTATTACCTTATTCTCCTTTTCTTCCAGTAGGTGGGTCTATTTTTATGGCACGGTAAGCAAGGCTTCCTTTATTTTTACCCATTTTGAAGGTACCTGAAGTTTAAAAAAAAATAATAATAAATAAAATCTGTAAAACTGTAAATCAAGTTAAAAATAATTTATTAGATAATAATAAATATATTTTATTTCTACTTACCCGGTTACTATAACACCTATCTCCTCAATGATTCCTTCAAAAATCAAAGACACAGCGAACAAAATTGCCGCGAAAAAAATATGCGTGCTCCCGCCGTGACCGCTTTCTCACAACTGAATGAATTCTGTGAAATTCAATAGACATTTAGACATCGCGCGGCGTATTATTCCGCCATACAATTTTGTATGGCGGAGGATAGTTGAAAAATTCAGAAAGTTTAGGCGAATTAAAATAAAAATCTAGATACACTGAAGTGCTTTAAATTTAATAGCGTGTTTTAACATAATGTTTACTCTGAGATTACGGAAGGATTTTTGTTAAAAACGTTTACAACAGGTTCAGGAGAGATAATCGCGAAGGCCTTTTTCAACGTTTTAACTAAAGTTGCAGTATGTATAACTTATAGAATTTGTAAGATTACAGTAAAAAAAGTTTAATCACTAGTAACTTTACACATTTTTCTAACTACCCGTATATAATTTTCTAGTATTGCTGCCACTAGATGCGGATGCTACTGATAATGCGGAGCGATGTTTTCCAAACCCGACCCTTAACACTTCTAAGTGAACCTATTATCAAACCTTAAAAAACAAAATCGATTATATAAAAATCTCGTGTCACGGTGTTTGTGGTCGCACTCCTCGGAAACGGCTCGACCGATTTTTATGATTTTTTTTGTACATTTGGTACGTATGACAATAGGTCATAAAGTATATTTCATACGCTAGGTGATTAGGGTGTCCATCTAACCATCTATTTATATAAAAAATTAGATTCCGTATGTTTGTATCCGCAAATCTCGGAAAATAATCTATGGATTGACTCAATTTTTTTACAGAACATTGCATTTTAGCAGAAAAGTGTTTCAGTATATAATGGTAAGCTATGGCGTTATGAAATTTGTATACAAATTTAACAGGAGGCGCGCGAATGGTTTGAACATGTGTGTATTTCATATATTTTAGCGGCAGAGAGGGAAGGCAAGACGGGGAGGGTAACGAAGGAGGTGGGGTTCGCGGGAAGGGTGACGAGGGAGGGGGGAGGCGGAGAAGGTGGAAGTTAAACGCAGGAGGGGAAGGGGACGCGCGGAGGGGACGGAGATGCATGGGAATGGACATGCACGGAGAAACAATTTATTTATTTGAATGGAATTGCAACGCAGGCCGGGTACCACCTAGTAAAGTATGAAATAATGAAAACGTGTAAAAGATCTGAATAAAAAAATGTTGTTATGTTAATCTGAATTTCCACACTCCAATAACAAAATTTCGAATTAATACTCGGTAGATATTTACGTACGTTCGAAAATTCTTTATTTTATTTACAAAAAAAAGAATTTCACCTGACACAGCCCATAGCGCCAAAACGTATCGCGCACATACAGGGTTACTAATTGGAAAGACAATTATTGCTAACGCCGGTGTATCGATGTCGGAATTATTCGTCCCGAGGGAATACTGTTGGTATCTACTTACCTTATTGTATACCTTTTTTGCTTTGAATTTTTAACCCACGTAACATTTTTTACTGATTCCTTGAAATGTTTGTTTCCTTTATGTATCGACTGGGTTTTTATGCGTACGAAAAATATTGATGAGAAGTAAATATTAATTTATACCTATCATGCTGCGTGTAGAGTACAAGTCAATTTTATGAAATTATTTCAGCTGTTTTAACCACTCGGGTAATTTGCCATTTTGCAGGTTTTTTGTCTTAAACGAAGACGTTAGATTTATAAAATTTTTGTGTTATTTCTAAAGCTCTATAAATGAAATATTTCTGAACGTAACCGAATACTAAAAACTGTTTTTGAATGGTTATGAAATAAGCTTTCAAATTGTTCTATTACAAATAAATATTAACATTTTTAAATATTTAAATTTAGAATGCAAATTGTAAAAATGACTTACGTTGTGTTTTTATGTGAAAACGGTACTAAAATAACGGATTATGTAAAAAAAACATTTAGTCTATCGTATAAATGTATAATAAACCATTTTTTTCACCTCACTTTTTTAACCATTTCATACAAGAATATTTAATAAAATATTAACAATGTCTAACGGCGCGTAGGCGATTTGGCGGGTGAAAACTGTTTCTACAAAATAAGTCTTTTTTATATGTTTATATGGACAACTTTGAATAGAGATGTGAAGCTTGATTTAATATGGGTCTTCTACTTTTTGTTTTAGGGTTGTCACTAAGACAATAACGTAGTTATAACACTTTCTGTGGAAACACACGCGTTATGTAAGCAAGCTTATTGTTCTTGACTGCTATTGTTATATTCTTGTGTAAACAAGCTTAGAGGTTCAAGTGGTTAACGGTAGACAAAAATTTCCCGAGTTACGAATAACCTGACAGTATTTAAAAATCTTCTACTACCATCACACTAACTTGGTCAGTCCAGGAACTGAACTATCGACGCTTGTGATACTCGACATGTGGCCAAATCAGCCTTTTGCGGTCAGTTTACGTCAGTATTTCGATCTC
Source organism: Limnephilus lunatus (assembly GCA_917563855.2). Classification (NCBI taxonomy): domain Eukaryota; kingdom Metazoa; phylum Arthropoda; class Insecta; order Trichoptera; family Limnephilidae; genus Limnephilus; species Limnephilus lunatus. Next base: position 56,218,591 of record OU830599.1, read on the forward strand.
CGAAACAAATTCATGCGTTGTTAGAAGTGACAATTTTGAAAAACCATGATTCATATTATTTATCTACTAAGGTTTAGTTTAATGATATCCGGTATAAAAAGATGTTAAATTTTTTAAGTGGAAACTTCTTTAGCACCGTTGTGATTTGAAACTCGATGAAACTAAAAAGAGACAACACATACATCTACAGGATTAAGCCCGTGAGAGAATGAGATAGAATAATTGGTCTCCTCTTTGTGCGGTGCTTCGTAGCCTCCCCACTCCTGTCTACTTTAGTTTTCTGAAGGTTTTTATTATAGAATAAAAAAATCTAGATGCGTAAAAGTTACTGTATTCGTCACTTGAATTTATAATTTCTATAAAACACCTACGTACATAGGTATTAAATACCACAATTATTATGACGATTTCGGGATCTCTTTGTAAACCCACAGCCATACGCCATGTCAAAATGTAATTGCCTCTGCGCATGCATCATCCTGTCACCCGTATCTCTTACATACAAAAAATACAAATTGTGAAAATTCATTCCGAACAAAGTTAGTTATTGTTTCATGATTATCCACAGTGTAACAGTAGGTACGTACTCGAAGGATTTTAACCAGAGATTTCTGTGTTCATTTGAAGTTTTAAAAAAATGATGTTTTTTGGTTGTCTGACGATATTTTTTTCTATTAAAATAAAAAAAAATAATTTAATCACTTCACCACTGATCATACTCCTACACGTTTCGTGTTTCGTGTCCGTGTTGCTAAAACCCACTCACTCGCTAGGCCATACCTGACTACTCCGTCAATATTTTTATTGTTTTTAATTGAAAAAAAAAATCACCGGACAACAGATGATATCTAATTTTTTTCTCTAAATGCGCTCAGGAATCCCTAGTTGAAATCCTTCTAAAACATGCGGTCACATCCTGTATTTTTTTACATTAGTTCCCAACAGGAGGCCCTGAGTAAAATAATTACCCTCAGGGCCTATGTCATCTTTAAGGATTCTGTCTGGAGGGTCTTTTTAGGAAAGGAAGGAGAGGAACTTATAGGTAGGAAAAGGTTATGATGGGTGGGTAGGAATCTGGGGGTCAATGTATACAGGAGTGACGGACGTATGGATCCATCCCTACCACTGCGATGCAAAGCGATATTCCGTGAGAAGTCTTGGGACTTTCTCAACCGTTCTCTCGTGATCCGTCTTGCCATGCGTGGGCAGACGCATCCGCCGTCAAGACCCGGACAAACCTCACCCCATGAAACCGGGCAGCCCTGCCAAGCCACCACACGTAGCGAACCACTTGTGGTGATATATTGTATTATTAAAAATGTTGTATTATATTTAGGTTGTAAAGCGCCCTTGATGTGTTTTTTCACAAACGTGGTGTTACGTAAACAATCCAAATGTTATTATTACTGAGATACAAAGTAAATTTATTTGGTGCGGTGTAAGTTACAATTAAATTTACTAACAGTGGCACCATGTCGTCTTATTTACACTTTCAAAATAATTACATTCTAGACTTGTAGAGGCAGTCTTTGTTCAACACTTAGTATCTCTCAGTTATTCACTAACAACTAAACACGAAATCCATCCTCAGCACATCCCGTCTGTACCCAGACTGGAGGAGTGGCCAACTTCATTACCGTGCCGAGACCCCGACTCCGGCTGTATCGGATGTCACAGCTGGCTACGTGGTTACCCCTGACGATAGATCGATAAGACACCAACCCCGCTATCGTTGGCAATTGCCAACCGTTGAAAACCCTTGGAAATTACGCCGACGTTGACGCTAATACTACTGCCAGTTACTTATAAAAAAAACAGAGTGTGCAATTCAGACGCGGTAGAAGTTAAACCTTCAGAAAACTAAAGTAGGTACACAAGAGTGGGGATGCTACAAATAATAATAATAATAGTTTATTCAAGACTGTATGCAGGGGTAGTGCAATGCAATACATTCCATATTTTGAAATAACAAAAGAAATTAGACAAATAATAAGTTAAAGTTAAAAGTAAATAATAGCACATAAATAAAATAAAAAACGAATAAATATGAAAAATGAATCTATAATTAACACTAAAATAAATTCACGCAGCTGTTTACGGAGGGTATTTCATCATCTCCCATCTCCAGGGGGTCGTCAGGGGGGACTCCACCCTGGTAGTCATGGCAGTGATGATGGCATTCTTCGATTAGCATAGTCTGCGCCATAAACTTCCCATGCGGTGGCGCAGGAGTGCTCGGAAAGTGTGCACTCGTCTCTCCAGGAACATTTTCGTAGCACTGCAATATCTCGGTAGGCGGAAAAATTGGCGATAAGCGTTATTGTAAGCAACTTTTATAAACGTTATTGTAAACTACGAAGCACCGCACAAAGAGGAGACCGATTATACAATCTTATTTCGAAGGATAATTCCTATGTACGTATTTGTCTCTTCTTAGTGTCGCTATTTTTCGTTTTATCGAGTTTCAAATCACAACGGTGCTATAGAAGTTTTAACTTAAAATTTTATGATATTAGGGATTTCCTATGTTAGCGAATACCAACTGTTAGGACATTGGAACTGTTGCAACGACAGCCAATGAATCAACGATTTTACTTGCCACTGGCAAAATCGTTTGAGGAAAATGAGCGCTTTTAATGAAAATACTCGTGATTACACAACAGGTTATTTTCATTGTTTTTTTTTTTGCAGAACTTTTTTTATTACGATAATGAAGGCATTTTGATGTGGACTAATGAATTTTCTCCCACGCTTTAAAATGTGGCTTTTTTGATATGCTGCCAAAACAACATGTTTGTTTTTATCCGTGAATTTGGCGGCATTGTCGTCACGCTGGCTAACGCCAGGGACAGCCGTCTTACCAGAAATTGGCATGTTTTATGTCATAATGACGTTGTAGCCAGTGGGAATCGTTTCGGCATGAGCGGTTTTAGATAGTTTTTTTTCTTAAATCAATAATCACGATTGAAAATATTCATTCAGTTATTCTTTAATCCCCGACGCAACAAGAGGGGTTTTATAAGTTTGACGTCTCTGTGTGTTTGTATGTGGCATCGTAGCTCCTAAACGAAAAGACCGATTATGAAGCGGTTTTTTGTTTGTTTGAAAGCTGACGTGATCGAGATGGTTCTTAGCTACAATTCATGAAAATCTGTTCATGCGTTTCATGGTTTTCAGTTCTTTTTTGTGTCGGGGGTTACTTAGAGTTTTAAAAAATTTAATTATAGTATGACGACGTTTAGAATCAGAAAAAAAAAAACTTAAATATTCCGCACATTTTTAACATTATTCATACATTATGAAAATACCCCACTTAGAACAATAATTCACAATTTGAATGGCAGTACCGGATACTGCCGCTCCAGTCATTTTATGTAATGTGACGTCACACGCTTATTGCCCGGCCACCCAGCGAAGTTCTTCTAAAATATCAAAATTTTGAAGTTTTATATTTTCGTAATGTAAAAAAACCGCCCTGAGCATGCTCTAATAAATTATGAAGAGTTGTTGTTTGTAAACATTATGTAACACGTCATTTCGTTGAAGGAGACAACCTCACCGTTGACGCAAATTTTCTTGAATAGGCGCTTTTAATATTTCCACGTTTACGGAACGGCGATGATACAAAAAGGCAATAAACATAATATGCTCGTTATCACAATAATACTGCAGCTCTTTCATACACATTAAATAATGGTTAGACAAAATATGAGTCACACAATGTACGTCTACGTCAGTACGTAGGTTTGTTTCCTTCAAAGTACTACTTTTTTCCTTTGGAGGAAACAGACATACGTGTATTGTGTGTTTCATCTTTTGTCTCACCATTATTTAATGTATAAGAAAGAGCTGTAGAATTATTGCGATAAGATACGTATGTTTATTGCCTTTTTGTACCGTTGCCGAACCGTAAATGTGGGAATATTAAAAGTAGCTATTAGCTTTGGGCGTTGACTACATCCAGCTGTTATATCCAATGGCTAGTTATATTTTGATGCACTTCTACTGGTTACCCCTATTTCCCCTAAGGGCGTAGCAAGAGGGAGGTACGAGGGGTATGTGTTGCTGTAGTTGGCAGCCCTGCACACTTTTGTGAGGAGCTTCGTCAAGTTTGCCCAAACTGTTTGCGCTGCAACCCCCGGCTCGGGTGGGGGTGATTCAATGCAATTTTGGGATTTCAGTTCTCGAGACGGAGACTGAAAGCCGTGGAAATGAATGATTTGCATGAATTAATTAATTATTAATTTTCATTTTAATTACAAGACAAATGCAACAAGTAATTTGCCAATCAATCGTGATCTTCATATGTTCAATAATTTTGGTATATATCCTAACATCGACATTTTCTCCGATTCGCTGCCTAAATTTAAAAAGAGCATCATTTCAATAATATAATTTGTTCAATGCACGTATATATATACATACTCACACACACACACACACACACACACACACACACACACACACACACACACACACACACACACACACACACACACCTTCCCACTACGCACATCACCCGGTAATTACTTAATATACATACCACAAATAATACACTATAATGAAACACATCAAATGTACCCACAATAAAATAAACTTAATAATTGTAAATTGTTTTCACCACTGTAAATAAAGTACCTTTTCTTTCTGTTTATATAAATAAACAAAATAAATTAATTATAATTTTAAATTATTTAATTCCTAACCATTTTTTTTATTTTATATTTGAATTACTAGCTTTCAAATCTGGTTTCGTCTTAAAATTAGGTTTTTGAATAGACGTATGGCGTCTTGTAGCTTTTGATGGAAATGATATTGAGATCTGAAAATATTTGTATAATTTTTTTTTATGAGTAGGGTTTTTTGATTGCCAATTAACGAATTACTAGTAATAACTACCCAGTTTCATTAACTCTTTTTATATTGAACAATTGAAATATTTGGAACAAACAATATTATTTGTCGACTGTTTAGATATTTCAAAGAAAATTTCGAGAAATTTGAGAAATCAACGTTGTAATGTTTTCATAATGCCGGTGTTCACTGAGTTCATTTTTGATTTATCATAAGTTATTCAAGCATTTTAACATTTTCATTATGACGTTGAAATTTGTGCGCCCCTGATTAAAAAGAAGCAATTAGATCGTATTACAATTAACTTAAAAGGCATAGACGTTCCCTTATCTACAATTAGACCAATTCTCTAGGGCCTAAGTGCCAAGAAAGTCGATTCCATGAGAAAAACCTTTTTTCCAATAAATTAATATCTGTTTGTCTCATCCAATTAAAACCGACAGACGTCGTTTCATTCCTTCTAAATCTAATTCACGATCAATTAGAACATTCTCTCCAAATCTTCTCCTATCTGGGAATCTTCGAGTATGTGAAGGTATGTGGGCTGTGTTTGAAGAAGGAATACAAGGACCCTTTTGGGTTTTCAGCCTCGAAATCAAACCTAAGGGTAGTAAGCAAGATATTTTTTAGGGATGATAGAATTTTTCTGTCAAATATTTGACTTTGATCAAAATAATTGTAGGTATACAACCGTATTTGTTTTTATCGGCCTTGTAAAATCATTTGAGTAGAGCAGTCTAACGGTTTGCATATATCAGGAAAGAATACTATTAATTGTGATAATTTATTTACGAATGTTCAAAATTGCAACATTACGTTAGATCGTACATAGTGTCTTGTACGTATATTGTCTTAAGTACCTATATTTTTAGCCCCCGACGCAAGGAGCGGTGTTATAAGTTTCTCTTTCTGTCTGTGTGTCTGTCTGTGGCCTCGTAGCTCCTAAACGAATTACGATGCGTTTTTTTTGTTTGAAAGCTGACGTGATCGAGATGGTTCTTAGCTGCAATTCGTGCAAATCTGTTCAGGCGTTTCAAGGTCATCGGCTCTTTATATTATTGTTGTTAGCTCCGATAGGGATCTTATACGCATAATGGGTATTTAATTTATTTTAAAATATATGAGTGACCTCATATTTGAAAAACAAATGCATGCTGGAACCACTGAGCTACTCTGATGATGGAGTTCGAAGGTAGGATTGCCTGGATAAGCTTGGATTGCCTATTAGTAAACCCATCAAGTTTGGGCTCATTAGATTCGTCTTAACTAGTACTGTTCATTTCTCCTGATGACGAGGACTTGATGCTGGAACTGGGAGGTGGCTGTATAATATGAAATACTAATAATATGAAATAAAAGGCAAAAGTATTTCATGTTAAATAAATATATATTATGAAATAAAACGCACCCGGTAGCTTTGATAATTTTGCTAAGACATAAATATTGACCTAGTGCAAAATTTGTCCCTTGACCGCGTACATGATTTATGTTGGAATAAGTTTAAAAGTTACTGTAATACATTTCGTAATCTTTGCAGTTCAGCTAAAGCAGATTTTTCATGAGAATTATTAAACAATTTTCTTTGATTAAGTTCACAACATGCAACACAATTGTCGGGGGTTCTTTAAAATTTTTCTATTCTATTTATAATTAATTTAACAATATTTATTTTCATTACTCTTTCGTTTGATTCATAGGTACTTGACAAATATGAAGAATTTTTGTATTTGTGAGAATTGAGAGGTGGAAAAAAATGAAAAGGGAAATTAAGAGAAAGGTTACTAAGATTCTAAGCTATTTTTATTATTTTAATATACTATTCATGAAATTTAATAAACAGTATTATTCAAATCTTAACTTATCCAATTAAGAATTTCCTTCAAGTGTTATAAGTTATAAGTTTACTTCAAATGAACCTTCAAAGTATCATGTTAGAGGGTGGTTTCGAGAAGGCCGTGGAAGGGGGAGAGAATTAACTAATCATATGTATTATGCGAAGAATACCGTGTTTGATAAGTACTGTGTGTGATCAACTCAGAGGTTAGAGGTCAAACTGAGGTTAAAAAGTTAACTGAGAGTAAAAGGTTTAATAAATGTGTGATTCGCAATAAATATCCGAGTTGTTTAATCCGGTATAACTTTTAGTTAAGAACATACTCGTAATTGAATGTGTACAACAGTTGAATGTTAATATATTTTGTACGTCCGTGTTTTTTTCTAATTTATATTTTATTAAGTTATAAAATGTTTACATCTTATATCTAATATATTCTAAATACTAGGGCACTCTGTAGTTACCACACACACAATAACATGAGTGCGATAAACACAATAATGTACATATAAATAAAAATGTATTTTTTAAATTTTTTAATTACTTATTTATAATAGATATCTAAAATTAGACATTTCGTCAAGTATTCAAAACTCCATTTATTCCGGCAGTAAAGTTATCAAACCTCCTCAATAAAAAAATCTTTTTTTTCTTCTTAATTTTGTATCACCTTTCTGTCAATCCATAATCCAATATGGTATAATAGGATGGGGCGGCGCTTATAAAATCTACGTTGTGCAAAAACTAATAATTAAAATAATATAAAAAAAAAAACAATTTATATCATTAAAAACTTATATTTAAATAATTTAAGGTCAGAAAATAAAATATTCCGTTATTGTATCCCTCAACTTTATTGCACATAGAAGATGTTTTAAACAAAGCCGTACCATTCAGAAACACAGCAAATCTCCGGCAAAAATACATGTTACCGATTCCGATACGCAAAAAATACTTTGGGTCAACAGAACTACAAATACCACAGAACAAATTTCTTTAATAAATGCCAGAAAATAAGATCGCTTAAAAATACCTTCAAAGAATTCAAAACACAATAAAAAAAAATAATCGAAAACTACACAGAAAAAAAAAAAAAGTAAAAACTTTTGATAAAATTTATACTTAACTACATAATAAAACAACAACAAAAAAATTATAACTTTTATTAAAATTTATAACTTACTACATAATAAAAACAAGAAAAGTAATTGAAAAAAATAATTACTAAATAATTAACGTATTTCTCCCATACAAACAAGCATATCGTTATATGGTAGTAGGTAAATCTTTAAATAAAAAAATATATTTATTTTTAACTTTATGAGTAAAATCTCAAATTATAATATTTAATTAAATGAAGACAATATTGGCGGAACTCAATCAAGATCTGGATACAAACAAATCAGAAAAAGATATTGGTTCCACTGGGACTCGAACCCAGGTCCCTTAGCTTACATGGAAAGTGCTCTACCGATTAAGCTATGGAACCCATTTCCAATTCGGTCACTTTTAACTGCCTCATACTTTGACTAAGAACTACCAACACTATCTCCATTTTTCTTAACGCACATATTATTGGCTGCTATCTATATATATGATTGCAAGATTCAACCCGAACTAAATGACATCTAGATAGTGTCTGGATGAATATTTATCCATTTTATGTTTGTCTTTTTCTGCAAGTCTAGGATGAATACTTAAAGATAGCAGACATATGTGCGTTAAGAAAAATGAAGATTAAGTTCGAATAAGGTTCGAGTCCCAGTGGAACCAATATCTTTTTCTGATTTTTCTATATCCAGATTTTGATAGAGTTTCGCCAATATTGTCTTCATTTAATTTAAAAAAATATATAAAGATACAAAATTAGGAAGATGAAATATTTCATATATTATATCTGTTATCAATTATGTTTATATTTTGGACAAATAAATTTCTTTAAAAAAATCATAGTTTGTTATTCAAACGCCGTAGAAGTGAAACTAGAAAGTCACTTTCTTTTCTTTTGCTTGTTTTTTTTTAAGTGGTTTGAAGATTGGATATTTATTTCATAAAATAAAAATGTTTTTTTTTTGGATTTCGTAGGATTCGAACCCCCGTTCGCTTGATGTCTGTCTCTTTGGGCGCTGAGACTTGTCAGGCATTTTGCCCACTACGCTATTGAAGGCACGCGCCGAGGTGCGAATTTACCGCATTATATTAGAACCGAGTATTTGTGTAGAACTGATTTGTGACGCATTTCCGTTTCACTCTTTTCAAGTCACTAACGGCGCTAAAGAAGTTTCACTTCAAAAAACCTTATCCGGTTGAACGAAACTCAACTGCAAACAGGTGTCTCACCATTCTTCGCAAAATCTCTCGCCGATCAAAATATCAATACTGCTACCTCCAATGCTTTGCATCCACAATAATATGTTCTTACTGAAATCGTGATCAAAACATGAATGCAATCACTGCAGATCCAAAGAGTACCAATGTTATGACCGGTACTGTACCTCCCCAGGACTGCAGTATCCAGCGCGACCAGTGCCGTGTCGGCAATAGCTGCCCGTGACGTGTAGTGTGATGTACGACGGTTCTGACCGCCACTGTAAGAGTAAGTACCTAGAGTACAACCCTCCACTTGAATATTTTACATCATTATGCTGGATTTTGGGCTCAACGCTGGGTTTGCGACCTGCAGTCATCATTAGAAAAATATTTTTTATAGCACGTTCAAAATTAAAATTGCTTTAAGGAACTGATGTTGGTTGCGCCGGTTTGGTACCTACTTATAAATTAATTGGTTTGATAATTGTAGTTGAATTGCTTAAAATATGCTTTCCTGTTCCTTCCAATTTCAAATCCTAAAACTCCTAATACCACAGACAATCCTCAGTGCCGCTTAGTGCTCCAGTATTTGTCGAGCGCCACGCGAGTATTTTTGAAAGTTCGACGGAAAACCAACGCTCCGCTGACTCGCTTTGTCAACTTTTTTTAAAACCATTTTTATATGCATATGCTTGAACATTACTGTGCCCTATTTTGAGGTAATTGGCAATTAATTCTTATAATTCGGCAATATAACTGATTTATTTACGCCTTGATGGCTTTTACATGCAACATTGGTAAGTTGTACAGGAGCATCATAACGAGTATATAGTTCATAAATGATAAACTGAGCATGAAAGACATAAGCAGGCACAACACAAGTAGGAATAAGTATTCAATAAATAAGTTGTACAAAGGAGTTGAGTATTTGGGCACAGGCTTGGGCTGGGCGCATACATCAGATTTTTCCATCCGATTGTCTGATTAGACAATCGGAAGGCCTTCGCGCCATACATTTCTCATGAAAGCCCGCACACATCCGATTCGAAAACTGGATCGGTAATAAAAAATAGGCCATCCAATCCGATCTGAAAAAGATTTGAAATAATTTTGTTAGTTTTTATGTGAAAATAATTTTTAGAAGCACGCAGAAAAATGTTTTGGCGCAAGTGCTTTCAGTCGACCTGTTAATGTTTCCCATAAATTCAGTAAATGCAATAAAAGCTTTATATAAAAGTGTATTATTCCTTTCATGTTTCCCTTCACTGGTGAAATAGTGTTGGTGACCCATGTTCCCAATATTGATGAGAAAAGTTAACTCAACTGTAAAACTCTGCGGGCAATTGATCACAGCGGACACTCGTTCAACTCGGTGGACTTTTTATTGAAAATCGACTCCTTGGTCAAGTCGAGGTAAGGAAATAATAGACAAGTTTTGCCTCTTTTGTGTGAAAGTTATACGTCGCGTTGAGTTGAGATGATTTCATTATTATGAAGAAACTCTCCTGAGAGTTGTGGCAGATCTCGAATCTGAAAAATAACCTTTTTATAATATTTACTAAACTTTATTATTTTTTAAATTTATTTTAGAGACTGTTTAAAACATTGTTGTACCATATTATGGTCAATTTAATAGTAATGGTGTTTCTTAGTTTAGGTGGTCCTGTGCTGAGGCGGACTAAAGTTATTTAATTGTATTTTATTTATCTTCTGTGTCAGTCAGATTTTTATTCTTGATTTTTACTCATGAACTTTTTCTATTAGTTTTATATTTAGGGAAAGGATTTGTGGAGTTTTGTAATAAAGGTAGTTTCTTTGTCCGAATGTGGTTTTATAACTTGGAATGTTTTTAATGTAATTTTGATTCAATCTAGTGTGATGAATATGTGGAACAGAAGAGGATTCCGCATTTTTGAATAGTTTCAATAGTATATTTGCCATTCAAATAAATAAAAATCTCCCATCATTTCCTTTCCCATGCGTCCCCTTTCCTTCCCTCGTTCCCCTTCCTCGGTCCCCTTTCCACCATCCCCGCATTTATCCTCTCTCGTCACTCCTCCCGCGAACCCCACCTCCTTCGTTCCCTCCCTGCCGCTTAAATGAAATTCATACATTCGCATTTATACAAATTTCATAACACCAGAGCTTACCATTATATAAAGAAACCTTCGCGGGCTTGCGCACAACAAATCAGAAAAGTTTCATCGTAATCGGATGAACAGTATGGCAGCGCATAAAATATGAACAAACAAACGAATATTGATTTTTTATATAAGAAGATTTGTTTCGTCAAAATTATTGAAAATTTTAATCGAAGGCGTTATTACAAGTACTTTCAGTATGGTATTTATGATCATTTTTTATTTATATTTAGGTTATGTATATACTTAGATGTAGCAGATCCCCATCCTATGATTCCATATTCGATTTGAGAATGACATAATACGCATAGACTTTTTTATATCCTTTACATTTATTAGATTTTTACTATTTACGATTTAACTATTAAACTACCGAAGTACTTTCTCTATCGGAAGATGTGAACCTCATTAAACCGTATCTGGTACATTCACTACGCGCATATGATGTACAAATGGCACATTATTACGAATTGTTAAGATTCTGAATAATGTGATACATAAAGAGTACAAAACTTATTATAAAAGAACAGCTTCCCAGAGGCAAACCTGTGCTGAATGATTTTGATGTCTGGCTGAATAACACCAACATCTCATTATGACCTTCGCTATACGAAGAAGAATGTCAAACGATCTCCGTGATGACTATGTCCCTCAACCCCAAATATAGAACACATCTACCTATATTCAGTGGCGGTGCGTTTGTGCAGTGTTGAAAATATATCTCCCATAAAAAGTCACACTTAAAACAGCCCATTGAAATTCAGTGCTAAAATAATAATAAATGATACCCGTAGGTACTGCCCAACAGCGAGTCCGAAATGAATCCCAAATCCCGTAGGTGTGTTATCAATATCAGCACCTATGGGATTTTACCTCACATTTTTTAGGGTTCATACAAAAAAATGCTAGTGGCGTCAGACTGGTAGACCTGCAAACCTTGGGAATTTGGCTTGAGCGTGCAGCACCTATGAAATTTGTTTACACCAAATTTGTATATTGCAAGAATCGAGAGAATTTTTACGCAGTTGTCGTGTTTTAAGTTATTATAAAAATAAGCTAATTACTAAAGATTTTTTTTTTTTTTTTAAAACGAACAGTTGATTTTGTAAATTGTGATTTTCGCATTTAATACTCTTTTTTGTAACCTACGACATTTTCTTTCGCCTTAGACAGAATGACGCTTCAGACGTTTTAATGAATCGACAAGTATCTTATTGCTAGGTCGCTAATCTAAGTATATTTATTTAGTTATCTCTTGAGCACTGATGTGATGAAATTTATTTAGATCTAGGGAGAAAATATAGTATATCTAATACGGAAATGATCAACGTAGAGGGAAAATTCACACATTGAGGGAATTTTTTCTCCCTTGTTTAATCTCTGAAGGAACTATTAATGAGATAGGCCACAAACCGCCACTGCCTGCATGTATGGTAATAACTTATCGTTGATTTACTTCGTTCGTCTTGCGATGTTGTAGTTCACAGAGCATCAGTTAATATGACACACTATGCGACAAGTGACAGGCTGTCTCAGTGACAAGTTACCCCGTGACAAGCTGCCACAGTTCCGCCCGGAAAAGCCAGGCTTCCGGGTGCCTACTGCCCGCTGTGACCCGGAAGTGTATTGCAATTTCCCCGGATGATATATCGCCTATGGAGATGACGTGCGCTCGATATAAATTACAGCGGCCCTCAATACGCTGCAATGCGTCAAATCAATTTTCAAAATGTCGACGACATGAGTTTAATGGTTATGATTGATATTATTGGTTTTCAATACGTCGCTCATTGAGTTATGACAACGTCATTATTAATAGTTTATAGACTAAAGATCCATCACTATCAAAGTGGTTAGCCTCTAACGTCTGAATTCCGAAATAGTAGTATTAACAGGGCATTTTCGTCAAACTTTGAATGTTTTCATAATTTTTATGCTTTCCATTTCATTACGTTTTACGTTTTGTTTTCAAGTTTTCACTAATATCAGATTTACTGTAAGTCAAGATATTTTTTAAGGACGGGGGATATTTAAAATAAATAGACGGATTCTTCAAATATTTGAAGTTAATTTTCACGTTCTGTGTAAGTTCTATTCAAGTTCTATTATTATATCATTATAGGCCAGTTGCTTCATAAACATAAAATAATCACAGAACTTAAACGGAACGTGAAAATTAACTTCAAATATTTGATGAATCCGTAAATTTTTTTGATACAACCAGTCATAAGTGCAGAAATTCCAAAACTACCATAATAAGCACTCGGTGTGAGAGGCATGGATTTTCCAAATTTATCCCTGCTACCCCCTACCGCTACTGTGTCTCCGCTGCAATTCTTTCCTCCGCCCTTCCCTCGTCCCCCTAACCCCCTCTGTCACCACTCCCCTGCGTGTTCTTTCCCATGCGTTCCCGTTTCGTTCCCCCCCGCCGCCATGTCCTACCACGTTTCCCTTCCATCTTCTCTATATTCCCCGGTTTCCCCTCCCCCATTCCGCGCTCCCTTTCCACCTTCCCCGCGATCCCTCCTCCATCGTCGGGCCAAAGCATTCGCCGCTTATTTTATTTCGCAATTATTTTAATCTTATTTCAGAGTTGAAGATACCCACCATTGGTAGTGGTGAGAAACAATCATTTGAAATACAAAAAAAATACTTTAGGGATTTAGCGATGTTTAGTCTTCAGATTTGCCAGAATGACCAACCTTCTTCCTATTCAAGGGAACTATGGTCAAAATGTTGCCATATTTCCATCACGTAGTGATGACCTCCGTAGTCCAGTGGCTAAGACTCTTGACTCACAATCCGGAGGTCGCGGGTTCGAACCCGGCGTGCGCAAATAAATTTTATTTGATTAATTTGTGTTATTTCACAATTAATTCATTAAAAATAATATATAGTATATTTGCGGCACTTTCCAGAGTGGAAGATACTATCAGTATCGCCCTGGTGTAAGACCACCATTCAGAATTGAAACGTTGCTTGAAAATGGCTTTAGCCGTGTTTGGTGACCGGATCTGAATAGCCAGGTACTTCCCAACCTTCCCCTGCCCCACCTCCTTCCCCTCCCCACTACCTTCAGCCTCACAACATACCCCAATTGGGGATGCCATAGTCTTACTGGCTCCAGACGGGAGCAGTTGAGATTCTTGTGCGGTATTCACTGTAAAAAAAAATAAAAAAATCACTGAACACAGCTAAATCAATTTCAACAACAATTCGCAACGGTTCTTTCGTCTCAATCCATGGTAATACTGACAGTATCATTCACAAAAAAAAATTAACTAGACATACGAGAGTCACTACTTGAACTCGGAACCATTTATTATTCGGGTAACTAGGTCTGTACTTTACCATTGCGCGAACCGCCAATCTGTCATTCCGACAAATTACCAAATAAATACTATTTCATATGTTTTCATTGTTCATAATATTTCTCTTCAGTAGAGTCTACTGTCCTAAATCGTTATGGTCCTTCTACTACCAAGAACTCCATTCTAACTTCTCTTTCTGTTACTAGCATAGCTTATGAGAAAGACGGAGAGGTCATAACGTAGCTGTCAGCGGTACACCTTTCGTGTTGCGGGTAGGATGTCAGTAATCGGTCATTCAGACTGAGGGGAGCGAGCTCATAATAACTGTGAAGGTAATTTCTATGGACATGATTTATGAAGCACATCAAATATTGCGTGCAAGCTTTTTCATTTACAAATGACGCATGTGTTATTTTCACGCTATCTTTATTATATTTCCGATCAAAGTTTTGTTTTTGTCTTTTTCTTTGGTGTTGCTCTCTATTTTGTTATTGTTTGTTTTTGGAACAAAGGTATTCGTTTAATATGGTTTAATCATTTCATGTTATTTCTCTCATCGTTTTTTTATGTAAAACAAATCAGACTGTGAAACAGATAGTTTGTTTGATGTTTTAGATATTTAAAACTTATTTATTAGTAAATAGCTGAAGCACCCGGCGTTACCCGGGCTTTACACAGAGTTTTTTCGAAATCAGACGTAGAATGAAGACATTAATTTTCCTCTTATTTTGAACGGCATGTGTGCAGAATTTGATTCAAAATTTGCCGGGGTCCATCAAAATAATGATTTTTGTCAATCTCTGAATAAATTGTGGATTTGTATTACCAGATTTATACAGAAACAGATACGAACGAACGGCATGCAATTTTGTCGTAGCGCAAACTCCTTCATTCACAAATGTAATCTTTCTTCATTCATAACTATAATATAATAGTATGTATATTATCGGCAAATAAAATTAATTTAAAACAGTCGAGAGAGAGAAACAGCAAAACAAAAGCTATAGTTCATCTCACTTCCAACCTCATGCACTTATCTTATTTACATTTATTTATTTATTTAATATAAGAATATTGTACATTGTATATTATTTTTGTGTTATTTCAACCGCCATGCTAGGGATGTCCCTGTGTTATGGCGGGTGAAGTTTTCAGATAGTAAATTATACATGTTATGGTTGTAAAGTAAAAATTTAAGTTATACAAATTAAATCAAGTTGCAAATATTATATATCATGGTTTTTTAAATGTAATAATAATTATATTCTTTAATAATAATAAGAGTAAAATAATTAATAAGTAATAATAATAATTAGGTCGTTAATAAAATTCAATGTGAGTAAAAGTTATAAATTTGTTAGTTTAAAAAATTGTTGTTAAATTATACAATTTAATTGCGAAAGAATAGTAAGAATAATATGTAATAATAATTAGGTCGATAATAAAATTAAATGTAAGTAAAAGTTACAAAATTATTTGTTAATTTAAAAAATAGTTATAAATTATACAATTTAATTGCGAAAGAATAGTAATAATAATATGTAATAATAATTAGGTCTATAATAAAATTCAATGTAAGTAAAAGTTACAAAATTATTTGTTAATTTAAAAAATAGTTATAAGTTATACAATTTAATTGCGAAAGAATAGTAATAATAATATGTATATCTAATAATATTAGGTCGATAATAAAATTCAATGTAAATAAAAGTTATAAAATTATATATTGATTTAAAAAATTGTTGTTAAATTATACAATTTAATTTGATAATAATAGTATTAAAACTTTACAATTCAAGTAACAAGTTTTATATAATATAATGGTTTCTAAATGTAAGGATCCATTGTGTTAAAAGTTTTTTAAAGGTGTGGGGTTGGGATTCGGTTTTTATTTTTTCAGGGAGAAGGTTAAATATTTTAGGAACTAGGTATATGAAATGTCTTTGAGCTGACGTGGTATGTAGTGTAGGTATGTTGTAGTGTCGGTTGGTTATTGTTCTAGTGGTGTAATTATGATGTAAAAGGGTTTTTTTCTTATATTTAAACATGAAGTACGTTAAGGTAAATTTTAGATGGAGTTGACGTATGTTTAGGACATTACATTCGGTGAATAGTCGAGTGGAGGGGTATGTTGTCGGTCGCTTTTTGATAGCACGTAATATCGTTTTTTGGGCTTTTTGTAGGGGATCAATAAATTTATGAGCACAGCCGCCCCATATTATGATGCCATATACTAATTGGGATTGGCAGAGAGCATAGTAGACTGTTTTTAGTACTGTGGGAGTAAGGATTTTTCTAAAAGTTCTAAAAACATAAGACAGCTTGCGAATTCGGGGAGTTAGACTAGCTAAGTGCTGATCCCAACGAAGATGATGATCAATTAGGACCCCCAGGTATTTTATATGCGATACTTTTTCCAAATTTGGGCAAGTACAGGAAGAGTAAGGTCTCGGACAAGAGTGAATTGTTATTTTCTGGTTGTTGGTAGGTTGGGTTGCAGCAGACAGACTAAAGGTTAAGAATTTGGTTTTACCAGCATTGAGGGTGAGGAGATTGTCATCTAACCAATTTTTTACAAGGCCTATGTCGTGTTGAGCAATGTCGAATGCTCCTTTCCAATTTTTATGTCGAGCTATAAGCACAGTATCATCTGCAAAGGATATTAGTTTTCCCGTTATGGATAGGTTGCAGAGTTTATTGATGTATATAACGAATAAAATTGGGCCTAGAACACTTCCTTGTGGGACTCCGAATTGGATTGGTAAAGGGTTACTTAGGGCTACGTTGTTAATTTTCACGGTTTGTGATCTACCAGTTAGGTATGAGGAGAACCAGTTAAGAGTTGAATCCCGGATGCCTATTTGAGACAATCTTTCTAGAAGTATGGGGTGCGAAACGGTGTCGAATGCTTTGGCTAAGTCTAAGAATATGGCTAGGCAGGAACATCCTTAATCATACTACCATTCTTGCCATATTTCCCTGAATATTAAAATTTATGAAAACTTAAATACTAGTATTTTTTAAATAAAAATGTTGTGGATAGGTAAAATAATGTTCAAAGACAAACCCGCCAAATCATTCCGCGTGACTTCATACGTACCTTGGTTTAGTGGGTTGACAAGGCTATCCCCACGTGGGTGGGTATAAAATAAAAAATCCCAAAATAAATATTTATTTAAAATAAAACAATAACTTTGTAAACGCCACTTTTATTTTTTATACTTTATGCCGACCGGGTTTCGCTACAACCGTAGCTTCTTCAGGGCAGTACAATCTCTACTAAAATTAATTTACATGTGTGTTTATAACTAATACATGATTTAACCAAACGGGCTGGACTCCTCAAGTAACGGAGGAAGTAGGTATAGGTGTAGATGGAGAATTGGGAAGGGAACGGGCGTGTTCTTTGTCAATAGGGAACAATCTTAGTATGGGACTTTTATTTAAATTTAGTTGGTTATTAACTACCTTACTGTTAGTGTTTATGGCTTTCCTTAGTTCAAGTGCTTCTAGATTGTCTAGCCTAATACCGATGTTGTTTTTATGAATTAGTGTGGCGCCTGTATTTTTGTCAAATTTATGGTCTTTTTCGATCAAGTGGTTTGCAAATTCCGAAAATCCAGAGCTGTGTAAACATCTAAGGTGTTCTTTGACACGAGTATTTATATTGCGTGCTGTTTTGCCTATATAAACAAAGGGACAGTCGCTGCATTGAAGTGAATAAATTCCCGAGTGAGATAGTCTATTATCTTTGTCCTTGCCGTTCATTAAATGCTTACCTATACTATTATTAGTGTAAAATGCTGGTTTGATATCTGATGGGAGGTTTTTAACGCTGTTTTGAGAGAAATTATTTATGTACAAGATTCTACGCCATATTATTATTCTAGGTTGATTATTATTACTTGGTATATTATTATTATGAGGTGGACTGTTGTATAAGAATTTACTTGTGGATAATTTTTTATTTTTTTTATTTAGAATGTTGTTGACTATATTTGGACTGTAACCGTTATTTATTGCGATTTGTTTGATCGTAGATAATTCTAATGCAAAGTTGGTATTTGATAAAGGGACTGTAACCAATCTGTATACCATGGAATGGAAAGCTGAATGTTTATGGGATTCGGGGTGGTTAGAGGAATTGTGAATAGTTATATCGGTGAACGTCGGTTTGCGGTAGATTTTAAATTCAATTTTATTATTTATTATTGATAATGAAAGATCTAAAAAGTTTAATGTAGAATTGGTACCTATTTCTATTGTGAAGTTAATTTGTTTATGGAAAGAATTAATTAATAGCAGGAAGGAATTGAGTTGTCGTTCAGTTCCTAACCAAACACAGAACACATCGTCAACATAGCGCTTCCATACAAGTAAGTTTTTTAATAATGGTGATTTACATTTAAAGATATTATTTTCTAAATTTTCCATGAATATATCAGCGATTAGCGGCGATGTCGGTGCCCCCATGGCCAGGCCTTCTTTTTGTTGGTAAAAGGTAAAAACGTTCGTTGTATTGGAAATAGTTTTGGTTCAGACATATATTAAACAGGTGAGATAATTCCTTAGAGAAATTATTTGGTAACTTTGAATTTTGTAGTAATTTAGACAGTATATTTTTACTTTCGGCTACGGGAATATTTGGAAAAAGGTTAACGACATCAAAGGAGACTAATTTTGCACTATTGGGGATATGTAAGTTTTCAAGTTCATCAATCAAGTCAAAGGAATTTCTAATTGTGTATTTTGGAGTAAAAACTTTTGAGTTATTGAATACATTAGTGATAAATGATGCTATTTTAAAATTTGGGGAATTGCAACTTGATACGACCGGCCTGATTGGTTTGTCAAGTTTATGGAGTTTTAAGAAACCATATAATTTAGGGGCTTTTGGATTTTTTGTAAAAAATTTTACTTGTTGATACGAGTTGTCTTGGAAGATTGCGGATTTACATGATCTTAGAGCACTTTTAATATTTTCTTGGAATTTGGTAGTAGGGTCCTTAGGTAGAATGTCAAATTTGTCCGTATTAATAAATTCTTGCACTTTAGAATTATAATCACTTTTATTTAATATAATGACAGTATTGCCTTTGTCGGCGCCACACTAATTCATAAAAACAACATCGGTATTAGGCTAGACAATCTAGAAGCACTTGAACTAAGGAAAGCCATAAACACTAACAGTAAGGTAGTTAATAACCAACTAAATTTAAATAAAAGTCCCATACTAAGATTGTTCCCTATTGACAAAGAACACGCCCGTTCCCTTCCCAATTCTCCATCTACACCTATACCTACTTCCTCCGTTACTTGAGGAGTCCAGCCCGTTTGGTTAAATCATGTATTAGTTATAAACACACATGTAAATTAATTTTAGTAGAGATTGTACTGCCCTGAAGAAGCTACGGTTGTAGCGAAACCCGGTCGGCATAAAGCATAAAAAATAAAAGTGGTGTTTACAAAGTTGTTGTTTTATTTTAAATTATAATGTCACATCACAAAGTAACTGCTTCATATGAACAAAAATATTTATTTATTTATTTAAACGCCATAGAATGGCTCTTACATTCAAGTGATAGGGACTTGATATTATAAGTATACAGTAGTACACAGTAGATTATCAGTATTACAATAATAACAAAATATGAATGTACATTTAACAAAGTATGTGTGATAAAAGAATTTAGGTATAGGATACTAATATGTGTTCCTAAACTAATAATCAATGTTTTAATAACAGAGAACATAATATTATTTAGGATTAATTAGAATAAAAAATAAGTAAACAAAGGGGACTTGTCCGAAGTCGAAGTAGAGTTGTATTGTATTGAGTATTGTTACCTTCAAAGTTATCATTGTTTGGAATTACTAAGCAGGTATTGCTAATACCTATCTGTTTCAGGGCTGTTAGTGAAAGATTTAATAATAGTTTTGGTTTTAAAAAAAAAATCATATTTAATAAAATAATATATTTAAAAGCTTTCTCTCTTCAGTCTGATAGTAAAGATATCTGAAGGTAGTTGAGAATCTATAGTTAAATATTTATTTATTTATTGTGAATTTCCCGCCTCGCTGGGCTTTTACATGTTATTTTTTTTATTTGTTTAACAAAACAACATATTAATACCCTTGTGTAAATCTTTCAATCAATTGTCCTCGACCGACCCGGAAAGAGAGCGGGTCTTAGTTATGTTAGAACTCGCCGAACAATCCAGGGCTTCTTTAATGGTTTTAATTGTTTTTGAATGATTGACCAATAAATTTTTTCTATAATTATATATTATTAATAAAACTTATAAAATTTTCATAATCAGCGCTTGATGATCTATATACCTACTTTTTTAAACCATGATGTTTTTTACTCAAATTCCTAATTACGTTAAAAATAATCATAATTGGATATGTTTTCATTTATTTTTCATTTGTTTCAGTACCTCGAGGTTGCCCATCGCGAAGGCAATGAGATCTGCATCAGAGGTATCGACAAGGTAAAGCTGAGAGGTAACTTCGTGGCAGGGAGGCCCGGGGGCAGGTCGCACTCCAGCTACAGGAGGAACAAGATGATCTTGGAGGCGCAGTCTAAGAGAAGGTACTCTATCTCATTATTACAACTTTCAATTTGGCTGTCACCAA
Organism: Limnephilus lunatus; assembly: GCA_917563855.2. Lineage (NCBI taxonomy): Eukaryota > Metazoa > Arthropoda > Insecta > Trichoptera > Limnephilidae > Limnephilus > Limnephilus lunatus. The sequence continues at coordinate 56,239,680 of OU830599.1, forward strand.
CAAATTTTAAAGGCTGCTAAGTTAAAACAAACAAAATCGCGTAATTTCGGAGTCACTCATCACAGTAAATGTTGTGAATTATTCCGAAAGTGTGAATCCGAATCCGAATCAGCGGCTGATTACAGGGGTTGACTTTTTAACGTTCGGATATGCATTTGTATGAATTACCGTAAAAAAAACATGATTTATACGCTCCGTCATCAAAGTATATAATACGTATTCGCAATTATTATCGTATTGAACTCTTTTTGAAAATAACAGAGGGCGCCACTTCCGTTAACAAATCAAATAACAATCCAAACTGTATACAATTATCGACCCGGTGTATCCTAGTGAGGCAAGCATCGAAAAGTACCTGCTATCAAACTTTGTATACATGAATAAAATAAATAAATCATTAAGATAATAATACTGTCAGATTTATGCATGTAAAATATCTACTTTAAAGTTATTACGATATTCGCAAAATTATTTCCGTCTGTTGATTCTCAAACAAAAAATTCTTTAATACTTTAATTTAATTGAATTAATATTGTATAATACTGTTGAATTTTTGCACGAAATTTGCTTTTTTATTTTGAAAACCTTTCAACATTTCTCAATAACGACGCATTTACTGAAGAAGTTACAACGGAGCTCTCAGCAACAAAACATAATGTTTGAATCTTCTCTTTCACGAGGAAGATGTATTTTCAGAAAGTTAAAAAATATCTACAATAAGTACCTACTCATACCCTAATGTAAATTGTTGCGGAAAATTGAAAAGCAGGTACGGCACGCTCCGGTAAGTGGGTAATTCAAACTGCCCTCCCCCGTTTCATGTCGGCAGAAATTAATTTTTTCGTCACCTTACAAATTTTCGTCACGTTCAATTCAATAAACCTCCCCCAGCTCCACCCTCCCACCCCCTTCCACTCCCTCAGCAGGGGTTAATAATTCTCGCTAATGAATACCGGCTTCAGAAATGCTTTTAATTAAACCTTAAGATTAAAGACGCTTCATTTTTAATTATCATTTTATTGCACGGACCTCCCATCTTAAGTATTGTTAATGGGGATAATAATTTGTAAAAATTCTTTTGAATCTATCTGTAAACATCGTAATTTTAACAAACGCGACGCTTATATTAACTATCTGTGAACATCGTAGTTTTAACAAACGCGACGCTTATATTAACTATCTGTGAAAATCGTAATATCAACTATCTGTAAACATCGTACTTTTAACAAACGCGACGCTTGTACCAACTATCTGTCAGCATCGTAATTTTAACAAACGCGACGCTTGTGTCAATTATCTGTAAACATCGTAATTTTAACAAACGCGACGCTTGTATCAACTATCTCTTAACGTCGCAATTTCAACAAACGCGACGCTTGTATCATCTATCTGTAAACATCATAATTTTAACAAACGGGACACTTGTATCAAAATGGTAAAAAAAAACTCAGTATGACCCCAGCGAAAAGCTTGAAATGGCTTTAGCCGTATTTAGTGAACAGATATGTGGATAGGTACTCACCAACCATCCTCTCCTCGTCTCCATCCTACCACACTCAATCCACTCTTAAAAAATTCCCCAAGTGGGGATGCCATATCCCCCTTACTGGCTCCGGACATTTCTGTGCGGTATTCAAATTAAGATAAAACTTCATTTTATACGTATATCTTATGTAAATAGTAGTATTTGATCAAATAAAATATATGTATTTCACTATTATTATATCGGGCCATCCCACGTAAAGGAATATCTAGGAATATAAATAGGTAAGTACCTACATATACCTTAAAATCTTTTTTCTTTGCTTTAGCCATCTTTAATATTTTTTTCGTAATTCTGTCGTAAGTTTTCATACGAATTGAAATTTATGCCAAGCATTGTGTATTCTTAAATTGTAAAGTTTACTATTTCGGGATAATTTATGATAAAACTACGAAAAGAAGAACTTCAAAGTTGTAGTCCCTTGTCAAAATTACTGATACATTACTTAAGAACGTAGGCCGCGTATACTATGATAGTTCTAGCTATGTGTCACAGATGACTCTAGTGTTAGTAGTTCACAGAGTTCTCCAACAGATGTCATCAGTGTATAGGTTCGCCCCTTCACGATGAGTACCAAGGTGCGGGAAGCAGTTGGCATTCTAGAAACAAAGAGATTTTAAGAACGTAAGGGAACGAACATTAGCCTTCTGATTATCCTGTACACACGTCCTTTTGATTGCCCTGTACACGCGTCATTCTGATTGTCCTATACCACTATGAGGGTTAAATATCTAATAAAAATTAGACACATGCTTGTTATAAAGTAGTTTTTTTTAATTTCTATCCAGAATCATTCACAACGTACGCCGTACATGTGATTTGTATTTTATCGGTTTGTTTATCGATTAGTATTACAATAACATCATAAGGTATGTTTAGCAGGAAAGCCTTTGTCGGGCCAATTTTTTATTCTTTTCAAAAATGAAATCTCAACCCTTTGGTTGCTCAACATGCAACGCGTTGTTTTATTACCGCATGATTATTTTTTTTATTACGATATCAAACATCAACAACACATACTTACAATCCGACGGCCTCCGTAGTCTAGGGGTAAGACTCTTGGCTCGCAATCCGAAGATCGCGGGATCGAATCCCAGCGTGCACAAATAAATTTTATTTTATTAATTTGTCACAATTAATTAATTAAAAATAATAAATAGTATTTTTGCCTCACTGTAGTATATTTGTGGAAGATACTCTCAGTTTCGCCCTGGTGTAAGACCACCATTCAGAATTGAAACGTTGAAATGGATTTAGCAGTGTTTGGTGACTAGATCTGAATAGTCAGGTACTTCCCCACTTTCCTCTTCCCTATCTCCTTCCCCACTACCTTCACCCTCAAAATATACCCCGATTGGGGATGCCATAGTCTCACTGGCTCATGACGGGAGCAGTTGGGACTATTGTGAGGTATTTTCACATAAAAAAATCTAAGTGTGCAGTTCACACGCGGTAGTATTGGAGCCTTCAGAAAAACTAAAGTGGACAAGAATGGGAAGGCTACGAAGCACCGCACAAAGAGGAGACAGATTATTCTATTGCATTCTCTCGTAGGCTAAATCCTATAGATGTATGTGTTTGTCTCTTTATAGTGTTGCTTTTCAAATCACAACGGTGCTAAAGAAATTTTCACTTAAAAATAAATGTAATAATCACCAGCGCACAGACCTATTCCTTGCTAAATAAAATTTTATGCCAAATAGAATAGGACACTGCACGAGATAAAACATACTGAAAACGGTTTTGTTCTAGACCCTCTGTGTGGATATTATGCAATGACATTCTTTCTACACTCGTTATCAACAGTAACTGGTTCAAAAGGGTGCTTTAAAACAGTGGTAATAGAATATTCGAAGAACACAATTGGACCCAGATAGGTCGACGTATAAACCCTAGTTCTTAGGTATAAACACACTGCCGCTTCATGGTAGCCTTTATTTCTTTCTTGTAAACGACACGTACAAATAGAGAGAAAGTTTACGATGGAGCTCTCAGAGGCAGGACCATAGTTTATAAAAAGTTATATGTATTTTTGAAGTAAAACTTCTTTACGCACGCTTGACTTGGGGAGTAAGCTGGTGAATGCGTGACGAGAGCGTTACGAAAAGTGTGATCGGGCGAGGCTAACGGAAGTTGAGAGGGAGATATAAGTTAGTGAAGATAGAAAGAGGGAGAGTTACGTTTCGTATATTACAGTAGGGGCAAGAGAGAGAGGTGCGAGCACACATTTTCTTTCTCTCTTTCTCTCATAGCCAGTTACTTTTCGTATATCTAAGACACAGTGCAGGCCTATTGTCTGTATCACACTGTAGGAACAAGGGAGAGCAGTGCGCGCGCCTATTTTTTTCGCTCTTCTTTTATAAGTTAGTGAAGTTTTACTTAAAGTGAAGTTTTACTAAAGCAAACACGTTTTTGTGTACGTAAATACCGAAGAGGTGTTCCAACAACTGCTCCCTGCTAATCGGAGTGTGTCTATGGCATCCCCAATTTGGATATGTTGTGAGGCTAATCGATACGGGGAGGGAAAGAAGATTCGGAGGAGAAACGTGAGGAAGTACCTGGCTTTTCAGATCTGATTACTAAACGTGACTAGAGCAATTTGACAATAGATGACTTTTTTTACATTAACCCCACACAGGAGCCCCTGAGGAAAATAATTTACATCAGTACCTAAGTCATTATTTCAACTTATTGCTTATTTTTTAATTTGATCTCAATTATGCACAGCATCAAAAAGTAAGCGAAGACGACGACAGTGAAGATGAATATCCCCTCAGGACGTAAAAATGTATCACCGGTTGATAATATTTTAGAACACATTCGAGAGATCCAGAATAAATGTTATATGTATACATATAAAAAAGCTCAATAATTTTTTTTAAATCTTTAATTTTGTTCATTTGGGACAGCTGCCTATTTGGGAAAAAATATTTGGGTCTCGATGTGTCCCAATCAGGCGGAATCAACTGTAGATATGTGTTGTTTTATACGACTTTAGATGTGAAATAACACAATTTAAAATTACTTTCACATCGAATTCGAAGCTGCAATCTCCGGATTTGTAGTAGAGGGCCTTACCCCTCGACTACGGAGGCCACCAACGACAGTTTTTTTTTTGTGACTATATTTTAAGACCACGGAGAGAATCAAACCCTAGAATACCCGAGTCATGGTGTTGAACTGAGATTGCTTGCTTTCAGAGCCCAAGCTTTGTGAGACCTTAAAAGTCTAAAGCTTTCAATTACGCTAATAGATGGCGGTACCTTGCTGCCACTTCTAGTTAAGTAGAAGCGATTTACATAACGAAGAGAATTTTCATTGTGAGAAAACCTTCGCGGCTGACTAGGCGATTTTAAAAGCTTTGGTTTTTACTATTTTTAGTAGAAAGCAGACCAGTCTTATCTGAATGAAAGTTTCATTACTAAATCAAACGTGATTTCATTAAACTTTTTTCTATCTTCAATTTTTACCTCATTAACTAACTTTACCGAAACCTTCGAATCCAAGAGAGGTCAATGGCACCCATGGGAGATATCAAAATATGATTTTCTTTTGAAATCATCGATTATGAATGATGACCAATTAACATTTAATTATTTTAATGTTTTCGTTATTGAAATGCACAATGGTTCAAAATTTATTTCAATCAATTCGAACGCATCAATGGTTTTTAATTTTAATATTCTTGATTTGATTCAACATCGATTGAATTCACAAATTGATTAAAATATTGTGAGACGGTAAATCAAATTCTACTGAATTTTAGTCACGATTTTAGTAGACGCTTCCAATCAGGGTATGGAGTGATTCTGAACAACTATGAATAAACAATAATTATGAAATTATAATATTCAATTAAATGAAGACAATATTAGCAAAACTCAATCAAAATCTTGAAACAGAAAAATCAGAAAAAGATATTGGTTCCACTGGGACTCGAACCCAGGTCCCTTAGCTTACATGGCAAGTGCTCTACCGATTGAGCCGATTGATCTGCCGAACACATCTGTCGGATCTGTTCTGATGATGGACACTGCAACGCTGTCCGAAACGTTGGCTAAAGAAGGAGGTAGCGCAACACGGCATAACACCCCAAAAACAAATAACGAAAATACTTTTGGCCGTGAAAATCTAAAAACGTGTCTAACATAAATAATGTCAATTTTTTTAATCTTAGCACTCTAGCTCTCTGAAAACCCACGGACCGCCACTGGAACCCAGATCCTCTAATTTATCGAATTACTCACATTTTCGTCACTTTTTTAATATACCTATATAATTTTTTTTTTTTATATGTGTAGGTATTATTAAATTATTTTTTTTATATAAATTAAAAAAAAACGTGAGGAAAATGTGAGTAATTCTTAAGACTAGAAGATTTAGAGACTTTGATATGTGTAGATATTATATATATTTATTTATATAAACATATATTTATTATTACTACTTTATTAAGAGGGGAAGAGTTTAGTGAACAGAATAGATCAATAATATATACGAATGTTTCGAGGGCGATACTGAAAGTACCTTTGATTCTAGATATTGCCGATGGCAATTTAAATCGCAATACTGAGTCAACTGTAGAGAGGATAAATAATTTGTATAGATATTCGAAAGGAGAAATAATTTAGTATGCTTCTTCCACTAAAGTTATTTTGATAAAACAATTACTACCTTGAATCCCTATTCATTGAATTAATCATTAATTCGATAAATAATATTCAATAAGTCTGAAATATTCAACTTTCATGAATGATAATAATAATAATAATAATTCACTTCCAACTTCGTTCAACTTTCAATAATTGGATTTCATGCATTGTTCTTCCTCGTGGAAGTGTTGGCTTAACCCTTTCACTTCGCCGCAAATTTATTCATCCTTTTCAAACATTTCCAAACCCTTCTAAACTCCCTCAGTATCTTTCATAAAGCCATACGCTCCGATATGTCAATAATTCCCAGTTGACAGAATAGCTGGCAAGCATAGATAGGATAGAAGCATAGAAGCATAGATAGCAAAGACAAGACGAGTTCTCAGCCAACGCAGAATTTATTTGAGTTGGTCTCAAGATGATCCTTAAATAAGCCCAAAATTTATTTGAGTTTGTTGCTAGACGACCCTGAAAAATTGCTGAATTTAGTTTGAATTGGTATCTAGATCCCTGAAAAGGCGCAGAATTACTTGAGTTGGTTGCTAGATAATCCTTAAATAATTTATTTGTGTTGATTTCTAGATGTTCCCTGAGAAGGCGCAGAATTACTTGGGTTCTAGATGATCCCTGAAGAATTTATTTGTGTTGGTTTCTAGATGATCCCTGAGAAGGCGCAGAATTACTTGAGTTGGTTTCTAGATGATCCCTGAGAAGGCGCAGAATTACTTGACTTGGTTGCTGGATGTTCCCTGAGAAGTCGCAGAATTACTTGAGTTGGTTGCTAGATGATCCCTAGTGTTGGTTTCTAGATGATCCTTGAGAAGGCGCAGAATTACTTGAGTTGTTTGCTGGATGTTCCCTGAGAAAGCGCAGAATTATTTGAGTTCTAGATGATCTCTGAAGAATTTATTTGTGTTGGTTTCTAGATGATCCCTGAGAAGGCGCAGAATTACTTGAGTTGTTTGCTAGATGATCCCTGAAGAATTTATTTGTGTTGGTTTCTAGATGTTCCCTGAGAAGGCACAGAATTACTTGAATTTAATGTATATATTTGCGGCAGCGTGGTAAGTAATTTCAGTATCGCCCCGGTGAAAGGCCGCCATTAAGAATCGAAATGTAGAAATGAATTTACCTGTGTTTGGTATTCAGATCTGAATAGCCAGATACTTCCCTACCCTCCAACGTATCCCCTTCCGCACCCCACTACCTCAAGTCTCACAACATACCTACCTCAATTGGGGATGCCGTGGTCTCACTGGTTCCAAACGGTTAGGAATCTTGTGTCGTATTCGCATTCAAAATTAATTCACAAACACTAGTTCACTTCAGTGAAAAATTGACTAGATGAGTCGTCACAACTAAATAACACTTTATTGATAGACAAAACCCTTAGCTTAGTAAAGTTATGTTATTAATGACGTAAACGTGGGCATTTTAATTAGATAAAAAGCGCATAGAAATATTGAAACTGTCAAACATTATTAAAACTTGCACGAATCGAACATAAAATTTTCACCTACCTAAAACTAATTTTCCAACTCTATTAAAATACTTACGGATTCGGTAATGTTCGCGAAATCCGCCGAAATTAGGCAAGGAACATTGGGATTTCCGGCCAATTCCCGTCACACGTGTTAATATTCAACATTTTCCTCTTTTCCGCCAACATTAAACTTTTACGTGATCGTTCCTGGAATTTTTCGAGAGATTATCGTTCTCAGTGGGGCCATTCTCAGGCGCTTATTATTTTAGTTTGAGGCCATATGGAATTTTAATTGCTAGTATTGTGCACATTCAATACAATTTTTTTATAAAATCCTGCCAATAAATTTTTGTTTTGATTATTTTTTAAACTAACTTAATTTTTTGTAACTCCCGTTAACTAATATTAACTGTTTTCCCCTTGGGAATTTATTTTTTTGCAGTGATTTCTGGCGTCAGGAAGTTAATTAATAATAATTAAGTTAAATAAATCAATGGCATATCATATTCATCGTGAGCTTGAACTGTAAATATATTTTTAAATGTATAAAAAAATACATTTTAAGATATATTATTATTGTATATTATTTTTTTACCAAACACAAGATCTAGTTCTCTGCATTGGCGTAGAAATATTTAAAAATAAGTTTAATTTTTAAAAGAAAGACAAACATTACCGGGTTACGCATAACCTGACAATCTCCTACTAACACTATAGTAAGCGGAAAATGTTGATTGTTTCGTGATGGAGGACTTAGCCAGCCGAAGAATCGAAAACGCGACGCCCGCCAAACGCGATACCAACTCGACCACTGACCGATCGTATGTATTTCACTATTTATTTTTATGCCATTGTATTATTGTATCAATATTATAATTTAAATATATTAAAAAAAAATCTCTTCTCTTCCAAACATTGTTCAAAAAGAAAAATTATCGGAAAAAGGTGAAATTTGAGTAAAGCTTTTTTCCCTCAAATAATGTCGAATGAATTCAATGTAGTGCATTTTTCATCAAGTTTTCACACTGTATTCTAGTACGGTGCGGTGTGGCTGTTTTCTTTTTAAAAACGCCCACTATCTATTTATTAAAGTTATAGTTAGATATTTAAAAAATAATTTTATCTGAAGGGAAACACATATGGCGTTTTATCGTTTTGGATATTTGTTGTGTTTTTTGCTCCAAAATCTACGATAAAAACGTAGGCGTCATATATTTAAGTCAGGGTGTAAATGTCAAGCAAGCGATAGACAGCGCGCTTGTAACCAGAAGTGGTTCCATCGCCCGCCTGAATGGCAATGCGTGGACTCCCATGGGAAGGTGTGCCGTTGATACTCGTAGCTCCGTCGTAATATCTCACCCTTTAGCTAAAACCACGCGTGTAATGGAGAGAGGAGAGAGAGAGAGATTATAGTAGAGCGCGGATGACACCTATATTGCATGGCGACCTGACAACCTAACAATATGCAACTTCATAACTCCTTTGATAGGTCATCAATAGTGATGAAAATTAAATAAAAAAAAAAAATTCATCACTTTTAATGGCTTTTCAAAGAGGTGTTGAAATGCCACTTTGTTGAGTTTCCATACCATGTTCAAGTGCAACAATAGTGTAGTAAGTCAAAATGTCGAATAACGGACGAACTTACTTAACTGGTTTTCCTGACATTATTTAGAGTAAAAAATGTTAACGAAATTTTGGTCTCCGGAGGCATTTTTGACGTTTTTTTTTTCAACTTAAAACATAAAAAATCTGTAGGTATTGGACAGGGGGTGGAGGTTTGTTTGGTTACTCGGCATGACAAGTTTGACATGTGGATGAAATTTTTTATTAGGTTTTGAAGAAATTAAAAAAATATATATATATGGTATCTAATATAAAAAAAGATACTTCATTTACAGTTTTTACTCCAAATAATGTCAGGAATCACTGGTTAAAGTACGAGTCAGTCGACTCTAACTGTCAACTGTCAAACTGCGATCAAAATATGTCGTCCACCTTTTTTTACATTAGCTATGAGGAGTGGGTAGGAATCTGGGGGTCAATGTGTCCAAGAGTGACGGACGTATGAATCCATCCCTTCAGTAGCGGTGCGAGGCGATGGGTCGAGGGATTTTGGCTGGAGGAGTCAAAAGACCTCCTCAACCAGTCTCTATCGATCCGGCCCGCCACGCAGCATGTGGGCAGACACATCAGCCGCCAAAACTTTGACGAACCTCATCTCATGCACCCTGCTAAGTCACCAAATGAAGCGAACCACTTGGGGTGATCTATGGCAGAGGTGTTGGTTATCCAATAAATGGTTCCCGGGCGGCGGTACCCATACTCGCCTCCCACCTATGTTTTCATCCAAATAAACTCAGGTATCTCTATAAATATGAATGACGAACAATTAGTTTTAGTTAGTAGTTGCAGTAGTTCTATATGTGCAGTGTATACCGCTGATAGCTCTATCGTATCTTCTCTCCCTTTCCCATATGGTTTGCGTCTTGCAGAAAGAGAGGTTACAACGGATCCGACACTGGCTGAACTTTTGGCATACCATTTTGATTCCTCGGGCAGAGGGCCAAAGGTCGCAGGTGGGCAAAGTATGCCAAAATTACAAAACTAATGGAATAGTTTCCATTCCAAGCGATGTTCAAAAATTATTGAAAGTTGGTCGAACTTTTGGGTTTTGCGGATGGGTTATTTATTTAGTTCGAAATTTCTAATATTTTGGGTGTTAACGTGAATGTTTGAAGAATGTTTTAATATCAGATTTACTTTGGTTTACATCCTTCCTGTCTAATGCTAAACATTATTTTAGGGGATGATTTGTCGATGGTCTGATTAAATCAGTGGTTCCCAACCGATGGTTTGTGGGCCACAGGTGGGCCGCGAGATCTAAAATGTGGTCAGCAAAGCTACTGTATTTTACTACAAAACTGAATCGAAAGTTATCAAAAAGCTGATTCGTAACCCTTTTGGTATAAGTGTTGGAAAAGTACCTAGCTGAAAAAGTCCAAGAAGAGCTCATTCTTGTACCTTGTGGTCCCTGTGAGAACAAATAAAAATCATGTTGGCCCCTGGTCAAAAAAAGGTCGGGAACCACTGGATTAAATGAAAGTCTTTTGGAATGAGATTTGTTCTGGAAGAAATATTTTTTCCTGTATTTCACTACTTAAAACGTATTTGAATTTAGATTTTCTTTTATTGATTGAAGGAATAAATGCAAATCTTGGAAGTGGAAATTAATGGTGACTTGGCATAGGTGCTTGGGTTCATGAGGAAAAGTTTGTCTAGATCTATCTAGATCATTGTTGTCTAGATGATCTAGAGTGAGGGAGACCTAACCTAGGCTTCTCTAATCGGAATCTCGATCCGTCGCCTTGCACTGAAGTGGGATTCATACGTCCGTCACTCCTGGACACATTGACCCCTTATCTACCCCCTATACCCCCTATCCACCCCTCATACCTTTTTCCTTCTCAGAATATTCTATCCTTCCTTTCCCTAAAATACCCTCTTTACAGCATCCCCAAAGATGACATAGGCCAATAGGGATTTTTTTCCTCAGGGCCTCCTGTATGGAGCTAACGTATAAAACGGCAATACAAAGGGTCTAGAATTCGATTCCAAGAGATGGTGCAACTAAGTCGTGCCGTTCGATGCGTAGGACCGTAGCCAAAAGTAAAAATTGTTTCATGAAATAATAAAAATGAAGTATTTTAGTAAAAATAGTTTGTTTTTTCCTAAAGTTAATTATTTTTGGGGTATTTTGTCGTGTTGCGCTACCTTCTTCTTAAGCCAACATTTAATAGCCACGTTCAGCATTACGTTGTCCATCTTCCGGGCAGATGTGTTTGTTTTTAATTGTTTGTTTTTAACCCTTAATTTTTTAAATTTATTCCCTAAAAAATGGCGAATAGATTTTTTTTCATTGATCAATCGTAAGACTTTCTTTTAAACTTACGTAATCATCTAAAACTGTATACAAAAAGGGGAAAATTTCGCGAACCTTTCGCGGTTCTTTCGTTCCTTTCCCATAAATCGTGGTTTGGCTCGCGCATGTTTTCTCCTATTTATACCCAACATAAACACACTAATGTACAAACTGATGCCTTTACTTATTATTTATTTTAGAAAAAGTCGACAGCAAATCATAAATTACAACATAATAACATTGTTAATTATGCCATTTATGAACTTTCCACTGATGATAGTAAATGATAAAGTGTGACATTGTAAGGGTGTTATCTTAATTAGTTTATTTTTTAGTTACAATATATGCGGGGGGGGGGGGGGGGTGAGAAGGAATATAGGAATAGTCTCTCTCTGGTTTCAATCCTGGGATTGGTTTGCAGCAATTTCCTTTAATTTTCTTTTCCATTCTTCCCTGTCTTGTGCGGCTCTTTTGAATACTGCATATGATGAGCAGCGCACGTCCACCAGCAGGTCGTCTAGGTACCCTCGGCGTGGGCGTCCCCTAGAGTTTGTCCCCTTCGGTCATACCCTCCATTATGGTATGCAAGAGACCTTCTTGTCGTATAACATGTCCGATCCATCTTGCACGCCTTTCGGACAAGGTCCTGAGCAGGTGCCTTCCTCCTTCGATACTTTGGAGAACCTCCTCATTTGTAATGTGGTCTCTCCAGGAAATTTCTAATAATCTTCTATAGGACCACATCTCAAAAGCCTCTAGTCTCCGTTTATCTCTTTCAGATAGGCACCATGTTTCGCAGCCGTACATCAAGATACTCCACACATAGGTCTTGATGAGGAGTATTCGCAGTTTTAGGTCTATATTATTTGATTCAATTACTTTCGACCTTTTATTGAATGCAAGCCTAGCCTGGTGTATACGGCTGTCGACCTCGCTCTTAGACCGACCGTCCCATGTTATTTTGCTCCCGAGGTAGACAAACTCCTTGGTGTTCTTTAGTGGAACTCCTGCCATCTCTACTCTCATCTGGTGTTGCGTTCGGCCTACAGTCAGCAGCTTTGTTTTGTCTTTATTTATCTTCATGTTGTAGTTGTTTTGAAGAATGCTTTGCATGGTTGTTAAGGCCTCTTGCAGTTCTTCTTCGCTTTCAGCAACCAAAGCAATATCGTCAGCAAACCTTATCATATCCACCTTTTGCCCGTGTATCTTTACACCTTTTCTGTGACTCATTCTCTCTCTCAAGTCGTCAATCGCACTCTGTATATAAACGTTAAAAAGAACAGGTGACAGAGAGCATCCTTGTCTCACCCCTTGTCTTATACTGGCTTCTTTTGTATCATTGTCACATCTAATTATAGCGGCCTCATTCTTGTATAGCGCCTGGATTATTCGTCTATCTCTATATTTGATATCAATTCTCTTCAGAATCTCGAAGAGTCTTTTCCATTCTACTTTGTCGAAAGCCTTCTCCAGGTCTATGAATGCGATGAATGTGTTTTGGTTTCTTTTTATTCTTTTTTCTAGTAGTATTCGTAGCGACAATATTGCTTCTCTGGTTCCTACACCTCTTCTAAAGCCATACTGGTCTCCGGAAAGGATGTTCTCTACTTTTGGTTCGATTCTTTTTAGAATGATATTAGTCAATATTTTTGAGGCATGGGATATTAGGCTAAGAGTTCTGTGTTGTTCACATTTCGTCGTGCCTGCCTTCTTTGGTAATGCGACAATTAGGCATTTCTCGAAATCCTCCGGTATCTCTCCAGTCTTATACATTGTCTGTATCATTTTAAACAGGGCATCTGTAGTTCCTTTTCCTGCTGGCTTAATGAGTTCAGCCGGAACGTCATCGATTCCGGGTGCTTTCATGTTTTTGAGGTTTTTCAGTGCGAGGTCAAACACTTCTCTAGTGATTGGATCTCCCAAATCATCTGCGTCTACCTCATTTTCTCTTTCTATCAATGTTTAGTTGTCAGTATTTGCCTTTCCATTGTACAGCATTTCTAGATATCTTTTCCATCTCTCTCCTATTTGGTCATTTTCAAAAAGTATTTTGCCGTCTTCTCCTTCTATTGCTCCTTACATGCGCTGATACTGTAATATTACCAGAAAACTCTTACACATATATCAGTGACGCGCATCACACCACCAGGTGGTTAGACCACTGTCTGGTGACGAAAAATATCTTCAAACAGATTTTAGACATGAAAATACACTACGACGTGGACTGGACCGATCACAGGCCTCTCGAATTGACCCTACAAACGGAAGGAATACCGAAAACCGAAATTTATTCATGTATAAAAACCGACCGTGCAACATGGAATCCTAAAAATGAACACGATATCCATAGTTATACTCGCACTTCACAAGTTTTTCTACAAAAAATTAAACAAGATCTTACGCGGTACGAGAGAAGTGACAACCCTGCTCGAGCTAACATCAAGACACTGTATACACGTATTATAGAGGCCCTGCGAAGCGCCGCGATTGCAGTATTTAACAATCGCAAACGAAGACTGCAACGACGTAAACAAATCTGTGGATGGAATGATTTTGTCGCACAAAAATACATAGAATCAAGACGTGCAATGATGATATGGATTGAAAATGGTAGGCCTCATGAGGGCTCAATTGCGGATGAACGAAAATTAAAGCGTGCTGCGTTCAAACTAGCACTGAAAAAATGCCAAAACGACTGCGAGCAAATTCAAATGGACAAAATAGCAGGAGATTTACATAGTCGTGATTTCAAACAGTTTTGGCTGAAGACAAATAAACACTGCAACGTGAAATGTAAAATTCCGTGCAACATAAATGGAGAAACAAACACTAAAGCAATTGCTAACATTTTTGCAGATCACTTCTCCATCTCTACTCCGACCTCACCGAACTCTGCAAGCAAACCACCACCTAGTCCTATCCCAAATGAAGACAGTGACCTCTTGATCACAGCAGACATGGTCAACACCGCCCTGAGATACATGAAAGCTGGAAAATCAGCAGGTCACGACGGATTGAGCACCGAACACATCAAACACGCTGGAGGACCAATTCTTCAACTGCTGGCGAGTCTGTTTACCGACATCTTAAAGAATGGATACCTACCAACTGACATGACAAGAACAATAATAACTCCCATTCTCAAATCAAAATCGTTGGACTCTACCTCCCAGGGTAGCTACAGACCGATTTCAATTGCCACCACCATCGCACGATTATTCGAACGTCTACTACTAAACCAGATCGGTCCCAGCTTGGAAACTAAGGACAACCAAATGGGCTTCAAACAGCAAATGTCTACCGATACTGCTATATTTACTGTGAAAAGAACCCTGGAATACTACAGGAATAAAAAGACCACCACGTATGCATGTTTTCTAGATCTGAGCAAGGCCTTCGACAGGGTTTCTCACCCTCTACTATGGGATAAACTCAGGGAAAGAGGCATATCACCGGCGGTGATACATATCCTCGACTTGTGGCATAGACAGCAGGAGAACTTAGTAAGGTGGAAAGATGAACTCTCCGAACCTTTCCTCCTGAAGAGCGGCGTTAGACAGGGAGGATGCATGTCCCCGATATTGTTCAACCTGTACATGGACGAACTCACCGATAGGCTAAACAATGCAGGGGTAGGCTGCCAAATTGGAGGACAGTTTCTGAACAATATCAGTTATGCGGACGACATGGTATTGATGGCACCATCTATAAGGGGCCTACGTATTCTTTTAAAGATCTGCGAAGAGTTTGCTGAAGAAACAAACATGCAATACAACCCCATTAAAACGGCTCTACTGGTCGTAAGATATGGACAAGGACCAAAAAATATTCCTCCAGCTACCCTGAATGGTGTGAACCTGCAGGTGACTGAAGGAACTAAATACCTTGGACACATAATCACCAGTAATCTGATGGATGATGACGACATCGATAGGCAAAGAAGAGCTCTCAGTGTAAAAGCAAACATGCTCAGTAGAAGATTCCGCCTTTGCAGTACTGCTGTAAAAAGGACGCTCTTCCTTTCCTTCTGCGCAACACTGTATACGTCTGAACTCTGGGCAAACTACAAGAAGAGTAGTATAGAAAGACTTCGGGTTCAGTATAACAACGCCTTCCGCATAATGTTTGGTCTCCCCAGATATTGCAGCGCTTCCCGGATATTCACGGAGGGGCGAGTTCCTGGCTTTGCAGCCCTTATTAGATCCAGGGTGGCAGGAATGAGGGAAAGGATAACCAGCTCTGGAAACATTCTCGTCATGGAAGCCCGCCTCAGTCCATCATCCAGTATTGATGCACACTGGAGAAAAATACTGGCTCCTTACGTGCTCACAGAATCCTGAAAGCTTAATATTATTATTTCTTTTGTCTTCCTTTTACTACTATTAGCTTATTATCTTTTTTTTTGTTTCGTGTACATTCATATCCACCTTCTTTTTCTTTTTTTTCCTTTCAAATACTTTATACTTTGTACATGTATGTTTATATTATACCCTTATGGAATGTGTGGGATTGCACTCTCCTCCCCACATACTGGAATAAACACTTATTTATTTTATTTAATTTATTTATTTTATTTATTTATTGCCTTACCCTTTCCAACTCTCATCCCAAAGAAGTCTTTCACCGCAGCGTGAGCTCTTTCTACATTTCCTCTCTTGAGGTCGTCGTTTATCTCATCGCATTTATTCTGGTAGAATGTTTCTTTGGCTATTCTTGACTCTCTATTTATTTTGTTTCTTAGCACTTTGTATTTCTTTTGTGATTCAGCTCTTTTATCATTTTTGAGCTCTCTTCTATCCTTTATCATATTTAGGATCTCATCGGTTATCCATTCCTTCCTTGCTTGGGGTTTTTCCTTGCCTATAGTTTCCTCTGCCGTAGTTATAATCTTCGTCTTTATCACTTTCCAGATCGCATTCACGTTCTCCTCCTCCATTAGGTTGCACTCTTTCGTCTTTTCCCTAAAACTGTCGCTAATCTCTTTTATCTTTAATACTTTTGTATCCCATTTGAAATTATTTCTCTTTTTTAATTTTTTCAGTTTTAGAAGACTTTTGGCCATTACCATATTATGGTCACTATAATAGTTAAAAGAGTTAAAAATGCCGACGTCTAATTAATAATTATAATTTAAGTTAAATGAATGTGCAGATCTGTAGATAAATGAGTTCTGTTTGGAATTGGTCTTGCAAAAAGGGAGATTAAAAATAAGATATTGATGTAGTTTTATAAATTATCCTCACTTTTTAGTTGTATGTTTGTGTTGTAAATTTATTTTTGTTGTGATAATTTCATATTCATATTCACAACCAAAATAGAGTAGCTGATGAAAACCATTAAGGGCCATTAACCAGCCAGCGGCCGAGAATTCATATTTCGTCGAAAGATGTTCTTACAATCGTACAGGGCAGTTCCAATGGGAAAGATGAATTATTCTCAGTACCAGTTTTTTTTTAAATAACAACTCAATATCGATTTTATTTCATTCAAAATGTGCTTTTATTTATACCTACATTCAAAAATGATAAAAATATTAAAATTATGTACTTTTGTAATTATTTTTTGATCATAAGTGTTTATAATTTTTCAATAATGTCTAAGCAAAATAAAAATGTTAAAAAAATCTTAAATATATTAGTTTGTAACACCGTAAATAAATAGACAATCTGAAGTATTTTCGTCATAAAACACGTGTGTGGATTTTTTAAAAATGGTTTTATTTAAATTAATATTCAAATTCCGATACACAGTTTTTCCAGATAATTTATTGATTTATTTTACAGCATGATTTGAAATGTGTTTTGTATAATACAAAATTTTGTTTGAAAATTTGATAAATCTGCTAACGACCCACGGTAAAACCTTGTTGTACTTAAAGTTAACATATTTTTTAAAAATTTAAATCATAGCTTTACTAGATGAAAAACAGCCTTTCGAAATCAATTTATAATTTTTTTGTGGAAAAGAGACAATACGGCTAAAATTTGATTCAAAATGTCATATATTCGGTTTTGTCGGGTTATTCCTTCTTAATTAATTTACAAAAATGTTAATTGTTGAATTGCATGGCTCTTTTATAGGTTCGCATTTTTTAAAACACTGATTTATCCAATTCTGCTTCACAATTCAATAGCCATTGAATGTCCAGTAGTAAAATACACCGAGCTGTCCAATTAATTGTACAGCCAAATTTCCATGCAAAAGTTTTTTTTTTTCAATAATGAAAATCAGGTCAATCCTTTGTGTATTCGGTTCGGAGCCAGCTGGTGTGTCACTGACACAACACGTCTGAGTGACCTGTCAATTGGCGGACCCACATGTGACATTATGTACATACTCGTATGCCGCGAGGACGTATTATGTACATGTATATCGTGCGAGGCATGAATACTCGACTGTGAAAACACAATACTACATAATGGGATTGTTTGACCGAAATCTGATTGCGCCATTCAATAATGTTGCATGTTTGGATTGGGAAACTGATTTGAATAGATGCACAAGGAAATCCCTCTGTGGGGTAATGACTAAAATATCTGAATTGATCGCTCGTTTCTTGCAGAAATGTGAGGATATATTATGATATTGGCTTCGTATTGCGATGTTAATCGCAAATTAAAAAAGCTCTTCGAATTTTCATACTTCTATACAGGGTGTTAAAGGGACGTACTTGACTTACCAGTGAAACCAGTGATTCCTGACAGTATTTGGAGTAAGAAATTTAAATGACATTTTGGTTTCCAGTGACTTTTTTTTCTACAAAAACATAAAAATGGTAGCTGTTGGAGAATAGGAGGCGGCATGTGGGGTTGCTCGGTAACTTGGCTGAGTGGCCAGTGACGACGTGCGGAAGAAATTTTATGTTTGATTTTAAAGAAAAAGTTTAAAAAAGTTACCGTAGACTAAAATTTCATATACATGTTTTACTCCAAACAATGTCAGGAATCACTGGTTAAATTTTTAATTTTTTTTTATTATTTATTGAGTATGTTTATACTACATGAATATAAACTAATAAGCACAATATAACATTTCATTTGATAAATTTAAATATTTTTACAGTAAGCATAACATTTCTTTTTAAATACATTCATTCTTTCTTCATTCTTCAAAGTGAGTCAAGTACGTCCCTCAACACCCTGTATGTACCTAGGTATATTGTTATATATATATATATTTTTTCTTACATTATATCCACGCAAAAGGTCTTGAGGAAAAAAAATCCCTCAGGGCCTATGTCGTCTTTGGGGATTCTGTGTGGATGGTATTTTAGGGAAAGGAAAGAGAGGAAGTTCTGGGAAGGAAAAAGTTATGAGGGGTGGGTAGGAATCTGGGAATCAATGTGTTCAGGAGTGATGAATGTATTAATACATCCCTTCCACTGCGTTACAAGGCAAAAGCATCTGCCGCAAAGACCTAGACAAAAATTACCCCATAAACCCGCGCACCCCTGCTAAGTCACCAAACGTAGCGACGTATGGCAGGGGTTTTGGTTATCCAATAAATCATAGCACATATGGAAAAAAGCGGTCATTGTTTTTAAATATAACGCCGAACCAGTTAATAACGTTGTACGTATACAGTTATTGAATCTCACCCTTACGTTGCTCGTTCTTAAAAACTTACATTTATGTTTTCTTCACAAGAACCAGATATGAAAAAAAAAAATATGATTGTGACCGATGGTGCGCTAAGTATGGTGGGAAGGAATAATCGTCCGTTCAGAGACTCAAAGGAGCCCGGTCCACCAATTATTGCCGATCGCTGTACTAGAGTCTTATGTTTTATGGCTCGTTCGGTGTTCATATTGCAAGTCAAAATGCTCCCGGTACCAGCCGGCGCCTTTTTATACTCATTTTTTAGTCGCAAAGTGTCGTTGTTTCAATTTGTCAGAAAAAGGCGAGCTTTTTCACTCTCAGTAAGGACAGGCCTTTGCAAAGTATTTCAAGTGCTGCCTTCCTTTATTTCATTCCTGTTCTGGTGAAAGACTGCCACCCAGACTCGAAAAGTTGCTGGAAATGGCATTAGCACTATTAGCAGTGCTTTGTGCAAGGTACTTCCTGACCTTCCTCCCCCATCTCATTCCCCCACTAAATTCAACATCCCAACATGCCCCAATTGACGATGCTATGTTTCATTGGCTCCGGGCAGTTGTACTCAAAGGAAAAGGAAAACTCATCGAAAAAAATGGAAAGATAATAAACCATTTTTCTCGTACATCACAGACACAATCAAATTCGCTGTGTTTTTTGTTAATATAATTGTCAGTTGCGGCTTGCAATCTACCGTCTCTGTAATTTCATATTTCCCCAAAGTTGACAGAGTTCACCGTCGAAACTCCAAATGTTAATTCAAACACGGTGTAAACGACAACCCTAAACTAAACTCTCTGTCGCCAGGTTGAAGGGGCCTTTGTCTAAACCCGGGCTTAAACTAACCCACCACCCTCTACCTCGGTCGGTATCTCCACCCACTACAACCGCCTCCCGGTACACCTTACACCCAAGTCTTATACATCGTCTTAAATTTAACCCAGGTACTTGACTGACTGCTTGAACAGATGAAATTATTCCTTATTTAAACTACGGATATTATTTGGTGTACGCCAATCATAAATGCTTCACATTGATTGGTTACGTGTGGATATGACGTTTAGTATCGACTCGTAGGATTTAGGCTTATGTGCGAGGGGTCTAGTGCAAGAATGGTCTAACATAAAGTTTACACAATTGAAATAAATTGCGATTGAAAATGTATCCTTTTTTATACATTTTGTATTGGATTATGGTTTTATTTTGTGATCAACTTTATTTATTTTGCAGATGTTTTTAGCACAGTATTAGAAATTTTTGTTATTAAGCATATTATCAGTTTATTATTATTATATTAACATTATATTAGAAAATTTCATCGTATTTAAAGTTTTATTTTTAAATTTTTATCGTATTTTTTATACTTAGAACATTATTTCAGAAACAGTATTTATGGCGCCACCGTTTTTAACTTCTTGTATATAGATGTATGATGAAATGCCTGAAAGTATGAAGAATGAAGAAAGAATGAATGTATTTAAAAAGAAATGTTATGCTTACTGTAAAAATATTTAAATTTATCAAATGAAATGTTACATTGTGCTTATTAGTTTATATTCATGTAGTATAAACTAACTCAATAAATAATAAAATAAAAAAATATGCTGTATCAAATGCTTATTAATGCACGGCCCAAGATATTTTTCCTATATCAGGATTTGTAAGTCATTCTTTTAAATTTTTAAGGACACATGAGGAGGAATTATTACGGGTTGAGCTTAAAGTCTTGTACCATTCTCAACCATTTATTTTTCAGAAGTCATGAATCGAATGGAATCTTCAAGATGCCTCTAATTAATCTAATTGTGCAATTATGTTAATTACTCAATGATGCGCTTAATGAGCGAATACAGACCCTCCATTAAATTATGTACAGCATAATTACCACTTGCTTTGGATACGTGATGCAAAAATATGATCATTACTTTCAGAGTGAAAGATACTCTCGGTATCAACTTGATGAAAAACCATCATTCAAAATCGAAGCGTTGCTTGAAGTGACTGTTGCTATTTTTTGATGACCAGATCTCATTTGTCAGGTACTTCTCCACCTTCCATTTCCTTCCCCTTTCCAACCCCATGTAGGTATGCCGTAATTTATTGATCGAAAATAAGAAAAATAAAAAAAATTATGTTACAGAGTAACACCTGAGATTATAAATCGATTAATGATGTAATGCGGCAAAAGCGTGGTAAATAAAATAATACAACGGTTCTACACAAAGACTAGTGGTCTGTGAAGTACATAATTTATAATTTAATATGATCAAAACCATAACGTGCATTCATCTTTCTTCATAAGTAACATAACGGTCTACTGGAATACGTGTGCCTAAAATAAAGATGATTCATAAAACTCCAAACTAACTTAACCTTGCTGTCTTCCAGGACATTTTAACATTAGCTTGCCGTGTATTGAAATATCAGGGCAATCTATTTCAACGCTTGCTGGAGTAAAAGTAAGAGTAAAGGAAATTGCTAAATTTAAAGTTCACCAAAATGCACATTTCAGTTAATTTAACTGCCTGTTTTACATAATTTTTAACTTTTCTTTTTCCTTCCAAAAACCCATAGTTACTCTAGACCAGTGGTTCCTAAAGTGGTCCGTATGGACCCCCAGGATCATTCAGGGGGTCCGTGGATAATTAAAATTGATTTTGGGGTCCCTGAATGACGTCAGGGGGTCCGCGGCAAGGTTTTGACACATTTTATTCATATGAAAGTTTCGTCGGGGGAGGGGCGTAATGGGATGAATGGGATGGTGTTTAGCCCCACCCCATCCTACCCCATTCCTCTATCCCATTTCGCCCCCTCCGTTGTGGTAAATTTGCCGGCACACCCTATCCCATTCCACCCCCTCCGTTGTGGTAAATATGCCGTCGCACCCTATCCCCGTTCCGCCCCCTCCGTTGTGCGCTATTCATATATCTTGCAGCGAAAACCAAAAAACATTTCGACCCCGTTTTACAAATATGGTTATTTGGGACGATTCTGAATTTTCGGCGCGGTATTGTGTATTGAAAGATCTCGTAAAATTTGTTTCACATTAAATTCAAGGAGATTTTATAAGTACTGGAAGGTAAATTACATTTTCTCTATGTAATATCGTATATGTATACTATATTACAATATGTCATCATTTGTTTTTAAACACTCACACAAATATTTTTATACGTTAAAGTTAAAAAGCTATCAGATCCTACAACAACGCAAAACAAAATACAGGGGGATATTTTGACAGTTGTTGTGGTCTTCAAATGTAATTTTCTGGTTGTCCACACCAAATACTAACGCGGGGAGTTAATACGTATAATTTGGGGGAATATTCTGCCTTTCAGACTGGTCACACTAATAACTACTATTCCCCAAAAGTACACTTGGAACCTTGAACACTTTTATCGAATGTTGATTTTCATAAAACTTTTATTAATTTTTGTAAAATATTATACCAAACCTTATCTAACCTAATAGTCTACTGGTATAAACTTGACGATACTGTAGGATCATTATAGGATCACTATAGGAACACTGTAGGCTTGCTTCACGCGGTGACAACGCGCTCTCTGTTTTATTTAAATCAGTGTCCCGGTGAAAATTTCATTAAGCCGTTGATCAAGAAGTAAGTGCAAAGCGGTTTTCAATCTGAATATCCTGGATTGTCCAATGCGCAAGCCTATGACAGCTTTAACGATAACCAGATCAACTTGAGGTGATCAAATAGTCCAGGAAAAAATCGAAATCGGAATCCACGCCTCTTTGTGGGAGGGATTTAAAAATACTTGACAAGACTTGAGAAAAAGCTTTTGGAAAGGTTGGAAAAGGTATTTGAGAGTTGTTTTTGACAGGTTGATTTCGTAAAGGCCTTTAAAAAACATTAACTCCTTTCTTACGCTTGTTTATTGTAATAACAAGGAAATTTAAAATTGATTTCACGGAATCAAGCGACGCGGAGTTTAGGGACGTCTATTCCCCATCGTAGACAAGGCAGAATTGGTACAAAATGGGTGCGGCAAGTCTGTAGTCCTTAGGTGTATAAAAAAACGGAATTTGCCACATTATACAATAAAACCACATCCGAAAAGGGGTTTATAAGTAGAAGAGTTTTTGCTCGAAAGTATTTTTTTATGGACCTAATACTTTATTTTCTTGTAGGCTTATTAAAAGACTTGTAAAACATTTTATTTTCAAAGGCCTAGATATGTTCTACACGCAGTATTTAATTGAAGCATCTATAATACTTCTAAACGATCAAATTTTCAAAAGAAAAAAATATGATTTTGCATTATTTCTCATGTCTTCATCTTAACGCTGAAAATTGAATTTGGTTTACAACAAGAACTTGGATGCGACAAAATGAGGTAACCTGCCATGCAACCAATGTGACTTTTTCTTCTGGTGAAGGGCTTTGTTCCCTAACAAATTCATATCGCAAAGAGGCGCAATTCGGTGGCTCTCCTTCAGCCTTGATTTGACACCTGATTATTTTTTGGGGTTATCTCAGTGAAGTCGATTATACTTGAATAAATTAGCCACTTTACCCATCTAAAAGCGAATGCTCGTCAAGAGATCATGCGACCTCCGCGCGCTCTGTCAAAGGTTTTCAAAAATTTGGATGCCTGGTTCTAGGAATACCAGCGCACAGTGGTTCCAAATACCCCAAAAGTCGGAATCAATTCACAGGGAGGGTTTACAGGAAAAAAATGAGATATTTTATTTCGGTATGGGTTAAAAAAAAATCGGTTTTAGTAAGTTTTACTTCGATTTCTGTATTTTATCAACAAAAATATAAAATTTAAAATAATAAAATAAAATATTTATGTCCATATCCACGCAAAAATAACGGCCAATTAACGTTAAATTTTGCTTTTTAATATTCTGATACGGACGATAAACAATCATCATCATCGTCGGTTTTAAAGATATTTGAAGAATGAATGTCAGGAGAAATTATTAAATCAAAAACTTCATTAGAAAAACGATTTGATTGTTTTTTGGGAGTTACTTGTAACTAGTTATGACAGGGTCAGATGTAACTAACATTAAATTTATAAAAACCTCATTACATTTTTCAAAAGAACATTTTCTATAATAGTTCTCGCGATATTTTTAAAAATCTTTATTTCTTTGTTACTTCTGCAGATGTAGGACTGATTGTTATATATATATTTTTTGATAGCATGCCTTTTTGCCTCAAGTACTACATTATACGGTGGAAACCTTTCTGGATCTTCGATCTTATGACATGGTACTGGTGCTTCGTAAGCTTGGCTTCCACCATGGTTAAGAGGGCTTCCTCCTCAGACATCCGTCGAGAGCGATTATCATCAAATACCTTATACGCTTTTCTCTACATAGATGCGCTCCTCGGTGAACGAATAATATTTCCTACCAATTTTGATGCAATCGGTTGTCCAGATGGTCCAAAGGTTTTCGTTGCAAACGCCAAATGAGAAAGAGGTGAACTCTTCCGAAGATCTTTGGTTTATAAGCGTTTGGATCGGTCAGAACAGTGTTTAAATTGTATTTCCGGGCGACCGCGACCGTGCTGTTTTTCAGGAGAAATCTCATATAATGTAAAAATAATCGGAGTCTCAAGCAATTTTTTATTTTCCATCAAAAATCTAGTTTCATTTCGATAAGCATTGTCCATCTTGTTTTAAAGCAAAATTTGAAGCCCGCAATCTTTTTACAGCCTTCTTTGGGGCAATTTATAAGTTTTTTTTTCGATATGAAAACCGTTTTTACATCTGTTGGCACATTGAGTTCATCACTATATCAGATAACTCCTTTTATTTTAAGAACAAATCCTTTGAAAACGAACCTGTGTCAAAAATAATATTTATGAAGCAATCAAATTTTACAGGAAGCAAATTATGTAAAAATTACTGGGCTTTAGAGACGCAAAAACGCGCAAGATTTTTTTTCTGAATATGATACTAAAATATGTCAGCTATAAAAGTGCATTAGCACATTTACGAAATATTAGGAAATATTAAACTCAAAAATCCTAAAAAGTTCCACCAAAGTTCCAAAAATCATCGTATTTTTTTTGATATTCACGAGATGTTTTTTAAAAAATATTTCCCAAATTTGTCAAATTAGGAAATGAAAAAAAAAACTTAATATCTTTAGTACACACCTGAAGGTATTGGATTCATGTAGAAAAAAGTTTGCCAGCAAGTTTTGTAAAAAGTAAACAGTCCCTAAATGTTATTTAATAAACGTTGCATTTTCACACAAACGTCCTGACTGCTCGGGAAGTCAATCTTTGCTGACGTGTTACGCAGTGACTAAACGTTTTGCTGAGTTCGGTGGTATAGGAAAAGATGCGCTGGTATGTGATGTCAAGATATAGAAACCAAATTTTGTGGTCCCAGCAATTTGAAATTTCGATTTAATTCCGACGCTCCCATACTAGTAAAACCATTGTGCAGCGGTCCGTTTGTGTGTACCTATTTAGAAGACCTTCAAGAAATAAATTTCCTGTAGGTAAATTTTCATTAATATTTTAGTTAGCTTTTTATACAGTTTTAAAAATTGCGAAAACTTACGGAGTCTTCTATATAAAACAGAAAATCTGTTCGTGAAGAAGAAGCAAAATGGTGAGCTCTAACATAGCGTATGTTAAAATTACGCAGCTTTTTCTTTCTGGAAGTTCTAGGTAACCGCAACTTTTTCGCATTTTCATGAGGGTTGGAAGGAGGAACTTAAGAAGCTGTTTGAAAATAAGACTATTTGAGGTATTTTAATTTGCTCAACATGAACATTAAAAAGGAAAATAATTTAAATTAAATATAATCATTCATAAGTCAATTAATCATAATTCTATGTAATCATTTTTACGTATCGTTGTCATCAATGTAATGTAAAAATTACAAGAGTTTTTATTAATTTATTATTAACTATGTTATCGTAAGTGACAACATAGTGAACTTAGATAATATAATATCTAATGATAGTAGTCAATAGTTATATCTATTTTGAAGTTTTTTCAATATAATATTGTTTTGCCACTCATGTCCTTGCTGGATATACAGGGTGTCCGGGGGTAAAGTGCAGTAACTTCGGGAGGTGATTCGACATGATCCTAGGAGTAAAAAAGAAAAATAAATTTTTCCGAAATTCCAACTTTTAGATGTACTTTACAGCTAAAAACGAAAAATTGCTCCGACGTGTGTAGACGGCCTTAGTTTTTGCCGTGTTGCCAAATCTATCACCCGCGTCCCCCGGTAACTAATACCCGCTACCCCCGCCACCCGAAAATGATTCGGAAATTGTCATGTTGATCTACTGCCTGCGCCAATACTAACTCCCTCCAACTCCGCTACCCGATATTCAGTCTATTTTTAAAAGCAGCGTGACCTAGGTACTTGTTGCTCATGAATGTGATATCTAATAGTTGTTAAAACTCTAATTTTAATCAAAACCCTGTTAGGGTGCCTCGATGTCGGCTTCTAAACCAACACCAGGGCCCAACACGTCCCTGGCTAGCTCTCAGCGGGACTATGGTACTCTCTATTCAGGGGGTGAGCAGCTCAAAGCTATGGAATTTCTCTCCATCTTCCGGTGACCCACGGGATCCACACTGGTCAACAATCCTCCCGCCGTAGCAGAATAATAACAAAGTTAAATCATTAAGACATGTATTGTAAACTCAAACACATACATAGGTTTCTACAGTACAATTCAATTACAAGAAATGCAAATTACACAAACCTAGCTAAAGCGTTTAACTCTCACTGCCTCTCTCTCAAAACGAAACTCTCCGAGTGGTGATTTTCGCGGGGGCCCTACATTTCACTGATTACGGACAACATTTAAAGGAGGAAATCAAGATACAGCTTACATGTAGGTTGGCAGGAACCTCGTCTCATGTGGCAGCTCCATCAGGCACTTTCGTAGTCTAAATAGACCGAACTATATGGTGCGGCAAAAGGCCGATTCTACTCAAAGGTATTTTAATAATACATCGCGGCCCCATTGAATTGGGTCCGCCGGCTACAAGTGGGCCGCGAGCGTCCGTTCGCAAAGGCGCTCAGATCTTCTCTGCCGAGTGCAGCGGAATGCCGAGTGGCAGGGCACGGGGGAGAAGCAAGGGGAAACAGGAAACGGGGCGGAGAGAGGGGGCGGCCGAACTGTGGACTCGCTGCGTTCTGTGCTCTAGGTAATCCGCTACAGGGCGTATCGTAACACTTCCCCCCGCGCTTGGAAAAAAAGCGACGTGGCAATGGAGCTGTAGGAAAAAAAAAATCCTCTTAAACTTCCATTGGGGTTTTTGAGAGATTCGTTGCTTGAGAGATGCCTAGCTAGAACATGCAATTTATGTTATAGTTTAGGTCACAATGTTTGTAGGGAATGGGTGAGGGGTACATACAATGTTTGGAAAAGAACAGTTTTGGTGAAAGTACATGGTGTGAAACAACATACAAGATTATGCAATTGAGAGATGACAATACATGGTTATGCAATTGAACAAAATAACAATACATGGTTATGCAATTGAAAAATAACAATTCATATTTGTACAATCGAAGAACAAAAAACAAGAACAAAAATGCCTGTGTGATTCTAAGGTTTCATTGGTCTGGGAGCTAAGTTTGCGAAGCGTGGATTTGTTTGGTTTCGGAGAATTTCGAAGAGGAGGACGTGGTTTCACAGATTCTAAGGATTACATTATCACTGTAATCAGACCCCTTTGAGATAACACTCAAAAGTACACTTGGGCCTTAGAAAACACTTGGTTTTGTCGAAGTTCATGAAGTGGAGACTGTGGTTGCTGTGCCGCGACTATGGTTACAGAGGTCATTGAAGAGGAGAATCCAGTGTCTGCAGACATGCCAGTACGAATCCTAAAGTGTTATTAAGGTAAACACGGATCGTATATAATGGTTATTGAAGCATAATGTAGCTCAACATAACTTGTATTGGTACGCATTCAGCGAATACTGGAGGTCAAGGTAATGATGGTTTACACATGACGATATATGCGTCACTGCATGACAGCGCAAGAGACGACATGGTTGGCATCGATAGCAAGAGTAAGAACAAACCTAGGAGCTAGCGTGCCCAAAAGGTGGTTCAGAGTGTCATAATGTATAGTGGGACAACTCAACTTGCTGTGGCACGACAAAACAACATACATATGGGCGGTATGGTCTGTGCTTTCAGGAACAAATGCGTAGAAAAATGGCAGCAGGAGGGACCTAGTAACCACAGCGCGTGCTGTCAGGAAGTGGAGCTCAGCTTGGCTGTTGGTGATGACATCCGCCTGGGCTTCTTTTTAATCCGGGAGGAATTATTATTAGAGCAAGATTCTTGAAGTTTACCTGCCTAGGGACCAATGAAGAAAAGGTTTGGAGAGAAACAAAATGTGTCCAGGTAATGAAATAAACGAAGTTTTAACCACCGACCCAGAGAGTGACGAAGAGAGAGTTTTCTAACTACATTGTGATTACATGAACATTTTCCTTTACCAGAGTGGCTTGGCGTTTGCCGAGTGACAATATGTCTTGGTTAAAAAACAACCGGCCTTCCATGGCCTATGTTAACATAAAGGTGGTAACATTTTTGTAGAATTTCAACGAACAAAACAAAGAAGTCGTGAATGAGTCACGGTAAAAGCAGAGAAACCAATTCATGAATAAAGGTTGTCAAAAGGAGACAGACGGTACGCCAAGTGCATATCGTACGTATCCAACATTCATGAATGCGTTTCGTAAAATTGAGAACGAGAACAAAAGGTGAGACATATGCAGAGAGTGAGGGAGAAAGCCTGCTGATAATTGGTCAATTTACCGATTCGCACTCCCAGTGAGGGCGAATTATGGTCAACAACAGATTTTCTTCTTCATAACATATACCTGAGAACATGATGGTGAGGAGAAAGGAAAGGAAAAGGAAAGGAGTTGAGTGACGAAACTTGCTAGAGACTGGACTAATTTCCACTTCAAACTCCATGTGAGAATGAAACATGATCAACCAGCAGATTTCCTGACTCTTTACAATTGTTAAAAGGATGAGGAGAAATTTGAATACACATTATTAAAGAGACTAATCTTTTGCGTGTATTGGGCAAAAGATTAGGGGTCATTTTAAAAAAAACTCCTGCGTGATTGTGAGAAAAGACAGACCCTTGCTCCAATTTCACAAACCTGGGGGTTTTCTTATCCGTTCCCCAGACAACGAGTTGGGTGGTTTTGTGCTCAATCGATTAACTCCCACAGCACTATGCCCCATAATTAGCAGTGAAGCTACAAACTAGTCCTTTTGGGATAGTAGATATTCCTGGGCTTCTTTCCTTTTTGCAAAGAAGTAAAAAAACAGGAGGTCCACGGGCATTGGCGTTGAATGACAACAAAGGGTTGTGGACTACGTTTCGTAGATCGCACACAAAAGGTTTGATATTATTTCGTTCGCACGACTCATGGTAAGTGTTTTAACGTCTCCACGTATAGTGTACAAAACATGTAAGTACATACAAGATAAAACTCAATTATAGACAGAAGTCAAGAGTTTATACAATGCCTCTTAAAGAAGATGGCAAGGCCGATATTATGTCGTTCGCACAAATCACGGTAAGTATTGTTATTACGTCTCCACGTCTCGTGTACAAGGGTTGTACACAATTATACACACAAGCGGTACTCATGACAAATTAATGACACACGACCAAAATACAAAAGCGGTACTCATGACAAATTAATGACACACGACCAAAATACAAAAGCGGTACTCATGACAAATTAATGACACACGACCAAAATACAAAAGCGGTACTCATGACAAATGAATGACACACGACCAAAATAGATTGTACAGAAAGGGTGGTACTCATGACAAATTAATGACACACGACCAAAACAGATTGTACAAAACGGTGCTCATGACAAATATGTCACACGACCAACTCAATAACGTTTAGCTATGAGCAAAAGTGATTATGACGAACTTCTCGTATCGTGGCTGGTATTTTAAGGATCCCTCCTATAACGGTGGATGTTCTAAGGATCTCTCCTATGACGGTGGATGTTCTAAGGATCTCTCCTATAATGTAACAGGGTTACGTTTAAATACAACACAATAAACGTTAACGATGCTTGATTTACCACATTTTATAAAGATTCGTTAGATTAACTAACTCCGTAGCCCAAGAGCGTACGATAGAGAAGATAGACAATTTGATGCTACTTCATGTGTTACAAAATACAAGGGTGATGGCAGAGTATAATTCTACTTACACCAAGTATTTAAAACAAAGACAGACCTATAATGGTTTTACATACTGTCTGTTGTGGCAACCTACAGTGAGGAAGACCAAAGAAAAGGGACCAATTACGATTTTTACATACCCTTTGTGCAGTTACAAGCATACCAGGTTATGTGCAATTTGGGTTGCAAATACTTGGTTAAAAGAACACCTAAAAGTTGTGAAAGACATACGTAACGTACAAGCAAAAAAACAAAAATAACAAAAAAGGTGGCTTTGTTATAACAACCAAAGACCGGATGATTCGGTTTTACGTACTTTAGTTGAAACGAGCCAAATTGATTTATGTACAGGGTTATAAAGACCAATCATTGGTTTTATAAATACGAGTTCCAAAATGGACGTGTCGATATCCAATTTGGGTACATGAGCATGAATTTGGGTAGGACGCCATCAATTTTTAATTTAAGAGGAAAAAATTGAAAAAAACTTATATACACGAGGGGCGACTATGTAAGTAACCACTGTTTGATTTTCATGCTAGAGATACCTCGGAAGGTTTTACAACTCATGATGAACAAAATAAAAGGAAAAAATTGTAAAAATAGTTAACTGGTTCTGAGTCGGAATTTAACACTTTGGAATTTACAAAACCCGACTTCTAGAACGACACGCCGATGGGCAATTGTCAACTACTTTACATGAACAAAATAAACGGGTGAGAAATTTCGTTTCCACACGACAAAAATGCAACAAAAAAATAAATAAAAAATTACAAAATTACATGACAAGGCAGGGTATGACATGGCATGAACATTGCGTAGTGTATGTGTTGAGACAATAAAATGGGCTCGCGACTTCCCAAACATTGAAACTCGAAAAGTGTCTCCGTTCCAAAGTGATCAGTTTTAGAACAGGTGAAAAAAAATAAAGAAAAAAACTGCCGTGAGGGAAAGAAAAAATAGTGCAAAAACAACATTTGAAAGTAACTTCAAGGAGAGTACGCATTAATTTACAAAATAATTTACAACTTGTTTCATTAACGAAACGATGGGCATGTGATTGACACAATACACGCCTGACGTAGTAAGACTTTGTAAGCTTACAAAAAAAGTGATACATACTGGATCATTTTAAGTTTGCTGAGATAGTGGGGGCAGTTTTACTTGACTCCTCACTTCCAGACTTTACAATGTCCTTAATGTGGTAATTACCAATGTGCTTTCCAGATGAGTCAGACAAGGAGTACACTAGGTCTGATATTTTCCTTAGGACTTTGGCCTTCACGAAACGTGGTGCCAGCTTAGCAGAGAAATACATGGCTCCTTGGGAAAGTGTGTTGTTCTTTCTCCAAACTATGTCTCCTGTATTGAAGGTGACATGTTTTCTACGTAAGTTATATCTGTCCGCACTCTTTTGGTGAGCCAGGAGCAAAGCATCAGTGACTTCACTGTAAATGGCCGACAGTTCTTCCAAGCGATGGGCATAGTCTGCGGTAGGGTTGCTTGTGGTGGCAGATGACGTAGGAAAGTTTGTGTCCCTATGTAGAGAACCATGGACGACTTGTTCCATACCGTGTTTTAAGAAGAAAGGTGTTATGGGAGTTGTTTCCCAACTCTCATAATATTACATTTAATTTGTAGGGTTCTGTTAAAATAAAATAAGAAGTATTGTACTCACTTGGTTTATTGATAAATACAATGTTTAAATAACAATGAGCAGTTGTTGCTTGATACACGTATCGTCACGGAGTGACGGGCCGTGCCGCGTCTCTCCCCACCTCTCGTCCCAATGGTGGTGGAAGTATCGACACTCCACATGCCTCCCCTCTTAGAATGATGATCATCCTTCCTGAAGTCGTCCTGAATCCTCTAGTCTAACAGGTGGATGAAATATTGGACTGAAGAGGTATATATAGGTACATGAAGGAGAGACAGATGATTGTGTGGAATGAAGGACACAAGTGTTCGAAGATATCTCGTGCTTAGTATGCCCATCTTTCAGGGAATCTAACTCGTCTGCCTGATCGAGTTGTTCTTTCTGGTGTTTTCTCAGTAACTTTTATTGGTGTGGTCGGTTTAATAGTGGGAATTTCATTGTCCTCCAAACCTGTTGGGAGAAAAGCAGGTTTTAGCCTATCAATGCTTATGTACTTTTGATGGCCGCGTATTTCCACCAACATTTTCTTAGAATCCCTCGTCAATACTTTGAAGGGTCCTTCATATGGCGCCTGCAAGGGAGCTTTTACCGAGTCTGTTCGAATGAAAACATGAGTGCATGTTCCCAACAAACCGTGTACAAAAGGTTTGTCATGGTTATGGTTTGTAGCTGGTATGGGTTTAATATCTTTCAACATATCGGTGACCTTTCTAGCGAATGTCTCTGGATCTGTTGGTGTTGTTTCCGTGAAAAAATCTCCCGGGAGCTTAAGTGGAGTTCCGTATGTCATTTCCGCGGGTGATGTTTTCGCAT
Organism: Limnephilus lunatus; assembly: GCA_917563855.2. NCBI lineage: Eukaryota > Metazoa > Arthropoda > Insecta > Trichoptera > Limnephilidae > Limnephilus > Limnephilus lunatus. The sequence goes on from OU830599.1 coordinate 56,272,550, forward strand.
CCTGTCGAACGCAAGATCTGAGGCCCAAGAGAATCAATGGAAGTCTTTCTGACCAACTGCTTATGGAGGCTACTTTTAGAGCACCTTTTAGTATTCTATGCCATCGCTCTATCAAGCCGTTTGCTTGCGGGTGGTACGCTGTTGTTCTTAAGTGTTTTACACCACACAATTTCATGAGGTCTTCGAAGAGCTTACTTTCAAATTGTCGTCCTTGATCCGACGTTATTGTATCGGGCACTCCAAACCTAGCTATCCAGTTCTCCATGAGAGCGAGAGCCACTGTCTCTGCCATGATATCCTTAATGGGAATCGCTTCTGGCCATCTAGTGAAACGATCTATAATGGTCAAAAGGTAGTTGTTGCCACGTGATGGAGGCAAGGGTCCAACAATATCAATATGGATATTTCTAAACCTCTCCTTGGGCAACGGTAGTGTTCCAATAGGACTGTGGGTATGCCTATTTACCTTGGCCTTCTGGCATAATATGCACGTGGTTACGAACTCTTTTACGTCTCTTTGCATCTTAGGCCAAACGAATCTTTGCCTAAGTGTTTTGTAGGTAGCTCCAATGCCGGGGTGACAAATACTGTGCATGTTATCAAGTATACGCTGTCTCCAAGCCTTTGGTATAAATGGTCTTGCAACCCCAGTAGACATGTCACACCAAAGAGTTGAAGGACTTCCGGGAATCTGGACACGTTCCAAACGCAGAGAAGTCTCGGTGTTCATGAATGCGATGAGTTCTGGGTCGTTGTTCTGGTCTAACGCCACCTTTTCATAATTGATTGGAGATGGAATTTGTATTTCTTCAATCCTTGATAATGCATCGGCTACCTGATTTTCTTTTCCGGGTGTGTAGACGATTTTTGTTGTAAATTGCGCGATAAAATCTAACTGTCGTCTTTGCCTTGGCGAATCATTATCCGCTTTTTTTGTGAATGCAAAGCATAAAGGTTTATGGTCAGTATATATGGTCACTTCTCTACCCTCAACCTGTCCTCGGAAGTACTTAATTGCTTCGTAAATGGCTGTGAGTTCTCTATCATAAGTACTGTAATTTTTTTGTGCGTTGTTAAGTTTCCGCGAAAAAAATCCAAGCGGTTTCCATTTTCTTTGTTTTTCTGTTCGTTGTTGGAGAGCTGCGCCTACTGCGAAATTTGATGCATCCACCATTATTGCGAGGTCTGATGATATTTCTGGATGTGTGAGGAGTGTAGCATTAGCCAAATCAACTTTGGTCTGGTCGAATGCCCAAATGAGCTCCTCTGTCCATTGGATTGGTTGCTTGTCCGCTTTATTTGTGTTGGCTATAACGGCGTACAACAATCGTTGGGCCTCCACAGCCTTTGGAATGAACTTTCGGTAATAATTTAACATACCTAAGTATCTGCGCATGTCTTTTGCTGTTTTTGGTCTTGGGAAATCTTTGATGATCTCCACTTTGTCAGAAAGTGGAGTCGTTCCCTCATTTGAAATTTGGTAGCCAAGGAATTTAATACTGGATTGACCAAACGTACTTTTTTCGGCGTTAATGATCAAACCGTGTTCCTCAAGACGTTTGAAAACCATTTCGAGGTGTTCCATGTGTTGATTTTCGTCTTCGGATGCAATCATGATGTCATCGATATATGCAAAACAAAATTCCAAGCCATTCAGTACTTGGTTTATAACGCGTTGAAACGTCTGTGCCGCGTTACAAAGCCCAAACTGTAACTGTGTGAACTCAAAGAGACCAAATGGTGTTATGATGGCAGTCTTTGGAATATCACTCGAACTAATGGGAATTTGGTGGTATGCACGGACCAAATCTATAGTGCTAAATATGTTGGCTTTAGACAGCTTGTGAGCGAAATCGTTCAGTTGTGGAATCGGGTAACGGTCTGGAATCGTCTGAGAATTGAGCCTGCAATAGTCTCCGCAGGGTCTCCAACTGCCGTCCGATTTTTGTACCATATGTAAAGGGCTTGCCCAACAGCTTTTTGATGGCCTACATATTCCTTGTTGTACCATAAGGGCAAATTCCTTCTTTGCTGCCTCTAACATTAGCGGTGTCATTCTTCTGGCTCTAGCTGAGGTGGGCGGTCCAGTTGTTTCAATACAATGGGCTACAGAATGTTTTACTTCTACTTCTCGGTTGAAAGGTCGTGTAATTGCAGGGTACCGTTGTAGACATTGGTGGTATTTGCTTGTATTGTTGACCGTAGATATACCCGTACTTGCATAGTTAATGCGCTGTCCCGTTGAAGTTAGCCCCGTCGTTGCGTCAATGAGTCTCCCTTTCCGAAGGTCCACTAGAAGATTAAAATTTTCTAAGAAATCTGCCCCCAAAATTGCGCGCTCGACTTCGGCTATGACAAATGTCCATGGAAATGTTCGACGCAAACCGAAGTTAACCATCATTCGGCGTAGTCCGTGCGTCTTGATAGGAGTACCATTTGCTGCGTAGAGGGCCACATTTGGCTCGTGTTGTTCAATTGTTCGCTGTGTTTTGAATTTTGTGGGAATTACAGATATCTCCGCCCCGGAATCTATCAAAAAGTTTATATTGTTTTGCCGGTCCCAGATGTGCAACCTTTTTCCAATTTGCTCTATGTAAGTTGCATTGACACAGAGCTTCTTTAGTTTTCCGAACTCTTTGTCGTCGGCGACCAATCACAGGGCGCGATGCACTTTTTCGCAAGTTTCCCGAACTTATAATGATACCAGCATCGTTTGTAATCTTTTTTTGTTTGATATCTGTTACGCGCTGATGACCTTATTCGCCTCTGTTTATTAATTTCCATTACTTTTCCATCGCTTATTTTAGTTGAGCAGGATGAACTAGGAAAACCTTCTTCTACGTGGCATACTTCATTGCTGCTATAGACATCTGTCATTTTGTCGGCGATTTCTGCTAGCTTGTCCAAGTCCTGATCAGCCGATACAGTCAGTATAGCTTGCATGTTATTAGGCAGCCGTTGTAACCACAGCGTCCTGAAGAGTTGCGTGTTAATGATGGTGGGTCCTGCCAGTTCTTTCATCTGACGTAATAGCTGGGATGGTGTATTATCTCCAAGCTGAAGACCGTATATGAGCTTGGCAGTTTTTTTTCGTTCGGACTCTGTAAATCTAGTCACCAATGCCGATCTTAATGTGGCATACATATCCCGTGTGGGTGGATTCAAAACAATGTCACTAACCATGGTTAGTGTTTCACTGTCCAGGCAACTTACGATCGAGTAGTATTTTGTTGCATCGGAACTAATGCCGGCTATGATGAACTGAGCCTCAATTTGCGTCAACCACAATTGACACTTGTCCCGCCAAAAAGGCGGCATTCGAACCCCCACTTTTGCAACCTGATGACTAGTGCCCTGGTCCGTCATATCTTTATCGTTATTTTGCTGCGTGTTAGCCATTAAATCGCTTGGGCAACTTTAATTGTAATGGTGTGCAGTCTCAAATATAATAAATTTGTAATTTATTATAAATACGTAACTTATAATATTATTAAAATTGATTGACTCCGTGACGTAGTTTATTTGTGTTAAGAAATTTACGTTAGTGAAACGCCAAGTGGTACCTCTACTATATACTAGCAATCTACACAGAACCCTACGTAAGGAACTAGGTAATTAACAGCGGTATCGAAACGTCAAAATTGTTAAAACGGCAAATAAAAGGGACAATAAAAGGAAGCCGGCCTTGCGTTGTGCGGTCGAGTACACAAGATGCCCTTTTCTAGAGGCAACTTTACTCGTTTAGGCTCAGCCGCTCGGGTTTCGATTTAGCGGTACAAAATTACTTTCAGTGTGTAGGTACGCGGTCAAATAATATTCCGATGGCGTAAATAATATTAATTTCGCGTGTTTTTATCGGGGTCACCAATTTATGGGAGTTGTTTCCCAACTCTCATAATATTACATTTAATTTGTAGGGTTCTGTTAAAATAAAATAAGAAGTATTGTACTCACTTGGTTTATTGATAAATACAATGTTTAAATAACAATGAGCAGTTGTTGCTTGATACACGTATCGTCACGGAGTGACGGGCCGTGCCGCGTCTCTCCCCACCTCTCGTCCCAATGGTGGTGGAAGTATCGACACTCCACAGTGTGTAACCAGTGGCCAGATTAACAGTGTTGTTCATAGCGGCCTGAATTTTATCTAGGTTTTTACACCAAGTGCGTTGATCTTTATCAACTAGAATAGCTAGAGCTGTGTTGATTGTTTGGTTGTAACGTTCGACAGTGTTATTTTGGGGAGTGTACAAGGTGTTATAATAAATGTCCTTGATTCCGTATTTGGCAAGAAATTCTTTGAATTCCTGGGCAATAAACTGTTTTCCGTTAACAACAATTACGGTTCTGGGTGTTCCGTAAGGTATAAAAATGTGTTTTTCCAGAAGTTTGATGATGGCGGACGCATTGGCTCTTTTTAAAGGGAAGATCCAACAGAATTTGGTGAAAACATCCACTACACTAAGTATGTGCATGTGTCCGGCATAACTTCGAGGAAAAGGTCCGACGAGGTCCATTGACAATGACTGTAGGGGTCTGTCGGCACGTTTGGGGTTACCCATTAGGCCGGCAGGTGCTGCCGTGCTATGTTTATAGGCTTTACAAGTTTCACATTTAGAGATGTAATTGCGAATTTGTTTGAAAAGACCAGGCCAGTAATACTTCAAGGAAATCTTTTTATACGTCTTGAAAGTTCCTGGGTGTATAGAGTCGGGAGCACTATGATTGTCAATTATTATTTGTTCTCTTCCTTCGAGGGGAACGACAAGTTTCCAAGAGAGGATGGATAGTGGTGCCTTGCAATTACGGTATAGTTGTCCTTCTTTTATGATAAAATTAGGAAACTTTTGTTGATTATTTTTACAACCTTCGAAGATTTTCAAGTACCATTTATCTTTTGTAGATGGAGGGGGGGCAATTGTGTCAACATTTAATGAAGCCAATTCAATTCTTGAAAGAGCGTCAGGAACAATATTGTCCGCGCCTTTACGGTGTACAACATCAAAATTGAATTGAGACAAACGGGGGGCCCAACGAGCGAGTCTACCGGAGGGATTACTTAAAGAGATCAGCCATTTCAAACTACTATGGTCTGTGACTACAGTAAATTTGCTACCGTCTACGTAACCGCGGAAATGGTGAACAGAATCCAATACAGCCAATAACTCCTTTTCGGTAATTCCGTAGTTTTTCTCGTGTTTATTTAATGTACGGGAAAAATACGCTACAGGGTGTTCGCCATCTGGGAATTCTTGAGTTAGGACTCCACCGATTCCTACGTTGGAGGCATCCGTGTGGAGGGTAAAAGAGAGTGCAAAATCCGGGCAATTCAGAACGGGGGCTTTTTGAAGGGCATTTTTTAAAGTTGTAAACGCTTCTTCAGTTTCAGCAGACCATCGGAAGTTGCTGACACCTTTACGGGTGCCGGTGATTTTATTTAAGGGGGCTGCAATTGTGGAAAAGTCTTTGATGAATCTTCTGTAGTAACCTGCAAGTCCAAGGAAACCTTTGACTTCCTTCGCGTTTTTGGGTCGGGGAAAATTTGCCATGGCTTCCACCTTAGCGGGGTCTGTTCTTAGACCTTTTTCGTCGACAATGAATCCCAAATAACGTAAACGGGACTTACAGAATTCAGACTTCTTCAAGTTGATGGTTAAACCAGCGAACTTGAGTTGTTGAAAAACCTTTTCCAACATTAATAGGTGTTTTTCAAAGGTGTCGCTGACGATGATGAGGTCGTCAAGGTAACAAAACAGGCTGTTATCGACTTCAGGACCGAAGAGTTTGTCCATCAGTCTTTGTAATTCGGCGGGGCTGTTCTTTAGACCAAAGGGTAATCTTTTAAAATGGAACATTCCCCTACCAGGTACAACGAAAGCAGTTTTTTCACACGATTCTGCGTCCAAAGGTATTTGCCAAAAAGCTTTGCTTAGGTCAACAGAGGAGGTGAACTTGGCGTTGCGCAGTTTGTCTAAGGTCGCGTGGACGTAAGGTAAGGGGTATGCGTCAGCTTCCGTACAAGAATTTAAACGTCTACTGTCGAGACAGAAACGTGCAGAGCCATCTTTTTTGGAAACCAAAAGAGTTGGGTTGGTCCATGCACTTCTGCTGGGAACCACCACACCCATTTTTAACATTTCATCAAGTTCTTTTTCTAAAAGTTTAAGCTTTTGGGGGGCTAAGTTGTAATAACGTTGCTTTATGGGTGGGCCATTGGTTTTAATGTGGTGTTCTACCAAATTTGTCAAACCCAATCCACATTTTTCGAAAGATATTGATTCAAATTTATTGACCATTTCCTTTAGTTGGAGAGCTTGGTCCGTGCTTAAATTTTCGTGAGGTATTATTGTGCGGATCTCACTAATTTGAGCAGCAGTGGAGGTTTCGCCAAGAGTATTAAATACTTGGGGGGCAACGTTAAAAGCCTTCCAGAAGTCAACGCCAAGGATGAAATTCTGGGATATAGAGGGCACTATTAGAAAATTGATTGTAATTATTTTATTGTTACAATTAATTGGCAGTGCAAGGGTACCGATGACCGGCTGGGAAACATTATCCGCAGTCGTCAGGTGTGTTGTTTGTGGCGAAATTTTAAAATCGCTGTTAACAAAAGGCAGGTGAGCATTGTTGCCAAGACAGCTGACAGATGCACCGCTATCAAGTAATCCGGAAAAGGGCACATTGTTAACAGAGAAAAGAGCATAGGGTCTCCCATCTTTAGCTTGTTTGCAACAAACCGAGGAAACATTTAAGGCCTGGTTAAAATACTTAATGTGTGATAACCAATCAGTCCATTCTTTAGACCTTGGTTCAGAATGGGTGCCTGAGAGGTTATTATTTAGTTTTTTGGCCGCTTCATGTAGAAATTTGTTGGGGGCTTGGAGAAATCCACCTGAGGTCTGACATCGCTTGGGTTTTGTAACCTTTCTGCATTGTGCCTTGATTTCTTAAAAATGTTGCGCAGTTCGTCGCGTGGAGGAGAGCGGTCCCTAGAGTGGTGTCTCTTGGAGGTTCGGGGTTCCTTGGATTCCAGAAGTCTTGCTTGCTTGAAACAAGTAGCGGCCAGGTGGCCTACTTTTTTGCAAAAGGAGCACACTTTTTTGTTGTCGAATTCTGGCTTTAAACCAGACGAACGGCTTGGCACAACCAAATTATTCGACACATTCTTTATGTTTTTCCTATCCTGGTACGATTCCAGGAGGAGACAGACTTCGTTTAGCTGGGCCAGGGATGCAATTTTCTGTGAGGTGATGATGTTCTCGTATTTGCTTAAAAGGCCATCAGTTATGACTGGTAATAGTTCAGCTTCCGGAACAGGATGTGAAAGCTTGATGTTGATGGATTCAGCCCTTTCTATGAATGTAGCCACAGGTTCATCTACTAGTTGTTTAATAGATAGTAGAGATAGTTTGATCCGGTGCTGGGCCTCCTTTTTTCCAAAGCTAGAGATTAGGGCAGCTCTGAGTTTATTCCAATCTTTGCATTTAGTCTTTTGGATGCGGTGCCACGGAATTAATTCTGGGGAGATGAGTTCTATAAAGTTTCTCCGTAGAATCTCGAATGGGATATTTTTGATTGTAGCCGTTTCTTCAATACGGTCAATGAAATCCAGCACATCGGAGACGCCATTATATTTGACTTTCCAAGAGGATAAATCGTAAGTTTTATCTTGTGTCAAGATGGGTGCGACGTCCTGTTTTATCATTACATGCGGCGTAGGTCCTTTGTCAAGATTATCCAAAACTTGCGTAGCCGAACGTGAATTATTTTCGTTGGAGGGGGCGAGATTTATTCTCCTAATGTACTTTTTGTTGAATAAAAGTGCATATGCCTTCAATGTAGATTTAGATTTGCTTGATGGCGAGAGTCCTCTATCCCTTAAAGCAGCTTGTAAGTGGGCTTTGGATAAACTATGCACATTGGGAATGGTACCCAAGTTGGATGGTGTAATAGCTTGCTTGTCCTCCATTGTGAGTTTCCTGGGTGGTGAGGAGAAGAAAAAAAATTGGCCAGGGGTTTCCTTTAGAAAGCGCAAAATTAATTTTTGTGAGGCACTTTTCACTTGGTGATCACTGTTGGCACTTCCAAAATGTGTTTGGTATACGTGACACCAGAATTCTTGTCAAAGGGAGGCAGACGAGAAAAAATTTTGCGTGGAAAGACCTTAGTGGTAAAGGTTTTTGTATTTCACTGACCACTTTTGAGAAAACTGTGAAATTCACAAGTATTTATTTATTTTAGAAAAATTTTTTGCCAGGACTGACCTTTAGAAAACAGGTTTTTTATTTTCACAAATCACTTTGCACTGAGAAAGGCACTAAAGTTCACAAAAGGCACTTTTTTGGCAAATAAAGGACAAACTTCCGGATGAAAATGACTGAATATGGGGTTTATTGCTTCCAACCATATTAAAATTATTTTATTTATTCATGGAATCAGTCATTGGCTTTATTATTATTCCACTTTTTACTTATGTAAGGGAAAAAACACAATTCACTTTCACTTATGCTGAAAAAAAACAGTACCTATAATGTATAATAGGGAAAGAAAGTCATTATTTTGTCCATTTGGAGAAACATTAAGTTGTACTAATTTGACAGACACAAGTGGGCCAATTGGTATATTGTGCAGAAATAATAAAAATACGTAAGTCCGAAATTTTCATTAAGGAATTCGCAAAATAACTGGGGTTCCAGAATCAAATTTATAATAATGATTTCCGTTGGTATCCTGTTCAATCATAAAAGCGGTTTGGATTTAAAACGCTGCCTAGCAACAGTCCGTTGGGATTTCGGCGCGAACAAGGCATATCGCGTGAAACATCGGCCGTTAGATTTGGCGCGGATCGCTGTTGCTACGCACTCGTTGTTTGGTGACGCGTGCGCAATCAGATTCGCGGACAAAGGCTGGCGCTTCGGGTATTCAAAATGGCCGTTGTTTCAAATGCGATTTAATTCATAATTACAATCAGATCTGTTATGGATCTAATTTACATATTGGTTTCTGTGGTTTTTTCACAGGATTCACTGTAGAATATCAAGGCATAATTAATGTTTACAAAACAGTTGTTATGCGGGAAGGATTTCGACAAGGAAAGGTCCCGCAAAGCGACCGGGATAGAGAAAAAAAAAATTCCAACCCCACGTTCGGGCGACAGTTGTTAGGGTGCCTCGATGTCGGCTTCTAAACCAACACCAGGGCCCAACACGTCCCTGGCTAGCTCTCAGCGGGACTATGGTACTCTCTATTCAGGGGGTGAGCAGCTCAAAGCTATGGAATTTCTCTCCATCTTCCGGTGACCCACGGGATCCACACTGGTCAACAATCCTCCCGCCGTAGCAGAATAATAACAAAGTTAAATCATTAAGACATGTATTGTAAACTCAAACACATACATAGGTTTCTACAGTACAATTCAATTACAAGAAATGCAAATTACACAAACCTAGCTAAAGCGTTTAACTCTCACTGCCTCTCTCTCAAAACGAAACTCTCCGAGTGGTGATTTTCGCGGGGGCCCTACATTTCACTGATTACGGACAACATTTAAAGGAGGAAATCAAGATACAGCTTACATGTAGGTTGGCAGGAACCTCGTCTCATGTGGCAGCTCCATCAGGCACTTTCGTAGTCTAAATAGACCGAACTATATGGTGCGGCAAAAGGCCGATTCTACTCAAAGGTATTTTAATAATACATCGCGGCCCCATTGAATTGGGTCCGCCGGCTACAAGTGGGCCGCGAGCGTCCGTTCGCAAAGGCGCTCAGATCTTCTCTGCCGAGTGCAGCGGAATGCCGAGTGGCAGGGCACGGGGGAGAAGCAAGGGGAAACAGGAAACGGGGCGGAGAGAGGGGGCGGCCGAACTGTGGACTCGCTGCGTTCTGTGCTCTAGGTAATCCGCTACAGGGCGTATCGTAACAACCCATTAATTTAGTGTTTTTTATCTAGTGTTTATGTCTTACTTAAACAACATATTTATTCAGTGCTTGTTTTCTTCGAAGATTTACAGTAAACATCGAGTTTTATTTATGTGTTATTTTTGTCCGTTTACGAATTTACGAAGCCGCAGATGAAATACGCCACAACGTACGAATCGTAAACAATATTACTGTACGTTTACATGCTTGCCTGCAAGCAGAAGGTGGACATTTTGAAAATTTATTAAATTAGTGAAAAACGATGATATTAGTTAAGTGTTCAATTAGTTATTTATAATTTGTATAGTAAAAAGTGTAACTTCATATGAATATTGTTATTTTAGTGCAGTTCTCAGTTGAATTTGGTTTAAAACATTATAAAACATACGATTTTGTTGCACATTGTAAAACGGCGAACTGTCAGTCTTGTTATTGTTTACAATTTACATGTGGTTTCCATGGATACGTGCCACTCATAAATATGCAACGTTGCCACATTGACACTGTCAAACTCACAGCGAATTTATCGGGTAAGTTTGTACCTGCACTAAAGATTTATAGCAGGTATATCTTTTTGTATGAAAAAAAAAAAGTTGGAATTTCGGAAAAAGTTAATTATCTTTTTTACTCCTACGATCATGTCGAATCACCTCCCGAAGTTACTGCACTTTACCCCCGGACCCCTGTATTATATAGATAGTATTCAATAATACAAAATGAATAATGAATAATTAATTATCTAACTAACTAACCATCACGCCGTTTCCCGCAGAGAGGACGGACCGCCAAACAACTCGGTCTTGGCACACACTCTTTGCCTCATTCACATTCATACATTGTCTCATACATACTCTTCTATTATTCTGACTCTTTCCATAACCCATCTCAAGTATCTAATTCACTTGATCGTGCCATGTCTTCCTCGGCGTCCCCGACTTCTTCTACCATTCACATTTGCGTCATGTAATCCCCTTACACTCCTTTTTTCGTTCATTCGCTCTACGTGCCCAAACCACCTGAGGGTCCCTTTCTTAATCTTACTCATTATGCTTACATCAGCCTTGCATCGCATTCTTTGCGGATCTCCACATTTCTCACACGATGATATATGGTTTTAATACACATACGCCTCAGGGATCTCATTTCAAAAGCATTCATTCTGCTTTCATCCCTCCTCTGCCAGTTCCAGGCCTCACTGCCATACATCAGTGTAGGTACCAAAACTCCACTGTGGACTACTAGCTTCGCTTCTTTAGACAGTTTTTTTATTAGCTCCAACGGCATTCAGTTTTCCATTAATCCAGTTACCTGCATTTAATTTTCTTTCAATATCTCTTATCAGCCTTCCCATCTCTCGTAAACACACCACCCAGATACACAAACTCATCCACCTGCTCCAAGTTCTCATCAGTCACAACTATATTGCAAATTATCGATAACCACTAATCAAAAAAATAATAACAAATAATCAACACTCAATAATCAATACATTATCAGTTAACAGTAAAAATAAACAATTTATTTAACTATTGCCTACGATAAAAAAATATAGACTTAATAAAAAAAATATTTACACGCTATCGTGCAATCCTTTTGATATCAATCAATATCTTTGATTCATAGTCAATCCTCGCTATCTATTTCCATTTAGCAGTTTTGGCTTTTAAATTCCATAACTCACCGACAGCAAATGCAGCGGAACCTACAAAACTTTCTTTTAGAAATTTAGTTGTGAAATATAACCACGAGCGCCGTGATAACTGCAAGGGGAGGGAGGATTGAATTATCACTTACCCGTTGGCGCGCTGCCCAGGAGGCCTTGGGAGTCCAGCCTCCCCTTTTCTATGTTCGGGGAGTTTAATATGTTAGAAAATTAATGTTTTGTCAATTTTCGGTTAAATTACCTAATACTAACGTGTTTAATGTCGTAATTATATCACTTAAACCCCGTTCTGATTAGGTAAGTATTTTAGTCGAGTAGCGAGTATTTTAGTAACTACACACGTCCGAACACCATACATTTAGTAGTAAGTAGTGCATTTTGGTCAGTCAAGTGGCGAGTTACTTGCTACTCGACTAAATTACTTGCCCAATCAGAACAGGGCTTTAATTCTAGAAAAAACTTTTTGTGAAGGTAAATTAAGAACCAAATAATTTTAAAACGTGTACCTACTTAACAAATTAATTGTAAAATGATAATATAATTACTTCATTTTTATTTACCATCAGCTGAAATCTCGGCATCGTCCGGGATTTACACAAAGTTTTTTGAAATCAGCTATAGACTAGTAAAGTTTCTATGATTCTCTTTATTTTGAATGTCAAGTATGCAAAATTTCATTAAAAAATCAACAGAGATTATTAGAGGAAATATAAAATTCTGCTCTAATGAGTAGAAAAACGGGGAGGGGGTGATTTTTCGAAATCTCATGAAGACAGTGGTCTTACCCCTGTTTTGAAGGTCATGTGTGTAAAATTTCATCAATCTCGGAAAAAATAGGAAGGTTAATGTCTTCATCTATCTATAGATATTACCTATATACATAAATACATCTTTTTAAAGTACTTATATGTAAAGGAATACCTACCTAGGGTTCCTTTGTGTTCGAATAATGAATTGCTTTTCAAATGTCATTCATTGTTGTGTTGTCATGGTGATATTAAAAAAACCTTGTTTTTTTACTAGCCATGTGGCAGACATTGGAGTAATCAAATAATTAGGAAAATAATTTAACTTATTTAAGATCGACAAATAAACTTGAAATGTAGTTTCTTTGTTTACAGAGAAACACGTGATTTGTTTTGTCATTACAAATAAAAAAAATACAACAATTAGACAAATTGTCTTATAAAACTACATTTTTAGTGACGAGAAATGGAAAAGTTACGATTCACATCAATATTCACATTTACAGTGTCAGCAGCATCGGATGGAAAAACCAATGCGATCTGCATAACCTTAATCGAGACACCCGATGGACATGTATTTGATATTCCCGATCATTTGAAACATGCAAGCAAACACACCGCAATTCAGATAGAGAAGTCATTATCATCCTTATGTAAGAGAAATTTTTAGTGAAGTTTATTAACTCTATTAATCTATTGAGAACTAAAAGTGAGTTGAAAGGATGTACACATTTTTAGACATATCAATATGTGACTACTTGTTGACTATTACGAGTGGCGACATGTAATGTTAATGTTGTGTTGTTTGTATATACATGTAATGTTGTGAAGTTTATATATATATATCAATCGTCCAGATGATTAGTCAAAAATCTCCGAATATTAAGTTTTGAGTTAATGAGGAAAGCAATATTCGGATGCTCACCATAAATCAATTATCATTTTCACATGCCTGTAATTTAACAGTCCAATACATTAGTATGCCATTTTGAAATTTCCTACTAGTAACCCAGAAAACTTTAAGAATTTTCGAATAATTTTTTTGTTCATTTCACTACAAGTTTTTCTGCATTATAATTAATTTGGCGGTGTTTATGGTTAATCTAAGATAAGAGGGTACACGTTTACATATAACTGTATAATCAACTCAAATTTCGATTTTTTGTAGATTTGGACGATCGATATATAAGTAAATCCTTGAAAATCATGGGATTCATACATAGCATATGAAAACCGTTCAAAAACCCCCTATCCATTATAACTTTATATACCTCATTGGTCAGAAGCAAATTGGAATATAAGAGTTATCTAAAAACCCCCACTATGTAAAATATTTAAAAAAACTTGACTCTGAAAAAAAAAATCTGTTACCATAGCTTGGATTAAATACCTTATTCCAATCTTACGAGGAACGACTCCAACACTTTAATTTTACAACCCTGGAAAAAAGAAGACAATTTGCTGACTTTTTACATTGTCTGAGGAATATTCATATTAAAGTTCAGACTACAATAGACGATATTCAAGGGGTCGATTCCATCTAGAATTATCTAATAACTATTTAGCATTCTTTAATCCACTGTCTCAAATGTGTCGTCTAACAAAAGGTCATAATACTATCGAATGCGACTCGTAATTAAAGGAGTCGTAATATATTCCATCTAGAAATATTTAATAACAATATAGCATTCTTCAATCCACTGTCTCGAATGTGTCGTCTAACAAAAGGTCATAATACTATCGAATGCGACTCGTAATTAAAGGAGTCGTAATATATTCCATCTAGAAATATTTAATAACAATATAGCATTCTTCAATCCACTGTCCCGAATGTGTCGTCTAACAAAAGGTCATAATACTATCGAATGCGACTCGTAATTAAAGGAGTCGTAATATATTCCATCTAGAAATATTTAATAACAATATAGCATTCTTCAATCCACTGTCTCGAATGTGTCGTCTAACAAAAGGTCATAATACTATCGAATGCGACTCGTAATTAAAGGAGTCGTAATATATTCCATCTAGAAATATTTAATAACAATATAGCATTCTTCAATCCACTGTCTCGAATGTGTCGTCTAACAAAAGGTCATAATACTATCGAATGCGACTCGTTATTAAAGGAGTCGTAATATATTCCATCTAGAAATATTTAATAACAATATAGCATTCTTCAATCCACTGTCTCGAATGTGTTGTCTAACAAAAGGTCATAATACATCGAATGCGACTCGTAATTAAAGGAGTCGTAATATATTCCATCTAGAAATATTTAATAACAATATAGCATTCTTCAATCCACTGTCTCGAATGTGTTGTCTAACAAAAGGTCATAATACTATCGAATGCGACTCGTAATTAAAGGAGTCGTAATATATTCCATCTAGAAATATTTAATAACAATATGGCATTCTTCAATCCACTGTCTCGAATGTGTCGTCTAACAAAAGGTCATAATACTATCGAATGTGACTATATAGATATCTATGAAAAGCGAATTAGTAATCTTTTAACATGACTTGTCATGGAGAATAGTTAAATGTGAATAATTATTATTTACTCTATTTATTATTCTCTTTTTGCATCATATTTTAATATAATTTTTTTACTTTTCTTATCTCTCTTTATATTTTTATTTATAGCTTGTAACTAACTAACTAACCATCACACCGCAGAAAGGACGGACCGCCAAACAACTCGGTTTTGGCACACACTCTTTGCCTCACTCACATTCATACATCGTCTCAAACATACTCTTCTATTATTCTGGCTCTTGACATGGTCCAACTCAAGTATCTGATTCACTTGATTGTGTCATGTCTTCCTCGGGCATCCCCGACTTCTTCTACCATTCGCATTTGCGTCGTATATTCTTTTTTACATGTAGCTTTTATTTCTAATTATTGTTAACATCTCTACTCAAAGAAAACAAGTCTTAAACTGTGCATTCTGTGAACATTTTCAAGTGCATTATTGACATTTACGCTCTTTACTATGTAAATGTTTCAAAACAATAAATAAATAAACTAGCCTCAAAGTCCGAATTTTGGTATTACAGTAGCACGGTTTCAAGTACCCTTACCGCCTAAGAAGTTATCTCCGCCCTATCCTATTCAGCACTCCCACAGCGGAGGTAAAAACAGAAGTGAATTTAGCATTTTCCCCAAAGCCAGATGTGAATTTCCGTGTTATTTTCAGCCAGCGGCCATTAAACGCAGACTGCAGATATGCACACAACTCGGGCCCCATTCCTGGGTGCACTAGCGGCCGAGAGGAAGGGAAGATTTAGGGGGAGGGGAATTATGTATTATTGCACGCGAGTTGTGCATGTAGCAGAAGTGCACTGTACTGCAATAAAACAAACAATTTGCTGCAAGTGGCGGTTAAGCGTTTTAGTGTAATGAAAACACGCAATAACATGGCAACGCCGGGTTGAATTTACCAATCAACTGCGAATGTATTACAGATGTACAAACTCGTCTGTGCAGTTATATCTGTTTAGGTAACTGTAGATATTTGAGTTTCCGATGCCAACATTTTTTTCGATCGTTCGTTTGGTCGTCTTGTGATCGCACACGTAGATAAGTTTGTAATTCTGTACAGATTTTCAACATGCACACACCTATAAACTTTTTTGTATTGTCGGGTGTATTACTACCATTCAAAAATATATAGATTGAAGGATGATGCATAAGTACATAATATTAAAAATTTGTGCTTATTGCTAGTTGGTAATTTCTTCCAATCAACTCATTAATATCTGAGCTTATGTTTTCGTATGATTTCGGGGCATTGCTCCGACACGCATTGGCTATTTGAGGGTCCCTGTGGTCAAGGGTAACAGGCTCTTGACTAGCAATCCGGAGGTCGCGGGTTCAGTGCGCAAGTAAATTTTATTTGATTATTCGGTGTTCACTTTTCAGGACTCTCTCGGAACTTTGCCTTGCACCGCAGGGGGAGGGATGGATTCATACGTCCGTCACTCCTGGATACACTGACCCCCGAATTCTACCCACACCTCGTACCTTTTTCCTTTCAGAAGTTCTTCTCTTTCCTTTCCCTTAAAAGACCCTCCACACATCATCCCCAAAGATGACATAGGCCCTGAGGGGAATTATTTAGAGGAATTTAAAAAAAAAATACATTCCTTTATAGTTCTATTCGTTTACGTGCTTCACCGAATAAAGTTGTTTTTCAAATCTGAAGCTTTCACGTCAATTTAATTTATAAATTTATCAAACAATAATAAAGTTTTATGTCACGCGGATGTTATACGGAAGTTCTGTAAGTGGATAGTAGATGAGTGAAGTTAATCCATGTCGTGGGGTCGCTGTAACATTCCTAATAATAATAATTAATACAACGCGTTGTGTATTCGCAATTTCGCACAACTTTCAGATACCTACTCTTTCGCGTACTTGGTGCTTTATTGTGATTCGTGGGGGGAGATGCTTGCCTAATATTGATCTGAACGGAGTCGTAATATTTTGTAAACTTGCAGGTCGGATTAAAAATTAAAAAAATATATATTACATTAGCTCCACACTGCTGTGCGGAAAAATCGCTCAGGTCCTATGTTATCTTTGTGGATGATTTGTGGTGTGTCTTTTCATGGAAAGGAAGGAGAGGAAGTTCTTAGAAAAAAAGGGTATGTTGGCTGGGTAGAAATCTGGGGGTTTCGGTTTGGGAGTTCAAAAGGTCAGGTCAAATCTGTCTTTCCCGATCCGGCCCGCCACACAGTTAGTGGGCAAATGCATCCTCCGCTAAGACCTAGATAAAATTTACCCAATGAATCCGGGCACCCCACCTAAGTCACTAAACGTACCAAACCACTTGGGCTGATTCGTGGCAGGTGTGTTGGTTATCCAATAAATGGTTCCCGGAGCTGCAGTACCGATACCATCCTCTTAAACTGAGTCTTCTAATTGGAATATTTAACCAAAAAAAATAATATGTAAACAATACTAAACATGTGTAGGTAATTTAGATAAATTACATAAAATATTTGAGTAATATTAAAAAAAATTAAATACACGCACCATAAAACTATAATAATTATATAATATGAAAATGAAAATGAAAAAAAAAATGCAAATTGTAACATTATGAGCTAGATTTCGTGATATTATGTTTACGGTAACATTTGAATTTGTGACAAAAGAAATTTGCATAAGAAGAATGATTTTTTTAACAGAAGATATTAGGAACTGTAACCTACTCTTAAAAAATTAAAACATTTTTTGATCTGGAAAGAATCGCATACTTGTGATCTCTCGAAAGAAACCATTTATTTGTTCTGAATGCAATTATTTATGTTCTCCAAAATGACCTTGAAAAAAATTACATCTTTGCGATTCTTTCCAGGATATAATAAACCATCCCTTTGTTCTGAATGCAATTATTAATGTTCTCAAAAGTTATATGACAGAATCTCATTCGTGTGATATCTTGAACGAAACCATTCCTTTGTTAAGAATATTATGAACTAAATATGCAATTTGGCTGTCCTGAAACGGGAATCACAGTTGGACAGGCAAAGCATCATTTTGTAATGTATTGCATTGTAATATATATATATAAATAAACGAATTTAAAAAAAAAAAATTGAAAACTCTTTAGGTTTGAGACATGAGGTAATTGTGTACATAACGTTTTCCCAAATTAATCGTTATAAGAAACACATTATACTTTACTGGTTTTTAAAAGTAAAGTTCGTTATTTTCCTTGAGGCTGAATTACACCTGCCTAGTGCTCGGTCGAGTAACAAAGCAAGTGACTAAGCTGAGCAACCTTTTGTGAGTAGAGGTTATCACACGTAGAAGAGACAGTGGGCAAGTCAGTTAATTGAGATTAGTTTAAAGTGCTGTTAACATGGTTTCGAAAAAAAAATCAACTCGCACAGGCAACAAACGTGAAACACTAAAATTCTAAATTTTTTTATTTTACTGACTGACTCGGCTCCCGACCGAGTGAAGCGCCGAGTTGAGTATGCGGGTGGAGGGAGTACTTACTCGGCCGAGTCTCTCCTGAATCACTCGTCCGCTCCTAGGCCGAGTACTGACTGTACTGATCACATTAGCCGAGTACTCGGCTGTATGCGTTGTCTCGGCCGAGCACTCAGCATGTGTAATTCAGGCATCACACCTACTCTACCCTCTCGGAGAAACTATTCGACTCGACCATAAAAAAATATTGTCGATTTTCTTTATTTATTGTTAAAAAATAAGAGAGACCTCATAAATGTAATAATATCGATATCGGTAGTAATGGAAAAAAATCGTGCATTATGCTGTGTGTTTGATTTAAAATTGTTCTCCGCGTGCTCTGTCGTTTCTTCTCCAAGCTTGAACTTTCTAATAAAATTGAGTTTTTCTGAAGCAAGCAAAAGAAATACAAATAAAAAAAATAGTTAATTAAAGAGGACAATATTAGCGAAACTCAATCGAAAATCTGGAAACAGAAAAAATATGGGCACAGATGGGAGTAGATTCAAGTCCCAGATGTGCCCATATCTTTTTCTGATTGATCTGTTTCCAGATTTTCGATCGAGTTTCGCTAATATTGCCTTCATTTAATTTAATATTACAATTTGAGGTTTCAAATAAAATTAAATATTACAATTTTCATACTGTATCGCTTATCTGGTATGATTTATACTTCGATCGTGTAGTTGACTACTCAGACATCTTCAAATACTAAGTTCCGAGATAATGAAGAATCCAATATTTGAATGCTCACCATAAATCAAATATTATTTACACATGTCTGTGTTTTACGTATTAAATCTTATGACGAGTATATAAAAAAAGTCGGTTTAGTTACATCATTTATAACTCAAGAACGGCTGGACCGATTTTTATAATCTTTGATTTGTTGGATTTGTCTCCGCCCCAAATAGCAGAACAGCTATTAAAACATCGGAAAATTCACGAAATAAAAAAAAATTACGAAGAAAATTCTTTTCCTCGTACATTTTGTATGGAACGAATCGTTATCTTTTGAAAAGCAGCAATATTGTAAATGTAGCTTAATTAAATAATATTGAAAATGTAGCTTAATTAAATTATTATAATATTGAAAATGCAGCAATATTGTGATTATATATGAGTGAATTCCAAAAAAACAAAAACATCAAATGTCAATGCGCTGATTGTTTTGCCTTTGTTCTTAAACATATAAAGTTGCCCCTCTTTCTTACACACTAAATGCCGATAGTCGAAAATGAGACAAACGGTGAACGAATGCCTACACCCCTTAAGAGGAAAAGTACAATGAAACGCAATTCCCGTAAGTGGAAAAGTAAGAAAATCAAAGAAATATATAAATCCATACCCAACGCCATATCTGATACCGACAAAAACCAAACACGGATAGTTGCGCATCGATTTCTAACATAAAAAAAAATAATTTAATTCAGCTAATAAGTTAACACAACAGTAATTGATTCTAAGGCGGTACGAACTTCGCCGGGTCAGCTAGTATGCTATAAAATAATACCGGTAAGCATAATGGTTCGGCACATTAGTATGACATTTTGAAATTTCCTACTAAGTTGTAACCTAGAAAATATCTTTTTTTGTTTATTCCACTGCAAGTTTTTCTGCATTTTAATGGATTTAGTGGTGTTTAGGAGTAATTGTACCAGATATTGTAACTGCATATTCAACTCCAAATTCTATTTTTTTGGAGATATCATTCTAAATAATTAATGGACGATCGACCTGATGATCAGATGGACGACGATCTGATCGAATTGATCAATTTCAATTTTGAAAATTGTAAGGTGTTGCCAATTCACGCATTACGCAGGAATACAACTTAAAATCACGCATGCACCCTCGCACCAACAACCGAAATTAGTATGTTTAATTGTAGTATATAGGTATAGATTAAATGTATAAATGAATTTATAAAGCGCCCTTGAGGTGATTTTCTCACGAAAATGGCGCTATAAAAATCATCCAATAATAATAATAATTATTATTATTAATAGAGCACATTCACTGTACAACCGTAGCGATCCAAGCATCAACTGTGCGATGTGACAGTTATACCATTACTTTGTTAGTTGCTTTTGCTTTGCTACATCCAGGTAAAATAAAATCCACGGATTGGACTTTTGATCTAGAATCCTGTTGGGTATTTCACACCCCTAAAACTATAGCATTGTCGTTGGATGATTTAAACACTGTACATTTAAACTTTCAGTTGTTAGTTCAACGCTGTGTGGTTTGTTTAGTTGGAACTTTGAATAATACGGTGACCGGCCAACTCAGAATGAAACCAACTCAGAACCACCTCAGAAAGGTAATTAAAAGTGATGATAAAAAATATTTAAAAAATTGGTTAAATAGGTTAAGTAAGGTTAGGGTTACTGGCTATTTTAAAACCTTTTTTACCTTTCTTTGTTCTTTTTTACCTTTCTGAGGTGATTCTGAGATGGCATGGAACCGAATAATACATAGGTCGTGAATAGCGTTCTAGGAAATTTTAAGAATGGATGGTGAACTTTAATGTTGGTATTATATAATTGAAGTCCGACCGCGCATTATACAATATTGAAATTTGATACATCGTGTAAAGTCGACGGCCAAGTGGCACTAACCCACCGCAATGGCCATTGGTCGGCTTTGACTACATTTTACATTATCTCCGCACAGGAGGCCCTGAGGAAAATAATTTCCCTCGGGGCCTATGTCATCTTAAGGGATGCTGCGTGGAAGGTCTATTTATGAAAAAGAAATATAGGAAGTTCTGGGAAGGAAAAGGCATTAGGGGTGTGTAGGGATCTGGGGGTCATTATATCCAGAAGTGACGGACTTACGAATCCATTCCTCCAACTGCGGTGCAAGGCGATGGGTCGAGAGAGTCCGGCTGGAAAAGTCAAAAAGCCTTCCTCAACCAGTTCTCTCTCAATTCGGCCCGCCATGCAGCACGTGGGCAGATGCATCCGCCGCCAAGACCCGGAAAAATCTCACCCTTTGAATCTGCTAAGTCACCAAACGTAGCGTGGGTATCAGCCGCCCGGGGCAGAGGAAAATTTTGCCGCCCCCTACCCTATATAGGTACTTCTTGAAAGGGGGGGGGGGGGGGGGGGGGGGTAGTGATCCTTTTTTTAAATTTAAAAAAAAAAAATATTTATTAATTAAATCTGTATGCGGTGAATTAAAACTACACTCAGAACATGAACACGGTTTTTCTTTGGTTCTGGCAGCACATAAATTGTCTGCAACTAGAATTTTATATTTGCATTTCGAAAAAAGTTATGTTTTCCTTCGAAATATGTCAGCAGTTGAATACACAATTGGAAATTTTACATTCTGAACAATAAAGTGGCTTAAATTTTATCTGTATGCGGTGAATTAAAACTACACTCAGAAAATGAAAAAGGTTTTTATTTAACTCTGGCGGCACATAACTTGTCTGGAAGAATTTTAGTAAGCACTTCAAATAAGTTTTTCATTCGAAATGTGTCGTCGGATGAATTCACAACTGGAATTTTACATTCTGAACACAACAGAGGTTTTAATTAAATCTGTAAGCGGTGAATTAAAACTACACTCGGAACATGAAAATGTTTTTTCTTTGATTCTGGCGGCACATTAATTGTCTGCAAGAATTTTATAAAGCACTTTAAATAATATAATGTTTTCCTTCGAAATGTGTCGTCAGATGAATCCACATGAATACATAGATAGTGTGCATCTAGAATTGTATAACTGCAATTCGAATAAGTATGCACAAACCTGTCAGCTATTTAACTTTTCTGTGATAATAAATTTAAAATATATACACCGTGATATATACGTGGAAGAAAACCGTATAAGTGTAATTTTTTGTGCGCTTTCAGCAGGGCGCACAAAGCTTCACGAATATAAAACACAAATCGACTATCAATTAGAGCTAAAATGATACTGTTGCTATTTACTTTTTTATTTTAAAGTAATGTATGTGTTAGAAATAAAAACAAAACGTCTGTCATTAATATTTTGATTTTAACAGTATATAAAACTTTAGAAAGATGTTAAGAAACTATAAACTAGAAAAAACTTTTAAGTCCTGACGCGAGAATCGAACCCGCGACTTCCCCAATCCAAACTTTTACAAGATAATTATTGATTGTGGAATTTTGCCGCCCCCCCAAAAGTGCCGCCCGGGGCGGGCCGCCCCCCCCCCCCCCCGCGCTTCGCCACTGAGCGAACCACTTAGGGTGACCTATGGCAGAGGTTTTGGTTATCCAATAAATGGTTCCCGGTGCAGCGGTACCCATACACGCCTCCCAAATTGCCTCATAATTATGATTTGTTGTTCATTGACAATTTGAAATTATTCACGAAAAAATGATAAAATTATTTAATGGCAGAGTTTTTTTTATATATTGGGTCCTTACATATGAAATTGGCGTTTTGCCATACTGGCAACTTTGATCTCAAATATCTTCTCTTTGGTTAAGAATTCCAAATTCAAATTTATACAGCTATTTACTCATGTATTTGTGTTTCGAAAATTATAATTTGTTTGTTTTTCCTTAAATGTTTTTTTTCTTTGCGTCACTTAGTTTACAAAATGGAAAAATTGAAAAATCGCGTTATTTACGAGTACGAGTTCCACCGTGGCACCAGTGCTGCAAAAACGGCTCGAAGGATTAATGATGTTTATTTCGACGGTGCCGCAAAAGAAAACATAGTGCGTTTTTGGTTCCAACGTTTTCGTTCTGGAAATTTCGACCTGCAGAACAAGCCTCGTGGACGGCCGGAGACCAAAGTTGATAATGAAGAATTGAAGGCTATTGTGGAAGCGGATCCATCGCAAACCACGTCCGAGTTAGCTGCAGGCTGCGGTGTTAGTGATAAAACTGTTTACACTTGAAGCAAATCGGGAAGGTGAAAAAGGTCCCAGACAAAACTACCATAAGCTCCCATACAAAGTTCCTCCCATACAAAACGCCAATTTCATATGTAAGGACCTCATTTTTATTTTTATTTTATTTTATTAAAACAATTTATTTATTGTTATCAAGTTTAATTTGTAGAACTCCATTTTAATTTTAATTTATTTTATATATTCAATAATTTTATTATTAAATTATTAAAAACAGTTTATTTCTAAACAAGTTCTGCTGGTAATTATTATTACGCGTGACAGCCGTTACGCCTTCTGAGGGAAGTAAAGTTGGAAGTACAGAGGAAGGACAGTTTGATAATGCCCTCAGAAGGCGAAACAGCTGTCACGCGTAATAATAATATTGTTTATAAATAAACTGTTTTTGTTAATTTAATATTTTATTTATATTTTACTGTTTATCATTATTTTTCTCATGTTTTTCGTGCTTATTCGTTTTTTTTTTAAATTTATTTATATGTTGTTATTTACTTTATTTTTATTTTTAACATTAACCCATTTTTTGTTTCAAAATATGGGATGTATTGCATTGCACTACCCCTGCATATACTCTGGAATAAAATATAAATTTTTACGGTGCTCCAGATTTTATGTCGGGGTTGAATCTTTCCCAAATGAAAGACTAAACCCTTCCACACACTTTTCCACAAATGAACATCTAGTAAATTCACGCAATGTAAGTGCACTATATAAGTATAATAAATACAAAACAATACAAGAACAATACGTCAATCCACCAGAAACATAATGGGAAAATATTTCACCGACTCCAGATATTTTCATATCAGAGGGTTCGGCTCTGATGAAATCCTAACTGGTCCGATAAATCCTACTGATCACTCAATATAAATATTTAAAAAAATCTTTCGTAATCCTACATGTATTTAAAATGACCGACTTTTGCATTTTTATGTACAAATTTTTTGACAAATCTAATACGCCTAAATTTTGAATGAGAGAGCTATGATAATGCCAGAAGCCGAAATAACAAATGGTAATATTTTTATAGTCTGAGAATGCCAAATTCTTTTAATCTCATTTCCTAAATCTGTATTCTCTAGAATTATTTCGGGAATTTAATGTACCATCAATCATAGAATTGTATAAGAGAAACGCCTTATATCAAATATATAAAGAATATTTTATTCAAAAAATCCACCCCTCAGATAGCATAAGCAATAGATTTAAAACTAATGGCTTAATAGCCATCCCTGTGCTTAGAACAACTACGGCTCAGCATCACTATTTGTATTTAGGTGTAAGATGGTACAATTTATTATTGTCCAAAAACAAAATTAATATAACGGGAACATTGAAATATGAACAATTTAAAAATCAAATTAAGTCCCTGAAATTGGATAATGATATATTGTACCCTTAATTTAATTTACCCTTACTTTAACTGAAATATTTAATATTAAAAGAATATGTTATATATATATATATATATATATATATATATATATATATTGACCTCTTCTCGTAATATGCTGATCCAGTAAGAAGTTATTTGACAGTGTTGATCCACCTTTAACACCGAATAACTTGGCTTTAATGGATTACTTCTGTATGAATTTGCAACAACGTTACATTAAATAGCAAGGTTGCCAGTTTCCCAGTAAAAGTAAACGAAATACTACACATAAAATTTTCGGTGTTTGTATGGAAATCATACGCTTCGTAACTGTTGATCCGCCCAATTTACCATGCGTTGATGATCCGCCCAAATTGCCATGCGTTGTTGATCCACATAATCGTATATCTTATGTACCTATATGTGCTTTTACTATAAAATTGTTGATCTGACAATGACCAATCAGAATGGCGTTCAAGATGGCGTTATGAACGAAGCCTTCTGATTGGTCATAAAAAAACATATACCTATATCTGGTTTTACTGCTCATTGGTTGAGCCGATATGGAAGTTGCAAAACGTAATATTATAACGGCCGCGGCACCGACTTGAAAAATATATCTTTCTGTATTTTATAAAATTCTAATAATATACTTCCGCGGGTTTTTGTTGCTAGGCTCCGCCGCCCGGGAAACATTTATTGGATAAACACATCTGTCATACGTCATCCCAAGTGGTTCGATACTTTTGATGACTTAGCAAGGGTGCCCGGGTTCGAGGGGTGATAATGCGTTGCATTACGATCTTGGCTACGAATTCGGAAGTCGCAAGTTCAAATTTTGGCGTGCGCAATAAATTTTACTTTGATAAATATATATGATTCCTCGATAATGCATTGCATTATGATCCTTGACTACGAATTCGGATGTCGCAAGTTCAAAATTGGCGTGCGCAAGTAAATTTTATTTTGTTAAATTTGCATAATTCCTCGATAACGCGTTGCATTACGATCTTGGTTATGAATTCGGAAGTCACAAGTTCAAAAATAATAAACTTTATGTTGGTAAATATTTAGATATAATTCCTCGATAATGCGATGCAGTACGATCTTGACTACGAATTCGGATGTCGCAAGTACAAAATTGGCGTGCACAAGTAAATTTTATTTTGATAAAAGTCTATGTATGATTCCTCAATAATGCGTTGCATTATGAACCTTGACTACGAATTCGGATGTCGCAAGTTCAAAATTGGCGTGCGCAAGTAAATTTTATTTTGATAAATATCTATATATAATTCCTCAATAATGCGTTGCATTATGATCCTTGACTACGAATTCGGATGTCGCAATTTCAAAATTGGCGTGCGCAAGTAAATTTTATTTTGATAAATATCTATGTATTATTCCTCAATAATGCGTTGCATTATGATCCTTGACTATGAATTCGGATGTCGCAAGTTCAAAATTGGCGTGCGCAAGTAAATTTTATTTTGTTAAATTTTTATAATTCCTCGATAACGCGTTGCATTACGATCTTGGTTATGATTTCGGAAGTCACAAGTTCAAAAATAATAAATTTTATGTTGGTAAATATTTAGATATAATTCCTCGATAATGCGTTGCGGTACGATCTTGACTACAAATTCGGAAGTCGCAAGTTCAAAATTGGCGTGCGTAAGTAAATTTTATGTTGATAAATATCTATGCATGATTCCTCAATAATGCGTTGCATTGTGATCCTTGACTACGAATTCGGAGGTCGCAAGTACAAAATTGGCGTGCACAAGTAAATTTTATTTTGATAAATATCTATGTATGATTCCTCAATAATGCGTTGCATTATGATCTTTGACTACGAATTCGGATGTCGCAAGTTCAAAATTGGCGTGCACCAGTAAATTTTATTTAATAAATTTGTTTTATTCCTCGGTAACGCATTACAATACAGTCGTAAGTTCATATTGTATTTTATTTTGATAATATATGTATATGCTCGGGTTCAAGGGATGAGATTTGTCTAGGTCTTTGCGGCGAACGGGTTTGCCCACCTACTGCGTTACGGACTGGATCGGGAGAGACTGGTTGAGGGAGACCTTTTTTCTTACATTAGCTCCACACAGGAAGCCCTGAAGAAAATAAATCCCCTCAAGGCCAATGTCATCTTTAGGGATGCAGTGTGGAGCGTATTTTTAGGAAAGGAAAAAGAGGATGTTCAGGGAAGGAATGGGGTAGTAGGTGTGAGTAGGAATCTGGGGGTCAGTATGTCTAGGAGTGACGGACGTGTGAATCCATCCCTCCCATTTCGTTGCAAGGCGATGTTCCGAAAGGTTCCATGTCAACTCAGAAATAAACCAACTCATTATAACTCAGAACCTCCTTAGAAAGGTCATTAAATGCTATGAAAATATAATTTTAAAAAAGCCGGTAACCCTAACCTAACTTAACCTATTCAACCTATGTTTTCTGAAGTGCTTCTCAGTATGTTTCATTATGAGTTGTTCCACCGTTCACCGTTCCGAAAGGCGATCATTCTAATCTAACACACTTCTACTATCTACTACACTATAAAGAGGTAAGATTTGTTTGTTTGTTTGTTTGTTTGTTTGCATTGAATAGGCTCCGAAACTACTGAACCGATTTGAAAAATTCTTTCGCTGTTGGGAAGCTACACTATCCCCGGTTGACATAGGCTATATGATATTTTCAAAAAAAATTAGGGATCGTTACTAAAAGTCCAATAATGTAACCCAAGGTGTATAAAAATTACCTAAAATATTCTTTACATCGCGTGCGCTGCGAAAACTATTAATGATAGAATAAAATAATGTAAAACGACTTTGTAGAACACATCATTATTTACAAAAAAGGTCGCGACAGCATATGTCTAACTATTATGGTTATGCCACAATAATTATTCTTTTATTTTAAAAAAATTATTAAAATATCGCGCTTGAAAAGGCTATTTATTTGTATCTTGGTTTTAATCCTTATCAAAATAAATTACTTCATATTCAAGACTGTTTCAATATCTGTATACAACTTTTTGAATTATTTAATAAAATCTTTCTTTTTTATTGCTTTTGTGTGATATAGGTATGCAATAATACTTCAAACCAAATTTTTTTTACCAAGGTTTTTCTAATAAAGCACCGATAAAAATCGTCATCTATGAAGACCTATCTTTTTTAATTTAAAGACAATGTACTTAAATAAAATAGTATTCAAGCGTACGAAAACACACAACTTTTGAATAAAAAAACATGTTCCATGGATAAACCGTTGGTAGAATGCCAGTTTACTCCCTCTCTACATTTTTTTTATAATACATTACTAAACATCCTTTAGGCTAGTAATTCTGAGGCAAAATGAATTGGGATATGGAGGACATTTTTTTAAAATCGATGTGGACGGGGAATAATTTTAAATATGGGGAGAAATTTTAAATCGATGTATATGGGACGGGGTAAATGAAATACAGTTAATTACAAATAATAATATTATTTTATTTATTTATTTGTTTACGACTTGATGGATTTTACATGTGATTAAATTGTACAGGAGCATTATAACAAGTATATAGCATAATAAGAAGTACATAATACATAAAATAATAAACAGAGCATGAGAGACATAAGTAGGCACAACACAAGTGTTTATTTCATAAAAAAATATTTTGCATTATGATAAACTAATAATTATTATCTACTCTAAAAACAAACTAAATCTAAACTAAAAGCTACGAATCCGGTGGTTGAATTCCTTTGTACAATTCACTTATCGAATACTCATACCTCTCATACACAATGAGTATTCGATAAGTGAATTGTACAAAGGTTGGTTGAATTCCTTTGTACAATTCACTTATCGAATACTCATTGCGTATGAGAGGTATGAGTATTCGATAAGTGAATTGTACAAAGGAATTCAACCAGCGGATACGTAGTTTTTAGTTTCGTAGTTTTAGTTTGTTTTTAAGGTAGATAATAATTATTAGTTTATCATAATGCAAAATATTTTTTTATGAAATAATCCCTTGAAAAGAAGTTTACCAAATTTAGTCTCAATAAAATAATTAATAATGTGCAATAAAAGCGTCGATCAAGTATAAAGTATAATAATTTTTTTTTTTAAATGTTACACA
The DNA here is from genome assembly GCA_917563855.2 of Limnephilus lunatus. Classification (NCBI taxonomy): domain Eukaryota; kingdom Metazoa; phylum Arthropoda; class Insecta; order Trichoptera; family Limnephilidae; genus Limnephilus; species Limnephilus lunatus. Next base: position 56,301,277 of record OU830599.1, read on the forward strand.
ATCAAATACGGGTACTGTAAAAATGTAATTATATAAAATAAGATTCCAAATATTATAATCAATAATTATCAGCCTGAAACACTCATCTACATTGAAAAAATCTTCCGAGAAAAGATACTGGCCGCCAACGGGAATTGAACCCGTGACCATCTGATTGCCGGTCAGCAGCTCTGACCACTGAGCTATGGCGGCTTATCTAATACCCGCCAAAGCCATAAGCCGCCATAGCTCAGTGGTCAGAGCTGCTGACCGGCGATTTGCCTACAGCAACACATTTGAGCTACAGCTCAATTCTTATGAACTTTGATCGGTACGGTACTTGAACTACATTAAAAAATTGGTTTGGTTTAAGTCAAACCGGTAAACTACTATCCGGTGAACTTTGGTTTAAAGTGAAACCGGTAATCTACAATAATTTGATGAACTTTGGAGTCACACCGGTAGTCAAACAGTTGAGCTTTCACACCCTTCAGCCTCACAACATATCCCAATTAGGGATGCAATAGTCCTACTGGCTACGAGCAGTTAGTATTCACAAAAAATCTAAAACACGATCTGGTTTGGGAGTGTACTTCATAGTATTATTCATTTACTTATAAAGTTTTTCAGCCACGCAATATGTTGTATGGGGACACCGTAGTTCAATTGATAATAACCGGATAATGATTAATTGTTAAAATTATTAATCTTTTATGCTGACGAAGATAACATTGTTTTTGAAACATGTCGATAATATTAATAAAATAGTGGTGTTTACAAAATTACTTATTCTCATTGAAGCAATAATGAAGCCACAAAGTTTATTTGCGAAGTTTGAAGAAAAAAAAATTACCTACACTTCATATTTGATTTCGAATGTGCATCATGCACTAATTAATATACACGATAAACAGACGTCATGATTACAGACATTGCCAAGTCTGGCGGTGATTATAACACTATTCACATTGATTAATATTATAGTTTTCCCATAAGTTTTGGAGTAGAAAACTGTATTTCCTGTAAATGTTCAACAGAAATTATGGTCACCTCTGGTCGGAAATCGTTTGTTTACTTTTAAAATTAATATGTATCACAATATTTTAACCACTCAGGTATTTTGCGATTATGCAAGTTTTTTGTCTTAAACGAACTGCCAGATTTATAAAACTTTGTGTTATTTCCGCTTCACAATTAAGGGTCAATAAATGGAACATATCTGAACGTAGCCGAATACTAAAAACTGTCACACATCTGCCGGATCTGCCCTGATGAAGGACACTGCAACGCTGTCCGAAACGTCGGCCAAAGAAGGAGGTAGCGCAACACGGTATAACACCCCATAAACAAATAACAGAAAAAAACTAAAAACTTGAAACGTTTGTTTGAAATAAGGTTTCAAATTGTTATATTACAAAAAAATATTAACATTTATAAATATTAAAATTTAGAAAGCAAACATAAAAATATTGTAAAAATGACTCACGCGATGTTTTTATGTGGAAACGGTACTAAAATCACTGATTATGTAAAAATAACACTTATTCTATTGAATAAATAAACAATTTTGTCACCTACCTTTTACCATTTCATACAAGAATATTTAAAAAATTAATAATGTCTAACAGCGCGTAGGTGATTTGGGGGTGAAAACTGTTTCTACAAAATTAGTATTTTTTATGTACTTCTATGGACAACTTTGAATAGAAATGTGAAGCATTCAATATGGATCTTCTACTTTTTGTTTTAGGGTTATCACTAGAACAATAACAGAGTTATAACGACTTCTGTGGGAACACACGAAAAAACGCGCTTATTTTACGGCTATTGTTATATATATTAACACGCTTACGTATCCGAGTGGTTGAAATATTCTAAAAACCATTGTATTAAAGACCGGATGTCGGTAACTTGATATATTCATGTTGCCGCTATTTAAAAATATATCTGAATATTATTTTAAATTTTTAGCAAATCTACAGTGTGGTAACAAATTCAATAAAAATTAATCAATTTTTACGATTATGTTTTATGTTAAAACTTATTTCACAGTAGCCTCATTAGTATTAATTAATGAAAATGTGGGCCGAACTGCATTGGCAAATTTTATTTATTACATAAACATAAAATTTCAGGGACAGAAAGAATCGACTGTGTACCAAGTTTCATCTCGATTATGTGACGGAAAGTGGATTTTTTAGACTTTTGAGACTCAAACAAACTCAGAATTCCAAGTAAATGTGATACTTAAGAGGAATATAAACGCTAGAAGTATTTCGATTCTCGTGCCTGCAAAATTTGCAATCGAGCGTCTTATTTGCGCGCGGCAAGTAAGCGAAAAAGTGGTTTTTATTTATTTTGTCCATAATTTTATAAGAGTGAAAAAAAGTTAGAACATAGAAAACCTCAAAAATGGTCTTACCCATAAAGGAGTATTTTTATAAAAATGTTTCTTGTATTACTTCATAGTTAAGTCATGAAAAAACATTTTTTTAGTGGTTTACGCTTATTTTGTTTTTGTTATGTAAATAATAATTTTATTCTAATTCCATTACATAAAAAACCTAGTAAAAGCTTCAATTTATCCGTAGCATATTTTTTGATGTTGATACTGTAAGCCAATTCGTCATAAAGATTAATCTAAATAGGATTTCACGTATAACTTCACCTTAAAAGAACGCCTCTATATTATATGTAGATGGCGCGAGTTTAATTATTTTAGCGTAAAACTTTTTTTTTTAAGTTGTGCATTAAAATATTAAGATGAATTAATTGTTTGCGCCCGTACAGTTGCAATATGAATATGAATAAATAGTTTTTTTGGTTTGAATAAATCTTTCAAGAAAGGCGTACAAATACAATAATGGATTGAATTACCGATACAATATGGTATTTGTTTGCCATTTTTGAAAGATTTATTTAAACCAAAAAAACTATTTATTCATATTCATATTACGCATGAATGGGCGCTAACAATTCATTCATCTTAATAAGGCACTACTTGTAAAAAGCGTGTTCCCTAAAATAATTAAACTTGCGCCATCTATGAAAGAGTAGATTGTGAAATCTTTTTAATATCACTTTAATATAAAAAGGCGGCTCCTTGGCCGTCGCCGTCGTAAGAAAGTATTAATTATGATTTCTAAAATATTTTCTTAAGTAAGGTAAAAACAATGATATAATTTTTTTTTTTTTTTAATTAAGCTAGTCATTCCCGAGATAGTATACTTTTAGTTAAAAACTAGCAGACCAGGCCACATGTTGCTGTGACTAACGAAACATAACGCCATCACAACGCCACGCCACTACCCAACCTTTATAACCAACGCCATCTGTTAAATCAAATCGACACCGCCCGCTTGCTGCCGACTGCCCAATGCCCACTGCCTGCTTGCCAGCCCTATTTCAGCCAATTAACACAAAACCTTGACAAATTATATACTCTAAAACCTTCCTCATGAATCACTCTATCTATTGGTGAAAACCGCATGAAAATTTGTTGCTTAGTTTAAAAGATCTAAGCGCACAGACAGCGGAAGCGACTTCATTTTATACTATGTAAAGGTAACACAATTTTTAGCCCAAAAAAATAACATAATAAATACCTACTCTAAAGAACTACTTTTCGAAAAAAATGTCCTTACTTATTAAAACGTGCTTTATTTTTTAAACAACTGATAAACAAAAATATACCACACATAATTTCATTTTTCTCAGTTAAAACGCAATTTTTAGTAATGGGATATGCGATTAGATGTTTTTAAATATTTAAAAAAGCGGGATTTCAATGGTTTTTACTTCGGGCATTCTTCATTGAAGTTCAAAGTTGATAAGCTTTTAGCCATTCCAAATAATAAAAACATCTATATAAATAAAATAATTAAAAAAGAAAAAATCGATAATTATTTTCTTCCAAACATTTTTAAACACCCAGTTTGTTTTGAACACCTGCACTCATGCCTAGCCAGAAGTGTGAACGGGCTCTACCACCCACAATGATAATCCACACTATGGAAACTATTTTCAAGGCACTCCGTAAAAAATGATACCGAACGAGTTGGTTTAATTTTTACGTAAAAGTAAAGAAAATACATTGCTGTGAACCGTTTTGAAATATTTGACATTTGTAATCCATTGAAGATATGCATGTTACATGATGTATGTTTTAAAATATTTTTGGCAGCAATTCAGCAAACCTACATACATTAATATTATATTTTCGTTTTTTGTTTTGTGTTGGCTACCTCCTTCTTTAGCAGACGTTTCGGACAGCGTTGCAGTGTTCATCGTCAGGGCGGATCCAGCAGATCCGACGATGTCTGCGACAATCTGCCGGATCTGCCCTGATGATGGACACTGCAACGCTGTCCAAAACGTCGGATAAAAAAGGAGGTAGCGCAACACGGCATAACACCTAAAAAACAAACAACGAAAATGCTTTTGGCCGTGAAAATCTAAAAACTTATCATTAATATTATAGGTATATTGGGAAGAGGATTACGCACACCACCGCCCCGGGAACCATTTATTGATTAACCAAACCTTTGCCATAGGTCATACCAAGCGGTTCACTACTTTCAGTGACTTAGCAGGGGTGCCCAGGTTCAAGGGGTGAGGTTTGTCTAGGTCTTTGAGGAGAATGTGTTTGCCCACTTACTTCATGGCAGGCCAGAACGGGAGAGACTGATTGAAGGAGACCTAACCTAGAACTCTTCTATTGGACTCTCTCAACCCAATTTGGGAGGTTGAGAGAGTCCGATTTGTTCCATCGCCCCGGGAACCATTTATTGGATAACCAACACCTCCGCCATAGGTCACCGCAAGAAACTCACTACGTTTAGTGACTTAACAGGGATTCCCGGTTTTAAGGGGAGAGGTTTGTCCAGGTCTTTGCGACGAATGCGATTGCCCACCTACTGCGTGGCGGGCCAGGTTGGGAGAGACTAATTGAAAGAGTCCTAACCTAGAACTCCCTCGACTCGCCTCTCAACTGGGAATAACATGGGAGGTGGATAAGTGTATCGTCGCCCCGAGAACCATTTATTGGATAACCAACACCTCTGCCATAGGTCACCCCAAGTGGTTCTCTCTGTTCGGTGACTTAGCGGGCGTGCCCGATTCCTCGGGTAAGATTTGTCCAGGCCTTAGCGATGGATGCCTCTGCCCACCTGCTGCGTGGCGGGCCGGATCGAGATCGAGAGACTGGTTAAGGACGGCCATTAAATTTTCTGCAAGTCTAGGATGAATATTTATTTTTATTTAGAACAATGAGTTAAACTTCAAATTGTAAAATTTAAATAAATGAAGACAATATTAGCGAAACTCAATCCAAAATCTGAAACAGAAAAATCAGAAAGAGGTACGGTCACATCAGGGACTCCAAGCCAGGACCTTCGGCTTTCCGGGCAGCAGCTCTAACCATTGCGCTAAGCTAATTAATTAGTCTCCATCCGATTCTGTCATTTTTAACCGTTTTATACTTCGACTAGAAACTACCAACATTATCTTCATTTTCGTAACGCAAATTTTATTGGCTGCTATCTGTATGAAAGATTGCAAAATTCAACCAGAACTAAATATAATCTAGATAGTGTCTTGGATAAAGTTATCAATTTTTATTTAATATGCGACGTCTATTGACTTTTCTGCAAGTCTAGGAGGAATATTTATTTTTAACTATGAGTAAAACCTCAAATTGTAATTTTGTAATATAATCAAATATTTTAAGATAATTTTCACGTTCTATTCAAGTTCCGTCATTATATCATTATAGGCCAGTTGCTCTATCAATCTGAAATAATACAGAATTTGAATAGAACTTACACAGGTCGTAAAAAAATAATTTCAAATATTTGATGAATCCGTAAAATTTTTTGGAACAACCCGTCTTTAGTTTCATTAGCTCCAGATAGAAGAGAGCATCTGGGACTATTGTGCGGTACATTCATAAAATACCTATATTAGTCCCTCGACCCGTCTCCCAACAAAGGAATATCAATTTGGAGGCGGATATGTGTAACTCCGCCCCGGGAACTATTTATCGGATAACCAACATCCTTGCCGTAGGTTACTCCAAGTGGTTCACAACGTTTGGTGACTTAGCAGGGGTGCCTGGGTTTAGAAGTTGAGATTTGTCTAAGTCTTGGCGGAGAATGCGTTTACCCACCAACTGCGTGGCGGACCGGATGGATTATGAATTCTCCAATCAGACTTTCTCAACCCTTTCCCCAAACGGGGCTATTTTTAAACTCGTGGTAACTTTAGAATAAAATGTCCGAATTGAATAATTCAAAAAGTTAAATAAAGGTATTGAAGCAGTCTTGAATATGAAGTAATTTATTTTGATAAGGATTAAAACCAAGATACAAATAAAGAGCCATTTGACGCGGCGTCATTTTAATTAAATTTTTAAAATAAATAAACACTTTTTGTGGCATAACTATAATAGTTAGACATATGCTGTCGCGAAACTTTTTGTAAATAATGATGTTTTCTACAAAGTCGTACTACATTATTTTATTCTATTGTTAATAGTTTTCGCAGCGCACGCGATGTAAAGAATATTTTAGGTATTTTTTTTACACCTTGGGCTACATTATTGGAGTTTTAGTAACGATCCCTAATTTTTTTTTGAAAATATCATACAGCCTATGTCAACCGAGAATAGTGTAGCTTCCTACCAATGAAAGAATTTTTCAAATCGGTTCAGTAGTTTCGGAGCCTATTCAATGCAAACAATCAAATCTTTCCTCTTTAAATAGTGTTAGATTGGTTCCATGCAAACTCAGAAAGAAACCAACTCATAATTCAGGTCATTAAGATGAAGCCATACTAAATAATGCAAAATCATACAAAATCGTATGTTTTTGTTTTGAAAATTTGACCGCTTAGACGTATTATAAATGCTTCAATTAAATACTTCGTGTAGAACATACCTTGGCCCTTAAAAATATCGGTCATTTTTTTAATGTCTTTTAATAAGCTTAGAAAAAATAAAGTATTAGGTCTATAAAAAACATTTTTTAGTGCAAACTCTCCTACTTATAAACACTTTTTCGGATATGGTTTTATTGCATAATGTGGCAAATTCAGTTTCTTATATAGCGGAGAAACAACGTGTTAGGGTCCGCGCTGCTTGTTTTCGTGAAATCAATTTAAAAATTCCGTTTTATTACAATAAACAATGCATAAAAAAGGAATTAATGTTTTTTACAGGCCTTTACGAAATCAACATGTAAAAAAAATTCTCAAATATCTTTTCCAACCTTTCCAAAAGCTTTTTCTCAAGTATTTTTAAACTCCTCCCATAAAAGGGCGTGAATTCAAATTTCGATTTTTTCCTGTACTGGTGGATCGCCTTAAAAGCTATGAAAACATAATTTTAAAATAGCCGGTAACCAGAGGCGGCCCCTGCCTTGTAGGCCAGTCAATAAAGGCTCAAAATGAGACTAACCCAAACATTAATTCCTCCGTCGATGAAATTTTGCAGTTACAATAAAAAATAAAAAATAAAACCAACCTTTATACCTTATTTTATTGTATTTTTGTTATATGTTTATGGTCAGTTAGTAAATGATCTTTGATGTTAGTTTCGCAAAGTAATGTTAGTAAAATGTTAAACTTTTTTCATATTATAATATATTTTGATATTATAATATGAAAAATGAACAATAAAACGATAAAAATAAAAACTGATCCCAATTGCTGTCATTTGTAAATACATAGATATTATAATGTCTTATAATTAATATTATTATTCAACAACAGTAACTAATTTTCAATCAAATAAATAGGCATTTGTCAAAATAATTAATTAGTTAAAATAACATTGTATTACGTAAGTATTTTAAAATTAAAATGAATATAGAAGCTTACGTCTATTTCATTGATTTTAACAACGCTTTCGGAATTGCCTGTTTGTGTTGATTTCTATTGAGAATTTGAGTTACGAAAAAACCTCATTTACAATGCCACAATAATTTAAAAATAGACATTGAGTTATTTTATATTGCACTTTTATAATCAAAATCAAAAGTCAAAATCTAAATCTAAATCGAAATCGAAATCGAAATCAAAAGTCAAAATCAAATTCAAAATCAAAATCAAAATCTCAAACCAACACCAAAATCAAAGTCAAAGACCAAATCAAAATTAAAATCTCAAACCAAAACCAAAATCAAAATCAATATCCGAACTTGCGACATCCGAATTCGTAGTCAAGATCGCACTGCACTGCATTATTGTTGTATTATACAAACGTTTCAAATAAAAATTACCTCCGCACGCCACAATTCGAACTGGCGACTTCCGAATTCGTAGCCAAGATAGTGAGGCAGTGCATTATCGAGGAATTATATGTATTTATCAAAATAAAATTAACTGGCGCATGCCATTTAAACTTGCGACATCCGAATTCGTAGTCAAGATCGCACTGCACTGCATTATTGTTGTATTATACAAACGTATCAAATAAAAATTACCTCTGCACGCCACAATTCGAACTTGCGACTCCCGAATTCGTAGTCAAGGTCGCAATGCCCCTTAGATATCGTTGAATTATACATTTAAATCAAAATAATATTTACTTTCGCACGCAACAATTTGTTCTTGCGACTTCCGAATTCGTATTGATCGTAATGCAATTTGTTCTTGCGACTTCCGAATTTGTAGAGATCGTAATGCAATGCATTATCGAGGAATCATACGTATTCCCCGATAATGCATTGCATCCCCAAAGAAGACATAGGCCTTGACGGGATTTATTTTCTTCAGAGCTTCCTGTGTGGAGCTAATGTAAAAAAAATAAGGTCTCCCTCAACCAGTCTCTCCCAATCCGGTCCGTAATGCAGTAGGTGGGCAAACCCGTTCACCGCAAAGACCTAGACAAATCTCATCTCTTGAACCCGAGCAGCCCTGCTAAGTCACAAAAAATCAGTCTCTCCCAATCCGGCTTGCCACGCAGTAGGTGAGCGAACGCGTTCGCCGCACGGACCTAGACAAATCTCACTCCTTGAACCGGGCACTCCTGCTAAGTCACGAATGTCACTGCAAAGTGACATATGACAGAGGTGTTGATTACCCAAAAATGGTTCCCGGGGCGGTGGTAATCATACCCGCCTCCCAAAATTAAGGTATACCTTAAGTGGTTCGCTATGTTTGGTGACTTAACTGGGGTGCCCAGGTTCATGGGGTGAGGTTTGTGCGGGTCTTAGAAGCGGAAACGAAAACAAAATCAAAAGTCAAAATCAAATTCAAAATCAAAATCAAAATCTCAAACCAACACCAAAATCAAAGTCAAAGTCCAAATCAAAATTAAAATCTCAAACCAAAACCAAAATCAAAATCAATATCCGAACTTGCGACATCCGAATTCGTAGTCAAGATCGCACTGCACTGCATTATTGTTGTATTATACAAACGTTTCAAATAAAAATTACCTCCGCACGCCACAATTCGAACTGGCGACTTCCGAATTCGTAGCCAAGATAGTGAGGCAGTGCATTATCGAGGAATTATATGTATTTATCAAAATAAAATTAACTGGCGCATGCCATTTAAACTTGCGACATCCGAATTCGTAGTCAAGATCGCACTGCACTGCATTATTGTTGTATTATACAAACGTATCAAATAAAAATTACCTCTGCACGCCACAATTCGAACTTGCGACTCCCGAATTCGTAGTCAAGGTCGCAATGCCCCTTAGATATCGTTGCATTATACATTTAAATCAAAATAATATTTACTTTCGCACGCAACAATTTGTTCTTGCGACTTCCGAATTCGTATTGATCGTAATGCAATTTGTTCTTGCGACTTCCGAATTCGTAGAGATCGTAATGCAATGCATTATCGAGGAATCATACGTATTCCCCGATAATGCATTGCATCCCCAAAGAAGACATAGGCCTTGACGGGATTTATTTTCTTCAGAGCTTCCTGTGTGGAGCTAATGTAAAAAAAATAAGGTCTCCCTCAACCAGTCTCTCCCAATCCGGTCCGTAATGCAGTAGGTGGGCAAACCCGTTCACCGCAAAGACCTAGACAAATCTCATCCCTTGAACCCGAGCAGCCCTGCTAAGTCACAAAAAATCAGTCTCTCCCAATCCGGCTTGCCACGCAGTAGGTGAGCGAACGCGTTCGCCGCACGGACCTAGACAAATCTCACTCCTTGAACCGAGCACTCCTGCTAAGTCACGAATGTCACTGCAAAGTGACATATGACAGAGGTGTTGATTACCCAAAAATGGTTCCCGGGGCGGTGGTAATCATACCCGCCTCCCAAAATTAAGGTATACCTTAAGTGGTTCGCTATGTTTGGTGACTTAACCGGGGTGCCCAGGTTCATGGGGTGAGGTTTGTGCGGGTCTTAGAAGCGGAAACGAAAACAAAATCAAAAGTCAAAATCAAATTCAAAATCAAAATCAAAATCTCAAACCAACACCAAAATCAAAGTCAAAGTCCAAATCAAAATTAAAATCTCAAACCAAAACCAAAATCAAAATCAATATCCGAACTTGCGACATCCGAATTCGTAGTCAAGATCGCACTGCACTGCATTATTGTTGTATTATACAAACGTTTCAAATAAAAATTACCTCCGCACGCCACAATTCGAACTGGCGACTTCCGAATTCGTAGCCAAGATAGTGAGGCAGTGCATTATCGAGGAATTATATGTATTTATCAAAATAAAATTAACTGGCGCATGCCATTTAAACTTGCGACATCCGAATTCGTAGTCAAGATCGCACTGCACTGCATTATTGTTGTATTATACAAACGTATCAAATAAAAATTACCTCTGCACGCCACAATTCGAACTTGCGACTCCCGAATTCGTAGTCAAGGTCGCAATGCCCCTTAGATATCGTTGAATTATACATTTAAATCAAAATAATATTTACTTTCGCACGCAACAATTTGTTCTTGCGACTTCCGAATTTGTATTGATCGTAATGCAATTTGTTCTTGCGACTTCCGAATTCGTAGAGATCGTAATGCAATGCATTATCGAGGAATCATACGTATTCCCCGATAATGCATTGCATCCCCAAAGAAGACATAGGCCTTGACGGGATTTATTTTCTTCAGAGCTTCCTGTGTGGAGCTAATGTAAAAAAAATAAGGTCTCCCTCAACCAGTCTCTCCCAATCCGGTCCGTAATGCAGTAGGTGGGCAAACCCGTTCACCGCAAAGACCTAGACAAATCTCATCCCTTGAACCCGAGCAGCCCTGCTAAGTCACAAAAAATCAGTCTCTCCCAATCCGGCTTGCCACGCAGTAGGTGAGCGAACGCGTTCGCCGCACGGACCTAGACAAATCTCACTCCTTGAACCGGGCACTCCTGCTAAGTCACGAATGTCACTGCAAAGTGACATATGACAGAGGTGTTGATTACCCAAAAATGGTTCCCGGGGCGGTGGTAATCATACCCGCCTCCCAAAATTAAGGTATACCTTAAGTGGTTCGCTATGTTTGGTGACTTAACCGGGGTGCCCAGGTTCATGGGGTGAGGTTTGTGCGGGTCTTAGAAGCGGAAACGAAAACAAAATCAAAATCAAAATCAAAATCAAAATCGAAATTGAAATCGAAATCGAAATCGAAATCGAAATCGAAATCGAAATCAAAATCGAAATCGAAATCGAAATCAAAAATCAAAATAAAAACAAAATCAAAAATCAAATTCAAAATCTCAAACCAAAACCAAAATCAAAATCAATTTCAAAATCATAATTAAAATCTCAAATCAAAACCAAAATCAATATCAAAATCTCAAACCAAAAGCAATATCAAAATCAAAATGAAAGTAAAAATCAAAATAAAAATCAAAATAAGAATGCAAATAAAAATTAAAATCAAAATCAAAATTAAAATCTCAAACCAAAATCAAAATTAAAATCTCGATCCAAAATCAAAATCTAAATCCAAATCAAAATCAAAAACAAAATCAAAATAAAAATTAAATCTTAAACCAAAATACATTAAAAAAGAAATGAAATAGAACGAATTGAAATAAGAACGTACAGGTACCTACTAAAAGAAGCTAAAAAGTACGACAGACGGGCACCTTTGTTGGCGGTCAAAACTTGGCATTTATATGGATCAACAAAAAAAAACGTGTAAAATGTATAAGACACCGAACAATGGGCGTGGCTTACAGCGAAATCTTGATGGTATAAATTGATCCACATGGATCAGGATGTGTATGCCAGCTTGTGTAATGGATCAGCATATCCGGATGGATCAACACGTCCGAACGGATCAACTTAAAACTGGTGTACCGTCGCGCAAGATCAACGTTTTACGAGAGGAGATAAATATATATATATATATATATATATATACTGTTATTGTCCTTCTAAAACTATTTTTTCTAAATTATGTACCTTTGTCAAGTAATATTTGTATTTATTTTCATAATGTTCTTTGATCATTGCTTAAACATCTCATTAAAACACTATTAATTTTTTTTTTTTGCATGTTAATACTCCTCCCATAAACACGAGCTCTTGAGCTCAAATTATGGAGTAGTAGTAATATAAAATGAATTATTGTATAACCTTGCACATGTAATCATTTGTATTGTAAAAACAAAATTTTTGAAATAAAATAAATAAATAAAAAAAAAAAAAAAAAAAAAAATATTTTCTTATTTTTTCAGAAACAGTTTTCTGAATTTTACAAGAATTTGGAATAGCGACATCAATGATATAAGTTATTTTCTTAATTTTGTCATGTAAAACTATATCGGGTCTATTATGACTAATTGTTCTGTCTGTCAGAATAGTTTTATCATAATAAATTTTATAAAATTCATTTTCTAAAAATGAATTTGGTTCATATTCATAATATGGTACATTACGGCAGTCAATCAAGTTATGTTTAATTACCAAACTTTGGTGAATTATTTTTAAAACTTGATTGTGCCTAAATGTATACTCGGACGGCGCTAATACAGAACATCCCGATATAATATGTTCTATAGTTTCCAGAAAAGCCAAAAATTTTCTACATAAATCATCAATTGGATTTGCATCTTTGATGATATGCTTCCTATAATTTTTAGTATTAATGACTCTATCTTGAATGGCAAGCATAAAGTCTTCTATTTCTGCGCTCAACTCTCCAATACTCAACCATTTGTTTGACGAAAATTTGTCAACATAATATGTTTGGTTGAGATAATTGAAGTGTTTTGCGTGAAGAATTTTATTTGACCAGGAATCTAATAATTCCTGGTTGGTATTTATTAGAATGCTGGCATTCTCGTCGTATAAATTTAATGGCGAAATATTTCTATCTGCCTTGCAAATTATTATTATTATTAATAATAAAATTATTGAATATATAAAATAAATAAAAATTATTAAAACAATTTCATGTTAAAAAAGTTAAGCTAATAATCCCAAAATTAGTGTAATATATCGAAGAATTCAGTTTTGGACCGTAAAGGATGACTTTCAAAGACGTTCATTTTTTATTATGTGTTGATTAGAAAGTATTTCGTGATTTTTTTATGTGAATATTGTTTCCCGTAATACCGATATTTTTGTATTTTTGAAGAATTTTTATTTTATTTGAGTTTACGTCCAGCTCTTTACTAAAGAGTCTTTACATTGAATTAGAACAGAATTAGGTGAGCTTTTGAAAATTATACAAAGTAATGTGAAACCATTGATATATATATATACATAGATGAGACATTTAGCGAATAAATTGGTTCAACGATACCGTAGGTTAGTACCTCCATTTCTGTGTGACGTATGAAAGTAGGATGAAACCATGGGCTTGAGTAAAAGGAAAGGACTGTCTGACGGCCGAGCCTTTCGACGCGGTGGCTTCAGTTAGCGAAGCTGTTCGTGCATGATTTGAACACGAATCTCGGAGAATTATGTACGGGATAGCGCTTCTATAGTATTACTCTATGTGTGAAACTGATAAATACGTTACAATATTAGTAAAGCTTGTGACAGTAACAACTTTGTGCTGAACTCGTTAAGGGCCATTTACCAGCCAGCGGACGAGAATTCATATTTCGTCGAAAGATGTTCTTACGATCGTAAAGGGCGGTTCCAATGAGAAAGATTCATTATTCTCCCTATCAGCTTTTTTAAATACTCAATATCGATTTTATTTCATTAAAAATTTGCTTTAATTTATCCCTACATTCAAAAATGTTGAAAAGCGTGATGTTAAAACTATTAAAATTATGTACTTTTTGTAATAATTTTTTTGATTATAAGTATTTGTAATTTTTCAATAATGTCTAAGCAAAATAAGAATGAAATATATTAGTTTATAAGACCGTAAATAAATAGACAAACTGAAGTATTTTCGTCACAAAACACGTGCGCTGATCTTTTTTTAATGATGTTATTTAAACTAAAATTAAAATTCTGAAACATAGCTTTCCCAGATAATTTATTTATTTATTTTACTGCAATATTGAAATTTGTGTTGTATAATACAAAATTTTGTTTGAAAATTTAACAAATCTGTCAATGACCTACGGTATAACCTTATTATGCTAAAAATAAACATATTTTCTCATAATTTAAAACATCACTTTACCAGTTAAAAGGACAATCTTTCAAAATCAATTTATACTTTTTTATGGAAAAGAGCCAACACGGCTGAAATTTTATTTAAAACTGACATATTTCCGGTTTAGTCTGGTTGAGTGAACTTTATACAAAGGGGATCAAATGGATGAAAAAAAAAAAAAATTAAAGTATAAATTTTTATATTTATCAAAAAAAACTCTTATGGTTTTCTAGATTGTACCCAGAATCGTACATTTTTTGAAATATAAAACCATACAAAGTCGTATTACGCTGGCGTTTCAATATTTGCAAACAAGCAACTTCATAAAGGACAATATTGCAGCGACTGCGCCTGCGGTCCAACGCATTGCATTTAGGGCTCGGCTGCAGATTGCGAATCCTGCAATATTTAAGTATAGCCAACAGTTTCTGCAAGTTCCCCCGCTGACGCTGTTCTCGGGATTAAAGTTTACAGAATACGAGCTTATTGCGCTACATGCCTATTACTGCGCTGAATATTGAGGAAACCGTTATCGAATTTGTTGATTATTAGGATTCGTTGATTTAACACTAGAGGGCTCGCGTCCAAAATTTTACTAGAAAGCTCGCATGGGGGACATATGCCTCCCATCAAATATGGGATTTATTCTTACCACTCTAATTTTAATAAGTTTTATTATGACTAATCAACTTTATTTCTTACTAATACTTTAACAAAACTTAACAATCGCTTAAGTTGAATTGAAATATAAACAAAAATTAAACTTCTGCAAAAAATTCCATATTTTTACTCATTGTGATTAATCAGTCTCTAATTTTTTTTTCAAAACCTTAATTTGGTAAGTGAATTTTCTTATTGTAAAATTTACAAATGGGTTATTGCAATTCAGAAGCAACTTCATCATAGTTAGGGCACACTATTTTACACACTATATTTTCCACCGCAATGAAACGTGTTCTAAAAGTTCCTCGATTGCTCGCGCGGGGAACATACGTCACCCACGGACTTTATTAACGCGTTGCGCACAAGTCCACGCACCTAGAGTGATGGCGCACTAGCACTACTGACTCGTGGGATGATTCGTACTTGAGGAATACCTGAGAGGGCAGCACTGAAGCGCGTTTCGTTCATTAGTCATAAAACAATATTACACCCTGGGTGACGTATGTCACCCATGCGAGCCCTCTAGGGTTTTAAGAGTAAAATTATTGAATTGTTTGCACTCGAGGGTTGTCGTTAATAATTGAAATACGCGTCCGATATTGAAATTTCCCACCCTCGTTAAAAAAATCTTGCCTCCTAATTTTAATATGTGAAACTGCTTATAATGTTCTTATAGTTGTATAGAGGCTTCTTCTATAAAATTGTGACTTTGTATACAATAGATGTTTGTTGTTATATTAGTTAAATAGAATATTTGTTTCTTTGCAGTTCTTCCGCTGAGAATCCTTTCCCTCGAAACTTCAACGTGAAGGAACTCACCGCTAAGATCCTGCAATACACCGGCAGGCAAACTCCTCCCTTGCCAGAAAGCGAACTTTCCTACAGTGGAGCCAGGTATCGTGCCATTCTCTCAACGACCGCTATTCACGAGATTGCGGACAACTCTGCCAGCCACCAGAAAGCTGAGACTCAACCTCCCATCAGGCAACGTCCAATACCTCAACCGTTGGACCTGCATAAACGCAGCAGCTTCCAATACTATGGTAGCGAAATGAGTGGAAGTCCTAATCATGCACATTCAAATATGACAAGTTCACCGTCTACTTCGCAGGAAACTCTACGCTACAATAGCAGCATGGAGATTTATTCACCAAATTGTGGCAATTATTACTCGTCCTCTATGTATTCTCCGCATACTCCTTCAAACGTCACTCCGTCAAACTTCCCTTCTTCCAATTACTCACCGTCAATCTTTACCCCGTCTCCATCTCCTTGGTCCAGTCAAATGGATTCTAACTCTCCACGCTTCAAGTTCCCTAGTTTGAGCAACATTGCATCTTCGTGTTCGCCTTCTACAAGTTCTCCAGCTATGTTTGACGACAACCTGTCTCCGATTTTCCCGAATGGGAATGGACAAGTATTCTTTCCATCCAACTCCCAAGATTCCGATTCTCGATCTCTTTCTGGAAGATTTCCAACTGATGGATTTGGATCTTTCGATCAAAGGTCTCAAATCAAGAGTGAGATTGTTTCTCAACCGACGTTTGATTTTGATCGAATCATGGCGACCGATTCGTTTTATTCATTTGCTGGACAATTGTCATCCGGCTTAGCCTCAGGATATTCAGGAAATGTGGGTCATGCCGATTTGTCTCAAGAAGTTGACACTTTCGGTGTGAAAGGTTTGCTGGAGAAGGCAAATGATAATGCGGAGTCGATGTTTTTTGACCAAAGCATTTTACCTTCCGAAGATTGTAAGGATAACGATATGCTGCTTAATTTTATGAAGAGTGGTAATGGCACATTGTCTGATGAAGAGTATAATATTTGGGGATTCAACTCCAATACTAGCCCAAGGGACGATACGAAATAAACTAATTCTTACGAGTGAGCCTTCTAACATCATTATTATAAATATTAAATTATGGTATTCTCTCAGATTAAACTAAGAATAAATTGTAGGTATGTGGGAAAATATTTAAGTTTTTAACTTTGTTTTACTATTTGAGAGACTTATATTCAATAATGGTTTTAAATGTTAAGTTTCTTGCATTTCATCCGAGTCAATTCCAAGTTGGATCTCGTGTAATATAAACTATTGCGAAAAATTATATTAACAGGAGCCTTAAGTAACATGTGTTCTCCACGCCTACAGTACCAACATGAAATATTGATATCTACATAATTTGATACATTTTTTAATATTAATAATTCGTAATAATTTTATTTCTCACGTGACATCTATTGATTAGACAAGAGAAATGTTTTGTATATTATTTTTAATGTTCTGTCGAAAAATATCTTCGTTTAGTTAAATAATGTAAAACTGCCTTAAGTAAAATGTGTTATCCACGCCTACAGTACCAAAATGAAATATTGATATCTACATAATTTGATACATTTTTTAATATTAATAATTCGTAGTAATTTTATTTCTCACGTGACATCTATTGATTAGATGAGAGAAATGTTTTGTATATTATTTTTAATGTTCTGTCTTCATTTTCAAAAATATCTTCGTTTAGTTAAATGTACCTTAGTTTTTTTTTTTTTTTTAATTTTAAGATTTATGATATTGTTTTATTGAATTTCATTAAGCAATATTTACTACCACATACATAACGTGTCACTAATGATGAAATTTTATTTTAAACCTACCGTATTTGAATAATAAACACAGTTAAAATAGACTTTAATACCATTTTCGATAGCCTATTTCTGTACTGAGAAATGTCAAATTTCACAGATAAATTTTAAATTCAACCAACAAAATTTTTATTTTTTTAATGTGAAGTTCACCATAAACTAGACAATATTTGAGTTAATCAACTATTGAAACAGGAGCGGAGCACAATTATTCACGACAAAATTGTATCATTAACTCCGGTTTGAAATAGGCTATCGATTGCAAATAGATAGTAAATTTTATTCTGTCATTAGATAAGGTATGAAGAAGCAATATTTTTCGTGACCCAACTAGAAAAATGGGACGGAATTTCTCATTATTTCGCTGTTCAGCTTCATATAAGCTAGTTATTTAATACCTTTATAAATAACAATTGTACCTATACATTGTGTACTTTATTCGCATTTATACCTACTGTGTTCCTGTTACCTCCAGTACAAAACTGAAAACTTTTTTATATTTAGTTATGATTTTATGAATGTATTAATTTAATTTCTCGCATGTATTCTATTGATTAGGACTAGATAAATATTTAGATCAGGGATGCCCAATTGTCCAACCCAAATCGTTTGGTGCGCCTGGCACTTTTCAAGCAATACATCAAAACCCCCATCGAGAGTCCTAGGTCTAACTTTATTTCACAATATCTAATATAAATTTACGATAATGATGTTTTCTTTTTTTGTATGAATACCAAAATTCAAAACATAGAAAGCTGAAAAACTTATTTTTGGGTCGCAAAAAATCTTCAATTGGGCCGCACGAGGCCCATGGGCCGCAGGTTGGGCATGCCTGATTTAGATTTTAAATATCGTCGTCTATAATGTATACGACACGCCTGTTTTGTGATTGTATGTTTTGTTGAAATGTTCCTTTATTTAAGATGAACTGAATTAACAAATATATTATATTTTTAATTATTTTCATTCACAAACTACAGCGCACCTATCTACAAATGTATCCGGTCATATTTCGGTACCTAGACAACGTAATTATGATATTGTTTTTTGAAAAAGTAATGTTGACATGAAATGATTGCCATCGTTAACAGATTTGATGCTGAACCGCGTATGGTACCGAAATGTAATATGTAGGGCCGGCATCAGTTGCTCTGTATGCTCGCTGAGAAAGATATTTACCATGAATTTATATGTTTAATTTTAGGTAGGAGCACTGCATAGCTAAGCCTAGTTAATAATTATTAAAAATTCTGTTTCAAAGCATCAATCTAAGAGTCTTAGATTGATGCTTTGAAATAAATTCATGGACATATTAATTAGGTCATTAATGATGTTTGCTTAAGGTTCAAAATACTTACCATTAGTATTTATGTATGTCAGAATAGTGGCCAGTTGATTGGCCATAATAATGGTAAATATTATAATACATACGAGTTGTCATGTACCCGGCATTGCTCGGGGCTACAGATGGTTTGTGTGAGAATAGTGGCCAGCTGACTAGAGTAACAATGGCAAATATTATAATATCTATTAGCTGTCAACCCGGCGTTGCTCGAGGCTATGGGTGGTTTGGTTTGTAGTAATGTTCGGCAAACCAAGCTTTGATGTAGTCCTATTTTTTACCGACGGGCGACGGGGTGAAGAGTTCTCCTTTTTACCGACATTTTGGTGAAACCTACATAGGTACATCAATATTTTATATAAATATATATTAAGGTTAATAAAATGGAAAAAGATATCCATAGTAAGTTTTGTGGAATCTTGCAATTTGAACGAGACGCCTATAAAACCCGATGTTTAAAAATTATATTTAAGTTCTAGACATATTACATTTGTTTTAATTTGTACGGTAATTCCAGATCTTTGATGTTTTTTTTTTTAATTTTTGTATTTTGTGTATTTTTATTTAATTTTTGTATTTATATAAATTAGAACCTGTTACGTTACTTGGGCACCATTATTCACAATAAACTTTTTACACAAAAAATAATATCATTGTTACAAAAATGTGCTAAAAATTGCACATTTTTTAACACAAATAAATGTAAATGTTTAATTGTTTATCACATAAAGTAAATAATATGTTTTCATGGTAAACACATTTTGTTGTCCAAATTATGTGTAATTAAAATAAGCTGCGAGCTTTCGCAGAATTTAAAAGCGATTTTCTCAAGTAAAAAAGAATAAAGTGTTATCAAAAGATAAATCGATATTTTTAATCCTTGGAATAAAAAAAAGGTTTGTTTTAATAAAAAATAATAAATAATCACAACCGATAAAAGTGAATCAACAATTTTTAATGTCATAACGACAAACGAACAACATAAAAAAATCGTCTTTCCACTTATAACATGTAGGTTGTTGTTTCTACTACTTTTCTGTTTTTACCAGCTAAATTTGAAATTGTAATTAACAGATATTTAAAAAAATATTTATTTATTGCAAAGGTGCATCGACCAAGTATATCCAAAGTGTTAATATTGTTAACTTGATATTCTAGACATGTTTTTTTTAAATATGGAAGTGTTACCTGTAATATTTGACTAGCTGGATTAGTTAGGTAACCCTTTTTTAATATTTTATTAAGATTATGTAATTCGTGTATTTGTACCATTTTCCCTTTAAAAAATAAAGTTTCCTCAATTTAATTTTTGTGTTATTTTATTTTACTTCAATTTTGGAACTCTCGTACTTATACAAGCAAAATATAAATATGTTTAAGCAAATTTTACGGAGGAATGCAGTCGGGCTTTTAGCCATTCCCACAATTTAGCACGTACCTATGAGCAATAATTTCCCATATCAAACAAGCGTAGATTCCTGACATGGATTCCTGAAGTGGCAAATCAATCGTTTAGTTGGCTGTCACATGCAAACCAGTAACAAGGACAGTAAGTAATAAGTGGCAAATCAACAGTTTATTATTTGACTGTCACACGCAACCAGTAGCTAGGACAGTGGTAAGTGGCAACTCAATAGTTTAGTTGGCTGTCACATGCAACCAGTAACAAGGACAATGATAAGTGGCTACGCAGTAGTTTAGTTGGCTGTCACATGCAACCAGTAAAAAGGACAATAATAAGTGGCAACTCAATATGTAGTTTAGTTAGCTGTCACACGCGGCCAGTAGAAGAGACAGTGGTAAGTGGCAACTCAATAGTTTAGTTGGCTGTCACACGCAGCCAGTAGCAAGGACAGTGAGAAGTGGCAACTCAATAGTTTAGTTGGCTGTTACACGCAGCCAGTAGCAAAGGCAGTGATAAGTGGCAAATCAATCCGTTTAGTTGGCTGTCAACCAGTAACAAGGACAGTGATAAGTGGCAACTCAATAGTTTAGTTGGCTGTCACATGCAACCAGTAACAAGGATAATGGCCTAATTATTCGTTTAGTTGGCTGTCACACGCCACCGTTAGCAAGGTCAGTGATAAGTGGCAACTAAATGGTTTTGGTGTTATAGTTATTTGGTAGAAGGATAATTTGGTGGAAGTAATACACGACATATTTTTTAATTTCGCTCATATCTCTGTAGACCTTAAAAATGACATAAATAAATATGTAATTTTTGTAAGGACATAAATGTTTCATAAGGAACAAAAATAAATTATAGTTCAAAATCATCCATTTCCTAAACTAGAGGAAGATAAGAACGAATTTATTTAACTAAAAATATAAATGTTAAAAATTATTTTACGTGGCTTTTACTTTTGAATGTTTCACTACCACCAAACATTGTCGAAGAGGCATTAACATTATTAATTAGTCAGGTACGCTCCATACGTCATACATATGTCCTGTAATGTTATATTATCGTAAAAACAAGCTTATGGGTCCGAGTGGTTAATTAATAAGGAGGCAACAACTTCACAACAGGGTCTTTGGTCAGAAAGACTTCGTTCAAGATCAGAAGTTGTACCGACCTCCAGTAAAGAAAACAACTCGTGATATCCAGTCATCAAAGTTTCGTATTGTGGGTTGTTTTGTTAAATGGAATATTTAAATGTATGGAATGAAATATTTGAGTGGATATGTATAACTTGTGAAATATTGAGAAATGGAATATTTAATTTAGTTGGAACTGTATTTGAGATATTAAAAATCATGGTGAACCATTTAAATTTATGAAAATAAGGAACAGATAGTTTTGAATAATTTAAATTCATATAAATAAGGAAAACATATTCTTAACTAACTAACCATCACGCCGTTTCCCCGCAGGGGTAGGCAGAGAGGACGGACCGCCAAACAACTCAGTCTTCTCTTATTCTCCTTACACTCCTTTCCTCGTTCATTCTCTCTACATGCCCGAACCATCGGAGCGTTCCTTTCTTGATCTTACTCTTTACGCTTACATCAGCCTTGCATTCTTTGCGGATATCCGCGTTTCTCACACGATCATACATGGTTTTACCACACATACGCCTCAGGGATCTCATTTCTACAGCATTCAGTCTACTTTCATCCTTCCTCTGCCAGTTCCATGCCTCAATGACATACATCAGGGTAGGTACCAGTACTCCATTATGGACGGCTAGTTTCGCGTCTTTGGATAGTTTTTTGTTGGTGCCAACGGCGTTCAGTCCTCCATTAAAAGAGTTACCTGCATTCACCCTTCTTTCAATATCTCTTTCAGCCTTCCCATCTCTCGTAAACATACTTCCCAAATACATATTCTTTGTTAAGCAAATAGGTTAGAGTTCTGATTACCAAGGGGAGAGACATAAAATATAGGTTGACTTTTACATTTGAATATAAATCATGTTGTTTTCTCTTTTTAACACCGTTTAGATCACATTTCTAACCATGACAGTAAGGGAGACACAACGATTTCTTTGAAACAAATTAGCCTGTGGGGTTAACCGGCACATAATAGGAAGTCGGAATAATCGGCGTTCTCCCGAATTCTTATCAGAGATAAAGAGACGTAGGTGGGTGTAATTAGAATAAATACTGGTTTGCAGTATTCGAGCAGTCGAGGGAATTGATTGGTTAATTAGAGGCCCCGATCACTATTCCTCCCGGCCCCCAGTTCCCGACTCCCGGCACTAGAACAGTAACTAGAGCATACAGCGGCGATGTTGTACAGAGTTATTGGAATAATTTGCTCTGTAATCTGTAATTTTGGCTTCCAGTCGCATTCCACCCTGCCGGCCTTGTTATTGGAATTGATTATATTTGAATATAAATAACTAGGCCCCTTGAAGATGTGAATAAATAGATTCCGGGGAAAATATTATACAGAACCTCTGCGATCTAACGGCAATACAGTATTTCTATGAGAAATACCCTGAATATTATTATTATTCGATGTAATTCAATGAAGAAAATCATCTCACGATTTGATAACCTAGATGTTGGTACCTAAGCGTTGATTTTAGGCAAATCAACAATTGTACCCTGTCAGTGCACACAGAAGGCCCTGAGTAAATGTATTTCCCTCGGGGCATAAGTCCTCTTTGGGGATGCTGTGTGGAGGTTATTTTTTAAATAAAGGAAGTTCTGGGAAGGAAAAATGTGCGAAGGATGGATAGAAACTGGGCGTAAGTGTGTTCAGGAGTGAAGGAAATATGAATTCATCCCTTCCACTGCTGTGCAAGTCATTTCGATGGGTCGAGAGAGTCCAGCTCGAGAGTTGTATCTTCATCCTGCCTCTCCTGATCCAGCCCGCCCCGCAGCTGATGGACAGACGCATCCACTGGGCAAACCTCACCCCATGAACTCAAGCACCCTTGCAAAGGAACCAAACGTAGCGAACCACTAGGTATGGCATGGAATTTGCAGAGAAAGGAAAAAAGTATGATGTAAGAATGAGACATCTAATGTGTGAAAACCATGTTTGACCGTGTTACAAATTCGAAGATCGTTAAAGAATCCAAGCCTGAAGAAAACGAAGTGAATGATGTCTAAATGTAAATAAAACAAGGAAAGTGTGCAGAGACAGATTTCTATGACAATCAAAGAAATTGAAATATAATTCAATATCTTTGATGACAATCCATTCTCTTTGCCTACCCCTGCGGCAAAACGTGTTCTAAAATTAGCTATCTATAATAATTAATGATTTTTGTACCGCCATAAGTAGACGTTAGCACAACTTAGACAACTCCCCAATAACCACTCCAGGAAGTGATACTACTCCAAAGACATAAATGTATCAAACTACTGGGTTTCATTCTGGATGCTCATTTTTCCCTTAAAACCCAAGTGAACACATATGTAAGGCTGTGCGGAGAAACCTGCCAACAGAGGCGACTATTACTAGTCAATTCATATGTTATTACACGTCTAGATTATTGCAACGGAATATATGCAAGCTCCCTAAATATCAAATCAAGAAATTACATTCGGTTTCAACGCTGCGGCAAGACTTATCACCGGCGCGTATTCCCAAAGATATTCAAAACAAAAATATCTTTGCGTATTCCAATATTTCAGAGCATCTCATAAATCTTCACTGGCTCAAATGTCCTGAAAGAATTTAGTTTAAGCTTTGCTGGATGGTATTTAAGTCACTGAAAGGAATGGTTTCGCCTTAATTATTACCGGAAATGTGTATTTCAGAAAATTCCAATTCTCAACAGTCAACCCTCAGGTCAGCAGCGTCATCAGCTATCGGAACGTTGAAGGAACCAAAGCACACACCAGATTCAGTGAGCGTGCTTTCACAGTGTCAGGACCTAAAGCCTGGTAAGGACTGCCACATGACTTAAGAATGATCACAGACTCGGCAGAAATTAGAGATGAACTTGAAACTCACCTTTTAGACAGTCGTATAAAGTCAAAAACATTTCACCTTCATCTTCACAGCCCGTGAAATTGTAAATAACCAATTGGGTAAAAACGAGCAAATAAGAACTGGCAAGTTTTTAAGGTCATTTCATAAAAATTGTCTAGTCCTCTCTTTAAATATAAATAACTATTTTTGCCACTTATCTTCTCATAATATAATATCAAAATAATGGGGAGTAGCAAATGTATAGTCATGCAATATCCAGTGTTTTGAATATAGTGTCCTCCAAGTCGTATCTTCTCAAATAATAATGAACGTGCGTTTATCGGAAGTTACCTGCCAGTTTAGTATGTTTTCTTTATCCGTTTGTAAATAATAAAATTAGATAGAGACTAAGAATTCATAATAAATTGTACAGCGCCCTTGAGGTAATTTTTCACAAAAACGGCGCTATCCTATTATACTCGTTATTATTAATATTAATGTCTTCAAACGTTGGCTCTAAATCAAATTCGAGTCTTTTCACATACGTATTAAATCACAAAAAAGTTCAATCAAATCGAATCACACATGTAAACTTAACAAAAAAGGCACAGTAAGTTAAATATTGTAAATTTTTCCTTTTAACTCCGATTTGATTTACATTGACTTTAACCTGCCGTTTTTAACCAGAGGCGTCACCTTGGTACCTATGTACCTAGCTCAAAACTTTAACGGGAGCTTTTATCTCAACTTGCTCAATATGCAGTAAACCAATGGAGTTAGTAAAGCCCTCTTTTAAAGTGGTCTCGAGAGTGGATTTTCGTTGTCTTTTAGAAATTATTTATTAGCCTTTCAAAGTAGTTAGGTAGCTACCAATTTCAAACTTTATTTTGATGGCAACCATTACAACTATATTGCAGTCAGTCAGCGAACGAAAAGTTTGAACATTACATATTTTATTGTCTCGAGAAAGTACATATAGAATGAAGACGAACTTTTATAAATGCTTTTCATATACAATGTAAAATATATGTTCAAGAATAGAAATAAAAGTAAAAAATTCATTTAAATGGAAACCGATATCGTCATTGAGTACATTTTTGTTTGTCTTACATTTGCCTGACATCGTACCGACATCCCATTTGTTTTTGTAATAATGGTGAAACACTTGGTATCTTGTACTTGAAGTCTGCACCAAAACTGAACGCCGAAAACCATATTAATTTAATTAATATATAATTATAATGAAACATCTGCCATGAGAAAATTGGAGCACATAACTCGGTATTGCTTCTACATGCTTAAACTCACACAATCTATAGGTACATCCGCTCTGATGATAGACACAGTAACGCTGTCCGAAACGCTAAGAAAATAACATAATAAAATAAATCACTATAATACTCTTGGCCGTGAAAATCTCAAATCATACATTGTAAAATCCAGTACTGCGTGTGAAATTTAAGCAAAGAATAGTCAGACTTTTGGATCATGAAACACACCTACTGGCGCTTCTTGCATACTTCTTTATTCTATAAGTTATATAATTTTGAAGGTAAAATAATTAATCATTGAAGAAGAAGATAACAATAATAATCTAAACGAAAATATAAAAGAGAACAAGACACAGAAAAACAGAAAAAGATAATTGTCGCAACTGGGACTCGAACCCAAAACCTCTCGTCTAACCGGGATGTGCGCGTTAACTAATTCCGCCATTGCCACCTTTTGTCAAACCGTCACATTAGTGGATCTCATATTAAAATTTTTTAAATTAACAATAATATCTTCAACTATTTTTTTTTCCATATTATAGGCAACTACCCTTTTTATTGGAAACATTCATTTTAAGAATTGGTTTATAACCTAGATAACGTCACGGATACCTAATCATATCCGTTTAAAAATTTATTAATCTATTTTTATTAAATGGAGTTTTTCTGATAAAAAATTAAATATCCCTTTAAACATTTATAAGTAGTCAATAGTTCTATTTAAATATAGTATATTTAAACTATAATCTACAAAAAAACAACGTTTTCTTTTTTTTCTTTTTACAGAATACGTTTTTGGCATTTTTCACCAGCATTTGGTTCCTTAGAACAGGCAATCTGCCTAGCTAGGAACTAATGACGTACAAGACATAATAACACTTGTACACATTTTAAAATCTACAGTTATTTGAAATATTATTTTTATGTAATTTTGCTGTATATATCCAAAATTAAGATGGGACGGCGATTGTTATTATACTCGTAGTTACTGGTACCTGATTTGTAAGTTGTTTTACAGCAAGCATACAAATAAACAAAGTGATTAGACTATTTTAACCTGACTTCTTAATTTGGCTGCTGTGCGCCCACATATTGTGCTAGAGTAGGTCTTGCATTATCTAATGACATATAAAATCTTCGGGCGGAAATCAGTTGAATTATTAATAATAATCGATAATAATGAGTAATTCGAGTACATTTACAAATGAAATGTTATTCCTTGGCTTTTAGTAGTCTTTGCCAAGTAACGAAAACATTTTCACATCACGCGTGAAGGCATTTTGGCACTTTTTAATGTAATTTGCTTAGAGATAGTAAACGTCGTTACGCGACGCGTTGCAGTTTAGTACTAAAACTAAAATGGTAAACACTACAATTGACTTGTTTTTGGCTTGCCATTTGCCATTTCTACAGCGCCTCTATAGGTGTCCGGGGGTAAACAAACTTGGGGAGATGTTTTTCAGGTAAAAAGATGAATTTTTTTCTAAATTAATATTCTTCAAGGGAAAAATATTTTTGTACGGAAAAAAAACATTGTAATTTCGAAAAAGTTATTTATCTTTTTACTTTTATCATCATGTAGAACCTCAAGAGTTTGTGCACTTTACTTCCGGACACTGTATATACAGTGATGTCATCGGTATCTACGACCAATATTTTGAAGTTTGTTTACGATAATCACAATCATCAATATTTGGTTGATTAAAATACAATAAAGTAGTCAGTTTTCAATTCTGCTAAGTACATTAAATGTACTTAGCAGAATTGAATTTAATATTAGCGTGCGCCGGGCTACCTGCTGCTTTACCTCCCGAAGGTATAATAAATCTGTTGTGAAGCAAATAACAGACATCATTTTCTTTGTTTTAAATTTAAAGGAATGGGAAATGAATTATAACCAGTTTTAACGAAATGAGTACCAGGTGAGCTCGCACAAATTAATGCTTTTTTCAATACGGAAATTATGCCATTTCCGTTAAAGTATGTAATTCCATATTAATTAATAAAACATATAAAATAAAACCGGTGATCAGTTTAATATTTTACCCGGAAGATACTTGTATTAAGTGAAACCGGTCGGTATTAAAAAACGTGGTTCCAAACAAAGTTATTTTTTATTTCCATTCATATGTCAAACAACAAAGTGACTATTATTATAAGCAATAATTATCAGCCTGAAACACTCAACTACATTAAAAAAAATCTTCCGAGAAAAGATACTGGTCGCCAACGGGACTCGAACCCGTGTCCCTCTGATTGCTGGTCAGGAGCTTTACCACCGAGCTATGGCGGCTTATCAAATACCCGCAAAATAATTCAATATATACTAGTGCTTCATTCAACAGTTTTAATTGTGGCATTGTTAATGCTAAATCGCAAAAAATAAAGTTGGTTATTTTCGGGTGGAAAAATGTAATAAGCTGTAATTGTTGAATGAAGCACTAGTATATATTGAATTATTTGGCGGGTATTTGATAAGCCGCCATAGCTCAGTGGTTAAGCTCCTGACCGACAATCAGAGGGACATGAGTCCGAGTCCCGTTGGCGACCAGTATCTTTTCTCGGAAGATTTTTTCAATGTAGATCAGTGTTTCAGGCTGATAATTATTTCTTATAATAATTGTTACCCTTTGTGCTATGCATAAAAATCTTGTCTTAAACGTTAGTTTATCAATTAAAAAATAATAATTAACAAAGTGACTGCTTTCTACCATAATATAATTCCATATTATTATATTGGCACTACGCGCAGAACCATATTAATCACTGGATATTATGTTAGTTCAAAAATTTTATGGACCGGTTTTAGAAAATGAATTTTGGCGCAGACGTTACAACGATGAGCTATATACTCCGTTTAAGGAGTTAAACGTCACAAAATTTCTAAAACTGGGAAGACTTCGGTGGCTGGGTCGTGTAGAGATAATGGCCGAGCATCAAGCACCAAAGTCCCCGCTGAACTCAAGACCGACAGGGCGAAGGTGCCTAGGAAGACCAAGATTAAGATGGAGCAACAACGTCCTCAAAGATATATCTACCTTAGAGCTTCTAAACTGGAGAGAGCTGGCACAAAATCGAGATGAGTGGAGGAAGACTCTTGAGGAGGCCAAGACCCACCAGGGGTTGTAGAGCCAAGAGTGATGATGATGATTATGTTAGAAAATCTATTTAGTTAGTAAATAACAATTTCTATTAAAAAAAGCGCAGGCCCTTGAAAAACCAAGAAGTATGGACTTTATTTGTGAAAATTAATCCTAAGAAAAAAGAAATACACGTCATTTCAAACATTGCATAAAATTAAAATTATTTTCTGTTAAAAAATATCATATTATAGGTGGACATTTAGTTCCAAATTTTAAAATGACGCAATTGAATAAAAAATCGAGTTCACAGATAGACCCCCAATCGAAAAGAGTTTATTTTATATAAATTTTTTTATTATAATTTTTTTTAATGTTTCCCATTATAAATTGATACATTTCAAAAATAATAGTTTACATAATTTCAAAATATATGACGTAACATAAGTTACAAGTAATGTAAAAGTTAGAAAAAAGTAAATAAATATATATAGGACAAAGTAGATAATGGGAACCCACTAAGGCACTGCCTGTGCGTGGGTAATTACAATCGGATTTAACTCAAATAATTTAATACTAACATGCAAACATTGATCAGAAACTGTGTAAAAATATATATATTATTTTTACGGGAGTGTGTAAAGCTGAATTCAGACGGTTCATTTATCGTTCATTTCCTCATTTCATTCTGCCTCTTTCCCTCGAAATGACCCGTCTGAACACGCGATGAAACGAAAGCGAAAAGGGACAGTGACTTTTCACTCGCAACAGGAATTAACATCACGTGACGCGAATGATGTGTGTGAACAGTCTTTCACTCCCGAATTAGTCGGCCGAGAATGTTTTGGCGTGGCCGGAGCGGCATTCATTTGTCTAATAAAATATGTCTAATAAAAAAGTTTATGTTTTTATTTATTTTTTGTTACCAGTAATTTTAGTTAGAAAAAACCATTTTTAAAACCTTTAAAAGTTTGCATTAAAAATAATTCTATTTAAAAAATTTCATGGTTATTTCTAATAATAAATTTTGAAAGCATATTTCATCACCTTTCGAAAACAGTTTTTAGTTTTTGGATACGTTAATAAATATTCCATTCATATGGATTTTATTGCAAGCCGAGGCCTATTTTGGAATAAAAAAAATTTCATGGTGAAAAAATACTGGTAGATATCAGTTTTCAGGTTATTATTTAACCATATGATCATTTTATGGTGTTAATATTTATTTACTGTTTACAAAAATCGACAATTTCTCGTAATTTAGTTCGACGTTATCAGAAATGTCAATTTGAAATCGTAAATATGCCGTCAGCGCCGACCGACGCGTGCGACCGCGCTCGACGACTTTGTAGTGAGAATGTCGAGTGAACTCTTATTTCGAAGGAACCGTCTGAACACGCGGTGAAACGAGAATGGAACATTTCATCGAGTAAACCTTCTTCCGAGTGAAACGTCTGAATTCACCTTTAGAGATTTTTTTTTTCATATTTAAAACATTTAAAATTGAGAATTATAATACGTAAATAAGTATATATATACACATATATTTTTATAGCTCTTCTAACTTTTCCTTGCAAGATTTTTAACTACGTTGCAACTTCGCAAATTCACTCTATTTTACCTACAGTTAAATATCATACAAAGGTTTAAGTTAATAGGATTGCCTGATTTCTTCTAACATATTCTAGAAAATAAAGTAATACAATTTAAAAAAAATATTATAGTCAATAAAATAGGTTAATTTAATAAATTGTAATATGTACTTAAAAAACATTGTCCTCCCTTTTTATGCACATTAATGTGAAATATAGCAAAAAAGTTTCGTTAGTCCTATGAAAAATGTTAATATTCCAGATTTTCACCCGAAGAAACTTTCATATGATATTTTGAGCCACCCCTATTTCTTCTCTATCTTAGACGTTGACCAACCTCCTTAGATGCAGTTTTCATAAGACCGGACCGTTGCCGTCGGTGTCGTATTCCCTGACCTTGTTATTGCGACACTTTTTCAAACTAGAAATATAGGTCCTGGGGGTGCACGGGGATGCACGGGAATAGGATAGTCCGTCGCAGGATGATGGAGATCAAATGGTTCGCTTGATAAATTGGAAATATAGGTTATATGAGATTATTGGAAAAATATTTTATTTTTAAATTAGCTCCACCATTATGAAAATAATTTTCCTCAGGTGCTATGTCATCTTAGGGGATGCTGTGTGGGGTGTTTTTTTAAGGAAATGAAGGCGAGGAAGATCTGGGAAGAAAATAGGTATAAGGGGTTGGTAGGAATCTGGGGGTCAGAATGTCCATGACTGACGGACATATGAATCCATCCCTCCAACTGCAGTGCAAGGAATGGGTCGAGAAATTCTGGCTGGAGAGCTCAAAAGACCTCCCTCAACCAGTCCCTCTCGATCCCGCCTACCACGCAGCAGCCGAATCGGTCGCCGAGACCTGGACAATCCTCACCCTATGAACCTGCTACGTCACCAAACGTAGCGAAGCACTTGGGGTGACCTACGGCAGAGGTGTCGGTTATTCGATAAATGTTTCCCGGGGCGGTGGTACCCATATCCGCCTCCCAAAATGAAAAGCACCTCCAAGTAAACATTCATTTAGAATCTCTTTATTTCGTTTTGAAGCTGTTTTCACTTGACCTTTTATAAGAAGGGAGCCAGCTTCATTACATGGTGCGCGATCTACAATTGTTATTTGTTTATCAAATTTCAGGTGTTTTGCTTTTTATATATTTAGATATTGCCACTCGTTTATTGCCAATGATTTTATTTTGTTATGTAAAATAATTGAAACCTTCAAACTTTTTGAAGTCATTTTCATCGTATGGTTCGGGAGGCGGACAAAATCAAATGCAACAACCTTTAGCCCTAGCACATATGAGCTCTGTTATCCAAAAATACGCGTACTCTGCTATCCAAAAATTTCAGAGTGGTGGATACTCTCAGTTTCACAATGGTGAAAGAACACCATTCAGAATCGAAATACTATTTGAAATGACTCAAACCGACTTTAGTGACCATTTCCAAATATGCGATAACTATGTGCGAAACTTCCTCTCAACTCTACCCACTCCCTTATATATACCTGACTAAAATTTGTGGACATGGATAGCATTAAGGCTCAAATCCCGGCACGAGCAAGTAACTTTCATTTGATTATTTTGTGATATTTTCACAAT
The DNA here is from genome assembly GCA_917563855.2 of Limnephilus lunatus. Classification (NCBI taxonomy): domain Eukaryota; kingdom Metazoa; phylum Arthropoda; class Insecta; order Trichoptera; family Limnephilidae; genus Limnephilus; species Limnephilus lunatus. The sequence continues at coordinate 56,333,372 of OU830599.1, forward strand.
TTACTCACATATAGCATATTTGGGGCACGTGCCAGAGTGAAAGATACTCTCAGTATCGCCTTGGTGTAATACCACCATTCAGAATTGAAACGTTGCTTAAAATGGCTTTGGCCGTATTTGATGACCAGATTTGAATAGCAAGGTTTTTCCCCATCGACCTCTGCGCAATCTCCTTCTCTTTCCACGGTTCCAGACGGTTGGAAGCAGTCAAAATATCCACGACAAAATACCCTACGGACAAAACATCCTTCAACAAAATATCTACTAAAATCTAACCTAACCTTATTTAACATTTTACTATTTTGAACAATAATTTATTGTCATTACTGTATTATATTTGTCCTATTTAACTTATTATGTTTGTCGAATTCTGTATTATATTTGTCCCATTTTACTGATTTTGAACATTAATTTTTTGTCATTACTGTACTATATTTGTCCTATTTTACGTATTATATGTTGTCGAATTCTGTATTATATTTGTTCTATTTTACTGATTTTGAACAATAATTTATTGTCTTTACAGGATATCTGATTTTTTTTCCTTTTTTTGTTAGGTTTTAGTATTTTTTTTTGGGGATGTATTGTCCGATATTCTGTCGGAGGATATTTTGTCGGGGATATTTTATTGCGGGATGAAAAGTCGCGGAACCAAATACAATCTATGCTTCACGATTACATTGGCCTTGCGCGGTTCGGAATCCTCACGTAATTCGTTCGTACTTGGTTTTACGACACATAATCCTTGGGGATCTCATTTATACTCCATTCACTTCACTTTCGTCTTTCCTCTGCCCTTTCCATGCTCACTTCAGTCTACAATATATAACGGCAAGTATCGTAACGTCGCGCGTCGCAGGAATTACAATTACATCTTACATCGTAGTGCTGTTGACTTCAATATAAACTTAGAAATTTACAGAAAGGTTTATTGATGTTGAGTTAAGACGCATTCTTCATTTTTTGGCAATATAATAATGACTTACATCTTTGATTGAATTAAAAATTAAAACATTCAATGAAAAATAATTTTTTTATATTAACTTAATGAGGAAAATTTTAGCGACACTTAATCAATAATTTGAAATAGAAAAATGAGAAAAAGATACGATCGAATCTAGTAATTGAATCCAGGACCTACGTCTTGCCGAGGATCTGCTCTACCACAGGACTAATTCGACCCTAACCCCTTCGGTCATATTTAACTGTACCATACTTCGACTAAGAATAACCAATATTATCTTCATTACTACTGCTACCTTTATATAATATGATTGCAAGATTCTTCTCGAGCTACATGCTATCTTGAGAGTGTTTTGGATTAAATTGAATCATTTTTTATTTAATGTGCGACATCTATTGACTTTTCTGCAAGTCTAGGGGATGAATATGAATTTTTATTTTAACTTAACGAGTAAAATCTTAAATTATAATATTTAATAACTAAAGGCAATATTAGCGACACTCAGTTGAAAAATGTATATAGAAAAATCAGATAATGATAAGCTCGCTTCTAGGAATTAAATTATAAACATAAATATAGCAGCAGCCAATAAAAAATTGTTTTAAGAAAAGTTAAGATAACATTGGTAGTTCTTAGTCGAATTATGATACAGTTATATTGCACCGAAGAGGATGGAGTCCCTATTGCCGTATATTTTTCTAATTTTTCTGTTTCAAATTTTCGATTGAGAGTCGCTAATATTGTCCTAAGTGATAAAATTTCAAAATAATTTTTCGTGCATTTAGCGACAAGTGTTATCCGTTAACTCGCTTATCAATTACTAGGTATAGTTAACGTGACCAGACGTTCCGTTTTCACCGGGACAGTCCCATTTTCAGGCAGCCTGTCCCGGTGTCCCCGAATACAGCTTCGGGACGCCAAAATGTCCCGTTTTTGAAAAGACGGAAACTCACAGTAGAATTTTAAACATATTTAAATAAAGCGCGCAAATAAGAATCCTGTACTAGTAGAAGAAGACGTAGATATAAAATATATCTGACGAGAAAACATACTCTTTGATCAGAAGTTTACAGAGTTTCCACATAGACTTTTTAGTCATTTCATTTATTAGTAATAAAAACCTCTCTAAATTTTGAACAAGCCCTAGAATTCCAATCGTCCATGCGATTGGTAGCTGCAAGATGAATTGTAATTTAGCCTCTTTTGTACAGCGCTCTTGAGGCGATTTTTTCGCGAAAATAGCGCTAAATAAGTTGTCCAAATTTATTATTGTCATTACCCTGCTACGTTGCGGGCCGGATCGAGAGAGGACCCTCAAATTCCTACCCATTCATACCGAACTTCCTATCCTTCCCTTTCTTAAAAAGACCTTCCACATAGCATCCCCTAAGATGCCATAGGCCTTAAGAAAAATTATTTTCTTCAAAAAAGTACCTACGGTTTGGGGGAAAAATAAATTGTCACGTTAGTACGAGAGCGTTTAAATAAACATTTGTGTGAGGAACAAACTATTAAGCTGTTAACGGTAATGAATAATGAGTAATGAAAAATACCGAAAACTCTTATAAAAAACTCTCGTAATAAGCGAAAACCTAATAATATATTGAAGTGCCTGTTCTTTTATTAATATAATTATGATGAATGATCTTCCATAATGATTTTTTCAAGGACCCCTTCGAGATCAATTACATCGAGAATGGGTTCCGACGGGCGCTAATAAGACGAGAAAAGAAAGGATGAGAGGCGACAGAAAAAATATCTTCCAATCCCGTGACAAATTCTTCGGGATATTTCCTGCAGCAAACGAAAACGCGGAATAGGGATATTTATCGAATCCGATTTCATTAAATTAATTCCATTCGCGGGTAAACTGTTTCACTTGCGATTCACGGGAGGAGTTATTCAAATTAATGTCAGACTCGTCTATTTTCAGCGTTTGAATGAAAACTTTCTTCTTAAATTAGTGAAGATCTGCTGGAAAGCCAAGGGAATTAAAACTGATTTTAATGTCGAAGATTTAAAAAAAAACTTTTCAAAGATGTTCAGAAAAATTCACAACGAACGCAAACCTCTAGACTTAACAGGAAATTATTCGGTATTTACTATTATATTAGGCCGGTATGAGTACCGCCCGCCGTCTTGGAACCATTTATTGGATACCCAACACCCCTGCCATAGGTCACCCCAAGTGGTTCGTTACGTTTGGAGACTTAGCAGGGGTGCCCGGGTTCATGGGGTGAGGTTTGTCTTCATCTTGGTGGCGGATGTGGCGGCGATGGACCGGTGGATACAATATGTTAGCAATTAGTTGTAGATGTGTAGATAGACGGAGCTTTGTAGAAATTTATTATAAATGTGTACAGGTCAAATCACTTGGTTTTAACATAGTGGTTCTTAACCTGGGTTCGATCGAACCCCAGGGGTTCGATGAGTCAGTCTCACGGGTTCGATGGAGGTCAAGACACACCCCAGACTCATATGATACGGTTCAATTTCAAATTAAGAAGGTTTCGGTGAATGCACATATGAAACTGGTGGGGGTCAGTACCTCCAACAAGGTTAAGACCACTGTTTTAACACTTTATTATCAACTGCTTGTGAGCTGTGCTGTTCTGATCAGGGTTTTCTTAAAACTAAATTACAAGTGTGAAGGAATGGAGGGAGAGAGGGAGGAGGGAGTTTACTATATGACCACATTTAGTAAAGGATCATTTAAAAAGGTTGATAATATTTAAAAAATGCTCCATATTTTTTTTAAATTTTCCATTTATAAACGGATACCATTAATATTACAGTGTAAAATCACTAATACCAAATATTGTGTGACTCCAATGATGATATGAGCTTTGGTCTTGATACATGTCGGCTGTATTTGAACAATTAAAATGTACTTTTATATATTATTTACTTTTATATAATTCAAATATTACAGACCCGAAAAACTTTTAAAGGTGTTACATTCCAACACAGAGGTCACCAGTTCATTTGTCACACTATATGGCTGGAGGGGTATGAGGTATGATGGATAGGTAATCTATCATCTCCCTGTAGTCGCCCGTCTCACGGACATGACGGGTTGGCCAAAGTGAATTCCATTGAAGTAAGTACTCGCACGAGAATAAGAACTGGCGGCTTATTATTAAACCTTGGACAAGTTATTACATTTTTATGTTTTACTTTGTACCAAGCTACTCACATTGAATGTACCTATAGTTTGAAGCAAAAAAACGTAGTGTCCTAAATGATACTCTCAGTATCATCCTGATGAAAGACAACCATTCAGATTCGAAACGTTCCTTGAAATAGCTTTTGGATGTAGGTATCGCGAAGTTTATTTTTCAGGTTAGTCAAAAATATGCCCCATTTTCAGCCAACAATTTACAAATTTCCACACTTGTTTTCAAATTGGTAAATTAAATTTTATATATTTTTAGTATTTACTATTTTTTTTTAAATTTACTTCACACAGGAGGCCGCGAGGAAAATATTTTCACTCACAGATTATGTAATCTTTGGGGATGCTGTGCGGAGGATCTTTTAAAGGAAATGAAGGAGAGGAATTTCTGGGAAGGAAAAAGGTATGGCGGGGTGGATAAGAATCCGTCGAATGTGTCCAGGAGTGACGTATGAATCCATCCCCGCCTCACTGCGAGAGAGTCCGCCTGGACAGTTCAAGGAATCTCCCTCATCCAGCCTCTCCTGGTCCGCCGCAGCTGGTGAACAGTCGCATCCGCTACCAGGATCTAAAAAAACCTCACCACATAAACCAAGGCACCCCTTCTAAATCACCAAACGTAGCAAACCACTTGGGGTGACCTATGGCAGAGGTGTTGGTTATACAATTAATGATTCCCGGGTCGGCGGTACCCACACCTTAGGACACGAAAAAAGCATCGATACTTTGTGGTATCGAATACTTTTCCTTTCGATACCGATACTTTTGTACTCGATACTTTTATTCGATACTTTTACTCAATGAGTAATTTTTGGCAAGTATTGATACCATTCAAAATTTGGCTAACCGGCTCTCGTTTATGGCAACGCCATCTAGTTCAATCATAGCAAACCTTCTAAATCATTCAATAAACTTAAGTTTAAGTTAACACAAGTGAATATTACGTTTTTCTTTTAGTTTTATAATGATTATAATTCAAGAAAAGTAAGTTTATTTTGTTATCTAAACATTTAGTTACTGAAAAACACCATTAGTGAAAAAAATCTAGTGCAAATTGTTTCAGATTTATATCTTTATGATTAAAATGTTGATTATAATATAACATTTTTTCTATTGGATCTATTAGGTTTTAAAAATAATATGATGTTTTGATCCAAAAAATCCTATATCCACTCAGAAGCCTCTGAGACTCCATGTCTAGAATAGTGATAACAAAAAATGATATCCATAACTGGTAAAGTAATAAATAAATAATTTAATACACTAAAATGTCTTGAATGTCCTGCCAAAACACAAAGCAGAGAAAAAAATGTATTGCAAAACATTTTGTTTTACTTTTTAGTTCGTGTTGTAACAGGGCAGCTGTGTTTCATTATTTACTTAATTACGCACGTTTAGTTTTGCAGTTTATTATATACATAAAAAAATATTACACTTTTTTACGAGTACCTAAGATAGCAATTTGTGAATTTACTGGTCCTTTTATATTATTGATTATATGTACTTAAATTTGATTGTTTCTTTTTTCATTTCACTGACGTTGACGTCCTTTTACCTTTTCTAACTAAAATAGACATCTACTTGAATTTGAAAAACCTGATCCTGGGGGAGGGGTTGATACTTAGTTAGCCCGGTCAGAGCTGTAAATCAGGCCCTATGAAATGTACTCGATACTTTGAAGTATCGATGCTTTTGTTTCAATACTTTTACGAGTACGATACTTTTTACCGATACTACTCATGAGTGCAGCATCGATATCATGTCTCTACCCATAGATATCTTATTCAAAGCCTTATAAAGCAAATGAAGCACTAGTATATATTGAATTATTTGGCGGGTATTTGATAAGCCGCCATAGCTCAGTGGTTAAGCTCCTGACCGACAATCAGAGGGACATGAGTCCGAGTCCCGTTGGCGACCAGTATCTTTTCTCGGAAGATTTTTTCAATGTAGATCAGTGTTTCAGGCTGATAATTATTTCTTATAATAATTGTTACCCTTTGTGCTATGCATAAAAATCTTGTCTTAAACGTTAGTTTATCAATTAAAAAATAATAATTAACAAAGTGACTGCTTTCTACCATAATATAATTCCATATTATTATATTGGCACTACGCGCAGAACCATATTAATCACTGGATATTATGTTAGTTCAAAAATTTTATGGACCGGTTTTAGAAAATGAATTTTGGCGCAGACGTTACAACGATGAGCTATATACTCCGTTTAAGGAGTTAAACGTCACAAAATTTCTAAAACTGGGAAGACTTCGGTGGCTGGGTCGTGTAGAGATAATGGCCGAGCATCAAGCACCAAAGTCCCCGCTGAACTCAAGACCGACAGGGCGAAGGTGCCTAGGAAGACCAAGATTAAGATGGAGCAACAACGTCCTCAAAGATATATCTACCTTAGAGCTTCTAAACTGGAGAGAGCTGGCACAAAATCGAGATGAGTGGAGGAAGACTCTTGAGGAGGCCAAGACCCACCAGGGGTTGTAGAGCCAAGAGTGATGATGATGATTATGTTAGAAAATCTATTTAGTTAGTAAATAACAATTTCTATTAAAAAAAGCGCAGGCCCTTGAAAAACCAAGAAGTATGGACTTTATTTGTGAAAATTAATCCTAAGAAAAAAGAAATACACGTCATTTCAAACATTGCATAAAATTAAAATTATTTTCTGTTAAAAAATATCATATTATAGGTGGACATTTAGTTCCAAATTTTAAAATGACGCAATTGAATAAAAAATCGAGTTCACAGATAGACCCCCAATCGAAAAGAGTTTATTTTATATAAATTTTTTTATTATAATTTTTTTTAATGTTTCCCATTATAAATTGATACATTTCAAAAATAATAGTTTACATAATTTCAAAATATATGACGTAACATAAGTTACAAGTAATGTAAAAGTTAGAAAAAAGTAAATAAATATATATAGGACAAAGTAGATAATGGGAACCCACTAAGGCACTGCCTGTGCGTGGGTAATTACAATCGGATTTAACTCAAATAATTTAATACTAACATGCAAACATTGATCAGAAACTGTGTAAAAATATATATATTATTTTTACGGGAGTGTGTAAAGCTGAATTCAGACGGTTCATTTATCGTTCATTTCCTCATTTCATTCTGCCTCTTTCCCTCGAAATGACCCGTCTGAACACGCGATGAAACGAAAGCGAAAAGGGACAGTGACTTTTCACTCGCAACAGGAATTAACATCACGTGACGCGAATGATGTGTGTGTACAGTCTTTCACTCCCGAATTAGTCGGCCGAGAATGTTTTGGCGTGGCCGGAGCGGCATTCATTTGTCTAATAAAATATGTCTAATAAAAAAGTTTATGTTTTTATTTATTTTTTGTTACCAGTAATTTTAGTTAGAAAAAACCATTTTTAAAACCTTTAAAAGTTTGCATTAAAAATAATTCTATTTAAAAAATTTCATGGTTATTTCTAATAATAAATTTTGAAAGCATATTTCATCACCTTTCGAAAACAGTTTTTAGTTTTTGGATACGTTAATAAATATTCCATTCATATGGATTTTATTGCAAGCCGAGGCCTATTTTGGAATAAAAAAAATTTCATGGTGAAAAAATACTGGTAGATATCAGTTTTCAGGTTATTATTTAACCATATGATCATTTTATGGTGTTAATATTTATTTACTGTTTACAAAAATCGACAATTTCTCGTAATTTAGTTCGACGTTATCAGAAATGTCAATTTGAAATCGTAAATATGCCGTCAGCGCCGACCGACGCGTGCGACCGCGCTCGACGACTTTGTAGTGAGAATGTCGAGTGAACTCTTATTTCGAAGGAACCGTCTGAACACGCGGTGAAACGAGAATGGAACATTTCATCGAGTAAACCTTCTTCCGAGTGAAACGTCTGAATTCACCTTTAGAGATTTTTTTTTTCATATTTAAAACATTTAAAATTGAGAATTATAATACGTAAATAAGTATATATATACACATATATTTTTATAGCTCTTCTAACTTTTCCTTGCAAGATTTTTAACTACGTTGCAACTTCGCAAATTCACTCTATTTTACCTACAGTTAAATATCATACAAAGGTTTAAGTTAATAGGATTGCCTGATTTCTTCTAACATATTCTAGAAAATAAAGTAATACAATTTAAAAAAAATATTATAGTCAATAAAATAGGTTAATTTAATAAATTGTAATATGTACTTAAAAAACATTGTCCTCCCTTTTTATGCACATTAATGTGAAATATAGCAAAAAAGTTTCGTTAGTCCTATGAAAAATGTTAATATTCCAGATTTTCACCCGAAGAAACTTTCATATGATATTTTGAGCCACCCCTATTTCTTCTCTATCTTAGACGTTGACCAACCTCCTTAGATGCAGTTTTCATAAGACCGGACCGTTGCCGTCGGTGTCGTATTCCCTGACCTTGTTATTGCGACACTTTTTCAAACTAGAAATATAGGTCCTGGGGGTGCACGGGGATGCACGGGAATAGGATAGTCCGTCGCAGGATGATGGAGATCAAATGGTTCGCTTGATAAATTGGAAATATAGGTTATATGAGATTATTGGAAAAATATTTTATTTTTAAATTAGCTCCACCATTATGAAAATAATTTTCCTCAGGTGCTATGTCATCTTAGGGGATGCTGTGTGGGGTGTTTTTTTAAGGAAATGAAGGCGAGGAAGATCTGGGAAGAAAATAGGTATAAGGGGTTGGTAGGAATCTGGGGGTCAGAATGTCCATGACTGACGGACATATGAATCCATCCCTCCAACTGCAGTGCAAGGAATGGGTCGAGAAATTCTGGCTGGAGAGCTCAAAAGACCTCCCTCAACCAGTCCCTCTCGATCCCGCCTACCACGCAGCAGCCGAATCGGTCGCCGAGACCTGGACAATCCTCACCCTATGAACCTGCTACGTCACCAAACGTAGCGAAGCACTTGGGGTGACCTACGGCAGAGGTGTCGGTTATTCGATAAATGTTTCCCGGGGCGGTGGTACCCATATCCGCCTCCCAAAATGAAAAGCACCTCCAAGTAAACATTCATTTAGAATCTCTTTATTTCGTTTTGAAGCTGTTTTCACTTGACCTTTTATAAGAAGGGAGCCAGCTTCATTACATGGTGCGCGATCTACAATTGTTATTTGTTTATCAAATTTCAGGTGTTTTGCTTTTTATATATTTAGATATTGCCACTCGTTTATTGCCAATGATTTTATTTTGTTATGTAAAATAATTGAAACCTTCAAACTTTTTGAAGTCATTTTCATCGTATGGTTCGGGAGGCGGACAAAATCAAATGCAACAACCTTTAGCCCTAGCACATATGAGCTCTGTTATCCAAAAATACGCGTACTCTGCTATCCAAAAATTTCAGAGTGGTGGATACTCTCAGTTTCACAATGGTGAAAGAACACCATTCAGAATCGAAATACTATTTGAAATGACTCAAACCGACTTTAGTGACCATTTCCAAATATGCGATAACTATGTGCGAAACTTCCTCTCAACTCTACCCACTCCCTTATATATACCTGACTAAAATTTGTGGACATGGATAGCATTAAGGCTCAAATCCCGGCACGAGCAAGTAACTTTCATTTGATTATTTTGTGATATTTTCACAATTTACTCACATATAGCATATTTGGGGCACGTGCCAGAGTGAAAGATACTCTCAGTATCGCCTTGGTGTAATACCACCATTCAGAATTGAAACGTTGCTTAAAATGGCTTTGGCCGTATTTGATGACCAGATTTGAATAGCAAGGTTTTTCCCCATCGACCTCTGCGCAATCTCCTTCTCTTTCCACGGTTCCAGACGGTTGGAAGCAGTCAAAATATCCACGACAAAATACCCTACGGACAAAACATCCTTCAACAAAATATCTACTAAAATCTAACCTAACCTTATTTAACATTTTACTATTTTGAACAATAATTTATTGTCATTACTGTATTATATTTGTCCTATTTAACTTATTATGTTTGTCGAATTCTGTATTATATTTGTCCCATTTTACTGATTTTGAACATTAATTTTTTGTCATTACTGTACTATATTTGTCCTATTTTACGTATTATATGTTGTCGAATTCTGTATTATATTTGTTCTATTTTACTGATTTTGAACAATAATTTATTGTCTTTACAGGATATCTGATTTTTTTTCCTTTTTTTGTTAGGTTTTAGTATTTTTTTTTGGGGATGTATTGTCCGATATTCTGTCGGAGGATATTTTGTCGGGGATATTTTATTGCGGGATGAAAAGTCGCGGAACCAAATACAATCTATGCTTCACGATTACATTGGCCTTGCGCGGTTCGGAATCCTCACGTAATTCGTTCGTACTTGGTTTTACGACACATAATCCTTGGGGATCTCATTTATACTCCATTCACTTCACTTTCGTCTTTCCTCTGCCCTTTCCATGCTCACTTCAGTCTACAATATATAACGGCAAGTATCGTAACGTCGCGCGTCGCAGGAATTACAATTACATCTTACATCGTAGTGCTGTTGACTTCAATATAAACTTAGAAATTTACAGAAAGGTTTATTGATGTTGAGTTAAGACGCATTCTTCATTTTTTGGCAATATAATAATGACTTACATCTTTGATTGAATTAAAAATTAAAACATTCAATGAAAAATAATTTTTTTATATTAACTTAATGAGGAAAATTTTAGCGACACTTAATCAATAATTTGAAATAGAAAAATGAGAAAAAGATACGATCGAATCTAGTAATTGAATCCAGGACCTACGTCTTGCCGAGGATCTGCTCTACCACAGGACTAATTCGACCCTAACCCCTTCGGTCATATTTAACTGTACCATACTTCGACTAAGAATAACCAATATTATCTTCATTACTACTGCTACCTTTATATAATATGATTGCAAGATTCTTCTCGAGCTACATGCTATCTTGAGAGTGTTTTGGATTAAATTGAATCATTTTTTATTTAATGTGCGACATCTATTGACTTTTCTGCAAGTCTAGGGGATGAATATGAATTTTTATTTTAACTTAACGAGTAAAATCTTAAATTATAATATTTAATAACTAAAGGCAATATTAGCGACACTCAGTTGAAAAATGTATATAGAAAAATCAGATAATGATAAGCTCGCTTCTAGGAATTAAATTATAAACATAAATATAGCAGCAGCCAATAAAAAATTGTTTTAAGAAAAGTTAAGATAACATTGGTAGTTCTTAGTCGAATTATGATACAGTTATATTGCACCGAAGAGGATGGAGTCCCTATTGCCGTATATTTTTCTAATTTTTCTGTTTCAAATTTTCGATTGAGAGTCGCTAATATTGTCCTAAGTGATAAAATTTCAAAATAATTTTTCGTGCATTTAGCGACAAGTGTTATCCGTTAACTCGCTTATCAATTACTAGGTATAGTTAACGTGACCAGACGTTCCGTTTTCACCGGGACAGTCCCATTTTCAGGCAGCCTGTCCCGGTGTCCCCGAATACAGCTTCGGGACGCCAAAATGTCCCGTTTTTGAAAAGACGGAAACTCACAGTAGAATTTTAAACATATTTAAATAAAGCGCGCAAATAAGAATCCTGTACTAGTAGAAGAAGACGTAGATATAAAATATATCTGACGAGAAAACATACTCTTTGATCAGAAGTTTACAGAGTTTCCACATAGACTTTTTAGTCATTTCATTTATTAGTAATAAAAACCTCTCTAAATTTTGAACAAGCCCTAGAATTCCAATCGTCCATGCGATTGGTAGCTGCAAGATGAATTGTAATTTAGCCTCTTTTGTACAGCGCTCTTGAGGCGATTTTTTCGCGAAAATAGCGCTAAATAAGTTGTCCAAATTTATTATTGTCATTACCCTGCTACGTTGCGGGCCGGATCGAGAGAGGACCCTCAAATTCCTACCCATTCATACCGAACTTCCTATCCTTCCCTTTCTTAAAAAGACCTTCCACATAGCATCCCCTAAGATGCCATAGGCCTTAAGAAAAATTATTTTCTTCAAAAAAGTACCTACGGTTTGGGGGAAAAATAAATTGTCACGTTAGTACGAGAGCGTTTAAATAAACATTTGTGTGAGGAACAAACTATTAAGCTGTTAACGGTAATGAATAATGAGTAATGAAAAATACCGAAAACTCTTATAAAAAACTCTCGTAATAAGCGAAAACCTAATAATATATTGAAGTGCCTGTTCTTTTATTAATATAATTATGATGAATGATCTTCCATAATGATTTTTTCAAGGACCCCTTCGAGATCAATTACATCGAGAATGGGTTCCGACGGGCGCTAATAAGACGAGAAAAGAAAGGATGAGAGGCGACAGAAAAAATATCTTCCAATCCCGTGACAAATTCTTCGGGATATTTCCTGCAGCAAACGAAAACGCGGAATAGGGATATTTATCGAATCCGATTTCATTAAATTAATTCCATTCGCGGGTAAACTGTTTCACTTGCGATTCACGGGAGGAGTTATTCAAATTAATGTCAGACTCGTCTATTTTCAGCGTTTGAATGAAAACTTTCTTCTTAAATTAGTGAAGATCTGCTGGAAAGCCAAGGGAATTAAAACTGATTTTAATGTCGAAGATTTAAAAAAAAACTTTTCAAAGATGTTCAGAAAAATTCACAACGAACGCAAACCTCTAGACTTAACAGGAAATTATTCGGTATTTACTATTATATTAGGCCGGTATGAGTACCGCCCGCCGTCTTGGAACCATTTATTGGATACCCAACACCCCTGCCATAGGTCACCCCAAGTGGTTCGTTACGTTTGGAGACTTAGCAGGGGTGCCCGGGTTCATGGGGTGAGGTTTGTCTTCATCTTGGTGGCGGATGTGGCGGCGATGGACCGGTGGATACAATATGTTAGCAATTAGTTGTAGATGTGTAGATAGACGGAGCTTTGTAGAAATTTATTATAAATGTGTACAGGTCAAATCACTTGGTTTTAACATAGTGGTTCTTAACCTGGGTTCGATCGAACCCCAGGGGTTCGATGAGTCAGTCTCACGGGTTCGATGGAGGTCAAGACACACCCCAGACTCATATGATACGGTTCAATTTCAAATTAAGAAGGTTTCGGTGAATGCACATATGAAACTGGTGGGGGTCAGTACCTCCAACAAGGTTAAGACCACTGTTTTAACACTTTATTATCAACTGCTTGTGAGCTGTGCTGTTCTGATCAGGGTTTTCTTAAAACTAAATTACAAGTGTGAAGGAATGGAGGGAGAGAGGGAGGAGGGAGTTTACTATATGACCACATTTAGTAAAGGATCATTTAAAAAGGTTGATAATATTTAAAAAATGCTCCATATTTTTTTTAAATTTTCCATTTATAAACGGATACCATTAATATTACAGTGTAAAATCACTAATACCAAATATTGTGTGACTCCAATGATGATATGAGCTTTGGTCTTGATACATGTCGGCTGTATTTGAACAATTAAAATGTACTTTTATATATTATTTACTTTTATATAATTCAAATATTACAGACCCGAAAAACTTTTAAAGGTGTTACATTCCAACACAGAGGTCACCAGTTCATTTGTCACACTATATGGCTGGAGGGGTATGAGGTATGATGGATAGGTAATCTATCATCTCCCTGTAGTCGCCCGTCTCACGGACATGACGGGTTGGCCAAAGTGAATTCCATTGAAGTAAGTACTCGCACGAGAATAAGAACTGGCGGCTTATTATTAAACCTTGGACAAGTTATTACATTTTTATGTTTTACTTTGTACCAAGCTACTCACATTGAATGTACCTATAGTTTGAAGCAAAAAAACGTAGTGTCCTAAATGATACTCTCAGTATCATCCTGATGAAAGACAACCATTCAGATTCGAAACGTTCCTTGAAATAGCTTTTGGATGTAGGTATCGCGAAGTTTATTTTTCAGGTTAGTCAAAAATATGCCCCATTTTCAGCCAATAATTTACAAATTTCCACACTTGTTTTCAAATTGGTAAATTAAATTTTATATATTTTTAGTATTTACTATTTTTTTTTAAATTTACTTCACACAGGAGGCCGCGAGGAAAATATTTTCACTCACAGATTATGTAATCTTTGGGGATGCTGTGCGGAGGATCTTTTAAAGGAAATGAAGGAGAGGAATTTCTGGGAAGGAAAAAGGTATGGCGGGGTGGATAAGAATCCGTCGAATGTGTCCAGGAGTGACGTATGAATCCATCCCCGCCTCACTGCGAGAGAGTCCGCCTGGACAGTTCAAGGAATCTCCCTCATCCAGCCTCTCCTGGTCCGCCGCAGCTGGTGAACAGTCGCATCCGCTACCAGGATCTAAAAAAACCTCACCACATAAACCAAGGCACCCCTTCTAAATCACCAAACGTAGCAAACCACTTGGGGTGACCTATGGCAGAGGTGTTGGTTATACAATTAATGATTCCCGGGTCGGCGGTACCCACACCTTAGGACACGAAAAAAGCATCGATACTTTGTGGTATCGAATACTTTTCCTTTCGATACCGATACTTTTGTACTCGATACTTTTATTCGATACTTTTACTCAATGAGTAATTTTTGGCAAGTATTGATACCATTCAAAATTTGGCTAACCGGCTCTCGTTTATGGCAACGCCATCTAGTTCAATCATAGCAAACCTTCTAAATCATTCAATAAACTTAAGTTTAAGTTAACACAAGTGAATATTACGTTTTTCTTTTAGTTTTATAATGATTATAATTCAAGAAAAGTAAGTTTATTTTGTTATCTAAACATTTAGTTACTGAAAAACACCATTAGTGAAAAAAATCTAGTGCAAATTGTTTCAGATTTATATCTTTATGATTAAAATGTTGATTATAATATAACATTTTTTCTATTGGATCTATTAGGTTTTAAAAATAATATGATGTTTTGATCCAAAAAATCCTATATCCACTCAGAAGCCTCTGAGACTCCATGTCTAGAATAGTGATAACAAAAAATGATATCCATAACTGGTAAAGTAATAAATAAATAATTTAATACACTAAAATGTCTTGAATGTCCTGCCAAAACACAAAGCAGAGAAAAAAATGTATTGCAAAACATTTTGTTTTACTTTTTAGTTCGTGTTGTAACAGGGCAGCTGTGTTTCATTATTTACTTAATTACGCACGTTTAGTTTTGCAGTTTATTATATACATAAAAAAATATTACACTTTTTTACGAGTACCTAAGATAGCAATTTGTGAATTTACTGGTCCTTTTATATTATTGATTATATGTACTTAAATTTGATTGTTTCTTTTTTCATTTCACTGACGTTGACGTCCTTTTACCTTTTCTAACTAAAATAGACATCTACTTGAATTTGAAAAACCTGATCCTGGGGGAGGGGTTGATACTTAGTTAGCCCGGTCAGAGCTGTAAATCAGGCCCTATGAAATGTACTCGATACTTTGAAGTATCGATGCTTTTGTTTCAATACTTTTACGAGTACGATACTTTTTACCGATACTACTCATGAGTGCAGCATCGATATCATATCTCTACCCATAGATATCTTATTCAAAGCCTTATAAAGCAAAAACATCTTAAGAAAATGGCATCGGTACACAATGTCTTTTATTTTTTACATAGATCCAATGGAAAACTCCTAACTCGAAAAAAGTTTCAATCTTTACTTTTCGAATAAATCTTTTTTCACCGTCTACCTCCGTTTAAATGCCAATTAAAACTTATTCGTCTCACTTGCGGCTTGAAGCACTTTACTTTACTTCAAGTTAGCATTTACCCGTCAAACAACAAACTAAGATAATAATACCCCGAAGAATTTTCTCGGTCGCTAATTATGATTATTTTCCTCTCCCAATTTTACAACTAGGCGTGCATCAATTTTTTGTGTAAAAAGTCAGTGTAACTTTCTACCAGATTTGTAAAAAAAATTAAACAACAATATATATTATACTCTACGTTAGTGATTCTGTACCAAGGATGTATAAAAAGGTAGGTAACCGAAAGACTTTAACCATTGATTCACCGTAAAAAAGATGTACATAGAGGGCATTTTTGTCTACGGTAAAAATATACTACATCTATTTGCTATGGAAGATTATAAAAGGTTTACAGGATTCATAGTAACTTTTATATACGTTTACTAGAAATAAATCAATAAAATGAAATTTTCAAAACTCTTTGAAGTGAAGCCGGAGGAAGAAGATCGTATCAGAAATTTGAAAAATTTTAAACACGTCGTTTGAACCCATTTGGCACCCTTTCATCGCAATTCTTCGAATTTAAAAATAATATTTTTCTAAAAATGAACCACCTTAATGCATATACAGGATGTTAAGGGAGTTGACTAACTACCCAGTGATCCCTGACATTATTTGGAGTAAATAATGTAATTTTTTTTTTCGTTATTTGTAACGCTGCTGTCCGAAATGTTGGCTAAAGAAGGAAGTAGCGCAACACGGCATAACACCCCAAAAACAAATAATAAAATGCTTTTGGCCATGAAAATCTAAAAACGAATGTAAATCAAATTTAGGTCTCTGTTGAAATTTTGTTTGTGCTTTTGTTTTTTTCAACATTAAACATTAAAAAAATCCGTAGGTATTGGACAAGTAGGGTCGGGGAGAGGGGTTGGGCGGTCGGCTGAGTAACCAGTGATGACAAACGGAAGTTTTTTTTTGTTTGGTTTAGAAGAAAAATTAAAAAAAAAAAAACATCAACGAAGTCACAGGAAATCAAAATTTCATTAACATTTTTTACTCCAAATAATGTTAGGAATCGCTAGTTATACAGTAAGTGAAATTCGTTCCTTTAACACCCTGTATATTTTTTCCTTTCGGTGTGTTTCCTACTCCATGTCCTTTGATTTCAAGATTTTAAGTTCACAAAGCACTCTTTAGGTTGAATTGTCTATTGAAAGTTAACGTATACCATGCTGAATAACACTTTATACCAGAGATAATATTTTTTTTTTACCTGAATACCGCACAAAAGTCCCAACTGCTCCCGTCTGAAGCCAGTGAGACTATAGCATCCCCAATTGGGGTATGTTGAGAGGCTGAAGGTAGTGGGGAGGGGAAGGAGATAGGGAAGAAGAAGTGGGGAAGTACCTGGCTATTCAGATCTGGTCACCAAACACGGCTAAAGTCATTTCAAGCAACCTTTCAATTCTGAATGGTGGTCTTACACCAGGGCGATACTGCGAGTATCTTCCACTCTGGAACGTGCCGCAAATATACTACATATTGTTTTAAATGCATAATTGTGAAATAACACAAATTAAACAAATAAAATTTTTTTGCCACGCCGGGATTCGATCCCGCGACCTTCGGAGTGCGAGTCAAGAGCCTTACCGCTGGACTACCTCGACCGTCTACAGAGCCGGGTTCATGGGGCGGTGGGAGGGATTTATTCGTACGTCCTACACTCCTTTCCCTTAAAAGACTCTCCACACAGCATCTTCAAAGATGACTCAGGTGTTAAGAAAAGTTATTTTCTACGTTGACCGAACAACTCACCTTCTTTGAAAAGTGATGTAAACAATATATTTAAAAACTGGTTAAATAGGTTACGTTAGGTTAGGGGTGAGGGTATGGGCTATTTTTTTTTCATGGCTTAATGACTTTTCAAAGAAGTGTTGAGATGAGTTGAGTTGATTCCGAGTTGGCATGGTGCATGCGAAGCCGGGGGCAAAAGCTAGTAACAGTATAAATGTAAGTTGAATTTAAGAAAAAAAGGTAATAAGTAGTAACGATCATTTTCGTTATTTGTTTTTTTCTCTCCTTCTTAAGTAGCGCAACACGGCATAACACCCCCAAAACAAATAACGAAACTGCTTTTGGCCGTGAAAATGTAAAAACGTATCAGTTACGATCATGTTATATCAGTATAATAACATGATCGTTAACTAGGTTAACGCGCTTCGTTAGCAAGAAAGGCAAGGCCGTCTTAATCACTTCATAACAATAATGTTTTTGCATACCGATCAACATCAGTAATTAACGAACATTAATTCTGCGTGTTTTTTGCCCTAAAACAACCTTAGCGAAGCCCTGTCACCTAAATAATATGCAACCACCTTCGCTTCCCCTAATTAACGGACTTAATCTATTTTCCCTGAATACGGCAACTACTGTTGTAGAAGATAAATCTTTCTCCACAGCCCTAATTAGTTCCCAAAACAAATAAACCCTCCCTACGATAACATACCTATGTGTCCTTACTAGGATAAAGTACCTACCTACCAGAGATTGCAATCTGGATAATCCGGATTTCAATAATCTGGATTTTATCAGTGAAATCCGGATTTTTTAAATAATCTAAATTATTTGGATTTGAAATGAATAAACATTTTATTTGCGAAGCAATCTCGCGTAAAATAAAGGTGTCCAACACGAATTCAATATTTAATATTTTGATATTTCTAAGGTAAACCGGATAACTCAAAATGAATTCAACTCAACACCTTCTTTGAAAAGTCATTAAAAGTGACGGATAAGATATATAAAAAAATGTTTTAATAGGTTACGTTAGGTTAGTTTATCGACTATTTTTCAATTATTTTTTTCATGCTTTTAATGACTTTTCAAAAAAGAGTTGAGTTAATTCTGAGTTGTCATGGAACCATGTCTGAGTCATGAGTAAATTAGGTATATATTACATATACCTACCTTTATATATATTCGAATGTTACTCACTCAATAACTAATTCAGATCATGCGTGATAATTGTATGGTATGAAATACTGGATTTAAAAGAAACACATAGTAGTTATATACTATGTACCTAGTTAGTTTTACAAAGATCCTGAAAATAAATTTACTGTAATTCGTAAGAAGTCCTAGTTAAAGTTTACCTTTGTGTGTTTTCTAAGATATATATTTTTTAAATCCGGTTTTTGTGTTTCGAGAAATCCGAATTTTCTAAAACAGCTCCGGATTAGCAATCCCTAGCACCTACCCCTACAAGGATAACCTACTTGGCCCGTTTGTCTCCTAGGCAGCAAAAAACTATTATCTTGTTTAGGATCCTAAGGCTTAAGCTTAAGTACCTAAGTACTGTCCAAAACTGACACTTTAAACTACGCAGGAAGTTTGTCATCATTGTCCCTCTTAAGTTGTTGATAACAACAATATAAACTTATGTTCATTAAAACGAAAGTTTCAGTTTTAATCAGTTTTCTGACTAATGTTTCGGAACTCCCTTTTGAAAATCTGTCTGTACATTGGAACCATAGAATAAAGAAGAACACAAAGTGAACACGTGGAAGTATTTCGTGATCCAAAATTCTCCGCTTAAATTTCATAATATTCTAGCATGATAATCAAACGGGATGGCTATATAAGATATTTTATGATGAACGTAGCGCGTGCTAAATGGGCTAGAACCAAAAGGTACCAAATTTGGATTAAAATCTATATCTATAATCTATAAATCTATAAATATGGAAGGCATTTCTAGTGTTCGGTTTTATTGCATTATTGGTACCAATATAAACTATTTTATGCTTACATAGCTTAGTTGCTAGATCACTTATTAGTTTTAAATGTTTTTGGCAAGGAGGTTTTCTGTCAAGTTATAAAAGTGACGCGCATTGTCTTTATTTATCAGATTTAAAAAAAGTTTTAAATTCCGGCTATTCAACTGAAAAAAAGGTATAAAGGGATATTTTTTTTTCCTTATGAAAATCACGACAAATTAAAAAACAAATGACCCCTTTGATATCAAATTATTTGCGAAAACAGAAATTAATTACAATAAATAAACAGGAAAATTTTATTTTGTATAAGACGAAAACCAAAGACGCGTTTTTACGACCACAAGCTACGACACACATGCTTATTAGTCGCATGCTCTCTTGCTACTAATGAGCTGATGATACCCGATAGCTTGTGTGTCACGCCCAAATGAGCATGCTCATTGATTCGCGGGTGGAAGGGGCAATGATCATGCTCATTTCTGAGCATGTGTGTCTGTACCATTATTTTAAAAGTTTTTATTTTTCACATTTGTGAAAACTTTGTAAGGTTTCCAGTTTCCACGTATCACTCAGAGAATATATTGTTAGTAATGTTATTAAACGTGTAAACGAAATGCCTTTTAATATTTTTTCCAAACGCAGCAAATATAAGACGCTACTGATCAACCAATTTATTTTTTTAATTAAATTAATCAATATTACTTTGTTTAAACCACCATACTTTTGTATTATCGCCGTCCGGTTTCGGAACAACTGTTCCTTCCCCAGGGCAAAATTATTGTAACTTAAAATTAATAATATTACAAAATTATGTTTGAAAATAATATATTATGTATCAAAAGGGGGTGAAGTCATGAATAGGTATTAGTGAAGAACAGGAGGAGAAGATAGAACGGGCGGTGAATGGAAATATAATATCTAAGATGATATTTTTTGTTTGTTAATAATATTCTCGATTTAAGTGTTTTCCTTTATTATTATCCCACTTCGACATCTAATATATATTATATTCACTATAGTTCACCCATAACTTTGCAATATATTTCATGTTAAGTTAGCATATTATATTTTTCCGTGAGGGAGGAACGGTTGTTCCAAAACCGGTCGGCGTTAATAAAAAAACATAGTGGTTTAAACAAAGATTAATGGTTTAATTAAATTATAATGGATAGCCACAAAGCGATAGCTAAATACTCGTACTTTCAAAAGTTTTTTTTTTGTCATTATCGGTTTATTTATCTATATTCTTTACTACACTTGTACAGTGAAGAGCTATTTTTATTAGGGCGAGCTTTATAATCAAAACTGCAACATTAATCATAAAATCCTATCTTCGTTTCACGTCAATCAAAACCACAAAATCCCAACACACAGTTAAATGCGTATAAATCTACTCCACAAACCACCAGTTTGTTAATGAATTTAACGTGTGTTTAATATTTGCAGTTAACTTTCCATTTTAGCGTTATTATCAGTGAAACAAAGCTATTTTTGGAGTTCCAATGGAAGCTAGGAATGTTGTATCGGCTTTACTGTTATTTCAATGACTTCTATGGAACCAGTGAAATTTGCTTTCGGTCCACATTTGCGAGACACTGTAAACACATGCCTTGCAGTTGACATTTGCTGTTTAAGCTATATTATGCAAGCACAAAAGCTCGGAACTTGAATGACCTATAAACTTTTGTGTGTGATCCCTGCCACAACATTTAACCCTTGTATTTCTAAAAATAACCTTTCCACACTGCCTCTAGAGACATATTGCACACTTCCTGTGAAAACATATTTCACTGAAAAAAAAAAAAAAAAAAAACAGTTAAAATAATATTTTTCATTCATATTTACATTTTTTTTACACTAAACCGCAAGTTGATAATAATAATTATAAATTTTAATTATATTTCTATATTTTCGTTAATGGCGATGATTTACATATTATTTATATTTATTTTTATAATTTAATAATTTCCTTACTCATAAACTATTATATCGTCTCTTTCTTCTTTAACGTGCGCGACTGATGCCTGACTCTATAATCGATCTACATAGGTGTACTATCCTTTTATCAACATAGACACTGCCTATAGTGCCTATCCTACCTTATCCATAAACAAAATAAAATAATATTAAAATTTATAAAATTATTGAAAGAAATCAATCTTCACTTTCAAAAATACGAGGGCCCTCGCCTCACAATTTTTTTTTCCAAAGTTACATAAACAATTAGTTTTATTCAAGATCTCGAAAAAAATTTATTTTTTTTACTACTTATATTTTGGCATTTCTGTCCGCTATGAGTCGGCCTTACAGCTATCCAATGGACAACATTGACATTTACAGTAGATAAATGCTAAAATTCAACGCCTAAACACTTTTTCTACTATAAAAACGTGCTTAACAAAAAACTGGCATTTTTGTTCGGCAGTTTTTGTTCGCCGTATAATATTTATTGTCTATTCGAACATCATAATCCGCTTGTGCTGTTTGGTTTGTTTGTTTGCTCAATATAAATTAAATTAAAAACGCGTAGGCAGCTGCAAAAGTTCAATTAAACGCCATCTGTCTGTGACGGATTGAACAATGTAATAATAATTGGAGCCAGGACTGCAATATAAATGCAAATATAATGTGTTGCAGCAAAGTGGAATGCATCGTGATATTTTAATTAAAGTCCAACTGGAATCTAATTATAAAGGCCCATGGAGGAGATTTTTCCGCGATTATAATTGTTTGATTTTATTTTTTTAGTTTTGATGTTAATTTCTACACGTCCAATAACATTTTTGCATGCATTGTTTTACATCTGGCTCCAGAACAGGAGAACAGATTTTAATGATTTGCATCCGAAATCGACCGATTTTTAATTTGATTAATTAATTTCGAACTCGTGGAAGCTATTATTTCTAGGGACGTCCATTTGGGGTAGAAACTAGTTCTGCTTGTGACTTTCAATTATTGAGAGGAACCGCTAACGTCCTCTTCTCATTCCCCTTTACAATATTCTTACGAATTTTTCCGACAAGGAGTGCCATTGGGTGCCAAAAGCTCGAGTTGACGGAATTCTGATGAGATTTAATATAAAAAGGCAACACCACGTCTTCATCACAGCCCCCTTGGTTCAGGGTTAAGCCGCCGCTACCCAAATTTCTACCGATTTCTTACTTATCTCCCTTAAAAATTTGAAGTTTTTATGCTTTAAAAAAATATGTATGTTATTTTTGAAGATAATATCTAGATGCGTTCCACGCCGAAACGCAAATTATATAAAATTCCCTCGATAGAAAAAAATCGCAAAGTATGCTCCGAAAATTATTATAAACACAATATTTCAGTTATTTTACAAGTTATAGTTGTGAAAAAATGCACAATGTTTCTTTAAATGATACTTAAGATACTTTCCACGAGATTGTTGCTATATTCTAAACAAGTCGTGTTTTATTAAACATTTTCGCAATTTTCGCATCGATTTTATCGCTTAAAATATTAGCGCGCTCCTCTAATATTCGTAAATACATATCTCTTCATCTCTCTACCTTTTTTTTCCTCTTCTCTGTTACCTTCAGCCCCACAACATATCCCAAGTGTTCATTGGCTCTGTACAGAATTCATATATTTAAAAAATCGTCGTGCTATATCCCAGGGTATTTAGTATTCATTCCTCTTCCTCCTTAATGATCTCCCTCAATCTTTGTCGCATTGTCTTGTCTATAGTCATACTAACACTTATTGTATCCTGATTTTCCGCTAAGCACTTGCATACTGCTTACTAATAACGAATGTAGGGACACTGGAGGTCTAGATTCGTTCAATAATGAAGATCATTAAAAAAATAGAGTCCTTGCGAAAGCCTTGAAGGAGTAACCATCTGTTACTTATACCAGGGCGGGTAAGTGGTGGATAACCTCCGATCCCCAACTTTTTCACTACTTTTATACTCCCGCCACTTCATTGGCCTACCTCTAGGACGTTCCTAAAAGGGTACTCACTTGGCCATGTTCTTTAATGTCCCTTCGTAAAATATGTAATTCTTACAACATGTTCATTGGTCAGCTCATTGCAACTTTTTAAACCTAAAGATTCTTACAATTATTTTATTCTAAATTAAACTTACAATAATGTTAAAAGTGGAAAACTAAATTAATAAAAAAAAATAGATACATTATAACGCAAAAAATAAAGTATCATCTCTTTCTTCAATCATCCCCGCATCAAATTTTGATGATATGAGAAAATAAAAAAAATTATTTGTTTCATCTAAGAATATTCCTCCATGTAAAAATATATCGATATCGGTATCATAGAAAAAAGTGTAAAATACGATACATGTACATACGAGTACAACACATGTTCATAAATTGCTGCGAACTGTAAGAAATTCGATGATGGAAATAATAAACCTTTCAAAATACTTTCGTATAGTTGGAGGTTCCGGATTCCGAGTTAACAAATATGAATGAATAATAAAGAAAAGTCCCCTCCTTTTCTTATCCTCCTTTTTCCGAGAAAAGGGTTCATGAAAGTAAAAAATCTGTAAAAAAAACTCTGAGTTTTCCAAGTATGAAGTTTCGGAAACCGATATCACTGGATGCTGCGGTGCCTTTATGTCAGTAAAGCCGGCCATACACCCCAGATCAAATTGTGTGATTCTTTAGTATAAGTAGTCAACATTTGATTACTGTTAGTTTAAAAATGTGTTCACAGAATTACGTAGGTACGTGTCTATCCTTTTTTATTGAACTAAGGTATTTGTCCCCTTTTATGGTTTTTTTGAGAAACGTCACCGTTTCAGTATTCTGAAAAAGTAAGAAAATTCATATTTATTTCTAAAAAAGTATAAAAAATACCCAAAAGATTGTATGAAATATTATTAAAACAAATATGTGATTAAGATGTGATTGAAGAATGTGATTAACTGTATCATTAATTTCTTTACACAAAAAACATCATAATATTTATTTTATTTTCACATCATATTACATTGCAGTAAGTATTTAACACAATTTTTTCCATCAGTATTTTTTTTTTTCTAAATTAAAAATCCCGTCTCACTTCTAAAGAAAATATCTTTCCACCTCTTTTTAAATAATATGAAGTTTTGGAAGCCGATAGCTATGAATAAAATGATATTAATTCAATACACGATAAGTTTGTAGGTCACGATAATGCATGAAAATTTAATAAATTTTTAATTTTATAAATCTACATTTAAGAATTACCAATACCCGCCTTCCAATTTAGGAAGCGTGCACGGGTCGCCCCGGGAACCATTTGTTGAAAATCCCTGCCATAGGTCAAACGTTTGGCGACGTTACAGGGGTGCCCGGGTTCATGGGGGTGAGGTTTTTCCGGGTTTTAGCGGTGGATGCAGGCCGGATCGGGAGAGTCTGGTTGACGGAGACCCTTCGACGTCTCGATCAGGACGCTCTCGGAACACCACCTTATATTTCAGTAGGAGGGATGAATTCATACGTTCGTCACTCTTGGAGACATTTACCTCCAGTTTCCTACCCACGCGTCGTCCTTTAGTTCTTTTTCTCCTAATTCTTTTCTTTCCCAGAACTTCATCTCCTTATTTTCCTCAAAATACCCTTTACACAGCAACATCAAAGATAGTGTAGGCCCAGAGGGAAATTATTTTCCTCAGGGCCTCCTATGTGAAGCTAATTTAAAAAAAAAATTACAAAAAAGATTTGGTTCACGCCTTTATTGTTGCAATTGGCATATTGGCAACTACCTAGAATTTGCTCTTCTAATAAATTGTTCAGTGCTAATAGAATCACCGCATGGGACAGAGGGTCCCAAAAAACCGCAACCTTTTCGCAAGTGAAAACATCGCCGCGTGCCGCCAGACGTCAAACGTTTATTCCATCACCATTCCTCCCCCAAGAATCTCCCAACTAACATATAACCTTCCTGGTGAACAGCAGTGGAAAGCAGAATGCAGTTCGGTAAGTCAGATTCAAATATATAATAAAATAGATAAGAGCCGCATACATACAGTCCACGTAACATATGAGTCGGAGCATTTGTCCCCGCCCCAACAGATTTAAAAAAAGAAAGTTGTAATTTTTAAAAACATCGTACCTACTGAAAAACTCACTACTCGCTAACTCAAAACTCGCTACTCCGCGAACCATACATGCAGTGAGTGGCCAGCTCTACTCCTACGTTTAATATTCCAACACTCCAAGATTGGAGCCGCGAAGAACTTTGACATTATTTGCAAGAAGTAACAATCTTTGATGAAGAGAACTCTGCTCCAAACCTGAGAGTTGTGAGTTGGTAGACTTGCCTCCCCCCTTCTCTCCCCGCTCTGACGTGTCACTTATCTGTTTAGAAGTTTTGCGACTCTTATCGCTACTCGCTACTCTTGAAGCATGGGATAATACCTACATAGAATCCATTGGAATACAACACATAAGATTGTTTTTTGCAGTACCACATGATTAATATAAAAATACTAAAAGCCCAGCTGGGCGTAAAACCAAATAAAGTAAAGTCAGAATAATTAGTCGTTATCTACGTATTTTTGATATTATTTTATGGAATGGAAGCATGGATGCTCACTGAATAACTAATTAGGCGACTTGAGGCATTCGAAATGTGGATCTACAGAAGAATACTTAAAATAAGCAGGATGGACACTATGGACAGGGTTACGAATGAAGATGTTATGGTTTGGATTAATAAAGAAAAAAAAAGTTATTAAAACTATAAAAATCCGAAAACTTTAATATCTTGGACATGTGATGAGACATCCAGATAAGTATGAGATCTTGCATCTCATAATGCAGGGAAAGATTGCCGGAAGACGGGGCCATCATGGCTGAAAAAGAAGGAGAACATCATGGTTGAAAAACCTGAGACAGTGGTTTGGCCAGTCTACCATAGAGCTGTTCCGGGCCGCACTAAACAAAGTCCGCGTAGCCAACATGATATCCAACGGTGACCCAATAATTTGTCCGGCGACAATTCATTCGGCGACAGTTCATCCGACGACAGTTCAACCTGCCGACAGTTCATCCTGCCGACAGTTCATCCTGCCGGCTGACAGTTCATCCGGCCTGATCATTAAGAAGATTTTTTCTTCAAGTAAGTATGCAAAGAGGATATACGGCCGTACAACCAAATTCGATATACTTATATTTGAAGGCATCTTGAGTGGAAATCAGCTGCAAAAATATTTTTACTAACCTTAATTTCAACTCTCCGAAGAAGCATGCGTGAATAACAAAATACGACATACTTATACGTGCAGTCGGCTTAGCAAAAAACCGTAAAGATTCCTACTTGCATATAATATAACTTTTTATCTGAAATTAACACCATCTTTTGAGGGTGAATTGACTAATTTGTTAGGTTAGGTTAGGTTAGGTTAGGTACGGTTAGGTTAGGTTAGGTAAGGTTAGGTTAGGTTAGGTTAGGTAAGGTTAGGTTAGGTTAGGTTAGTTTAGGTTAGGTTAGGTTACAGCGGATTTCCACTCAAGATGCCTTCAGATATAAGTATATCGATTTTGGTTGTACGGCCGTATATCCTCTTTGCATACTTACTTGAAGAAAAAATCTTCTAAATGATCAGGTCGGATGAATTGTCGCTGGATTAATTGTCGGCCGGATGAACTGTCGGCAGGATGAACTGTCGGCCGGATGAACTGTCGCCGGATGACATGTTACCGGATGAATTGTTGGCCAGATGAACTGTCGGCAGGATGAACTGTCGGCAGGATTAACTGTCGGCCGGATGAACTGTCGCCGGATGAACTGTCGCCGGATGAATTGTCGCAGGATGAACTGTCATGGAACCATATCCAACGTCCGTTGAACGACAGGGCACAAGAAGAAGAAGAAGAAGATCAGATACAAATTGATCAAATCAGATGAAATATTGCCAATAACAATTTTATCCTTTACACATTTCTTTTCACTTCATCTCGGCTCGCTTTGCGATGGAGAATCCCGGACCTTTTTAAAATGTATTTATCTGTTTTAATTGAAATATGCACCCATAAAGGTCGATTTACATATTCATTAGCAGCAAGCGTGAGTGCAAGTGATTAAGTTACCCCAAGGTGTAAACTTACTCCTACATCTTGCTCTAAAGTTAAGTTAATATTATTTGTCACTAATCACTCACTAATCAAAGTGCAAATCGGATTAGGTGCAATTAGGAATAATATTACTTAAATTATTCCTAATTGTAGTAATACTCCAGTAAATATAATTTTATTACAATGGAATTTATTCAAATGGAATAGTGATGATTTTTTGGTATATTGTGCATGACGGGGGCCTCATTTCGACCTCGGACGACCTCAGAACAATGATATAAATAAATGTGGTAATTAAAAAAATTATTACACCCCCGGACTACCACAGAGAGAAAATTTTTTAAATTTACCCAATTTTATGAACATAAATCAACATAATTTGTTTTTATCGAAAAAAAAGTTATTCTATGAAATTATTTGATTATTTTTTTTACGAAAACCCCCACATCTGTTAACAAATGCATCTTATGGATAATGATTAAAATACACAACTGCTTTTATTATATTATATGACTAAAGTTTTCGACAGATATGGACCAAAAATTTAAAAAAATGTTTTCATTTATGAATTTACAGGATTTTTTAAATTCAATGATTGAAAATATCCAATAGGTTTGCAATTATTTACAATCGATGGTTGGAGGAAAGGGGAGGGGGAGGGTCTTTTGAGACCAGGCTTAGATTTATAGAATTTTCTAAATCCTCGGTAGGTACTTTTTAGCTTTCCAGGACAAAATCGCTAAAACTGTTAAAATTGACATAACATGAAAATTTGGGAAATTTTGAACAGAAATATCTCAAACACCATTACGTTCATAGTTTTTTTTATACATATATATATATATATAAATTAAAGAAGCCATTTAATCGACTTTAAGAAAGTATTGACCATTCTTTGCTGAAAACTTGAAAAAAACTATAAAAAGGTTAAAATTTTTGCTATTTTTTGAAGACAAGCAGAATATTTTTCTTCATTAGGCCTCCATCATGTACAACAGTGGTTTTCAACCTGTAGTACGCGTACCCCTGGGGGTACGCGAAGCCAGATTGGGGGTACGCGGCTCGATATAGGATTTAAAAATGTCTTTTTTTAGTATTTTGTCTTACTAACTAATTAATTACGATATAATCAGTCTCAAATTATAAAATGAACTGAAATTTTTTTAGACAATTGTCATACAGTCATAAAAGTTACACAGAAGATAAACATGCGCCTCTCGAGCGCAACGCGTTGACATAAGGGGTCTCCACACGGTACTGCCGCAGTACGTTCTGCCGCAGAACTGACTAAAAATCGTATGGTCTGTAGTCAAAACCGCCAGCCGTATTGTTATTATTCACCATTCATTTTATTTTAAATAATAAAAGGCTGGTGAATAATAACAATACGGCTGGCGGTTTTGACTACAGACCATACGATTTTTAGTCAGTTCTGCGGCAGAACGTACTGCGGCAGTACCGTGTGGAGACTCCTATAGCAACAAAATTGTGGTACTTACCGAACAACCGCAGTCGTCACTCGGCAGTGTTGACCGACGACTGAGTTGGCTCGGAAACACAAGCTTGTACACGCGTCGGTTAAAAAAATACAGCGATATATCGGTTTCGCGGGCGCCTCTGAGGCGTACGTTATCTTTCTAGGGTTAACTAACATGCAATAAATTTAAATCCAATACTAAAATTATTATATCCTATCGTTTTCAAGGGCTGATAATAATGGAAAATAGAATAATATTTTTGTTTGTTAAGATTGTTATTGGCTAAAAAATATTACCAGGAGCTCTTTTACTCTTAATTACTTTTCATGTGCTTGTCAAAACAAGTAAGTTTTTATTTCTCCCAAAAGAGTTCACTAGTAAATTCTATATCAAAGACAAATTGGATTAATTTCTGACGTAAGCCATTGTAATAATTTTAATACAATCGCTCAAGGCGGATCTTTTAGAATTATGCCTTCGCTTAAACTTATTCCTGAGATGTTTAACAGTAGGCAGGTTTCAGTATTTATTCAATGAATATTAAAATAAAATAACGACGTTTTATAGTCAACATTGTGGTTTAGTTTTCGACGTAAATAATGTTGAAAATTGTTAAAAAATATAAGCTAATAATAAATCGACTAGTTTAAGAATACAAACTTTTTTCTTCTTAAACTATACCAAAGAAATATGGAACAACCATAGGTATAACATGACGTTTTGTTTTATGTTTGGACAGTCTTGGATTTTTTTCGATTTGGGTAAAGCCGCCCCGGGAACCATTTATTGGTTAACCAACAATCTGCCATAGGTCACCCCAAGTGGTTCGCTACGTTTAGCGACTTAGAAGGGGCGCCCGGGTTTACGGGCTGAGGTGGCGGATGCATCTACCTACCAACTGCATGGTAGGCCGGATCGGAAGAGAATGATTTAGTGAGTCCCTTTGACCTCTCCAGTCGTAGGTACTATCTCGGAACATCGCCTGCACCGCAGTGCGAGGGATGGATTCATATGTCCATTACTCCTGGTCACATTGACCCTTAGATTCCTACCCATCTCTCATACCCTTTTCCGTCCCAGAACTTTCTCTCCTTACTTTCCTAAAAAGATCCTCCACACAGCATCCCCGATGATAACACAAGCCCTGAGGGGAATTATTTTCCTCAGGCCCTGAATGGCGCGTAAAATATCATATGTCAAAACTGTTATTTTAATTTTAACCATGGCGGAAGTCCAGTGTGGCCAACGGAAAAATTCCATTTATTATTAGCAACCTTCTAAAAAATAAAATGTAGGTACAATCTTAACAAGTCGTGAAGCAAAAACGTGTTTAACGGTCGTTAAGGCGATCCACTAGTACAGGAAAAAATCGAAATCGGAATTCACGCCCTTTTATGGGAGGAGTTTAAAAATACTTGAGAAAAAGCTTTTGGAAAGGTTGGAAAAGATATTTGAGATTTTTTTTTTACATGTTGATTTCGTAAAGACCTGTAAAAAACATTAATTCCTTTTTTATGCATTGTTTATTGCAATAAAACGGAATTTTTAAATTGATTTCACGAAAATAAGCGGCGCGGAGCATAACACGACTGCACTCCGCTCCGTTCGGAGGAGTAATGACGGAAGACAGGGGGGCGGCTGCCAGTCGTTCTTCGGTGGACGGTATAAGGTTCACTTTGATATAGCAAATTCGTCGACTGCCGTATTGTCGCCGTGATGTCAAAAATACCAACGTGAAAATGCATATTATATTTTATTTTGTGAGGTTCGGGCGTAAATATAATTTTTTTTCGCGATAATTATATAAGAAACTGAATTTGCCACATTATGCAATAAAACCATATCCGAAAAAGTGTTTATAAGTAGGAGAGTTTTCAGTTAAAAATGTTTTTTATAGACCCAATACTTTATTTTTTTCTAAGCTTATTAAAAGACTTATTAAAAAAAATGACCGATATTTTTAAGGGCCAAAGTATGTTCTACACGCAGTATTTAATTGAAGCATCTATAATACTTCTAAGCGGTCAAATTTTCAAAACTAAAACATACGATTTTGTATGATTTTGCATTATTTAGTATGGCTTCATCTTAAGTGTTTTTTTTACTAGTGAGTTTTTGCAAGGGCAGATTCCAGATTTCCATCCTCTTTGCCTAAAAATACTTTTTAATAACTCTTGAGGCCATAATTAATAACATTACAAGTACATAGAGCAAATTGGTTATATTAATTTTGTCCCAATTAGTTACCCACCTACTCTAAACCTAAAAATAGGTACCTTCTATATAAGTAACTCCTGCGCGGCTCTGGAGGGAAATTGAGTATGGGTAACTCAGTTAGGAATAGATACACATTACGGTAACTAATAATTATATTACGAAGTCCTGTTTTCTGACGAAGGATAATTATTTATGATTCAATTTATTTAACGTTTAAATTATTTAGGAATTTTTGGCAAAGTTTAGGTCGTGGAATCACGCTTAGGTAACTTTGTTTATATTATCCCAACTGCTCCCTGCTAACAGGAGCCAGTGAGACTATAGCATCCCCGATTGGGAAATGTTGTGAGGCTGAGAGGTAAGAGAAAGGAAAGGAGACGAGGAACAGGAGGTAGGAAAGTACTTGCCTTGACTCGGTAGAAGTAAAACCTTCACCACACAATTTCAACCAAGAGGAGCCTTGAAAAGTGAGCTCATAATCAATCCGGTAAGGTTTCAGTCATCTCATTACCTCTCAGACTAAATCCTGTAGATATAAATGTTTGTCTCTTTTAGTGTTGTTTCCGCATTAATGATAATTTATTTCCTTGCTTAGGTATATCCGTATATCTTATATGATATGTGTTGTGTACAAAGTTGTGTTTCACCATGATCACGAAATTTAAATGGGATGGCGATGTATACAATTTCAGACAAGTGTAACCATTAGTCTTAATAATAATGTCAATATCAATGGTTACAGACGAGTGTCTTTGTAATAATATGAGGGATATTCAGAAAGTAAGTGTACTGATTTTTAAATTTTTTTTTAAAACGTGTATTAGAAAAAAAATACAGGATATTGTTGATACACTTATTAACTATATTTCCAAATAATTGCCAACCCGTTCAATGTATGTGGTGAGCCGTGGCACAAGTTTATTTTTTGCCCTCTTCGAAGAATTCTCCGGCCAGTTCCTTCCCCCACTTCAGGACCACTTTCTGCACCTGCTCGTAGGTTGAAAATTTATTTTCTTCCATAAATGACTTCAAGAAGGTGAAAAGATGATAATCTGAAGACGCCAAGTCAAGATATTACGGGGGTTCAAAACATCCCAATCAAATGAGGCCAAGATGGTATTGGTGGCTAAGGCTGTGTGGGGACGGATGTTTTCGTGAAAAAAGCACACTTCTCTGGTCAGCATTCCCCTCCTTTTGTTTTGAATGCGCCTTTTGGGTTTTTCAGGGTACACAATTTTGTTGTACATTGATGGTTGTGTATTGTTGTGAATCTGAGGCTGAAATTCAACCAAAATGATGCCTTTTCGGTCCCAAAACACTGAGGCCATAATTTTTTTGCCCGAAAATGTGGTTTTCAATTTTTTGACAGATGGGAAATTGGTGTGACGCCACTTTCCCGACTTTTTTTTCCAGGCATGTAATGAGTCACCCACTATCATCTCCAGTCACAATAGAGCTCAGAAATCCTCACCTTTTTTTCTTGTAGGTGTTATTCCTTCGGGGAGTAAAAAGCGGATCACAGCACTTGGCGGGATTTTTAACCGACATCTTCCACGCGACTTGTCACTACAACTTGAGTCCACGTACTGCGGTGTTCCTGCGATGCTTACTCTGTTAGGAAGACCCCCCTCTACCACTCAGTGCTGCCAAACCTTAAAAAAACCATAGCCCGCAATGGAAACAGTACATTTACCTTCTGAACATCACTAGTATATAATGTTATAATATATATAAAGTAATAGTCTTTATTTAAAAAAAAATCCTTTGAAAGATGTCCCAGGGTTCACTGTTGGAATTCCAAGAAATTATAAAGTTTAACAAATTTCCATCACTTACTCTCAACCCTCCATTAGAAATAATGAATCCTTTCGCGCGAAACTAGAATATGATAACCCAAGTAATAGGCAGTAAGCAGTAAAGTGTAATACAGTGTAGGTGTTTAAGTGCTAAGTGTATAATAGTGTAGCAGAATCCAGACAATGGTCGCCAGCAGCCGGCGGCCGCAGCCACAGAGCGCCTACCGTATTGTTTCAGGGCGGGGAAACTTGCCGCTGGATATTAATTTAGTTTAACGCTCCATAGGGATACCGCACAGAGGACATTTATTTATTTATTTCTATTCTTGAACATACACTTTACAGATTATTACATTGGTTCACACAGGTAATAAGTTTAGTAATAAAAAAAAGTGTTAATTATCCGTAATTGTGTGTAAATAGGTTAGTAGCAGTATTTTATGAACACCTCAATAGACGAACCTGTGCTGAGGTGTTCCTATGTTTGGGAATAAGTGCTATTCTGTCGACAAAAGTAGAAATACTGTATCCTCCTTGATGTTGTCAAGAAGGGCACTGTGGGTCGACCCATGGTGGCATTATCGAATACATAAATTAAAGATTGGGTGTGAAATAAGCAAGTCTAAGTCCAGTTGATGTAATTAAAGATAATGCGAAATCAGTCCACATGTCGACTGTCTTAAGCCAAAACGCATACCGCCGCTTTATAGAAGAGAGAATTGAAAAAAAAACAAATTTTTTTACTACTTTTTAGAAATTCGTTACTTCTTTTATGGACGGAAAATTATGGAAGTACATTAATTTCTTCATCTTTTTTTAAAACTATTTTAGTTCTCCTAAAACTTACAGTGACAGCCATTACACTGGCCGAGACGCAAGGGCTCGACCGAAGCCGGACCTTGGAGCCGGATCCCGCAAAATAACTCGGACATGGGACGTGGGACGTTCCACAAACTCGCGAATGGCTCAAACCGAGATACAAGGCCGGTTTTCTACCAGAGCCGGAGAATCCGGGACCAGCTCCTGCCTCGCGAGTGGCTCGGACCGCCGAGTTCCGGGTTTTGTTCCGAGTACTGTAAAGGATTCTCTGGGAGTAATCGATTTGAAAAATGAGCAGGAGTAGAATCCCGCGAAGAACCCGAGTTTAAGAGCCCACTCCAGCTGAACCTACACATCGCTACTGTAAATTAGCGACTTCCTCTTGAGGGGACTTTGGATTTGCAAATATGACAGATTTCGCGAATGTCTTCGAACAACTGACTGATTGGGACCGTTTTTTTCCCTATTTATTGGGCTACAAATGAACAGTATCTATACGACACGTGTTGGTTGATTGGATTAGTTTTTCTTATCTCTGAAAGGAATGCGTGGAAGCCTAAATGAAATAAATACATGCATAGTAGCGCCAAAAAAATAATCACTAAGGTCCCACGGTGTGTCGTGCGAGTAATTCAATCTTGCAAAGGCAACGTTTACGGCAATGAGGATCTTATCAAGATGAGTCTTCGTAGAAAGTATGTCGGAACATCCATCTGCTTTTCGATGCACTGAAAATATTTCAAAATCTCCTACTAGCACAACAGTAAGCGTAAAATATTGCTTGTGTCGTGATGGAGGACTTAGCCAGCCGAGAAATTTAACTCACGAGGTCTAGGAGAAACCCAAACGTGATGCTGATTCAGCCATTAACCGGTCGATTTTTAATTTAATTTATTATTTAATGAGTTATATTCTTACGCTCGTAACGGCAGACCGTGCCTCGGTACTGTCCTAGCGCTCGCGTTACCGTAACACTTTCATGACGGTAGAAGAATTATTAATAACATTGAAAAATGAAGTTCAAAAAATACAAACGATTAAAGACTCGAAAACCAAAACCAACATCGAAAAAATTATTGGTGATCTTGATAATGAAGTAAAATCTGATATATTAAAAATGCAACAACAAATAATTCAACTACAAGACAAACTAATCGAAAAAAACGACCAACTGGTGGGAAACATTGAAAAAATAATGAAAAACGCAACAATACCATCCTATGCCCAGGTATTATCAACAACTAAAGTTACTCCTCGAGAAGAAGAGAGATTCTCAATCATCATTTCGTCGACCAAAAATAATGCTAAAGCAGAAGAAATTGAAAAGATAATAAAAAAAGAAATAAATTTAAGCAACATAAAGATAGGAATAAATGGTTTGAGAAAAACAAAAGAAGAAAAAATAATAATATCATGCCCAAAAAAGGAATATGCAAATACCCTAACTGCCGAAATAAAAAAACTGAATACCGAATTGGTGGTAAATGAAATTCAAAAGAAAAGACCAAAAATAATAATAAAAGGATTAAAATCAAATCTTACTGAAGACGAAATAGTTTGCGGAATAATTACCCAGAACGAAGGAATTGAAGATGTTTACAAGGAAAGTGAAGACAATAAAATCACACTAATAACGGAAATAAAAAATACAAACGTAAATGAACAACAGCGCCAATTCACTAGCTACATCTTGGAAACCAGTGGCAAAATGCGGAAAAGTCTTCTTGCACTCGGTAAACTAAATATACAGTTTCAACGAGTAAAAATTGAAGATTGCAGTCCATTAACTCAATGTTTTCATTGCTGTATGTTCATGCATACAGCTAAAAAGTGCCTACACCGAACCAGCCCTCCAATTTGCCCACACTGCATGGGCGACCACATCCTTTCAAAATGTCCGGGAAGAGAAACAATACCAGCGTGTGTAAACTGCACCAGACAAAATTCTAAATATGGAGAAAAAAACACCACGGACCACACAGCCAACAGTATTAAGTGCAACTATAGAAACCAAATGCTGAAAATTGCGAGGGACCGCATCGATTACGACTAAATATGCATATTATTAATTACAAGTCTAACGAAAACCTAAATAATATCTACAATATTTCAAAAAAATATTTCCAAAAGCCCGCCCGCAAAGTGTTAACACGCAGTGATAATATACACACATATAATACCTACTATAATTGCAAATGTGAAGTGTATTCCCAGCGCCAACATTATTGTTATAATTATTGCTACCTCAAAATGAACGAATTTATAATAAACGCAATAGATAACTCATATAAAATAGACGAAAGGATTTTAGACACGGTAAATAAAACAAACGATTTTATTGATATAAAACCTACAGTCAGCCTAATAATAATACACATGAAGGTTAGATCTTTGGAAAAAAAATTCTAAGAATTACTAATAACTATTAAAAAATTAAATAGAATTGACTCTATAATATTATCAAAAACGCATTCATCGAATGAAATTAATTATAATATACCGAGTTACTTGTACTACGCAACAAAATATATAATTAACAGAAATAACGGCGTTGCCATATTTATATCAAATATTTACGCTGTCACAAGTGTAAATGAAATAATGGTGAATATTGTCAATTTATTAAACTTAGAGATAAATTTAATAAATTATTAATTTAATATAATTATTATTTATCGGACACATTCTTCTGCTTTAACCACATACATAGAAGAACTAAAAAAAATATTACAATATCATAAAAACAAAAAAACAAAAAAACAACTATGGATGACTTCGTAAACATGCAACTGGACAACTGCTTCAAAATCAGTGAATTCAATAGTCAAAGTGCAAAAGAGTGCAACGAAATCATCACTGACAAATTCTCTGGTATACAAATACTCCATCTTAACATCCGCAGCCTTCAAAAAAACATAGAAGAATTTATACTCAATATAAATAATCTTAATGTAAAGCCGGATGTTATAGTATTAACTGAAACATTCACAAACAGTGACTCACCACATTATAATTTAAGTGATTATATCTACATGCAAACAAACACAAACATAAATAAAAACAGTGGCATTGCGATATTTGTAAGTAAGAAATATAATATTGTTACACATTCAGAACACAACTTAGATTCATCAAACTGCATAGAAATCCATCTTAACCACAACAAAATTATTTGTTAGCAATCTATAGAACGCATGAATCGAACGCTTATTTATTTATCGAACAAATACGAAATATAATATCAAATTTAAAAAACAAAACTTGCATAATAACAGGGGATTTTAATATCAATATTAACAAAAATGTAGACAATAGAATTAAACATGAATATTTGAACTGTATGACTGAAAACAACTTTAAATCATGTATAAATGAAAATACGCGCGAAATTCAAGGTCAGAAACCATCTTGCCTAGATCATTTTTGGACGAATATTAACATAAAAGATCTTTATAAAATAAAAACCATTGTCTGGAAAAATAACATCACCGATCATCATACGTGTATATTTTTGTACGAGGAAGAAAAAACAATACAAACAAAAAATAAATCAATAAAAAAATCATATACCAGAATAAATCTGCAAAAATTAATTGAAAACTTGAAAACGGAATATTGGCAACCTGTAATCAACTGCGAAGAAGTTGAAATATGCTCAAAGTACTTTGAAAACATTTTATCCAAACATGTAGAAAACTCAAAAACAGATATTCCATATCGTAATTTAGATAAAAATAAATACTTAAAACCATGGATCACACCGGGTTTATTAAATTCAATCAAAGAAAAAGGTAAGCTTTACAAAAAAACAATAAAATTCCCAAACGACAAAAAAATAGAATTTAATTATAAAAAATATAAAAATAAATTGACACGCTTAATAAAAATTAGTAAAGATGAATATTACAAACATAAAATAATAAGTTCTGAAAACAATCCAAAAATAATCAGGCAGGCAATTAACTGTGCAATAGATAACAATAAACAAAAACATTCAATCAAGGTAATTGTAGACGAAAATGACGTAAAAATAAATGCAGAGGAAAACCCTAAAAAATGCGCGGATATATTCAACTCCTTCTTCGCGAAAGTTGGACAAAACCTCGCTAAAAAAATTAATGTAACAAAGGGAGCGACAACTCAACAAATTATTGAAGATAAACACAGTGTAAACTCACTGTCCCATTTTAAAATGATCAGGGAAGTAGATATTCTAAACATTATTGAAAATATGAAAGGAGGGTCGTCACCGGGTTTTGACAACATAACTGCAAATATGTTAAAATCTATTAAAAGCCACGTGATAAAACCATTAACTCACCTAATTAATTTAAGTTTAAAAAATGGAATATTTCCGTCTAATTATAAGAGGACAATTATCTCACCTATATTCAAAAGTGGAAACGCACAAAATGTAACTAACTATCGACCAATTTCCCTCATTTCAAATATTGGAAAAATATTTGAAAAAATCGTAAAATCTCAACTAATGGAATTTATTGAAAATAACAAAATACTTCATGACAATCAATACGGATTCCGAAAAGCACGCAGCACACAAGACGCGATTGCAAATGTCACATCACGCATATATAAAAACCTTGATATGAGCAATAAGTGTATAGGTATTTTTATAGATCTGAGAAAAGCGTTTGACAGCATATCCCATAAAAAACTTATGAAAAAATTAGATAATTTGAACATTAATGAAAACGTAGCAAATTGGATAAAAAGCTACCTAAAAAATCGCCCTCAATGTGTCAAAATAAATAACATTTATAGCGACGAAGAGACATCTGAATATGGAATTCCACAAGGTACTGTGCTAGGTCCTATATTATTCATCTTATATGTAAACGGTATATTCTCACAGTCACTTCATGGTAGTATAACCTCTTATGCCGACGATACAGTACTTATTGAAAGTGGAATCACATGGCAAATTGTAAAACAAAAAACAACAGAAGACATAAACATACTTAAACACTGGTTTGATATAAATCTACTATCTCTTAATAGTGAAAAAACTCACGTTATACCATTTGCAATAAAATCAAAGGACGTTCCGGTAAATTTTGATATAATTATACATGACAATTCTAAAGATCACAAAAAAAATAACTGTAAAATAAACTGTTCCACATTAAAAATTTCGAATAAAATCAAATACTTAGGAATAACAATAGACAAAAACCTGAACTGGAAAGATCAAATCAACCTTACCGTTAACAAAATAAGGAAATTAATTTACATATTTTTAAAAATCCGAAACTTTCTCTCATTAGAAAATCTAACATCAGTCTACCATGCTATAGTACAGTCAAATCTCCAATACTCTGTAGTAAGCTGGGGAGCTGCATACAAAACAAATCTACTCCCTGTTGAAATTGTGCAACGTCTAATTATAAAAATTATATTGAAAAAACGAAGAGATTATCCAACTCACCTTATTTTTGAAGAATTTAAAGTATTAAAATTTAATGATCTAGTTCGAAAAAATATAATAATCCAAATAATAAAAGAAAAACAAAATCATAGCTTTTTAACTGAAAGTCGTACTCGTCAAAAGCATATATTTCCAACACAAAAATGTAACACCTCATTTGCACAACATCATTACACATATCTAGGAAAAAAATACTTCAATAGCCTACCTGAAAAAATAAGAACAATCGAAGACGATAAATGCCTACTAAAAGCAATTAAAGAGCAATTTAAAGTAAAAATAACAAATTGATAAAATTTATCATCATAACTTATATAACTTGTAAATTTGTTTTTTTTAAGTATCTACCATAATTAAATCAAAAGATTCAAAATATATTTTGTTAATATATTTTAAATATTTTTTCATCCCGATACTCGTCCCTCTTCTAATCACAAGCGTCTGCTTCTATAGAAGAGAAATATCATACAAAAAAAAAAAAAAAAAAATCAGTGAAAATTTATTATGTAGTTTATTTGTATCAAAAAAAGATTATTTTGAAATATAAATATTATATTTTATATGTTATTTTTGCTGTATAAATAATGTATCTTCTGTAATAAATAAATGAAAAAAAAAAAAAAAAAAAAAAAAAAAATTAATTTTTAAACATAAATTGATTGATACACAATAACTTGCTTCAACATGGTTCGGGAACTGCAAAAGGAGATTTTTCCATTTCTTATGTAAATTTTTTTTAACGTGGAACGGATACATGAAAAAAAACAATTTTTCTAATATAATATTTATTTTTAATTAGGGGCCATCCATAAATTAAGTCATATGAATTTCGGCACACATGTG
Organism: Limnephilus lunatus; assembly: GCA_917563855.2. Taxonomy (NCBI): domain Eukaryota; kingdom Metazoa; phylum Arthropoda; class Insecta; order Trichoptera; family Limnephilidae; genus Limnephilus; species Limnephilus lunatus. The sequence goes on from OU830599.1 coordinate 56,373,652, forward strand.
TCACATTTGTGAGACTCCCTCCCCCTAGTGTGATATATTTTGCAATTTTACATTTAAAAGTAATCAAAACAGTTGTTCAAATTTTTTTTACATGTGACGTCACATAGCTGATGACCCCCCCCCCATACCCCTTGTAACACTTCTCTACTCTCCCCCCCCCCCCCCTTAAGGCTTGACGTAATTTATGGATGGCCCCTTATTAATATATAATTCATTTTTCATATTATGGGAAAATACATTTTTGTTAAGTTTCAGTTAAAAACATCTAAATCAAACTTTTTTTTTGAAGGAGGACCTTAGCTTTTCTTGCGTAGTATTTATAATAGTCTACATAATAAAATAATTCCAACAAATAAAATAATAAAATCGTCAACGCAGGGGAAAAGTAATTTTGTCACAAATAAAACAAAGTGCAATCGGTAGAGGGGAAAAGTAAACGCTTAATTAATGCTTCAGCTATCTCTTAATATTATGAGAGTTTTTTATTCGGTTTGGTGGTTGACCTAAAAACATATTTAGTGTTTCTCCTAACGTCCTCTGTCCCACTGTGCGACACGTCCAAACAGTTGGCGGTTGCCAAACCAGAGGGCGTTCAATAGGGAATTTAAGGAAATCTGTCAATCATTCGCACTGTTTTTGGACATGTTTAATAATCCATCTCAATGGTGTCAATATTTTTCTGTTTTATGAGTTAATATCACTCCCAGGAAAGATTATTGTTATAACTGTTAAACTGTTAAACTGTTAATTTCCAATGGGATCTTTATGTGATCAGGGAATAGTTTAGGAATAATAATGCGCGTGTCGAGTATTAATTATAATTGCACAATAATGAGTTCTACAGCTAATCCTAGCTTTCGGCGCTGTCGGTGATAAAGGAGACAGAGCAAGGGCGAACATCTTCTTTTATACTCGTTCATCTTCCGTCTCGCTCTTGCATCCTGAGTACCTTTCTCACATCCTCCCCTACTTAAAATTGAAAATTCCCTAACTACATATTTCATTTTCCTGTTGCTACAAATTTCATTACATACAATATAATATTAGGCTACATATTTCATTTTCTTACAATATAATATACATTATTCAAGTAACGTAAAATTAAGTATAATTTCTCCTCTTCCCTTCCGTTTCTTCTCTCTCTCTCGTTCGTCCGTCTCATCTCGGGCGAAGTCGTCCATGCCACGGTTTAGACCTGAAACACGGAGAAACAGAATTAGAGTCGCTTCTACTGCGCAACATACCGGAGAGATCTAATTCGTCCGTCGACAGTTCTAGTGTGTCAGACGCGATGAATTCAGGACCATCTTCCTCCCGCCATGAAACATGTAATTTCCTTATCTGGTCTAAATGTCTTTTCCATACCATATTAGAATTGTTAATTTTAATGAAATATACCCTGCTGCCTTTTTTCTCAACCACAACCCCAGGGACCCATAATCTATTACCCTGAGATCTGAAATCTCTGGCCATCACTTTCTGACCTACATCAAAACCTGTCTTAGTTCTACCCCTATATTGCCTTTTCTGATTGCCTTGGCTCTGAATAACCTTTTGAATTACTTTGTTTTGTCGAGAAGAACCTGAATTACTGGTTCTTTCCTCCACTTTCCTAGGTATTAGAGAGTCAAAGACAGTCCTAATTTTCCTTCCCATTAACAATAATGATGGCTCACACCCTGTAGTTGCATGCACGGTATTCCTATAATCTGTTAAAAAGTTACCCAACTGCTCTTTATAGTCTGATGGAAATCTATTACGTTTACAAATTTTTTTAAGAAAATTTTTACATATCTTAACCGCACTCTCTGCTTGTCCGTTGCTGCTAGGGTGATTAATTGGACTAGTTATATGTACCATACCATTTTTTTTACAGAAAATTTCAAAGTCCTCAGAACAAAAACACGTACCATTATCGCTAACTAAAGTTGCTGGAAAACCAAATTGTGAGAATAACCTATGAAGTACCTCAATATTTTCTTTTGAAGACAGACTGTTTACTTCCAGGCATTCTATCCACTTCGAAGAAGCGTCTACCACAACTAAAAAGTTTTTGTTATGTAAGCTACCATGGTCAATATGTACCCTGAACCATACTTCAGGTTCATATGGCCAGACTGCTAGTGAACTCTTTTGAGATTCTGGTTTAATTTCTAAACAATCCTTACAATTTTCAGTTATTTTCTCTAAATCTTGATTAATTTTTGGCCACCAAACGAAACTTTTCGCAATACCTTTAGTCTTAAAAACCCCTAAATGAGATCTGTGTAACATCTTTAAAACCTCTTGTCTTAAAGACTCCGGAACCACAACTCTATGTTGATATAAAATACACCCATTTATCAATGATAATTCTAACCTTTTTTCCCAGAAAATTCTATTAAAATTACTATTTTGAACTTTTTTTACTGATGCTGGCCAACCCTCGATAAGAAATTTCTTAACTTGACTTAACATATCGTCCTTTTCGGTCTCACTTTTTATCACGTCTAGAGATAAATTAAACCCGTTATTTTCGAAGTAATTAATGTAATCAGACTCTATCTTATCCTCACAGCTTCCCTTTTCAATCGGACACCTGCTCAGAAAGTCTGAACAATTGTTTTTCGACTTTACATATTCAATCTTAAAATTGAACGACCCTAACATAACCGCATAACGTTGTAACCTAGACGCTGCGATTTTAGGAATTTCTCTATTTTGACCGAAGATTCTCACTAAGGGTTGGTTATCCACAGCTAAGGTGAATTCTCTCCCGTACAAATATTGATAAAACTTTTTAATTCCAAAAATAATAGCAGTTGCTTCAATATCTAAAATTGAATAATTTTTTTCCGCTTTACTTAAAGTTCTGCTTGCGAAACCTATTGGCCTTTCAAACCCATTCTGAAATACATGTATAAGTGTCGCCCCAACACCATTGAGACTACCGTCTGTGACAAGTTTCACAGGAATATTTTCGTCGAAATGAGTTAAAATCCTATCCGAAGTTAAAATTTTTTTTATAATCGCAAAACTATTCTCCTGTTCTGTACCCCATTGGAATTTGATATCTTTTTTAAGTAACTCGTACAACGGTGACAATACATTTGCCATGTTTGGGATAAAATTACGATAATAGCTAATCATGCCTAACAAACTTCTCAAATGATTTAAATCACTAGGTGACGGTGCATTTAAAATAGCTTCCTTATTCCGTTGACACGGTTGAATCCCTTGTTCACTTATCTTATAACCTAAAAACTCAATAACTTTTAAATTAAATTCGCACTTTTCACTATTCACCGTTAAATTACAGCTTTTTAACCTCTCTAAAACGTCACACACGTTTTTCTCTAAATCTTCTTCGTCTTCCCCGATCACAATAATGTCATCCAAATAGAATGTCATCTTCTGTAATCCTGACAAACAATTTGCCATTGCTTTTGCAAACATAGCCGGTGCAGAAGCTAACCCATACACTAACCGTTTATACTGAAATAACCCTAAATGTGTGTTGATCGTTGTGAAACGCCTACATTCCTTTTTCAAAACAAACTGGTTATACGCCGACTTGAGGTCAATCTTTGCAAAAACTTTCCCACCATTGACTTTGGTTAACAGTTCTTCAATCCTAGGTAAAGGGTACTTGTCAATTAACAGCTGATTATTCACTGTTGACTTGTAATCACCACATAACCTAATACTACCATTTTTCTTAATCACTGGTACGATAGGACTCGCAAATTCACTATAATGAACCGGCTCTATTATTCCATCTGAGATTAAAGTATTTAACTCTCGTTCGACTTTTTCTTTTAAAGCGAAGGGAATGATTCTATTATTTCGAAACACCGGAACAGCGGTATCTTTCAACCTTAAATTAACTTCATATTTATTAAACTTGCCTAGTTTATCCGTAAAAACTTCTGGAAATTTTTTTACTAATCGCTCTTTTAATGTATTTCGATTAACACAATTCACTATCCCAGTAATTCCTAAGTTAAACAGTTCCATGAAGTCTCGTCCTAATATTGATAACGTAGAGCTACCTACAACAATAATCTTTAACTGGCGGCATTGTCCGTTATACTCTACCAGCGGAGTAAATGCACCTATTACTTTGATGAGCGTATTGTCAAAACCCCGTAGACTAATGTTTTCATGCACTAACTTATTACTATTAAACTGATTGAAATAACAATCCTTGCCAATCACGCTACAAGATGCCCCCGAATCTAACATGAATTTACTTCTAATGCCGTCCAAAGAAACCTCTACACAATATGGTTCAACACTATTTATATTATCGACACTTGTATCTGAAAACAAGGTATTCACATTTTTACGAACTGAAAAACTTTTACACTGTTTTGCTAGATGACCCTTTTTACCACAAATTCTACATGTATAGCCTTTGAATCTACAATCCGCCGAAATATGATTATCGTTTCCACAAACGAAACATTTACGCTTTGGCGACGGCGATCGCGACTTATGTGGACTACTCATCCGGTTGAATCTATTGCTTACTCTTTTCTTTTCATATGAACTAGGTGAAACACGACCACTGCTGACACTGTTATTTGCTAAAACAGAGTTAAACTCCCGACCTTGGGCTTGCGTTGAAGCTACGAGTTCGATGCACTCTGCTACTTGGACACACTTTTCGAAAGTATACGATTCACTTTCAAGAAATAATTTTTCCCTGACTTTCCCGGGCTTACATCCTAGCACAAAGAAATCTCTTAATTTCTCCGACAAATTATTCCCGAATTTACAATTAACCGAAAGAGCCTTTAACCTAACTGCGAAATCACGAATTGTCTCATCACTCCTCTGTTTAGCTGTGTAAAACTGTGACCTCTCCTCAAAAAAACATTTCGTCATGCTACAATACTCATTGAGTTTAGAAATTAAATCTTCTAATTTAACATCGGTTACTTTTTTAGGAATACACAAATTTACCAAAAGTGAGAAACAGTCATCCTTCAAGGCATTAAGAAAAATAGCCCTTTTTTTCACATCTGATGCGTATTTGTCATCATTCACAAGGAGATACTGTTCGAGGCGGACCTTGAAATTCTCCCAGTTACCGTCACGCAAACTGAAGGACCCCAATCCTCCTGACTCCATGTTTGCTCTACCCAGATGATACAACAAGAGAGAGAAAAGAAAAAAAAGAGAAAAACACTCCCCTACGATATTCCTCCTCAATCTGTACTGCTACGTTGACCCTCTCAGGAAACCGCTTCTTGATCCTTGATGACGATGGCTCCTTCCAGACCCGTCTAGTGACCTGGACACCCAGCTGCCGCTCTTGAAGTCCTGGACCCTCCCGTGCAATCTTCCCCCTTCCGAGAAGTTAGGCTGGCTCCAGTGTTCCCCTTCTTCTTCACTCCTTCCAGTGAAGATTTTTAATTTCGGTCCGGCCTTTTTTACCGACCCGAAAATAATGTTACAACACGTAACTATTGAACTCGCGTGCTTAGCGTGCAATTTTTGCGCGTCGATTCTCGCAATCGTTATATTTAATTCCGTATTGGCTGCGCCACTGTTATAACTGTTAAACTGTTAAACTGTTAATTTCCAATGGGATCTTTATGTGATCAGGGAATAGTTTAGGAATAATAATGCGCGTGTCGAGTATTAATTATAATTGCACAATAATGAGTTCTACAGCTAATCCTAGCTTTCGGCGCTGTCGGTGATAAAGGAGACAGAGCAAGGGCAAACATCTTCTTTTATACTCGTTCATCTTCCGTCTCGCTCTTGCATCCTGAGTACCTTTCTCACAATTATGAAAATCATCTGCTACAAACTTCCGTTAACTTTTTTAACCCACAAATACATATTGAACAGGGAAATTCGAATAGGTTCTGTTAAGCTGCGTATAGATTTGCGAACATAAGCGCGAGCCGAGCCACGAATTTCAGGAAACGCCGCTTACGATTGCTTCTTTCCTTTCCATTAATTGGTGGGTCGGCTGGCGTATGTATTCGTAACCTTTTACGTATCCCACATCCTGGTCACACTGAAGTATGAAGTTTGGGATAACATTGTAGGCTTTCATTGTCTTTCTCCCTTTTCACGTATTAGTTATTTCTTGCAAAAAGTTTGGCTTCCTCGTTGGCAATTTTTGTTAGAGCATCCTTGACGATAGTCTACACTTTAAACGTAATTACTTACTAAAGGCCAGTTATTTCACAGAATTTGAACAATTCATCAAATTTCATAGTAAATTTTCAATTTCTGTAAAGGTTCTTTCCTTCTATTCTGTTATTATTATTCATTATTGACACAAAACTGGCACTTTCACGGAATTTAATAATTATCTTTGAAAATGTTTAAATTTTGTTACTACCCATCCTAACAATATGCATTTATTGAATACGGATATGCTACGGAGATTTATCTATTCATTTTACACACAGAGGGCGATATATTCTTTCCTATGATATTCTGCTTTCCATAACAATGCATTTTTTAAATTTATACGAAAAATTGTAATAACACAGATATTAAAAAAGGCCACATAAACATAAACAACCCAACCAAGGTGACAATAATAATTACTTTATACTGCCCTCAAAAAAGCTTATTTTCAATATCCGGACCTTCCGTGCGTTGTATTGTTGATCTAATGGCATATAACGAGCTTCCTTCAAATGCTTAAAATAGAAAAGCTTTGTTACTTTTGGTATTTTGTAAAACATCATACTTCTGAGATGAGATGCTTTCAAATGTGTTGGTTGGGTGAATGTTTTTTAGCTCTGCTTAATCATATTTTTTAATTTATTTTTGTTTTCTTTGCAAATAAAAAAAAAATAGATATACACAATAATAATACGTTATATATCATGCGTCCAAAATTTTGTATAGAAACGAGAAACAAACGCACAAACAGCACCTAGTTAGCAGAGAAATGATATCGGGTCCAACTGGGGAGCTAGTCTATTTACATACTTATGCAATATATATGGAAATAATAAAGTACTTGAGATAATGTATTTGGGAATAATACTGCTCGTAGATAGTATGTGTATTTACAAAAATAAAAATTGAATACTTTCAAAAATACTCTAATAGCAACAGAATATACTTTTATCTGAAAATCTGTTTGTTATCCGTAAAAATATAACGTTAGTTTTTTTTTTATTTAAAATTTACAATATCCATATTCAAGCGATTGAAAAAGTCCAGCATAGATTACTTAGGTATATTAATTTTAAATTAGGTATTCCAAGAGAATCCGTGGACTATAATTTGTTATTAAACTGGACTAATCTCGTAAATTTATCAGATCGCAGAAAAATCTTTGATCTATTAATATTATATAAAATAATTCACTCGGTCCTGGATACCCCTGATTGAACACACATACATTATCACATTATTACTCACCAATCAGTCGATTACACATTTTGGGAAATGAACATGCTAACATCGGCGACATTTATTTCTTAAAATTAGCGCAATATAAACATGCACTCAAAAATTATTTTTCCAAAATGTAACTTTATATACGCAATATGGACATGTTGAAATGAAATCATGATATTTCTCATTGTTCTTTTTTATTATTTTTTGTTGTACACAAAATGATTGTATGTTATTTTTAAGTTTAAAACTACCATTATGTAATGATATTTTTTTTCTTACTTTTGTACTCTATTATATGTTTATTTATAAAAGGCAGTATAGCCGTTTATGTATTAAAAATAAAAAATTTAAAATAAAAATAGATTTTCCCACTTTTTATTATACCAGGTAAATCCTTACATATGAAACTTAGAGCCTACATATGAATAATGATGTTGTGCAGCTGTCGCGTTGCATCTCTACATGTACATATATGTTCCCAGATGTTGTTGGTCTTATACTTCGTAATCTTAATCACCGCATGCTATGGATACGTATAATCAATGATAAAATTTTTTATCTATTTATTAACGATATCATAAAAAAAATTTCTCACACAAGTTTTTGGCTTTTTGCCGATGACAATACGATTCTTAAGATAAATAAATCCCATCTTGATTGTTTACTTTTTCAACTTGTTATTGATTCATTTAATGATTGGTGCAAAATTAACTGCATGCAACTTAATGTTGATAAATGCAAAATTTTGTCCTTTTACAGAACAAAAAACCTATTCAGTTTGATTATAAACTACATAATGTTTGTCTCTCTACTGTCACATCTATCAAGGACCTTGGGGTCACTCTAGACTGCAAACTTTCTTTCCGTGATCACATGAATATCATTGTAAACAAATCACTTGAACTACTCGGCTTCATTCATAGAATTACCTCTGACTTTAAACATATAAGTACACTTAAAACTCTTCACTGTTCACTGGTTCGCCCTCACCTTGAATATGCTAGTGTTATTTGGTCTCCTTTCTATGCTATCCACATTTATCACATCGAATCTGTACAACATCGCTTCCTGCGAGGGATTAATTGGAGGTTAGGACTTGAAAGAGGCGAGTACTCGTATGATGAAATTAAACAAACTTTAAACATTTCTTCTTTAGAAAAACGTAGATAGGACCCTGATCTAATATGCATTTTCAAAATTATCAACAGTATTACTGACACACCTGCTTTGTTACAACTCATCTAGTTTAACATCCCTTCCCGTAGACTCCGAAATAATGAATTTCTGTTCCTCAATCAACATTCTACTAATTATGGATATCATTCTCCTTTATCCAGAATGTCGAGACGCAAATCAAAGCACTGAATTTTTTGGTACAAGCCTAAATGACTTCCGGCAGTCGATACGCAATGTGATTTTTTAAAGTCTTTTAAATCCATCTTCAAGCTACTTGTGTACTTTTATATTGTATGTATTTATATTATACTATCTTCTATATTATCTTTTAAATTAAATGTATTTTGTCAATGCTCTTCATATGTATGTACTCTCCTTCCATTGTCATCTCTCTTTTTTTATTCGTGTTATTGTTATATTGTTAATGGACTATTCGGCCGTAAATAAATAAATAAATATATAAAATATGGAAGATTTTGGAGACATTCAGTAAACGCCAAATATGTTTTTATCATCCAAAAGAGACGCCTACGAAAAATTACAAACGCTGGTTACCTGACGCCCCAGATTTAAAAAAAAACATTAGAAAAGCATTTTTTTCAAATACTTTTAAAACCGGTAAGACCTTAAATTTATCAAAAAGTTCACTGGTTGGAAAAACTCTTGGTTTTGAATAACTTGAATAATCATTTTTTGTGTTATTACTACCGGATACAAATAAGTCTTACAGATGCTTCCACATGCGTTTATGCCATACTGCAACATTGACTGTAAAAGAGCAAAGCAAATCATTTTAATATTTGAAAGTTTTAGGATATTTTTTAATAATATAAATATGTAAGTGAGTTTTCTAATTCTTTTAACACAGTTATCGACATGTTTCTTACTTTCATGTTACATTCTACCTAGATATTTGACATCTGGGGGTTTTTTCAGGATTTTACAATTATCGTTACAATCTTCTTCTAAAAACGAATGATTGTGCACCATCACTCCAATTTTGGAGGCAGGGACATATGGTCATCAATATTACTAATGGATTTAATTCTTTAAATTACACCTAAGAATTATATAATATTATGTGGGCCTGTTTCTGAAGAAGAGTAAACCTTTTCGAATTCTTCTTTGAAAAATTATTATACTTTCTAACTTCAGTCATCTCAAAATATGTCGGCCAAAAATTACATAACCCCAAAAGCTAAGAAATTTTTGGTAATAATTTTACTTACCAAGTTATTGGTTGAGCCACTTGTAAATGGCTTAACTTGTGCAAACATTTACCTTGCGGAAAGCAATTTAAATTAAACAGCCAAAAGTAAGATTATTTTTTCGTTTAGACACGTGTCGTTTGCCGAAACATAAATACATGCCACTTATCCCGAAATTCACACGTTTCGAGGTGCCGATTTGTCAGATGTTATTACCGAGGCGTTCGGGCGTTGGGAATCGATCCATGTAATGCGATTTTCTATCATTTGAACCCAATCCAATAAGCGAATTGTCCCCTTCCCCGACGGTATGTATCTTGCGGGAAATGAGCGAACGATTTTCCCGAGAAACAGGGAAAAAAGAGAAAAACCGAATTGCCCTGTCGACAAAACGACATTTGAGTAATTTCGTGATGAATTGCTCAGATAATAACAACTGTGTGGCTGTTCTCTCAATGAGATATATAAAAGTTTTCGGTTTTTGCTCGATTTGATAATATGATAAAATATGTAATATGGTTATTCATAATGTTCTATCTCTACATAAGACAAGATAAAACTTTGAGTTTGTGATGAACCTGTTTCACTCCGGTATAGGTGGGTAAAATTTTTTAAATTGTAGAATATGATCACACTATCGACATCTTTCGGGTGGTTTTAAAATCAATATTAAAGGAATCTTCTTTAAACTTTTGGGGTTTCCTTGCCACGAAGGGGTGTAAGCAGTTAGAAAAAAAAACCGACTATCCAATCAGAATAGAGATGAGGACAGTAGGTGCGTCTTAAACCAATCACAGGCTGGGGGCGTGGGATGAGGGATTTGAAAAATTAAGATTCAAAGATTATCTCACGGTTTGGTCGGGCAGATATTTTAAGAGGATAGTACCACTTCTAACTTGGTCATAAATCGCAATTTTATGGGAGCAGGAGGGGATCGACAACAGTTGATTTCACGTCTGGAATCGGAAAGTTTTGTGAGGATCTCGATGGCGGAAAATTCAAAAGGACAAATATCATGCACTGGTAAGTAAAGTAGCAAGCGATCTCGATTACTTAGTAATCGTGAAACGGGAGTGGACATTGACGGTCTTAACCACTTTTTCCAGACAAATATCTAGCGGATTCTGTAGGTAGACGATGGGAGAAAGTGTTAGACGTGGAAAACCCACAGGAGCCGATCTCTTCAAGGTAGTCGAGGGAAATCAATTCATGTTAGTGACCATATGAAATCTAAGATTTTGTATTGGATTTTTGTCCGTTAGTTTAGAGGGGAGGGAAGGTTTACGATCTCTTGGTCTTTAAGTGGGTCTTGAGTGTGAGACATCCGACATGATTTTGGGTCTCTAAGGTACGCATTAAGCTGAAATCACCACTTGATTTTACATACAGATGATAGGAGAAAGAAATTAGTGAAAAAGCATAAAATTTAACGACCTGTCAGGATTTTAAATTATTTGAAAACTCAAGTATTTTCTTGATCACTAGGCGAGAAACTACGGGAGATTTATCGGTTTTGGTGCTAGAGAAGGATGTAAAATGTAGGAGGAACTAGGAAAAAGGAAAAAAAAACGTTCAAAGGCAGGATTCGAATGGGATCTTGGCAGTGGTTATAGCCATAGGAAAGGAGAATCGAGGTTATAAAAGTTTAGATTATTATAAAATAAGGTTCTAAGAGCATCACGACTTTGCGGGGAGGTAAATCAAGGGGTTAGAGATTGCACATGAGCGTTTGCAAACGCGAGAAATATTAAAATTGTATACGAACACAAGAAACGCGACATATAGCCAGGAACGAACACAGCTGAGTGTGCACACTAGCGGTACGTTCGATACAGGATATTCAGTCACAAATTTATTAGAAAATCCATAGCCAAATGTTAGAACGTCGGAATATCTAGGCAGTGACGTGTTGGAAGAAGTTTAAAATAATGAATGCTTAATAGATAACTGTCGGGATATGTTGTAGGTTAAAGAGTTGAAATTGGATTTGAGTTAAGCCAAGAAAGTAGGGCAGTTATATCGAATATTCAGGATACACCGTATTTGGAAGCAAATTAAAAAGGAGTAGAACGGACACTATAGATTTTCGAGAAAAGTTGAATTAATTATTCACACGATAAAAGGTGGATTATATCCACTAATCATGCGGAGACTCGAGTGGGAATTAGATGTTTAGACCCAAATACGCCCCTGATCGATTGCAACAGAAGAGTATCATCGTAAAAAGGCGGGTCGATCGGATCGGGACGTTAGAAGGAAAAGGGAGTAACCGGTGGGATAGGAGAATGGTATTGAACAAAGACGATATTACGTGTTGGTAAGGTTGTAAATTGCATAATTTAAAGTTGATTGATGGGAGAAACGTGGGATTAAAAGGGGTAGTTTGGGCGGGGAGAGGGAAGTTCGGGTTGATTTTTGGGAGAAAAAGGACTGTGGAAAATTGTGCGTGTATCGGAAAGTGACTAAGGTTTATAGCTGGACTTAGGAAAAACCGAGACTGTGCTGAATTAACTTCGTTAATCTCTCTTTGCAAGTGTTAGTGGATTAGATTCAGTGGAAAATACATGACTTGATTCACGAGTCAGTAGTGAAAAGTGTTAATCGATTAAAAGGAGATGTAAATTAAATCAATAAACTCTAATAATAATATTTAACCTATCGATCGGACCAAATAAAAATCGGAAAATACGTATTATGAGAATGACGGTCTTATATCTTATCTGGTGTTGTGTTAATTATTCACAAAATTAATCGTCGGTAAAAGTTCGTGATTGTTATCGTATATTATGTAGAGAGATAAAAGATATCAAAAAAAATTTACCCTAAAAGAAAAATATCGGACTTGAATTTTAATAATAATAATAAATGGTGCAAATTCGGATGGGGGGGGGGGGGGGACTTAACTAACTTAATTCAAAGTAATAACGGATCAACGAATAAACAGTCGTTCTAGGTTTACAATAATGGCCCCAGTTTTGCGATAATAAATTTCATTCCTTTTATAAAATGTCAAGATAGTCCGCGAAAGAAAGAAATTATAAATAAACTTAACTAGATTTAAATAATCTCAGCAAGGGTTCGGGAGTCAGGAATGATGTCGAATTTGGTATATTTTAATTCCAATAGTTAGAACATAGTAATCTACGAAAACGTTCAATTTGCGAAAGCTCACATAAACGGCGTCGAGCGGTCATTTACCATATTTAGTTTACAAATAAAAGTTTAGAAGTTCGTAGGAAGTTTTGTTTTCTCCACAGGTCTACGGCATACGTAATTAAGAATTGGTCGTGTATATCTCCGACCGGGATTTTTAGCAATTACGTATTCGGTAAGTGTTATACCTAATTTAAATTCCCAGGCCATTCCGGAACGCGACGCAGAGATGCCAGAACCGAAGCTGCCTCGTGAAACTGAAGATTTAAATAAATGACAAAATTTCATAATATTACTTCAGGGTATGTTCAACGGTGTTATCACCAAGGGCAGTGACCTTTTCTTTCAGACAGTTGATGGCACGGGCGAGGGAGCAAAAAAATGAACGAGTGTTGTACCCTCAACCAAATGGGGAGTTCATCGGGGAATACGACATACCCAATAGAAAGCGACTGTCTGCAACCTAAACAAACGTAAATTTAAAAACTAACAGGTACTCCTTTGAATTCCTATTTGTTGAATTGCGCCTTTTAAACTTTATGGTTGAACAATGTGACGATGACACCGAGGCTATACATCTGTGTCAATGTCTGGTCCATCGGTAAGGGTCTTCCCACATTGTCCTGTTAGGAGGGGGTGCTCACCATAGACTGATCGGGTCACGCGAGATGCTGGAAGCAATTCCCTTTCGCGGGACCGTGTCGAGAGAATGGGCGTGACGAGACGGATTTGAAATGAGTTGCCAAACGGTATGTGAGGACGCGGTTCGCTGACGGAGGCGTCTTGGCCAAAAGCATCTCGGGTTGCCGGCAAGGTAGTGTGGGAGGAGCATAAGCAGTACATTTTGTGGAAACAACCCCGCAGCGCCTGCACATTTTTTAATTCTATCGACCTAGAAGCAATCATAACGCCTAGACAATACTTAGGTTGTATGTTCGCTACTAGAGGTGGTTTATTCGTTGGACCGGTCACGCAGGAGGAAGGATCTGTCTATCACAAGCGGTAGCCACATGTTCGCGAGTAGAGCCGTGACAAGGGACGAATTGGATTACCCCTTCTAGAGCCAGTAAAGTAGTCCTGGAGGTGTTCGATACTGGGGTTGATTGGGAAAGGTTTGAAGGCATGCCGTCCTTTCTTGGTTATGGAAGGGTCCGGGTATCTGGTTGGTCGTCAAGAGATCTTCTGGGTGCCATGGGTATAGCCTTGACATGCTTTGGTCGGGAGGTTGTGTCCGGAGAGCCGACCACCTGGTCAATTTGGTCAAGTGGAGGAGCCAGTACTAGATTGCAAAAAATGCATGATCCATTTTATCCATCCCTCCCTTATCCCTTCCATCTTAGGTACGAATTTTGCGTTTACTAACAATATAATATTATCATAATTATGTATAGGGTCCAGCCATGGAGAGAGATGCGGAGGAGCCGCCAAATAACTAAATGAAACATTCTAGGTATGTATTTTAAAATCTATTAGGACGTCTATTAGGATCAAAAATCAACCTTATAGACTCCCAAGAACTACAGGGGGTACTGTGAGAGTATTAAAGCAGTGTACATTATTAGGGACGTAATGGGGACATATTTAGGATAGATTTAGACAGTAAATATCCTTCATACGTTCAAGAGATACAGAGAAATTCTTCCACACCTTACCTAAAAGAACCAAAAGTTACCACATATAGACATTAAATACCTACTCTAGATTTTCTAGAACCTTTGAAACAAAAATAAAACACAACGTAAATGAAAGGGTTTATTGTAAAGTTTTCCCGGAAGGAGAAAGCCTTTTGCTGTGTTCAGTCACAGGGGTGGGAAAAGCGAGTCATGATTCAAGACATTATTGGCGAATCAAACAGTACGAGAGAAGGGTCTACCGTCCGGAGATCGAAACGCAAGAGAGGAGAGGTATTAAAACCCAAGTAAGGGCTCGACTCATCACAAGTTCACCAAGTGTAGATAGAACCATTAAGGGATAGTACATAAAAATGATGACATGAAGTATATACATTTTAGATTTTCACGGCCAAAATGTATTTTCATTGTTTGTTTTTGGGTTGTTATGCCGTGTTGCGATACAGTGTCCATCATCAGGGCAGATGTCACTGTGATTGAAAGCGTATTGTAGATTATATTATTGGAAAATAGATGTAACAGCGACATTATTGATAGGTTTACTATTATATTTTATTATCTTTATCTTTTATCCTATATATTCTATGTAATTATTTAATGTAATTTACAGATGCATTCTTTTATATGGCTCACAGAGTATTGCACTCACCGATCTGTTCGGCTGAAATAAACAAACTTATTAATATTATTAATCTCAAATTACTTTGACGGCGTAATGATACATTGAGTCCGCTGGCAGAGCACCTTCCTAAGCTAATATCGACTGTAATTTTAAGCCAGAACAAGCGTGCTGGTTGGAAATTATGTCTATATAATAATTTAGTCAGTAAACGAAGCACAACATGCGATAATCAAACGACAAACATTCCGTATTGGTTAACGTAATTACAAGTGGATATGTGGAAACCTGCAAAAATTCAAACAAATCGTTACACAATTTTATTATGGCTCATAATGATTTATGTTCACGTCTGTCTAAAAACTAAAAACTTCTCAGTGGGACTTTTTGCGGTGGATTCCGATTGGGAACTATTTTGTGGGGAGGAACAGGAAGGTTTAGAAGTGCTTAAATAAGCTATTCATATTTGATCCCACTTTTTACGGGCCCACTTTTATCTATCGGTGTATCTCTTTAGATGTTATTTATTTATAAACAGAAACAAACAGTACATTATTATATCCATTGGTGAAAAAAAAAAATTACAATTAATAAATATAATTCATGGTGGGTAGATACCGGCGGGTATCTATTATGGTCTTCATTGTAGTGTCTTATTTATGGTATGCATATTAAGTAATTACTGGGTGATGCGTGTAGTGGGAAGGTGTGAGGGTGTGTGTGTGAGGGTGTGAGGGTGTGTGTGAGGGTGTGTGTGTGTGTGAGTATGTGTATATGTATGTATGTATGTATGTTATACTTAATTAAATATCAAATACGGATAAACTTTATCAATCTTTTCTTTTTTTTATATATGAATACCTCACAAGAGTCCCAGCTGCTCTGAGTCTATTGCATCCCCAGTTAGGGTATGTTGTGAGGCTGGAGGTAGTGGGGAAGGGAAGGAGATGGGGGAGAGGAAGGTGGGGAAGAGGAAGGTGGGTGGTTGGGCATGCAGAATGTATGCAGATGACGTGAGGTGTAAGTAAGCGGTAGGAGAAGTCGGGGACGCCTGACGCAGTCATGGCACAATCGGGTGATTAAAATACTTGAATCGGGCCGTAATAAATCGGGAGTGACAATAAGAGAACAGTACGGTATTGTTTGTTGTTCCTTCACGTGTTATCATGTTTACATTTTAATTTTCAACATAACTAGGACCAGCCTATGTTGATGTTAATAATTTTATAAAATTACTAGCTGATCCGAACACGCGTTGCTGTGGCTAACGAAACACAACGTCATCTACTGGATGGTTATACAAACTTTTTAACCACCGCCATTTGTTAATTTGCATACAAATCAAATCCACACCGCCCGCTTGCCAGCCCGCTAGTTCACCACATTCATACATTCTCCTTTGTATTTTATATATCTCATCTAATTTACATAAACCTTGATAAATCATATACTTAAACCTTCCTCATGAATCACTCTATCTATTGGTGAAAACCGTATGAAAATCCGTTCAGTAGTTTTTGAGTTAATCGCGAACAGACAGACTGACGCAGCGGAGGACTTTAATTTATAATATTTAGAGATGAAAATAACACGTAATCATGTATTGAAAGATCAATATTTTTGTTTAAAGTAAAATGCTATAAAGTATTTAACGCATATATAACAATATTTTTGGTTAAAGTAAAAAGTTATAACCTTAGATGTTACTCTGAGGTTATAACATATATTATAACGTAATAATAAATGTGTACCTCTACATAGGGTGACCATGTGTTGATATTTGATTTCAAATAATATAATATGCTATTAATGTACGAGACGATGTACGGGTTAGACTGAAACAAGGAGTTCGGTGTGCGAAAAAAGAGTTAGGTATTTTTGTCCATCCTCTCTGCTTACCCCTGCGACAAAACGACTTTAAGGTTGCACTTCATATAGGACTCCAAAATATTGACTTATCGTGCGTTTCCATGCTTGCCAAGGCTCGGCTAGTCTCCACAAGCTCCAAATGTACACAAATCTCGCTTGGCATTTGGAAGCCGTTTACACGCTTGTGACTGCGTCAGTAGGCTACCAACACGCAAGCGTGGCGGACGCCGAACTTGTGTCGGCTATTGCGTTTGGTTTAACATAATTTTATTTGAAATACAAGCAAAGTATAAAAAACAATATAATATTGTCTAGTATTATAAAAAAAAGTTATTCCAACAAAAATCATATGTTTTTTTTATTGTAATAAATAATAAATCATCAATAAAAGATTATTTATTTTAATAGACTTTTTAGGTAAATCCAATAAATTAAATTAGTGCAATCAAATTATGTACTTATACATTTTAAATAAGTCAGGCATGCCTCTTACGTCATACATATGTCTCGTAATTTTAATTATCGATATACTGCATGGAGCAAAAACGGCGCGCATTCGCCGTCAGTTCGGAAATTACACTGAGCGTTTGCCGAAGCTTGCAGCTGGATCCGACCCCAACTGGATCGGCGGCAAGCTCTTGCAAGCCTACACAACCCTACGCAAGCCCAGACAAACGACCTGTTTCCACGTTGGCGTTTGTGGAGGTTTGCGTAGGCTTGGCAAGCGTGGAAACGGGGCTTAAGATGTGAAAAAATTAAATAATTTTAGATAAGCCTTGACAGAAGAGAAGATATTTGTTAAGAAAGGGACAAAAAAACATGTGTCTTAAAATACCCACTTTTAGACGACAGAAATTATATCCTTGAAAAGCTAGTTTCATTCAATGAACTTCTAATCCAATTGTGTAGATTTCCTAGAGGTTTTAGTGTTAATGGTTCCCCATTGAATTATAAATGGCTCAAGTGGTGACGTGTCAAACTTAGTTCAATAGGGAAACATATTACATGTTTTCCTATTGAACTAAAATTGTGTTGATTTCATTACAATTCCGTAGCGAAATATCTAATTTTACTTCATATTTAAGACAAATTTGATTTTTTTATGAAATACTAGCTGAACCCGGCATGCGTTGCAATGTCATTTAAATAACGATATTGTTTCTTTGCGTGTTCATTCTAATTCGTCCCCGTCCCCCTTCCCATCCCGCGTTCCCCTTCCACGTTCCTCGACTTTCCCTCCCCTTTTCCGCTTCCACCCTTACGTAAAAATGTTGAGTAAACCCATCGATTACTTTCCGAGATTTGCGGACACAAACGTACAGAACCTACATTTTTATATACATCTATAGATGGAGAGGGACAGTTTTTACATCATTGACTCAAAACCAACAAAATTTAGAATTATTTCCTTATAAAACTAGGGCATCGATGTACAAGAACTCGGATATGTATCTTATAGACCCCTTGTATTTTATAATTTAAAAAAAATATTTATACAATTTTTTGCACAGACGAACACTCTAATATTAACCTGGTTTACGATCAAATGCAAATCATGTTTAAATTTTCATTGGAGTGCATTCGGAATGCACAGATCAAGAGATGAAGAATAGTAGTGAAGTGATTATTGATTGGGACCCGATTAAACCAAACACAATCGTCCGCTTAATCTGATAAGTCATCTCTCGACCACACACTGGCGCTGGTCCATTGTTGACTCTGCCAAACGTTATACGTTATTCCATCGCTTGACAATGGAACCCCCTCCTCCTCTTCCCCGTCTCTCGCGCACCACCCCTTCACACCCAGTCACACCCCTTCCAGGCAATTCAGCCATTAATCTTAATTGACAACGGGGCGGCTGTTAATTGAATTTATCAACTTATAACTGCCCCACATACAGACGTGTTAATCTAAAGAGGAAATTTAATGGGATGGGAGTTAAAGATGACCACACATTTTATCGAAGCTAATTTTGTCGAATTTTGATTCCAAAAAAAAATACTCCGAGAGAAGCGTTTTGCGGGCTTGGTTGTATACTAACTTTTTCTTACTTCCGAGATTAAATTGATCACAAATTTTTTCAAATATAGTGATTTAATGTGATGTTTAAAATTATAAATTCAAAGTTGTATTCTTCTGAAATGCTATACATTTTTAATTTCTTTCCACATCTTGGCAGTACCTACTGTTACAAGGCAGTACCAATTATATTATTGTAACAATTCTATATAACTATATGACTAGCAGTTAAAAATCCGCTCCTCTGCTTCTAGGCCACCATGCAAGTAACCATTTTATATATCCGATAAGAACTGGTTCCAAAAATAGCCAGTTCCTCGGATCCACTGTGATCCAGTGACAGCTAGTCACCGAGTTAAAGTAACCGTGATAGGCAATGATGCCATATGTAATCTCTCCATATCCGGAAAGATACTTAAATTATATAAACCCGTAGTACTTATACCTAAGGAAGAAACGTACACATGCGATCTACTGACGGAAGTCGAATTCCTTAATTCAAGACCGAATTATAACACTAGCTTTGTGTGAAATTCCACGTATACAGATATTATTTGCAACGCGTACGGCGCGGCATGGCGTCAACATGCACTCGAAACTGGGTTCTGAAATTCAAACACGCAAATGTTAGGATAATAATATTGTTCGATTCGATTCGAAAGGCTATGAGACAGATTCAAAATATGGGGAACAATTTAGTGCACCAATATTGCAATAAGTTTTAATTGAGTTTAATTGCCGGCAACCCGGGCGCTTATTGAAATAATATTATCGTATACGAATTTGTAGTTTACCCACCTCACTAAACGACGTCGGTTCTGAGAATGGTGCAACATAAACTTACTTTTATAAGATTTTTTAAAAATTTGGTATAGCTGATTTGTTTGATGAAATTGTGCAACTCTGGACGTACAAAAGAAGGGAGGTTCTGGGGCTGAAGGCTTCATATTGTATTCATACTTTTATTTATTTTTTATTTCTTCTACAATAATTTTATAAGTGCTTATGTCAGTCATACTTATGAACCGTTTATGAGTTGTACAGGTTGTAAGGGCGTAGGTTTTCAACCAGCGATTCCTGAGCATATCCGGAGTACAATTAGTCCAGTCAAGATGTACATCCGCACTTGCAAAAGGTCCCGTCATTCTGAATTTTTTATATGTTGTTAGGACCTAAACCAGTATTAAAAAAAAAATTTTGCAACTTCGAAAGTGGTGTGCGAGCGGCGGTGGACCCAAAAAACCAGGAAATTTTCGGATTTTTTTCAGTTTTTGCTCAATATCTCGGTGAAGGAAGGGTTTGACCGGTGTAATCAGTACACATATTTTGAAGAAGACCAAATTTCCTATAATTTTAGACCAAAGCAAGCTATATACAGCCATTGGTTTCCAAGATACAGTTCTTCGAAAATAGGCCATTTTTTCCAAAAAGTGAAATTTTTTCGAAATGGTCACTTATTTTGTAAAATAATTTCTAAAATACGCATCCCACGTCAAATATTAAATGAAATAAAGTTGTTGTAAATTTAATTAGCTTTTACGTGAAACTAAATTGATATCTGTAGACATAACGGTTCTCTCAAAAATGGCAGATAACCAAAAACAGTCATAAGTGGGTTTTGGGGGAAATGCAAATAAACTGTTCTCACGTCTCTCGGCATACCTCACACTTCCCAGTATTGTTTTTTATGAGGTTGAAATAACTCCTGAGGAGCGAGACGAGACTGAAAAATTGCTGAGAGACACTGAAAGGTCTCTCATTATATCGGCAAAAGAAATTGATACCTACCAAATACTAAAGACAAATTTTAAAAGTGCCTTGGAGAAAATTGAAGCAAACGGTCCAACATCACAGTTGTGGGTCCAATACTTTCGTATGACTACTTTGATAAAACTATTTATCCAGGCAGAGCGTGATGGTGATTGGAACCTTCATTTGTACACTGTCCACAAGATGCTCCATTTTTTCCACGCAGCTGGACATTTTTTGTATGCTAAGAGCGCGCACCTCTACCTTCAGGATATGATGGCTCTACAAGATCAGATGGAAAGTGAATACAAGAATCCTTTACCATTCGCCGGTCTGACAAGTTTTGGTCTGGGTTGTGGTCAGACCTAACAATTGAGCAGAAGCTGATGCGAATCATGAAAACCTACGGTGGGTTGACCCAAGGAAGGGGAATCTCCAACAGCGTTCTGGCAAGCTGGACAACAAGGATGGTGTTTGTGTTGAACATTTGTGAAGAACTGGAAAGTTTTTGCAGCATTTCATATCCTACTGGAGAACAGGATGTAGACATGAGACCTTCTCGAATCATCCGAGATAATAGATATGTGGAAAAACTAAAAAACTGGTTTGCTCTCCCCCTTCCATTTCCCAAAACTGACAGTTTGATTTCTATCAGTAGTGATTTACTGGCGGGTCCTGAAATTAATTGCCACACAGCCCAGAGAGTTGGAACGGAGGAAGTGATGAAAATTGTGGGGCAAATGTACGACAAGGTAGTAATAAAACAAGGAAAAATAAAGTTACCCCGCTGGCATCGATCACCTCAACCGTTAAACTGCCGGACAAAAACAGAAGAGTGGCTGTGGAACCGCTCACAATTTTCCAGCGAGTGTGTATTGCAAATCAATCTGAACAGGATTTACGGGATGACTTCAAGTATGAGTTGGCCCCGTTCCCGATGTCTAACAAGGGATGTGCAAGGGCACAAAATCTACTTTGTACTTTGCCTTCACTCCTCTTTCCGGCCACACGCCAATAGATGCTAGCACTCACGTCATTTTGGATGGTGGCTACATCTTGCACAAAGTTGTGTGGCAGCGGGAGAGCACGGTTCGAGCACTTTTGCCGCGTTATACCACCTACGTCCGAAACCACTTTGAGAAGAACGTCTCCATCGTCTTTTACGGCTACCCCGAAGATGCTACCAAAAAAAACACCAAAACAGCGGAACGACTCCGGCGCTACACAGCTCATTCCAGCTACGAATTGACGTTCGATGAATCCACAGTAATTCAAATTGCTCAAGAGCATGTATTGGGCAATGAGAACAATAAGAGACGCCTTATCATAGTAGGAGAAGACGTCGACCTGCTCATTCTTCTCAATGGTTTAGGCGCTGAAGAGACAAACGTCTATCTTCAGAAGAGCACGAAGGGTGAAGCTGTTTGCTGTCACTACTCTACGACCTCCTACAACCACCAGGGCTCCCGGCGATTACCAGGAATTATTCACCCACACGTTTACCGGGTGCGATACCACCTCAGCACCGTTTGGCCAAGGAAAGACCAAAATCACCACACTTATGAGCAAGAGTGAACCACTTGCTGAGCAAGTGGAGGTCTTCCTTCGGCCAGACTCCACCCCACAAGCCGTGAGTGAAGCAGGCATCAAGTGCTTTGTGGCTCTATATGGGGGTGACATCACGAGGGATACTCTGGATTTCCTGAGGTAAAAGACGTTTGTCACTTCAACAAGCATAAAGCTCGCCCGTTTGCCACCGACGAAAGATGCCGCAGGCCACCATGCGGCAAAGTGCTACCTCCAAGTGCAGAAGTGGCAGGGAGTCAACTTGAATCCCACTGAATGGGGGTGGAAGCTGTCTTCTCAGGGACTCATCCCCATCCCCACCACGATGGATCCCGCACCTCCTGCCCTTCTGCGAAAAAAATCATTTAAATGCAAGAAAGGATGTTTCGGGAGCTGCTCGTGCAGAAAGGCTGGGCTCCACTGCTCAGTCCTCTGTCAGTCATGCGGTGGCAAATTGTGCACTAACGTCCCGGATATGGAGCTGAAATGCTCGGACGATGAAGATGACCCGACTACAGACTGGGCGCCTCTCCCAGCGTCCATCACAGATATTGAGACACCTTCTTCGTGCGAGCTTAAGCCCGGCCCATCTAAGATAAAAAGAAAGACATGATTTGGCAACCAATACACAATACCTACATGATTTATATTAGTTTTATTTTTTGTGTACACGTAATTTGTCCTTATAGTAGGTACCATGATGTTTGTACAAGCATTTTAGTATGTAGGTATATAAAACAATGTTTGAAGATGACGTTATTCCCGATAGATGAATTATCTTATCTTTTTTTATAAAAAATGTGTTAACAATAACAAACAAAAAATTGTAACTATTTGATTAATAAAACCATAAAAAGACGTGAGAACAGTTTATTTGCATTTCCCCCCAAAACCCACTTATGACTTTTTTGTTTATCTGGCGTTCTTGAGAGAACCGTTAGGTCTACAGATATCAATTTAGTTTCACGTAAAAGCTAATTAAATTTACAACAACTTTATTTCATTTAATATTTGACGTGGGATGCGTATTTTAGAAATTATTTTACAAAATAAGTTACCATTTAGAAAAAATTTCACTTTTTGGAAAAAATGGGCTATTTTCGAAGAACTGTATCTTGGAAACCAATGGTTGTATATAGCTCACTTTGGTCTCAAATTGTAGCAAATTTAGTTTACTTTAAAAGTATTTCTAAAAACTATACCAGTCAGATCCTTCCTTCACTGAGATATTGAGCAAAAACTGAAAAAAATCCGAAAATTTCCTGGTTTTTTGGGTCCACCGCCCCTCGCACAGCACTTTCGAAGTTGCAAAATTTTTTTTTCAATACTGGTTTAGGTCCTAACAACATATAAAAAATTCAGAATGACGGGACCTTTTGCAAGAACAGCCCCCTTTTCATGTTTAACTTGACTGGACTAAATAAGCAGATGTAATTTTTCTGTCCGATGATATTTCTTCTACTAAAAGCCAACAAAAAAAATTCAGTCACACGTCGCCACTGATGACACTCCTACAGATCGTCACGGGATTACATGATACGCGATGTTTCGTGTGTTACCGTGCGGCTGGAACGAGACTGAGTGCTTAACACGTGAACCGCTAGGCCATAGATTCTTATCTTTTTTTGCTCACCGCCCTCTTTGAGAATATTTTTATTTCTAGCGCCCCCTAACTCGTGAATCCAAACGGAGGGGGCGTAATGAAATACTACGACGGGTTACATTTGCCACGACGGAGGGAACGAGACGGGATACCGCGACGGAGGGGGTTTAATGGGATACCACGATGGGGTTAAATTTGCCGCAACGGAGGGGGCGTAATAGGATACTGAACCTAATGGGATGAGATGGGGCAAAAAAAAGATAGGATGGGGTGGGGTGGGTTTCTCTGGGTCTGAAACGCCCCCCAATTTACTCTTAGTCTTATTCCTCAATTTGGGAGGCGGGAATGGGTACCGCCTCCCCGGGAACCTTTATTGGATAACCGACACCTCTGCCATAGGTCAACCCAAGTGGTTCACTACGTTTGGTGATTTAGCAGGGGTGTCCGGGTTCATGGGTGAGGTTTGTCTAGGTCTTGGTGGCGGATGAGCAGGACACACTGAACCCCAGATTCCTACCCACTCCTTAAACCATTTTCCTTCCCAGAACTCTCCTTTACTTCCTTTCCTTAAAAAATCCTCCACACAGCATCCCCAAAGATGACATAGGCCCTGAGGGAAATTATTTTTCTCGGGGCCTCCTGTGTGGAGCTCATGTAAAAAAAAATACCTCCACCCTAAAGGTCTAAAACGCCCCCAAGGCGGCGTTATCACCCATATTGAGAACCTACACGCTAGGCCGCTAGGCTATACCAGACTACTTTTTAGCGACGTGTTATGGTAAAATAAATGTGTGGTTTTTAATTGAAAAAAATATCATTTTCACGTACATTTTTTACTCCAAATATGCACAGGAATCGCTGTTTAAAATTCTTCGGGTACCTGCTGTTACACCCTTTATACATTTTATAAATCTGTAGGTGAATATATTTAACAAGCCTAAAAAAATGTTAATTCTTTCTTGAATACATAATCGAATTAATTGGCTATCTATCGGAGGCATAGGAATTGAAGGTCTTGTGTAAACTGGCGACAGAGTAAATAATTATAAATTGTTGGGATTAGTTGTTCCCTGCTGATGGATTAGTACTGATAGATCAGCTAGTACTGATACAAAACCGTCAAAATCCATAGCCAGCTCCAAACTCTGGGCCAGACTTCAAAGCCGCTATACAAAACTGAGAGATAAACTTATGGAGTAACACTCGGGCTATTGGGTAAAGTTTCGTGTTTGGGTCCCACCCAGGCGTCGTGTTCAATTCCTCGGCTGGCTAAGTCCTCCACCACGACACGAGCAACATTTTCAGCTTACAGTGGTGGTAGTAGAAAGTTTTCAAATATTGTCAGGTTATTCGTAACACAATGTACGTCTTGTTTTAAAATTAAATTTTAAAAATGTCTCGGCAGACATCTTGCCAAGAGGGTAGATTTTAATTTGGGAAGCGGGTATGCGTACCACCACCCGGGAACCATTCATCGGATAACCAACACCCCTGCCATAGGTGACACTTACGTTTATTGACTTATCAAGGGTATCCGTGTTCACAGGGTGAGGTTTGTTTAGGTCTTGGCGATGCCACGACAGATGCGTTTTCTCACCTTATGTGTGGCGAGCCGGATGGGGAAAGACTTCTTAAGTGAGTCCTTTTGAACTCTCCAGCCGGACTCTCTCAACTCATCGCCTTGCACCGCAGTGGGATGGATGAATTCATACATTCACTCCTGAACACATTGACCCCAAGATGCCTACACATCCCTCATACCTTTTTCTTTCCCAGTACATCCTCTCCCGGATTTCCCTAAAAAAGACCCTCCACACAGCATCAACAAAGATGAGATTTGCCCTGAGGTTTTTTTTTCCTTAGAGTCTCCTGTGCGGAGTTAATGTAAAAATATAAAAGACATTATAAAGAGTCTAAAAAATATCCCGTCCTTTAAATGTTTCTTTTAACTTTTACGTGAATCTCATTTCCAGGTCTTTATCACTTTCTTAGAAAATAAAAGAAATAAAATGATATAAATAGCTTTGATTTTCTAAGATTCATTTTAAATGAAAATAAACTGCCAAGTTCCAGGCATTACAAAAATCGTGAAGCGTGCGCATTCATTAATTAAATAATATTCCCTTATAATAAATACATTTTCACGCCTTTTCCCCGAGTTAGTTCTGGGTGCTTCCCGTGAAATATAAGCTGGTTGAATTAATTTTAAGTGGATAGTTTCACAAAGGATATTTTTTTGCTCTAAAAGTCACACGCCAGTACCACGTTTATTTTAAATGTTTTCCAGTGGCTCTCAATAAAAATTAGAGCAACCCTATCTTTAAATATAAACATAAAAACTACATTTGAATTAATATCTTCAACTAAGTATATGCCTTGAACTTTATAGATTTCCTAGAAATATGTATATGAACGCAAGATGTGTTCAGTTTTCCTATTTTTTCTTCAATATTCCGTTTGTCACTTTTTTTACAATAGCTCCACAAAAGAGAGGCTCTGAGGAAAACGACTTCCTTCAAGGCCTATGTCATCTTTGGGGATGCTGTATAGATGGTCTTTTAAAGTAAAGAAAGGAGAGGATGTTCAGGGAAGGACAAAGGTATGAGGGGTGCGTAGGAATCTGGGGGTCGTTGTGTCAAGGAGTAACGGATGTCACTTAGGGTACAAGGCGATGGGTAGAGACAGTCCAACAGGAGAGGTCAAAAGGTCTCTCTCAAACAGTCACTCACGATCTGGCCTACCACGCAGTAAGTGAGCAGACCCATCTGCTGCCAAGACCTAAACAAACCTTACCTCAAGAACCTGGGCACCCATGATAAGTCACTAAACGTAGCAAACCACTTGAGGTGACCTACGGCAGAGGTGTTGGTTATCCAATAAATGGTTTCCGGGGCGGCAGTACCCGCCTTCCAAATTCGCTGTTATCATGGAACAATATAGAGGTAACAGAACAAAGACCAAACAGTGCATGATAAAATAATAGGTTTGTTTAGATTAGGTTGGTTGGGTTATGTTAGATTCGTCAGCTAATCACCTAGACTTTTCATAGAATCTTCCTCTCAAAAACGTCCGATACCTCTTCGGCGACCCTTCTTCAGATTAATTTTTACAATTTAGCATGAAAATAAATTAAGTATTTTCTGAGTATTTTATTATTTGAAGGCCCTAATTCCAAAGGGATACGCAAATATTCGATACTCATGTTGTTTACTCCCATTGCAAACAACGTCGCGCACAGGTCGTACATGTCACTACTAATATCACCAGACACGCGTCGCTACCAACTAACTAATTTACTTACTATAACGCTGGGTCTCCGCAGGGGTAGGCAGTGAGGACGGACAGCCAAACGACTCTGTATTGGCACACATACTTTGTCTCTTCACATTTGTACATACTCTTCTATTATTCCGATTTTTGATATGGCCCGACTCAAGTCAAAATCTCCTGTGATCTAGGAGGTTTTGCTCAAGTGTACATTTCATTTGAGCATTCCTCGTGTGTCTCCGACTTCGTCTACCATTCACACTCTGATCATATTCTTCTTTCATTCCTTCCTTGCCCACGTCCCTATCAATCATTGTTGTATACTCGTCAAAGTTTCTTTCATAACCTCACTCACAACCAAAGAGAAGCTGTAACTATCATTTTAATATCACGTCAGTCTTTGTTGACTATTGTTCTTAGCATTGATTTAAAACACATGCATTGTTACAAAAGGATTGAAGATGTCGAAATTGATCGCAAGATTAATGTCTCGATGACATGGGTGGCAACAATCTAGACTGGCTGGTCGCGTGAGACTGGCGTCGTATACACTTCCGACCCGATGATAGCCTTTTGTAAACAACTGCCTACTTATTGTTATGGCGAGAAAGGGGCGATTAGTATATACGATAATTATTTTGTATGACTTCTTCTAAAACAGCAAACTTATTTTGTGGCACCATTTTAATTCAAATTAATAAACTACTTTGTTTTTACCACTATAATTGATTATAAAAAACCGACATGTTTCGTAAGGCAAGCTTACTTCATCAGGGTTTTAATAATACTTATTATTAAAACTGTATTATTAAAACCCTGATGAAGTAAGCTTGGCTTACGAAACATGTTGGTTTCTTATAATCAATTATAGTGGTAAAAACAAAGTAATTTATTAATTTGTATTTTGTATGAGTTTTCGAAAAATGTTCTCAGTTTGTTTTTTATTTTTTGAAAAAAAAATAATTTTTATTTATGTAAAATCAATATCCAATCTTCAAACCACACCAAAATGAACAGGAAAAAGAAAACACAAAAAAGCGACATCAAATACTAATAAGAATCGAACACAAATACTAAAAAAACGAGTGTGGATTAGACCTCACGACTGAAGTAAAACTACACTGAAGAGAGAATGAAAATGTACGCGCACTGCTCTTTCTTGTTCGTACGTACGAAACATAACTGGCTATGCGAGAAAGAGAGAAAGAAAATGTGTGCTTGCACCTCTTTCTCTTGCCCCTACACCTACAGTAATACGAAACGTAATTCTCTCTCTTTCTATCTTCACCAACTTACATCTCCCTCTCAACTTCCGTTCGCCTGGCCCGATCACACTTTTCGTAACGCTCTAGTCACGCATTCACCGGCTTACTCCCCAAGTCAAGTGTGCGTAAAGAAGTTTTACTTCAAAAAGTGCTTCTTAGTCGCCCCACTGTTGTCTACTTTAGTTTTCCGAAGGTTTCACTTCCACCGCACGTAAATTGCACAGTCTGATTTGATTTTATTATTTTTATAACAAGTTTGAAAAAGCAACCCATCTTTGTGTGTTCGATACACTTCTGGTTGCTTTTCCTATAACTTCATGGATTAATTTGATATTATTCTCTTCTGTACTGTATGTACTGAACTGTATTGTATAATTATTTTTTTAATTTCACTTAGTTTGAAAATTCGGGCATCCCGCCGTGGTATACTTGTGATAATTGTCGTTATAATTAATGAGGACGAACGAGTTAAAAGTAAAGTCTTTTCGCTTGCATAATATTCCCGGGGGGAATGATAAAGTTAGCACAACTTGAAAGGAATTAATTTTAATTGCACGGCTTGGCGCGGAAACCGCAGTCATTTTGCAGTGGCTTCGTTTGGCTTTGCCCGAGTTGTGCCGTGTCTTGCTTTTTGTACGTTTCGAATTATTTTCATGCCTGGACTGGGAACGAACGCCGCTTAACTTTGTTGTTTGAGAATCAATTCAAGAATTGAAATGTATCTTATAACAAATTGAACACGATAAACGAATCGTATAAAGCTTCCTCTGGCTGATATTAAAACTGAAGTATATGTTTATACTTAATTTTAGGTTATATATGCGGTTTTTAAAGCGAAAACTACTTTAGCACCGTCGTGATTTGAAACTCGCGAAAATAGCGACACTAAAAAGAGACACACGTTAACTTTTTTATTTATTTATTTATATATATATTGATACTTATTCTGTCGAACTGGGAAGGAATTCCGTTTTAGGACAGCCAAATTGTATATTTAGTTCATAATATTCTTAACAAAGGTATAGTTTCGCTCAAGAGATCACAGGATTGCTTCTGTTAAGACAGCGTTTGAAAACATTAATAATTGCATTCTGAACAAAGTGATGGTTTCTTTATGTCCTTGAAAGAATCGCGAAGATGTCATTTTTTCCAAGTCATTTTGGAGAAAATTAATACTAGTAATTGCATTCAGAATGAATGATTGGTTTATTTCGGGAGATCACAAGTATGAGATTCTTTCCTGGTTGTTTTGTAGAACATTTACGTTTGCATAATTAGAATTTACACATTTATAAATTATATGTGACATATGAATTCCCAATGTATTTATAATTATTTAGTTTAATAAAGAATCATAATATTTTTTAGAATTTCTTAAGTAGTAGAAATTACACATTTATAAACCACATACGATTTTTAGAGAACATTAATATTTGCATTCGGAATAAATGAGATTCCACAATTATGAGATTCTTTCCAGGCCATTTAGGAGATATACATCTAGAGTCACGTGGGGTAACCGTACGCGGAGTGTAAGTGTTCGCAGTGATGTTTCCGACAAGATCGTCCCTATTTCGTGCCCGTGCGTTTCTTAATTCAGTAGCGTTTTGGTTCGCAGGATATGAGTATAGTGAATCTTAATTTGAAAATAAAAATTGGTAGGTAAATTACTGTTTTTGTGTGTTTTTAATGCCACAAGCTTATTTTATAACAAAATTATATGAAAACTGTAAAATGGTATGATCTGTAAAAACCTTTTTTTTCATAGTTAATTTTTATTTATTTAAAGGTGGTCCTCTTCACCTCAAGTATTGGATGAAGAGGACTAAAGTGTTTTTTTTTAAAGTTTGTTTTCATGTGTATTCATTCAAAACATGACTTCACCTCACGAAAAAATAGAATGGTTATGGACCGTTTTTTGTTTATTTTTTGGAAAATAAATTATTTATTTATTTATTTTTTAATGGAAGAAAAATAATAATGCACTAATCATATTCATAATATTTTAGACCTCCAGTTGTTTCTCGTATACGCTCGTGGTATGGTCCGCTCCATCCCTGAAAAATCAGTAGTTTTTATAAATGACACACTACATAATTTCCTAAAAGCAATATAAAGTAAGATAAAAGTGAACAATATAATTGTTATAACCTAATATCCTTTTCACATTAAAATAGATATTCACGAAATTATAAAACCTTACACTTTACCCAAAAATAAATTGAAATATTTCAAACGGGCATGAAACACAAACTACCACTTCATAGGCAAGCCTAAATTTCTAAGACACGTGCGGGAAGAAGTAGGTGTGTATCATTTCGGTTGGCGGAGCTATAGCGTTTACAAGACAATGTAAGTTCGTTTGTCCGATTCACCGCACCTGGCTTCCCCGACTTTTCACACGCATTCAATATAATGCGTTAAAATTAATTTAAAATCACTGTTTTTATTCACCAAACGTAATCAACAGCACGTACGGTTATTATTCCGATAAAATGACATTTCGAATATGCTAAAATAATCACTATTTAATGCTTACGTTTTCAGTACAAAATGCCGAAATAATTTGAACGCGAACATTGGACATGTCAATAACGATATTAATTATCATCATATATGTGATTATATCGCTGGAGGGTGTCATTATTTCAACTAAAATACATTAACCATTTTAATGCACTTAATTATTATTTGAACGCGGTAGTGTCAAGCTGTTAAAAATAATATTTCTCGTATTTAGTAATTTACTGCCAGGATGTCATCATTTGAACTCATTATTAAAAGAGTACCTTTTTTAAAATTTCATTTAACATATATTTTAAACCGCAAATTGAAAGCTGACGGAGAAATCAAATTAGATCGGGTTAAAATAGGTTATGTCGTCCGGTCTCTGTCTTAACTTGTCTTTTCAGAGTGAAATTGTTTTATAACTCTATTACAACCAACATTTATTTTTAATTGTGAAGAACAGCACCTCTGTGCATTACTGTACACTTTTCTTTCAAAGAAGGCGTTTATCCTATTATTTGGAAAAAAGCTTACCTAACACCTGTTTTTAAAAAGATGAATTTATTTCTATTCTCAAACACACACTTAATAGATTATTACAAAGGTTTACAAAAATAATAAGTTTCAGTTTCAAAAAATAAAAATAAATGTTAATGATACGTAACTGTATGTAAATTGGTTATAAGTAGTGTTTTGTGAACACAAATAATTGTTAAATAATAATAATTTTGCAATAGTCACAATGTTAACACAAATATAGGTCTATATCAAAGCTATGCGTTTTGTATAAAATTATGGAAAATCGTTTATGACTAACTCTTTAATTTAAGTAAAAATGCAATTATCATCGACCATAAATATAGTTTTTTCAATGCTGTTGAATCGAACTTGGGACAGTTAACCGATTTTTTAATTCTACGGACAAAAAGAAACAGGTTGACTCTGTCTATACTGATTTTTCAAAAAATTTCCGATAATATGAAAATTAACAAATACATCAGCTCAATAGACGATTGCAAAAAATTACATGAAGATATTGTTAAATTAATCGAAAATTAATTAAAACATATCGAAAACTGTGTAAAAAGAATTAGAAAACTTACTTAAATTTTTATACAATTAAGAAATATCCTAAATCTTCCAAATATTAAAATGGTTTACTTTGCTCTTGTACAGTCAGTGATGCAGTACGGAATAATCGCATGGGGAGGCATCTATAAGAATAATCTGTATCCGATAGTAACAACACAAAAAATGATCAACAAAGTTATTATTAAAACACCAAGAATTTTTCCAACCAACGAACTTTTTGAAAAATTTAAGGTCCTACCGGTTTCAAAACTATTCCAAAGAAATGCTATTTTGAAAGTTTTTAAAGAATCTGAAATGTCCTCAACGTGAAGTGTAAGACCTAGAACATCTGGGAACATATATGTACCTAGATGCAACACGACAGCTGCACAACACCATTATGAATATGTAGGCCCAAAGTTATTTAACGATTTACCGGATATAATAAAAAGTGAGAAAAAATATTTTAAATTAAAAAAAAATCTTTCATTGTATTTTTACAGAGAAGATTGACTTACTTATATCGATGATTTTTAGATATATTCTGTTAATATTTTTGTTGATTTTTTGTAGATTTTTGGTGATATTCTGTTTCTATATGTAATTTTCTTATTGTACAGTATTTTGTAATACTTTTCAGTATTTTTGAAAATATTCTTTTTCCATTTTTATAACTATTCATATATCTATGTATATATAATTACATAGACTAGATCCCCCGTTAGACCCGAGAATATTTCTCTACTGATTTGCTAACCAAAAAGTGATGTCTGATATGAAATGTAATATATTATTATTTATTGTGAATATTTACTTTTTTTTTTCCTAAATAAAAAAAAATTTGTAATAATGAATATTGCATAAAAAATCAATTATTCCTTAACATTCATAATTGTAATACTACTCCTAAACCACGTTTTTCTTCAACGAATAGAAAAAATCTTGAATTTTTTTTTTACAAAGTTTCATGGAGGAGGTCTTGAGGAAAACAATTCCTTCAGGGCCTGTGTCATATTTAGAGATGCTGTGTGGAGGGTCTTTTTAGGGAGAGGACGGAGAGGAAGTTCTGGGAAGGAAAAAGGTATGGATTTGGATTTGATTTTGGTCAATGTGTCCATCACCAAATCCATCCCTCACATTGTGGTGCAGGGCGATATGACAATTTTAATCTTCGTAAATTGCAAATTGATTTTAATTATTTGTACTGTACCATCAGGAAATCCGGAACTAGTTGTAAGAGTGGTATGGAGATAGTAAATATACTAATGAGAATTTGCTCATTAAAGTTGTGAACTCGCTTTTCTTGAGAACACTGTAATCTAGTTACACTGAATGCTTAAGAGAAACGGCTGCGCGACATTTTTCATGCAAAACTTAATTTTGGATTTGAACAATTATTTTTTTAAACAAAAGATTTAATAAATTTCAAGTACGGATTTGTGCTACTTTATTTTTTTGGTGTTTTTTAATTTTTTTTACAATAGCTCCACACAGGAGGCCCTGAGGAAAATAATTTCCCTCGTAGCCTATGTATTTGGGGATGCTGTGTGGAGGGTTCTTTTTAGGGAAAGGAAGAAGAGGAAGTTCTGGAAAAAGGTATTAGGAGGGGGTAGGAATCTGGGGGTCAATGTGTCCATCACCAAATCCATCCCTCATATTATGGTGCAGAGCGATCTGTCGAGAAAATCCAGCTGGAGAATTCAAAAAGGTTTCCCTCAACCAATCTCTCCGGATCCAGCCCACCACGCAGAAGGTGAACAAACGCATCCGATTCCAAGATCTAAACAAACCTCACCCCATGAACTCGGGCACCCCAGACTCTAAATTACTATTTAAAACATTATTATTGAACATATCATAGATATAAACCTACAAACAAATCGTTGCTCACATTATAACACCGCGTATCTCATTTTACACAGCTTTTCATGAAGAACAAAAAACCGTTCAGTTTATTAAATAAAAATAGCACAACTTTGAAAAAGAGGGATCAAGTAATATTTAGGGATAAGTAATTTAAAAAAAAAAAATCATTAAAAACATATTGTCGGGTATTTTAAATGACATTCAAGGTATAATAATAATTATTATAAGCAATAATTATTAGCCTGAAACACTCATCAACATTGAAAAAATCTCCCGAGAAAAGATAAATGCCGCCGACTGGACTTGAACCCGCGTCCTTCTGATATCCGGTCAACTACTCTACCAACTGAGCTACGACGGCTTATCTCCCACCCGCCAAATAATTCGATATATACTAGTGTTTCATTCAACAATTACTGCTTATTACATTTTTCACCTGAAAACAACACAATATAATAATATATAAAAAAAGTCTTCAAATAATTGTCCTCATGCGAGAAATACATAATATTCTATTCAACTTTCTTTAAATAATAAAACAAACAAAAAAAATAATAAGAGCATTAAAATTTTTTTTTTCCTTGTTACTAAATAAAACTTTTCTATGTATATTAACTTTTCTTATATTATTATAATCATAGATAAGTACCAAATACTTTATTTATTCTCATTTCTTTGTACATATAATGTATAATAGCATATTATAACATAAAACATAATAACATATAGTATAAACAAGAAATGAAAACCCACTAAGGCACTGCCTGAGCGTGGGTAATATTAGAACAAAATACTATATTTCTAAGTACACAAAGTATAAAATAGACTTAAAAAAAAAAAAAAACATATAAAATATAAAGTTAGTATTTCATAGGTAGAGTAAGTGGAAAAGGTTTTTTTCGACTATTATATAAGTAAAATAAAAATATGGATAAAAACATACTGATTTTAAATATTTTTTAAATTTATATTTTTTTAGTTATTAAAAAAAAAAAAAAAAAAACAGAAAACATATTGTACTACAGTTTAGAAAATTACAGAAAGTGAGTTGTATGAAGATGGATAAATTTATAGAAAAAGCGTTTCAATATCTATACTTTGTTTCCAAACTTTGTATAAAAGGAGGGGTGATTGATCAAAACTTTTTTTGTCTATGCAAACCATGGCGCATGCCTAGTTTTAAAAGAAATTAAAAAAAAATCGCATTTCTGAGATACGCTGTGTTATAACGTAAGCGACGAAATGGATTTTATTCTACGCATCACAAAACCAACCAACAAACCTTTTGCATTTGAACTACTATAAATTATGGCATATGTAAGATCTTATCTCGAATTTGCATCTGTCGTTTGAGATCCTCAATACGAGGATTCATTTTGGAGAAAAAAATTTAAAATACTGTTTCTTAGTAAAATTGTGCCGTATTGACTCACGATCCTTACTAGAAAGGATTGCATATCGTTGCCGTGAACGCAATACTCTGATCTTACAGACGTCCCATTTCGAACCATTTAGGATTGTACGGTTTTAGATAGTTTTGATAAAATCGATCATTATTACGAATTAAATTACTAAAATCACTCATAAAATCAGAAAACAAATTCCTTTAATTTTCCACATAATATTTCACTGTCCTAGTTTGTGGAGATCAGTTAAAAAAATTTCCCATGTTTCGAGAATCGGAAACAGTCGAGAATTCAGAATTCCTATTCGGTCTACCTATTCTACATCTAATCATAGGTATCTGCTAGTTCCTCGGTGTTTCCACATCCTGTTCCCGTTTCCTATAGCTATTTCTGCTTTATACTCCTAACATGTGCATGACTGCGTCTCCTAAATTAGCCTCATCCAATAGTTTTACTACACCCTTCAGGGACTATCTCGTGATCCATATTGGGTAGGTTGGTGTGAAACTGAATATGGGATAATGTGAATAATCTAAATCTAAACGAACTAAATAAGGGATAAACTGTTGGAAAGTGTTGTGCACGTGATGCTAAAATAAATATGGACGCATTGAATGATTAATGTATTTTAGGTTATTGTTTTTGTGACTTCATACCAAAGGGTGAAATTCTTTACGATGAAATTCCTAATAAATATTAGATATATCGGGTATAGTTCCTACCCGATTTTAATCTTCATTATTTGTTATAAATGTTTGGTAAGTATCGGGGAAAAACTGTAATTTTATAGCGCTGAGCATTTATATTTTCAAATACTAATTTATTATTTTATAAGAATCTCTTCGTGATTTTTGAAAATCCACGTACAAACGATGCGACGGGAAAGGCGCGGCGGCAGACATGCGTCCGAAGCCGGATTATTAAATTCAACCACGCAGACGATACGGTATTAATAACGTTGGATACTTTTTTCCACCAATTCCAACAATTCTTCCACTCTTTTAAATGTATGACATTTTAGATATGAAAATGAAATTTTCTTAATAGTGCTCAGATGACAGGAAAATTAATTTGATAAATCTCAATAATTTTCATTTTAATTTTTCCATAAGAACCATGTTTTTCAAGAAAATTATTCGAGAAGGGTCATTGTCATTAAAAATGTATGAATCATTTTTGTAGTGTTCGTTTTAAGAAAATGGAAATATTTGAAAACTCGCTGGCATACATAAGAAAACCACCAAAAAATTTGAAAATTGTGTAATGTGTGTCAGTCGGCGAATTATGTTTTTTTTTTTAATTAATAAATATATATATTGTTACTAAGTAAAACAAATTCTAATAGGCGGATTTCAGTTTGGGGGGATTTTCATTACCAACTATCACTCCTGGACACACTGACCCCAGACACACTGACCCTACCCACCCCTCATTCCCTTTTCCGTCCAGATCTTCCTCTCCTTCATTTTCTTAAAAAAACTTTTCACACAGTATCTTCAAGGATAACATAGGCCCTGAAGAAATTTTTTTTCTCGGGGTTCCCTGTATGGAACTCTTTAAAAAAATGATTAAGGGTTAAAGTTCCCAGTTTTGGACGGGTTTCCCTACATGTTTTATTATACGTATCATATAGCCCATTAATTTGATTAGAAGATTTCTAAGATTTTCAAGAACAATTAATACGTATCTGTGCTATATAATTACTTGATGTATCTTCATCTATTATTTTTATGTGCTTCTGTCCTACTTCTTCTCTTGTCATCAATGTTTCATATTCTACTTCATAATAACATCTTTTTAGGTACGTCTAAATATTCAATTCTTTTATCTTTCAATTTATAAATTTATCTTCAGTATTTATTTTAAAAAGCCGCGTTCGACATTTGCAGAACCCTCTTGAATTGAAGTGACATTGTTTCGCCGGCTCGAATCTTGATTCCGGGGAATGTTGTAACCGGAAATATCGCTTGCCGGAAGCTCTCAGCGACATCTGTTGCGGATTTGTTAAAGGACCGAGAGGAAGTGAGACGATCTGCCATCGCGCAAACCTAAGGATGATTATTTAGTTTGAAAACGAGGTCATCGGAAACAGGAAACACTGTGTTAAATAAATGGCAATCTCTGATTTTGAAACCTAAGAAAACAAGAATTACCTTGTTTTAAAACAGGTTTAGTTGAGGTTTATAGAGGTTTTTAGTTGAGCTTGTTATTATGTTTTTTAATACTCGATTTAAGATTTTAATATATTCACTGATTTTGTAATTTCGTATAGTAATTTATTGCTTATTTATTTATTAACGGAAAAAAATTATATAAGCGTTTTTCAATGGATAATGCTCCGAGGAACTTTTAAATTTTTTTATATGAATACCGCACAAGAATACCAACCTCTCCAACCATGTTGAACCAGTGAGACTTTGGCATCCTTAATTTGCAATCCTTTTGGCGTCTTAATCACACTTTTCTTACTGAATTAAAATTACTCGAATCCCTACACATCAATCTGTCTCTCGGAAGATCAAATCCTTGTACTACTGCACCGCCCACCATTAAATGTTGCTTTTACTTTCCAAAATACACTTATTAAAGAATATATTACATATTAATATTAAAATATTTTCAGGATTAAACAACATGTGTTCACAATTATGTCCTCTGCGTGCGAACTCTATCTAAATTTCTTTAAATAGACAATAAACAGTGTTAATTTCAAGCGACCTCTCAGGTAAGTATGGTCCTGTATTAATTCATTTTTAGGCAGCATCGCGTTCATTGGTCAAAATAATGTACATATATTTTCGTATCGGTGATCAATGAACCGGTGTATGCAATTTTTAGCCATAAGTTGTTTTTAATTGTTTGTCTAGCATGTAGTCTTTCTCGATTTTAGGCATGTATGGTAAGTTTGTACAGCGCCCTTGAGGTGATTTTTCACAAAAACGGCGCTATATAAATCGTCCAAATATTATTATTATTATCCTTAATCAGGGTATGTGTACGGCTAAATATAAGTGGGGAGGAAAGGCGATGGGCAAGAATTATATGGGGAAGTACATGGCTATTCAGATCTAGTCACGGCTAAAACCATTTGAAGCAACGTTTCAATTCTGAAAGGAGGTCTTACACCATTTACATCTTCCACTCTGGAACGTACCGCAAATATTATGTATGTATTTTAAAATATTATATTGTGAAAACACAAATGAATCAAATAAAATTTACTTGCACACGCCACGATTTTAACCCGCGACCTCCAGATCACTAGTCGAGAGGAGGATGTCAAAACTAACATCGTTGATCCATTTGGCACCGGTGGATGTACAGTCTTGAAACATTCCAAATTCTCCTCAAAACACTCCTTGAATAGAGTTAATGTAAAAAAATATGGCAGTTGAAAATAATTCAAACAGCTTTTTGTGGCTGAATTTAAAATTATCATTCAAAAAGAAATTTCATCTATATAATTTTTATTCAATAACTATATAATTTTCATGCGGTATGCGCTATGCCATTTACTAAAGAAATTGTTTCTCCCTCCGTGTCCTTTCCCATTCATCCTGTTACTCTTCCGCATCCCCTTCTCTCCCACGTCCACTTCCTCTCACCCGTTCCTACTCCGCCTTCCTTCTCCCCACTCTCCTCTCCCGCTTCCCCCGTCCCGCAAACCCCTCTCCCGAGTTCCCCTTCCCCCTCCCGCATTTCATACATTCAGTCCCGGTTAGGTTAGGTTAGTTACATTCAGTTTTCAAACAGCTCGCGTGCCATCTATGGCAATTTTTTTATACAAATTTCATAATGCCAGAGCTCACCAATATATATATATATATATATAAACCATCGTGGGTATGCACACATCAAATCCCCAAAGTTTTATTTCGGATGAATGGTTAGCAACGCATTATTTCATGATGCCAGAACTCACTTTATATATAGAAACCATCGCGGGCATGTGCACATCAATTACCCAAAGCTTCATCGCAATCGGTACAGACATCCCATATTCATACTCACATAAATACATATTTTGATTATATGTATATCCTAGCAGACCCGGCCATACTTTGCTGTGGCTAACGAAACCTTAATAACCAACGCCATCTGTTAAATCAAATCCACACCACGCTGCCCGCTGCCTGCTGCCCGCTGCCTGCTGCCCGCTGCCTGCTGCCCGCTGCCTGCTGCCCGCTGCCTGCTGCCCGCTGCCTGCTGCCCGCTGCCTGCTGCCCGCTGCCTGCTGCCCGCTGCCTGCTGCCCGCTGCCTGCTGCCCGCTGCCTGCTGCCCGCTGCCTGCTGCCCGCTGCCTGCTGCCCGCTGCCTGCTGCCCGCTGCCTGCTGCCCGCTGCCTGCTGCCCGCTGCCTGCTGCCCGCTGCCTGCTGCCCGCTGCCTGCTGCCCGCTGCCTGCTGCCCGCTGCCTGCTGCCCGCTGCCTGCTGCCCGCTGCCTGCTGCCCGCTGCCTGCTGCCCGCTGCCTGCTGCCCGCTGCCTGCTGCCCGCTGCCTGCTGCCCGCTGCCTGCTGCCCGCTGCCGCTTGGCTAGATATATTCTGTATTTCAACCAATTTACACAAAATCTTGACATATTATATATCTAAAAACCTTTCTCATAAATCACTCTATATATTGGTGAAAACAGCATGAAAATCCGTTGCGTAGTTTAAAAGATCGTGAGCGATTTCATTTTATACTTAGTAAAGATATATAAATCAAAATATGTATTATTTTTTTTAATTGATAAACTAACGTTTAAACAAGATTTTTATGCATAGCACAAAGGATAGATAACAAATATTATAATCAATAATTATCAGCCTGAAACACTCATCTAAATTGAAAAAAAATTCCGAGAAAAGATACAACAATACCTCTCTCACAAAAATAAAGTTGGTTGTTTTCAGTTGGAAAAATGTAATAATAAGTAATTGTCGAAGGAAACACTAGTATATATTGAATTAATAAGCCGCCATAGCTCAGTGGTCAGAGCAGCTGACCGGCAATCAGAGGGACACGGGTTCAATTCCCGTTGGCGGCCAGTATCTTTTCTCGAAAATATGTATGTTTATGAGTTGTCTATGCATATGCCAATTAATAAATAAGACATAGTTTTAAAAAAAAATTCAAAGGCAAATTAAATGCTTCAACTTTTAAATCTTGTATGAAATCAATTCAATATTATTTAGGTTCCCCCTTTTCCGTTACGTGGTTCATCATTTATAATAAGCTCGGCCCGATACAAAGCTTAGAAGTGTCGCCCACGGCAGGAAGCGGATGTCACAACCCTGCTAAACAACATGTCTTCCACTTCACCCTACCCCACCCTAACACCGCCTACCTACAGTCAATCTACAACCCTTAACCTGAAGTATCCACCATAAGCCATAACTAGTTTCCATAATGTTAAACAATACGGGAGAATGAGGGTGTAATGCTCGGCACTCAAATGTTATGTTTTTTTAATTGCTTTACCAACTATATGAGATGAATTGATGATCTTCGTAACTATACGGCATCACATTATAATATGATTGTACGTTTGATCTAAGCAACAAAACTCTCTCGAAAAGGAATTCTGGCGTCTTTAAAATGACAGAGCTTTTTTCTTGTATACAATTTCAAGACGAACGCAGTTATTTTTAGCTCGCTACATCTTTTGCAAGGTAAAATTGAGCTTAAAATGAGCTTTGAAATGAGCTTTGAAATATTATGTATTAGCTGACCCGACGAAAATCGTACCGCCTCAGAAACAATAACTGTTGTGTTAACTTATTAGTTGAATTAAATTCAGTTTTTTTATTACGTTTAAAATTACACAATGCAGCAATTAATTATTATTCATGCGCAACTGTCCGAGTTTAGTTTTTGTCAGTATCAGAGATGGCATTGTGTACGCATTTATATTTTTTTGTGATTTTCTTACTTTTTCACTTACTTACGGGAATTGCGTTTCATTTTTTTATATGTGTGAGGGAGATTTATTTTAATTATTGTAGCTTTCCTTTGGAGGGGTGCAGACGTGCAGACATACGTTCACCGTTTGTCTCATTTTCGAATGTTGACATTTAATGTGTAAGAAAGAGGGGCAGCATTTTATGTTTAAGAACAAAATCAAAACAATCAGCGCACTGACATTTAACGTTTTTGAATTTCTGGAATTCACTCACTACTCAATATTATACTTATAACAATATTGCTGCAGCTCTTTCAAAATATGAGATTCGTTCCATACAAAATGTTTGAAGAAAAGAATTTTCTTTGTAATTTTTTTTTTCGTGGACTTTTCCGATGTTTTAATAGCTATTCTGCTATTCGGGGTGGAGACAAATCCAACAAATCAAAGATCATAAAAATCGGTCCAATACAATTGATAACATTACAAGTTATATTATTTAAATGTTATAAATATCAACTCAGCTAGCTGTAATATTTAATTGTCAACTGAAAAGACAATAAGCCATACGATTTACAAGTCATCTTACAAGACAGCAAGTTTTAATCCTAGTGGAATATTTTACAATTTTTCCAGTAACAAGAAAGAAAATGGTAACTATATGGATGGATTAAATTAATGGTTTTTCCGTTTAATAAGAAACAATCTATTTGGTTATTTTGAGATTCGCTCTGACTACTCAAAGAAATAATATTTTTTATCTATCTCAAGTGAATCCGGGGAAAAGAGATTGTAGGTACACACTATAAATAGAATTATTGTCAAAATTATCAAAAATGTTATCGCTCAAAGAACAATCAAGTCCCAAGGGTTCTTTCCCTGTCTCCGTATCTTCAAAAAGGCAAAATGAGATGCCGTAGTTTTAGCACTTTCGATAATCTCGTATCGTCTCCTGTGTTCCGATATGTAGGAAATATCTGGGGACCTGAAGGAAAAACACCCCAACTTCAGTTTTCACGAAAGGTTGTAGGGCCCGCAAGGATTCTATTATTTTTATAGGCGGAAAAATAAAGCTGAGGAATTTTTGATAAAATATATCAAGGCAAATGTCAGAGAGGCCGTCAATAGCGGGTGGTATGAGGGTTGCTGATACATTATAATTATTTTTGCTTTGTGTAATAGATCCTCCCACAATTTTTTATTTTTCAATATAAGTAGCCATAGAATAAATACATTTCTGACAATTATTGAACTGCTGTCCGGTTGTTGGGTTTTGGGCGTTGAGGACTAAAAATAAGTTTTGGTTAAATTTACGATATTTGGATATTAAAATTACAAATAATAAATATATGGGTGTCGTTCTATTAAA
Organism: Limnephilus lunatus; assembly: GCA_917563855.2. Lineage (NCBI taxonomy): Eukaryota > Metazoa > Arthropoda > Insecta > Trichoptera > Limnephilidae > Limnephilus > Limnephilus lunatus. The sequence continues at coordinate 56,416,245 of OU830599.1, forward strand.
AAACTCTTTTCATTTACTTACCTTAAGCATATACTAACGTGGTTTCTGAATGGTAGTAGAGCGAAGAAAAAGTTTTCGCCACTTTTTTCGCTTTGAAAACAATTATCGTATCATATTGCATTATTAACTGTTAAGAAATCAGTTATTTCTCCCAATCGCATCGATCTATTTTTCTTTTGTGTCTGCATTAAATTTTATGGAAAGCTAAAATAGAAACAAAAAAAAAACTTGTTCCCAACTTCCATATATTTATCAGCGTATCAATAAGGAACATTTGAATTATGTTTTGACCGCTGAGAAAAATAAAGATAAATTAGATGAGTAGATATTATAATGAATTCATACACATGCCTCCGTGGTCGAGGGATAAGACTTTCCACTGGCGAGCCGAAGGTCGAGGGTTCAACTCCCGGCGTGCGCAATACAAGTGTATTTGAATTTGTATTATTTCACAATTTTATTAGTTTATTTATAATATCTTTTAATATAGAAAATAAAGCCGGATTAGTTACACTATTTATAACTCGAGAACTGCTAGGCCGATTTTGATGATCTTCGATTTGTTGGATTTGTCTCCGTCCCGCATAACATAATAACTATTAAAACATCACAAAAATTAACGAAAAAAATAGTTATTAAGAAAATTCTTCTCCCCATATATTTTGTAGGGAACAAATTCTCATATTTTGAAAGAGCTGTGGGAATTTTGGGATAAGTACCTATGATATTGAATAGTGAAAGAGTTTCAAAAATTCAGAAAGGTCAAATGTCAATTCGCTGATTGTTTTGTTTTTTTCTTAAACATATAATACTGCCTCTCTTTCTAACACATTAAATGTCAATAGTCGAAAATGAGACAAACGGTGAACGTATGTCTCCACACATCTAAAAGAAAAATACAATAATTATAATAAAAATCCCTCACACGTATAAAGAAAATGAACAGCATTTTTTTTTACATCAGCTTGAGGCTGATGTAAAAAAAAATGCTTTTCGAATGAAGGCTCGAAGAAAATAATTTTCCTCAGGACCTATGTCATCTTAGGAGATGCTGTATGGAGGGTCTTTTTAAGGAAGGGAAGGATAGAAAGTTCTGGGAAGGAAAAAGGTATGAGTGGTGAGTAGGAATCTGGGGTCAGTGTATCAGGGAGTGACGGACGTATGAATCAATCCCTCCAACTGCGGTGCAAGGAGATGGGTCGAGAGAGTCCAGCTGGAAAGGTCAAAAGGCCTCCCTCAACCAGTCTCTCTCGGCCCGCCACGCAGCGGGTGAGCAGATGCATCCGCCGCCAAGACCCGGACAAACTTCACCCCATGAACCCAGGCACATCATCAAACGTAACGAACCACTTTGGGTGACCTATGGGTGACGTATGACAGAGGTGTTGGTTATTCAATAAATGGTTCCCGGGGCAGCGGCATCCATACCTGCCTTCCAAATTTGCGTAAGTAAGTGGAAAAATAAGAAAATCACAGAAAATATAAATCCGTACACAATGCCATCTCTGAAACTGATAAAAACAAAACACGAACAGTTGCGCATTGATGATTGCTTCATTGTGTAATTTTTACCTTCATACAAAACTTAAATTTAATTCAACAGTTATTGATTCTGAGGCGGTACGAAGTTCGTCGGGTCAGCTAGTTATAGTATATTTGCGGCACATTCCAGAATGTATAAATAAACACAGGTAAACGTCTAGTATGGAACACATATTATTTACTATTATTTACAGAATTGGTTTAAAAAAAAACGATTTTATTTATTCATTATAACGGAAGGTAATCTAAAATGCTCGAATCAGCCGCTGGCGCTGGAGTAGGTGGAGTTTATGCCGGCCATAAAAAAATGGATTGTGCTTTAAAAACACTTAAATATAAACCACTAAAAATTCTCGTATTTGCTTTACAAACCTGTGTAGATACATACGATTAAAGGAAAATATTCTGAAATAGGTTGCAGTTATAAACAAACCAAGTTTTCCTTTTTCCAAATTACTTTTGCTTTTATATTAATTTTAAATAACTCCTTGACACTCCAGCCACCATCTTTGACAATCATTATTTTTAAATGCCTTTAAGTCATTTAAACACTAATATGTTTTAAACCGTATCACATGGCTGTCATATCATGCAAATGATATCCAACCATACCGAAATCTGCTTCAAGCGCACCAGATTACCTGCCATTATAGTGAACCACGGGGTTCATTTTGTTACACAAACAATATTCCGTCAACAAATCATCAGGAGGTTCATTGTAACAAAAAATATCGATTAAAATAACGGCCCCATCACTATTAAGCGTTCCACCAACCTGTCAATTTGTTTTTATGTTTCGTTTAGCACTCTCAACATTTGTGTGAAGCATAATTTAGCCATTAAACACACAATATGTCTTCAATTTACTGATAATATGAGATTCCGTCTTCCTTCAAGCTCTTGTGCATGCCACGAGTGTGCTTTAGACCACATGACTGAAGTAAAACTTCACTAACTTATAAAAGAAGAGAGAAAAAAAATGTGCGCGCGCACTGCAGACAATAGGCCTACACTGTATCTTAGATATACGAAACGTAACGGGCTATGAGAGAAAGAGAGAAAGAAAATGTGTGATCGCACATCTCTCTCTTGCCCTACATTAAATACGAAACGTAACTCTCTCCCTTATATCTCCCTCTCAACTTCCGTTCGCCTCGCCCGATTACACTTTTGTAACGCTCTCGTCACGCATTCACCAGCTTACTCCCCAAGTCGAGCGCACGTAAAGAAGTTTTACTTCAAAAATATGTAGACTACGGTGACCGGATAACTAAGAATGAAATCAACTCAGAACCTCCTTTGTAAGGTCATTACAATTTTTTTGTTACATTATAAGCATTTATACACAACTACACTTACTTACATTCATCTATACACCATAGACCCTGTATTTCCTACCCATCCCTATATACCTGTCATTTTTCTTACCCACGTCCGATTTTAATCGAAACTCGCCGCATAAACATCTCAAATATACCGCTTACCGCATCCGCAAACCAAACCCGCATACCGCAAGTAACCACGACTAATATAGTCATAACAGTGAATGAATAAACCCAGCCAAGACAGAAGGAAGTGCCAGTGCAGCAAGTCATTTTTTTCTCCTATTCCTTTATGTGCATTCTCTTCGTCTTTCACACAGTTTACAAAATACGTAAAATCACATTTTAAGGTCCTTCGACATCCACAGCCGCATAAAACACACCAAGTGGTGAAAAGATAAATAAAAAAATGGTTTAAAAGCTTACGTTAGGTTATAGTGTTATGGGTTATTTAAAAAAAAAAAAAAAGCTTTTATTGTCTTTTCAAAGAGGTGTTAAGCTGACTTGAATCTGAGTTGGCATGGAACCGAACTACGTACACGTCAGTTGAAATATTACCGATTATTACTATAGGCCGAATTTTCACATTTGAATTTTAGGCTGCGTTTATGCGTATCAATGGATCACGAAAACACGCCCACAAGGCACATCTTGTTCAATTTTTAATTTTTTTTCGTCAAAATCAAACATAAATCAAATTTATCCGCATTTCATTACTGGTCATTTAGCCGAGCATCCCCCAACTTCTTAGCCCCAACTGTCCAACACCTACTATTGTTTAATGTTTTTGTAGAAAAATAAAAATAAAAACATAAGAAATGTCACCGGAGACCAAACTTTCATTTTTATTTTTTACTCAAAATAATGCTAGTAACCTCTTGTTAAAGTAGGTCAACTTAACACCCTGTATATGAGGTATTATATGTGTTCAAAACAATTTTAACATTCCTTGGCATTCAAAGATTATGCAAACATCTTTCTTAGTAGAAGAATATCTGAAATTAACAAATTAGAAGTTTGGTCATTGAAAATTTTTTTGTGAACTTTAAAGGAATGTTCTTTTAAAAAAGCTACAACAACGTCGTACAAGTTGTTGGGGAAAATAATAAGTCTGGCTCTGGAAAGACAGAATGACCAATTATATATCAAAGACAGCGTTAAAAACAATAAGACTGTATAGAATCGGTGTTCTGATCTGTAAGAAGTAATGTGGGCAAAGATCTGTGAGGTTAAATTTTTTCGGTCTACCATTGCGGAGAATTAGCATGGATTTTTTTCTTTCACAGAATTTTAACAATATAATTCATCAATTTTAAAGTTAAAATTCAAGTTCTCTGAAAGTTCTATTCAAATTCTGTTTTCATCATGGGCCGGTTGTTGCAAAGTACTTGGGTAATTGATCAATAGTTTGAATTCTGTGAAGCAACCCATCCTTACAGCCGATTTACACCATCTCTTTTATCAGACCGATTCCAATTAGAGACCAAAGTTAACATTTTTCGCTTTACGCGATCGCTATTTTCATATCTATTTTCATATCATGGTTCATACATGAAAACAGCATGGTTCATGTGTTGTTTGCATTGATGCCAACAAAAATGTTGACTTTGGTCTCTAATTGGAATTGGGCTGAAAAAAGAGATGGTGTGAAACTGCCATTAGTGTTTTTAGAGAATGCTGGTAATGTCGTAACAATAAAACAGAGGATTTTTATTGGAAATATCAGTTCCCGGTTTAAAAATTAAACTGAAAACACATGGAATATTATAATACTATAAATGTGTTATGAAAATTTCATGAAAATGATTTTTACTCTATAAAACATTGTAAATATTAATCTGATCGTTAAAAGACCTGAAAACCTTTTTTATTCTTTCAAAAAACATTTGTGTTTTGAACGTTTAACAGATGTTATTTGTTTTCAAAATAAGGGATTGTTTGTCTAATTTATAATAGTTCCACTATCGCCGGACTCCGTGCATTTTGATTCGGGAAACATGCGTGGCAAGGGAAAAGTAATTAGTCCGTTTTCATTATGAAAATCACAAACAAGGGGCGACGACTCTGCATATCTACCTTGCGAACCCAACACCAACCTCCCTTTTCAACCCGCCCCTTTCGGCATGTGTGGACTGAAAATCGTGGCTCGACTCACAATTAGCACAGCTTTACAAAATCATTTGTGGCAGAGGAAAACATATTAGTTTCTCGCACCACGACGAAAATTATGGACGTATCGTTCTCTGCATTGTAAAATTTTAAAGAAAAATGATAACAGTGCTGTGTTTTGTTCATATTTTCAGAATTTAAAATAATATGTTGGAGAGATATTTTCTAGAAAATAAAAACCTGCACTGTTTGGTACATTTTTCCCTAATGATCGACATATATTTCTCTCGTGTCATTTTTGAAATGTTCGGAAAGCACAGATAATTTTGGGCATTTTATTTCAATGTTTTGAAAAAAGTCTTAATCTCTAACGATACGTACCTACGTGTTGTATTATAATGTTGAAAAATGTGTACATTTCTTTCTAACTATGTCTAGACATCATCCTTCCCGTTACCCCCACACAATAAAATCTTATCATTTCTGTACATGCATACATTTTTATGTTAGTTTTAAGTTTGCTTAGTGGATATGTAGAATAGCAGATAAATTAAAATTTAAGTAACACATGTACATTGAAAGAAAAACTCTTCAAAACTAACTGTTATGAATTTTGATTTGTTTTCAATATTCTTTTAGTTTAAAAACCGTTTATACGTTCGTATTGACTTCATAATCTTGGCTTATAATAAAACTTCTGTATTTATTCTCTCCCCATGATACTTTATATTAACTTTCCTAAAGTATAGTCTTTTGGAATGTGGAAACATTACGCATCATTTGCTTGCCATACATTATTTCTATTATTTTAAATTGCTTACATTTCAATTAATCTAGTTTAAAAAAAATGATTCGATGGCATCTAGGAAATGAACCCAGGATAGATCTTTTTCTGATTTTTCAATTTCAAATTTAGGTTTGAAGGTCACTAATGTTGTCTTCAATGATTGTATAAAATTTATTTTTTTGTTAATGTATTCAGGAAAAAATAATAACCTTATTCGAACTATCATAAAAACTCCACTGTTTTATAAGAGATTTTCTTCGCAGTATTTCATCTCATTACCAAATTGGTGTTAAATTCAAAAACACATAAAATCAAATCGTATTGCTTCCATTATAAAATGAATGCAAACGGCACCGTACAAACCCAACAGGTATATTTCCCCGTACTCTATTTGATTGAAAAAGCGATCTTAAGTTTAGGGGTAGGAGAACAGGGCAGGTAAAACAAACCCTTTACACATTTGCATAATGTTCCCGGGGCGGGGAAATCCCTTTGACGCGGCGAACTATCCCGTAGACATGTAAAGGGGACAGGTAATCGCAGGAACTTAAATATTGACTTAGTAAGGGATGACAATTACGGAGGGTTTCATATTATAATAGGTTTCATATCATATTATAATACATGCGCACTTAAATTTTTCGTGAAAGGTTATATAAGTCTTAAAATAAATCTTATTGTCTTAAAATCTAAATCATCATCATCATCTCTTGACTTATCATCACTCTTGGCTTTAGAACTCCTGGTGGGTCTTGGCCTCCTCAAGAATCTTCCTCCACTCATCTCAGTTTTGTGCCAGCTCTCTCCAGTTTAGAAGCTCCAAGGTAGATAGATCTTTGAGGACGTTGTCGCTCCATCTCAATCTTGGCCTTCCCAGGCTTCTTCGTCCTATCGGTCTTGAGTTCGGCAAGTACTTTCATCCAGTCACCGAAGTCTTCCCAGTTTTATAAATTTTGTGTCGTTTAGCTCCTTAAACAGAGTATGTAGCTTATTGTTGGAACGTCTGCGCCAAAATCCATTTTCAAGAACCGGTCCGAAGATGCGCCTCAAAATTTCCATTTCAAAAACGTTCTGTGCTCACTCATTCCTCTTAGTTAGTACCCAAGTCTCAGCTGCGTACGTGAGTACTGGTCTATTAAGTGTTTTGTACACTAATATCTATTTTATATGAACTTTTAAAAACTTTCGAACGGTGAGTTCTGGTTTCACGAAATATACCCAGATCTTTTTTAAAGAAATGCCAAGGTCAAGGTAGGAATAAGTCTCAAAAATTGAACTGAAACACTGTTTGTATAAACCTTAAAACCCTCGGAATTGTGAGTTTTGGCGTCTAGAAATATACTTTGGCTAAGATTAGAATAAATCTCAATGATGTAAGTGAAAAACTGCTTGCATAAACCTTCACAACTCTCGAAATGGTGAGTTCTGGCGTCTAGAAATATACCCAGAATTTTGTACGAAATATCAAGGTTTGAATAAATCTCAACGATGAAACTGAACCATTGTTTGTATAAACTTTCAAAACTTCTCAAACAGTGAACTGTAGCATCATGAAATATGCACCGCACATTTTGAATGAATTTTCAAAATCAATTCAATATATTCGAGCTGGTAGTATCATTTCCATTACGAGCTGAGAGCTTCAAATAATTATAGAAATTATAAAAATGCAAAATCTATTAAAATTACTGTTTTTCGACATTTTTTAATTTAATACTCGGACAAAACCAGGTAGTTAAACAAGTAAATCATTAGTGAAATAAATATAAAACCAACAATTTAAACTATTAATTGATTATTTTTGTTAAAACCGGTTCGAAAGAGATTTCTTTTCAATTTAGTCCTGGTAATTTTATGTCTCAGTTCTCCTAACTTTTGTGCTATGTAGATTGTCAAATATATATTCATCAGGCGTACGAGATGGCTCGCATGGCTGGTCCTTTTTTAAAACAATCTGCGTCACTTTGGACGAACTCGTATTTAGATTGCTAAATAAATATCTAACAGGTGTGGTATGTATGTATACATCAAATACATATGTACAGCATTTTTGTAATCTTTTTCTAAACTTTTGATTTATGCTGTAATTTTTGCGAATTGAAAAATGCTAAACTTCTTGTATTAAACTTTATTATTTTATCGTTAAATTGTCACTTTAAAGCTAAAAAGCTCATGATTGAAATACAACTGGAACTACAATATGATTGGACAGTCCTTTTACCGTGCAGCTGTTTTCCTCAATGTTTAAGAGATTTTAATGTTTCTTATTGTTAGGTTATTAGTTTTTAGGCATAACAACTGTTTCGCCTATATTTCAATACACTTTACATTTTTGTTCATCGAACCCATTTTTCCATCCCTTACTTATAACAACTTCACCCCCGAGTAACTTAAACTTTTACCAATCTGAAAATAGAAGGTTAAACCGATCATTATCTAAAATAAATAAATGGATAAATAAATAAATATTTATTAAAATTTTATTACATGAATTATCACGTAATAAAACTCTTCCACGTATTAGCATCTGAAAAATTAGAATGAATTAAATAAAAACTTTGAAAACTGACTTTATTAGTTTTTATTATTTTTTATATTTATCTCTGTTTACTTATCGGGATAAATTGTGAAAGTGGAGTCAGTGGGGAAGGGAAGGAGATAGGGGAGTTGAAGTTAGGGAATTATATAGCTTTCCTGTTCTGGTTACCAAAACCGGTTAAAGCCATTTCATGCTCCTTTTCGATTTTGAATAGCGGTCATTCAAGGAGGCGATACTGAGAATTTTTACCACTCACATCTGGTGTAATTTCGCAATTTTTGGACATTTGCTGAATTTAAAAATGCTCAATAAGATCATTCCATTTTCAACACCCGTGAAGAGATCCAATAAAACTTCCATCGTTATATTTTATCATATTGGTAGCTCGTTCGTGATTTATGTAACGTTCCTTAAATTTCGAGAAAAGAAACAAAAAGTTTAATAAAAGCTTTTATGATAAAGTAAATAAAAACTTCACAGCAGTATGAATCTCTTATGAAACATTTTTCATCTCTGAAAAGTATTCTCGCATTTCTTTCATTTATATCCCAATCTTCGCCCTTGCATATGGAGTTTATGCTTTATCTTTGGATAACTTTTATTTTACAGGGAGTCTGGTAAGAAAAATAATAGTGTATTCGGTTTTGCTTTTGTAAGCCGGGTACAGATTGCATCCGGCAAGATTGTCATACGGTTTTCTAGCTGTGAAAGTTCTGTTTAGGTGTCTTTTATAAGAAAAAAAACACCAATCAGTTCCCAAATCTGCTGTAAGCTCACATAGCGCGATAAAATACGTACATGACGTGTTTTAAGGCGGTACACAACCTTTATAATTTTTGTTTGCTCAAAATTAACATTTTAATCTTTTCCAGCGAATTTATAACTGTCATAATTTTTTTTTCAAATCCACATCTGGGGATGTGAGTTCCTTTATACGTAAGATTAATAAAAATAATACCTTACCATTAATATATTTTACGTACAACGATTTTAAAACCTTATTACCCGTTTTATAAGTAAGTTAGCGGTGAACACCAGATTTTATTTTTCTAGACGATGAATTAATAACTTTGCGAGGTATTCATTTAGAAACATCTTAAGTATTGTAATATGTTCTTCAGAATTAATTAAAATTACCACGGCGAAAAGGTCTAATCTTCAGGCCTGCTAGGGTGAATTCGGCCGTACGTCCGTTCAATACGCCCGCGCCGTGCCGCGGGCTCATATTTGTTTACACGCTTTCTTCACTTACGTCGTTAAGATTCCCACATTATTGCGAAGCCGTTAAGTCACGTTGTGCTATATATGTCATCAACTGATATGTCCTCGCTTTCTCATAAAGCTCGTTCTATGTTCTATAGTGAGACATAAATATAATGAAAACAGTTTTAAAAAGAGAAAACATTAGACTTTCTATCTATTCGTATTTAAATTTTTACGTTTATATATAAAAATCTCGCGTCACGTTCGATGTTTGTTCGAGATAAACTTCGAAATGACTTTTTACTAATTTTGAAGAAAATTGGCTCAATGTGTGTAATTTGGTCCAAATTAAAATATAGTGTGGAGGTCGAACAAAGGACACTGATCTGCACCGTCTGGCCACCCGATTGGTACCCCAGGCACCAATAGGATTCAAACCTATCATCAAAAACCACTGATTCATTCTGCTCTAAATACTCGGTCAAGAGTCACTTGTCTATCCTATTTGTTCGCCCTTCACATTTATTATTATTGCAAATATTTAATTTGGAGATTGATTTATGGGTTTGTTGTAAATTGTTAATAAACCAGTAAGTATTGAACCGACGTGACGTCTTACTTATTCGCTTTGACTTAACACCTTACACACCTACACATATAACACATTAATCCCCAAAATAGAATAGTTTTTATCGTGGTTATTGACCTCAATATTTATTATTAGTAATTAAATGCTAATAAAATATTTGTTATGGGACAATGATTTGTAATTATTTGTAAGTTCAATAAGTTTCTAACAGGTGGTGGTGTAAGTTAATTTATCGACATAAAACTCGGTTATATAGGTGGGGTAACCATCCAGTAGATAGCGTTGTGTTTCGTTAGTCGTTTTCACAGCAAGGCATGGCCGGGTCAGCTAGTTAAAATATATTAACATTTAATCTGACAGATTTTGTAACAAACATGAAATTATAGTGTCTAGACCCGTGGGCTTAAGTATTCCTCCATTATTAACATCCTCCAGGAACCTCCATTGGATAACCAACACCTCTGCCACAGGTCGCCTCCAGTGGTTTAGTTACTTTTGGTGATTTAGCAGGGGTGCCCGCCTTGCACGGGTTCATATGATGAGATTCGTGCAGGTGGCTCACTGACTGCGTGGCGGGACAGATCAGGACTGGCCGGTTGAGGAACTTTGACTTCTTCAGCCGTGCTCTCTCGACCCATCACCTTGCACCGCAGTGAGAGAGATTATTCATACGTCCGTCACTCCTGGACATACTAACCCTCAAAATTTTTCACATCCCTCGTACCATTTTCCTTCCAAGAACTTGCTTGATATTCCTTTCCTCCAAAAGTCTGTCTTCACATCATCCCCAAAGATAACATGCCCTTAGAGAAAATATTTGTATTAGGACCTTTAACAAATACCAACCCCCGTGTATTAAAATTTCTATTTTATTCCTTCACATTACATCCCTCTCGCAATAAAATCTCAATTTCCGTGAATTAAATCATATTCTAGGAAGAACGACGTATGAATTTCCCGGAACACGGGAAACTTATTAATCAGTTCTTTTGACGGCCGAGCTTTACTTTACAATACGAGCAGCCACTTTGCCTATTTCTCTGCCCCCATTTCGCACTTTGGCCACTTCGATATTTATAAAGCAAAGTTGTGTAACTTTTAATAGAAATTCTGTATGCGCACTGTTGGTATTCATAGAATGCCTTTAATACGACATACTTTGAGGTTATTTATATATTATATGCCTATGTTAGTAACTACGATAGATTTAAGAGTGGGATGCTAAAAAATGTAAAATATAGAATTTAAAAAAATAATCAATATTTAAAAGTTCAGAAACCATTTTTTCTAACTCATTATCAAAAATTAAAGATACTTATTTCGGTTATGTCTCTGTGTAACTCCTGTTCAATGTAGAACTTTTGCTTTGTATTGTGTCATGGTTGGTTTTCAAAATTGGATTTGTTTTGAGAATATAGACACTTTTAAAGTCGGGTTTCCAGCGGTAAAATTCAAATTCAAAAAACATTCACAAAAACAAAAGCACTAGGTCGTCGTCACAACGATTTTTTGTTTTCCATCGGCCATAAAAAACAAATACGAGTGCATTTGGGCCCTACAGCATCCCTCATCCTAATTTTAAGAGGTAAAGCTATTCGGGAATTAAAAAGTATTTGAGATCGTAGACTTAAGAGACTTTAACCAGCCAGCGGCCAAGAATTCAAATCTCGTCGAAAGATGTTCTTACAATCGTACAGGGCAGTTCCAATGAAAAAAATCAATTATTCTCCGTACCAGCTTTTTAAAATTATAATTCAATATCGATTTTATTTCATTCAAAATTTGCTTTAATTTATACCTACATTCAAAATGCGTGATGATAGATCTATTAAAATTATGTACTTTTTGTAATTTTTTTTGATCATAAGTATGTATAATTTTTCAATAATGTCTAAATAAGAACGTAAAAAAATCTTAACAATATTAGTTTATTGCAAACTGAAGTATTTTTTGTCACAAAACACGTGCGCGGATCATTTTTGTAATGATTTTATATTTACTAAAATTAAAGTTCTGAAACTTAACTTTCCCAGATAAAGTATTGATTTATTTTACTGTATGATTATATGATTTAAAATGTGTGTTGTATAATACAAAATTTGGTTTGAAAATTTAACAAATCTGCCAACGACTACGCCCTACGGCGTAACCTTATTATGCTATAAATAAACATATTTTCTCAACCAGATAAAATAATAATCTTTCGAAATCAATTTGTACATAAATAAGCATACAATAATACAATACAATATTTACAAGTAATACTTATCTTTTCAGTTTTACCGTAACGGACAGATCGACGTTAAAAAATAAAGCACTCTAGCAACCACTAGTCGATATACATACTTACCAAATCCTTCAAAAAGACATTTATTTCAATTCCCTAGGTAATAAAGTGACACATGTTGCCTGTTGCTTACACTACATACCTTAGACAAAGCACTAGGAGTAAGCTTGACAAATAACACCAAATGCACGCCAGGATTTCCCTTGTTCTGGCGGTGTATTTTATTTGTTCGCGGAACAGAAAATCCTAAGTTTCTTATCATATAGATACAGTATGTTGGATTGAAACCCCCTTCTTCTGAAGAATAGAAATAGAGTATGTAATCAAAACTTGTGGTTTTAGTTTAGTTAAAATATTTAAAAAAATTTAAATTCCAAAAAAAAAAATGTAATTGAGATTTCGAGAAAAGTCGTTTGGGGTTATGTATGTAGTGTTAATATCCTTCAACATATATCGTTCGTATAGATAGTTATATCTAGTTTAAAGAAGTCAACAAATGTTAGTTTAGTAGTACCTACCTTAGAAGAGTATAATAATAATATTTTTTTTATTTTAGTAATTTGTACATTTAAGTTTACAAATTTCTAATCAGTTCAGTTTCAGTGCCGGCAACCTGGGCGTTTATTTTATTTTTATTTATGAACATAGATTTAATTTACCCACCTCACTAGACAAAGTCTGTTCCGAGGCGGATAAATACATTTTTTTTATTTAGTGATAATCAATTATAATATTTCATTTAATTATTGCGGCTAATTAATTATAATATTTCATGTTCATTATATTTTTTCTATTTTAATGTAGTTCCTACAATACATCTCGAACTTTACAACAGGTGTGGACTTCTAGTAGCGTGTTATATAACTTCATTTCATTGTACAGTAAACTGTTCTGCGTATTCGCTAATAGTGGCAACCTTGGCAGTTCTAATGCACGAATGGTTACGGAAATAGAAGCTGAGCTCTAGGCTCATTTAGTCTCAAGTTCACTGGCTTCAGAATTACTCAAATCATCCAAAAGAACGGACGTTTGGTCCCGTTAAATTTTCATTGTAAACCACAGACTAAATAAAGTAAATTGTAATCTCGATGAACCTCTTCGAGAATACACACATCAAGTCATCCCAATCATTAGGACTGGAGAATATTACAATAACCTAGTATCCTTGCTTCCTGCTGTCAAAAAGTATATTATTTCCTTCAAGAATAATCGCTCAATTTACACAAATATTTCCGTAGCTTTTGTAGCAGTGCAAATAAGATAAAAGAGAAGTAATTACATTTCTCGATTAACCTCTGAACCGCTAAATTAAATTGCTGGATTAACCTCTGAACCGCTAAATTAAATCTGAGCGTTTTTTTCAACTGAGTCATAATGGCAACCATTATTCCTCAAATTCAAATAAACAAATTATCTGTTGACCATTTACATTTCATGAGCGCTCTAATCCGTTTCTTATCCAACAAAATCTGCCTTTGAATGAAACGATTAGTTAAATTTAACTGCTGTAGTTAAATTCTCTCGCAGTTAAATTTAACGTGTATTCACCATTCTGCGACATTAAAATTTTAAGGTGTTTACCCTATTTAAGATAATGCTTTCTTTAATCTCTCAACCAGTGTTGGTCCGTGAGTTTTCAGTGAGGTAGAGCGCTAAGATTGAAAAATATGACGTTATTGATGTTGTTGTAGCTGAAAATGTTTTTTTTTAATTTTTAATTTCAACTTTTTGTATGAAGATCTTTCAGTATATGGATGCGGCGCATCCCTTGACTGAAAAATTCTTGAAGATCTTTATACAAAAATTAGAAATTTTGAACAAAAATAAAATTCGTTTTCAGCTACAACATCAATAAGTCATATTTTCAATCTTAGCGCTCTAGCCAACTGAAAACTTACGGACCGCCACTGCTCTCAAAAGGTACCCGTTTTATTCCGGATTTTTATAATTACGTTCGGGTAAACGGTTCCGCGATTTTTCTTCCCGCGACAAAATATCCTCCGACAAAATATCCTCTGACAAAATATCCCCGACAAAATATCCTAACTTCACTTAACCCAACCTAACCCAACAAAACCTAACCTAACCTAACTCAACAAAATCTTTCGAGCCAAATTTAAAATTTAAATCGAAACTGTAAGTTCCTTGCTCTGTCTCCTTCCTTCCTTGTCGGGGGATGTTAAGACCATAGGATATTTTGTCCTTGAGATATTACGTCGAGGGATATTTTGTTGGAGGATATTTTGTCGGGGATATTTTGTCGCGTGATGTGAAACGCGCGGTACCTATTAAAACTTGTCTAAATTGAAAATATGGCTAGCGAAGCATTTTTTAATTAAATTCACGTTTTATTAAAAAATGGTGATGTTTAATTAAATAAAGGGTAAGTTTGTGGCTTTGTTATTAAAAAACTCAATAAATAAACTGCTAAAAAATTGCTAAAAAAACTATTTTGACATAAAATATAGGAAAAAGAAAGAAAGTAGCACATAATAAAACCTTTCGTCTGTTTTTTCAAAGCTTGTGGCAAAAATAATGGCTACCAGTAAGTACATATTATTTGGACTTGGACTACAATATTTGTGTAGAATAATATGTAAAAGGGTATATACAAAGATTTTAATTTGGCCTCAAAATATTTATTCACAGTAAATTAAAAATATTTACGGTGTGCAAACACTTGTGGTTAGGAATTCAAAATGTTTAACCGAACATTTGCGCTCAATGTTAAAAATTAGGTCTTGTTTACTCTGGGAATTTATTTATTCAGGGTAAATACTTTTAGTCTAATAAAATGCCTGTAGAACTCTTAACCATGGATGATCATTCAACGGCCCGCGATATGCTAGTACAATAATCTGGTCCTCTAAGGTTGGAAAAGTTAGAAATGCACCACACTTGATTGCCAGTAAGATCAACATTATTTTGAAACATTAACATTAGAAAGGTTCCCTCCAAAAGCCGATTTGAGCTTATGATCAAATTTTAATAGGCTAACAAGCCTAAAAGGAATCCCCTATGCTTGACAGCTGTTCACTATTTTATCAAATACATGAGCGGGGAATGTTTACATTAAAATATCCAAAATGGCGCTCATCTTCGATTTTATGGTCATCTAAGGGCAAGAATAATATTTATTTTTTTGGAAGATGGAAGTAGAAATTGCCTATAATGTAAATAAGAACCCTAAAAATTGTAGAAATAATTATTTTTGTATTGAAACATCGAACGATAATGTAAAAGCGAACTGTGTATTTGAGAAATCCCTACTTGTCGTTCAGTTTAGCTGGTGATAGGCGTCATTAGTATACATAAAACTGTTTAGATTACATTTTTACAGTAAGTTATCACTTTTTAGTTTACGCAAACCGTCTTGAAAAAACTCCATTATTTTTGTTTTAGCTTTTGAGTAGAAAAATTTAATTCAACAATTTTAATAATTTATTATTCACTTACCAACTACAACTAAAAAATATTTCCCCTTGTGAAATTATGTTCATCATATCCAGTTTAAGTTCGTACTAAATAAAAGCTAAAAGACTTTACTTTATCCCACTACATAAAAGCCAAAGAATGGGTTCAAAGGGGTAAAAATTCTATTTACTTATTTATTTATATTACGTAAACAAAACGAAAAACATTATTTTGAGGCCAGTCTTCAACCTTCGCTAACGCTTTATACACAAAAATCAAACAAATTAAAGTTACGTTTTTCCAGGCTCATTTTCCCAGGAGCACATGTGGAACACGTGACTAAATTACTCCTGTACGCGAACCTCCAGATGATGCCAAATGATCAGTGATTTGAAATGCTCGCGAAAGAAATTTCATTCCGTTTGGAATGATTTCTTTGTTCCACTTGCATTGTCTTGCCGAAAGCTTGGAGGGCTTCTCTAAAAAGCTTCTGGAAAAAAAGGTTCCTGAAAAAAGCTGTCATATGGGGCTGGGTAAATAGAATCACAGAACAATGCCTGCCTTTTATTCCAGGCAAATTGAATTCTTGGAATGGATTGTGGGAGGGGGTGTTGGTGTTGTAGGGGGGGAGTGGTGGGGGAAAGCATTATTGGTGGAAATGAGTGCTCACACTCTACTCATAACCATCTATTTGTATTTGAGGAGTATTTCTGACATTTCTTTACTCTCATTCTGTTTTCACGAAAGGGCATTTTTTTGCTGTGTACGAGTGTTTCGGAGTGAATGCTAATCAGTGGTTCCCAGCGCGTTGTTTTCACTGAGGTAAAAAAAAACTTTTATTTACATAACGTAGATTGTCTGTCGCGGGTTGCGTAGATTTATTTTTTTTACTAATCTTAATTTTTTTTCGAAATTGATAAAATTTTGAACAGTAGGTACTGACCAGTAAAATAAAAGGAAAATTAGTGTGCATGATATTTTGATAAACCACCCCATCTACTTTTCCCACCCCTAAAATGAGAATTTTGAAACTTCTCGATGAAATTTTGCACACTTGAAGTAGAAAAAATATAAGTGGAAAATTTTTGTCTACATCTAATTTCAAAAAACTTTACGTAAAGTCCGGACAACGCCGTACAATCCAACTTTTTTAATTTATGGAACTACTACTATCGGCCATATTTTCCAATCGTATTGGGTGACGTCAATGTAAAATTTTACTAAACCATTCAAGATCGATGTCACCAACGTGACTTATTTTTGCTTGCAAAGCTCAGTGGGACTCCTAAATGCCAGTTCCAAAGTTTCTGGTCACGTGTCCAAAAAATCTATTCTAATTAGATTTTTTTCATTTTCAATGTCTGTTGGGAAGTAATTATATAAGTTGCCCCCTTCGTAACCAATGGATTGATTTCCATAGTAAGTGTAGATGGTGTTTAAACGTGTGTTATCGTGTTGTGATTTAAAGTGTTTGTGCACTTGATACGTTTTAATGAATTCTGTGTTTGTATGTATGAGTTTATTGTTCATTTTGTGTGTAACGAGGCATGTATTGTATTCATATAATGTTCGTGATGTTAATAGTTTTGGTTCCATATATTACAATTTTTTTGTGGATGTTATGGATCTGTAATGAAATAGTTTTTTTTTTATTAGGTTCTTTTGTATTACCTGTAATTATTTATGTATGTGTCACATGCGTTTCCCCAGATTTAAATCAAATTATTTAAATGAGAATGTTTCAACCTTTTTAATTTATTTATTTGGTAATAGGTACGATAATAAACATTTTTAAATAACATCCATGTTTGTTTTGGTCTCAGAATTCTGAAATCAGATCACAAATTTTTATTAAAAGTACCAACTGTTTTTTATATCGAATCCCGACGACTGGCGTGGTGTAGGGGTAAGGCTCTTGACTCGCAATCCGAAGGTTGCGGGATCGTACCCCGGCGTGGACTAAATAAATTTTATTCGATTAATTTGTGTTATTTCACAATTAATTAATAATTAAATTAATAATGCTTTCCCCCACAACTCCCCCCTACAACACCAACACCACCTCCCACAATCCTTTCCAAGAATTCAATTTGCATGGAATAATTATATTTGCGGCACGTTCCAGAGTGGACAGTATCGCCCTGGTGTAAGACCACCATCCAGAATTGAAATGTTGCTTGAAATAATTTTTCCGTGTTTGGTGACGAGATCTGATAGTCAGGTACTTCTCTACCTTCCTCTTCCACATCTCCTTCCCCTCCCCGCTCCCTTCAGCCTCACAAGATACCCCAATTGGGGATGCCATTGTCTCTAAGACACTGGCTCCAGACGGGAGCAGCTGAGACTTGTGAGGTATTCACTTTAAAAAGCTTACGCACACATTTTGCTCACCTGTTCCTCACATTCCTCAAAAATACACTTCTCACATTTTTTTTCAAGATCAGCTTGGTTCACGAAATAATATTGTACTAAAATGCTGGTCATGGTGCTACAAAGATTGGGAACTCCTGCTCTACATTTATGTGAAAGTGTTTCCTAGAAAAGCAGATTGGCAGGTGTTTTTTGCTTCATATATGTAATGCGAAATTATTAAATATGAATGTTCTGAGTTCGGCTTAACTATTATTTTTATTAACACACTTTTTCATTAAATAAATGTAATAATAAATCACGTAATGTAGTGATCAATTCGATTTGATTCCTACTACCGCACTAAAAAAATATCTTCCATCTGTTTTCGTACCCGGCATTGCGCGTGTTTAATTTCCAATAGACAACGTTACTAGATCAATTACTATCAACTACCAGGATCCCTAGCACGGTTGATCGCCAGGAGGATTGTTTCGATAACTTTAAGCAACTTCTAGCAACGAATAAATAACAATTCACAATGACTAAGTGTTCTAATATATTTTATTTGGAAAACCAACAGTTTCAATAATTAATAATGTTTAATGAAATATGTGTAAATATTTAAGGAATAATAGGTTTTCACTGACGTATGCTGCTGTCATTCGACGGCACCTGTTGTTAGTACATTAGAAATCTGAAGTTGTCCCAAGGAACGTTGAGAAGTTACTGAAAGTTATTGATACAATCCTTATCTAACGACCGTGTTAGGGGTCCAACAGTTAAGTTTTTACAAGATTACAGGTGTCCTGGCTACTGTTTTTCTCGATTTGCGATATATGAATATACAGAGTTATAATTTGATTACGAGACAAGCAGTTCATGTCACTGTGAGTGCCCATATTTGTGACTTATTCATTTAAAAAAATTACAAGAATATCTGTTGGTAGACAATTATACTAAATCATTTTTCTTATTTTTTTTTTGTATTTTTCACTATTTTAACAAACCTATTTTTTTCGGTGAGTAGCCCAATTATTATTTTTTTTTACATTAGCTCCACCAAAGACGCTCTGAAGAAAACAATTTCCCTCGGGGCCTATGTCATCTTTGAGGATGCTGTTTGGAGGGTCTCTTAGGGAAAGGAAGGAGATGAAGATATGAGAGGTAGAGAAAGGAAAAAGGTATGAGGGGTGCGTAGGAATCTGGGGACCACTGTGCCCAGGAGTGACGAACGTATGAATCCATTCCTCCCACTGCGGTACTAGGCGATGGGTCGAAAGAGTACGGCTGGAGAATTAAAAGGGAATCCCCTGTGAGGCCAATAAAATCTTGATTTTTTATTTAAACACCCGATTGATGCAATATTGAATCTTGAATTTGCTTTCATGGAAAATTTAAAAGGATTATTTATCTGTGTGGAATTTTCCTCTAATTAATCAATTATGTAATCTATGTATAATTTAATACATAGATATTAAAGAAACACAATTGGATCAAAATTTGTAATAATAATTTGATTAATAAATAATATATATCAGAGCTTTTTTCATCATTACCGAGTAACATTCCCTTTCATTGCTGGTTCAGTCAAATTGTTTATGGTTTTATGAAGCCTACCAATCATGAATCTAGTTTAGTACATACATTTGTCTTTGGAATGATAACAGCTACTGATTTATTCGAGCATAAATGGAGCGAACCGAAGGTCATTTTGTCTGTCTTACAATATGCTATTTCCTTTGGGGGTAGGTATACCCTACACATATATGTACATACATAATGTATTAGGACTGAGAGATATCTAATTAAATAAGTCGATAAGATTCATATTGAAGGAAGGCAGATTTGGTCAAGAGATGATTAACATGGATGACGCGTAAAACTTCGCAAGAGAGTTATAACAACCTAATAAAATTATCGAGGATTCGTTTTTGATTAACTCATTTTCCGTGTGTAAATTCTGTTTTTAATTTAGTTTCTAATTTCTGTAGATATGAAATTTCTAGGGCGTATGTATGAAACCAAGTATGGACGTATTACAAATTTGGAGTCTAATAATTAATGATCGTCGGTGTAATAATCAACATTAAGAGAGAGACTCATTGAAGGTTTTGACATGTTGAGCGAATGAAAGGTGGATGGATTGTCAGAATATGACGTAAAAGTCAATGGAAAAATAAGACTGGTCACCCGACGAATGCAAGTCAAGATCAAATTAAATTATTAAGCATTATAAACACTTACTTTTTCACCCAACAAAGAATCTGTTTGAAAAAAATGTCAACATTTAAAAAAAAATCTGTAAAAGCCCAACAGGGCGTCAATAAATAAATAAAATTAAAAAAAAATGTCAAAATAGAATGCACAATTCCGTATAAGAATTTGATTGAAACATGGAGTTCAAGTATATTAAGATCTCTGCTTAACACTGCCGAATGGCGAGATGGTAGTTTTGTTGTAATTAATATAATTAATGTAAATTCCTTAGGGTCGATAATTTTTTGTATAATTTCACATGCTTGTAAACTAAGGATGTTATTTTTCGTTATTTGTTTTTAAGGAGTTATGCCGTGTTGCGCTACCTTTTACTTTAGCCAACGTTTCGGAAAGCATTACAGTGTCCATTATCAGAGCAGATGCATAATTGTTAGTGGTGAAATGTGTGCTTATGTACTTGGAAGCGATACCGTGTTGCCAGCTCCACTCCACTACGACCTGGTATTACAGTATACTTCAAAATTGTTGTAGATTTCAATTGCCTCCGTAATCAGGCATGCTCCAATAGGAACTGGTTCCGAAAAGCCTGTTCCTCAAATGCACTGTCAACCAGTAATCGCTAGTCAGGATGCCAGGAACACTCCAAAAACAAATACTTAATACTTTTGGCCGTGAAAGTCTTAAAACGTATCTAAGGATGGGTTGTGTAAGAAAATTTGAACAATTCATCAAATATTTGAAGTTAGTTTTCGGGTTCCGTCTAAATTCAATTCAAGTTCTGTTATTATACAATTATAAGCCAGTTATTTTATAAAACTGAAACAATCACAATGGAACTTTCTCGAAAGGTGAAAATAAATTTCAATATTTGATAAATTGTTCAAATTTTTTGAAACAACCCATCCTTACTGTCCATCGCTTTGAAGCATGAACACTTCATGTGAATCTACTACTGCCACTGTCATGCTAAAAACAACTTACCTAATTTACAACCGCGATGATGTCTGTAAAGAAGTGGGACCGTAATTTTATACCAAGGTCAAACATGACCCACAAAAAAGAAAACACTTTCGTGGCACCGCTCAATTGCTCAATCTCTTACGAGGGCCTTAAATTAAAACCAAGGACCCGCCTCGGCGATAACAAGCATCGTAAAAACGGCATCCGCAAAAACGAGAATGTAGACTCAGCTGTGAGCTTTAAGCCGTCTCTATACACAATACGCATCCGACTTGCCCACTGTTTTTTGGACAACTTGCAGGAGGGGATCGAACAATGGGTGCGACATAAAGAAAACACGGTTGGACGTCCGAACCTTTTGATGCGATGGCTTCAGTTAGTACGGGTGAAAACGGTCGTTTGGAGGCACTATTAATATTAAGCTCGGCTGATCCTTTTCAGGCCATCGGGGGCGGGGAGTAAAAAGAGCAGAGCTTTTGGTCCTGGACTGCTCTCAGATACACTGGGAGATGAAAGGAACGCAAACCGTGTGAACTGGGTGAGAATTTTTAAGCAGGGTCACCACAAAAAGCTTTAATTGAATAACTAACACGGTTCGGTTCAGATGGTGAATTGACCAAATATATGTCATATGTTCATGCATCAATGATATGGGGCTAAGAAGTGGATAAAAATGGTTTTATTACATTAACTTTTTTACAACTCAGTTTTGCCCATGATTTAGTTTCCGGTACAGGCAATATATTATTTTAAAATTCATTATTTACTGTAACTAAGTATTAATCTAACAACGTCTCTTTTGTCTCTCTGCAAATTTCAATTTCTTTCTCAATTTTCTAAAGTTTGTCTAAATTTTTATCGTACACAATAATTGAAAATATGTAACAACAAAATAAATATGGCGTTTTATGTGTGTTACTAAACTGAAAAAAATTATGAAGAAATTTTTTTTCCTCATACATTTTGTATTGAAAGAGCTGCAGGAATATTATAAGTATAATTTTGAGTAGTGAGTGAATTCCAAACATTCAAAAACGTCAAATGTCAATTCGCTGATTGTTTTGCTTTTGTTCTTAAGCATAATATAATGCTGCCCCTCTTTCTTATGCACTAAATGTCAACAGTCGAAAATGGGACAAACGGTGAACGTATGTCTGCACCCCTCCACAGGAAAAAATACTATAATTTTATAATAAATCTCCCTCACACGTATAAAGAAAATGAAACCGGAAAACTGAAAACCGGAAACCGTAAATGGAACCAATTCCCGTAAGTAAGTGGAAAAGTAAGAAAATTAAAAAAAATTATAAATCCGTACACAACGCTAACTCTAATACTTACAAAAACAAGACACGGATAGTTGCGCATCGATAAAGGCTTCATTTTGTAAACTTAATTTAATTTAGATAATAAGTTAACACAACAGTTATTGATTCTGAGGCGATACGAAGTTCGCTGGGTCAGCTAGTTATTAAATAAACAATAAATGTTGAAATAAAACAAATAAACAAACGTTGAAGACTTGTATCATAGCACAACCCTGATGTTTTGATTGCTGACACGTGTCTTTACAAGAAGTCTCTTGTACGGTGACATACTATTACTCTGCTCGTCTCTTATACCGTTTCTTTATATTATATACCTACAATGTATTACACGAGACTGATTTACTTTGGCATTATTATTATGGGAATGGCAAAGTAAAATAGGTTAGTAGGAGGAAAAGAAGAAAGGAAATATTTCAGAACGTATTATTTAGAAACAAAACTTCATTACTTTCATGTGTCGGAATACGGAATATAAGAATGTAGATGGTGGTAGTACTGAACTGAACTGATTTTAATAGGCGTTGTACTCCATATTTTATTATAATTTCTTTACCGATACGCATATAGAAACTATATGAAACCCATATGAAAAATCTTTACTTTTCACGATTTCTTTTTTATTAGCTGCACACAGGAGGCTCTGAGGAAAAAACCCTTAGGGCCTACGTCATCTTTGGGGAGAGGTGGGTAGGTCAATGTATCTAGGAGTTACGGACGTATGAATTCATCCCTGCCACAGCTGTGGAAGGCGATGCGTGGAGAGAGTCCGGCTGCAAAAGGCCTCCCCCGGTCTCTCTCGATCCGGCCCGCCCGCGGCACAATCTATTTAAATACCGAAATGTTTCATATAATTTTAGAATTTTAACCTTTTTTTTACATTAATTTCACACGAATCCTTCAGGACCTCTGTCATATTGAAAGGAAGGATAGGAAGTTCTGGGAAGAAAAAGGTATGAGGGGTGCGTAAAAATCGTAGAAATCGGTCAGAGTGCCCAGGAGTAACGGACGTATGAATCCATTTCTCCCACTGCGGTGCAAGGCGATGGGTCAAGATAGTTCGGCCGGTGAGGTCTAGGTTAGGTCTACCTCAGCCAGTCTCTCCAGATGCGGTCCGCCAAGTGGTAGGTGGGCAGATGCATACGCCGCCAAGACCTGGATAAACCTCACCCCATGAACCCGGGCAGTCGGGCACCCCGGGAAAAGGAAGACCTGTGCTGAAGTTTTCACGTGTTTTTAATGTAGTGTTGATTATATTACGTACTAGCTTTTACCCGTGGCTTCGCTCGCACGGCTTTAGGGGGAAATCTAAATATATAAAAATCAAAATATGCTAGCTTCTGGATTTGTAGTTTCCGGCATGCGTTGCTACATCATTTAATAAAGATATTGTTTCTCCCTGCGTATCCTTTCCCTTCTTCCTATTCCTCTTCCGCATCCCCTTCCCCTCACGCGCTCCCACTCGGCCTTCTCCGCTTTCCCTCACCCCACTCTCCTCCGCTTCCCCCGTCCCACGATAACGGATTAGCAATGCGTAATTTCATGATGCCAGAGCTCACTATTGTATACAGAAACCATCGTGGGCATGCACACATCAATTCCCCAAAGTTAAATTGCAATCGGATCAGTGGTTTAGCAACGCATAGGCCCCATACAAACATACAATCCCAGAAACAAACATATTTTGATTTTTATGTGCATAGATAAACTCATTTTCCTTTATACAAATTTCACAACGCCAGAGCTTACGTTTATAAATAGCCGTTAACCTTCGCCGGTGTGCGCACAACAAATCACCCAAGTTTCATTGCAATCGGATGAACGGTGTGGCAGCGCTTAGCATACGAACAAAAAACAAACAAATAAACAAATATTGATTTTTATAAATAAAAAAAGAAGATAATAAATAATGTTATAGGCTACTGACTCATGAACATATAATTAGAGGTATTTTCACTACGCCTGTAGAAAAGAAGTCATGTTTGAATATTGTTTGTCTTCTAAATTTAGTGTATTATTTCAAACCACCTAAAAATGGTATAATAAAACTGTTTTATGAATATTATTATTAGAATAACCAGAGAGCAAAGTAAAACATGTGTATTTTGATCAAAAAAAAAAGTACCTCCTTTTTATTAATTGGAAAACCTAATTGCTTTGTAAGGCTTAGCTAATAAACGTTTAAAAACTGATGCCATGTTTTCATTAAAATATTTTCGTACACAGAGGCTTTGTTCCATAGGTATTCAATGTATTTATGTATGAACGTTAATTAGAAAATTTTATTTGAAATGTCAACAAAGGTTTTCTCAAGTTTGCAGATATTACACGAATACAATTTATGCTTATTTTACATTAATAAGCATAATTTATGCTTATTTTACATTAATTTATTCAATTCTCTTCTTATTATTATTAGTATTATTTTTAATTTAATAAAAGAGATTTTAGATAGAGTGGTTTTAGAACTAACTATGGAATAACTTGTTTGAGCTCATTATCTGGTCATTTACACGTGGCACGTTATTTCACATAATTTTAACAATTCATAAAATTTTAAAGTTAATTTTCAAATTCTGTGAAACAATGCCTCCAGAGTAATAAGTAATAAATAGTATGGTTTACATAAATTTTGATTCATTGATTTTTTTGTCTTCGAATCTAAATGAAATAGCTTTACTGCGAAGTTCGTTTGTTCTAGTTTCTAAATCGAAATAAATGTATATATTTTAAAAGTCGTTATAGAGTAAAAGTTGTTATTGTCGGAGTTTCATGCAGCATTTTTAAAAACTTATTTAATCATAAATCAATGAATGTATGTAGAAAAAAACTCAAAGGTTTTCATACATTTACACAATTAGGTACGTGAATATTTAAAAATGCCATAACTGGTGATATAAATAACATTTCGAGATGAAAATAGTTGCACAGATTTATAAATTCAGGATTGAAAAAGTTGTTCGAGTTAAGTTGGGTTTTTGCAGAAAACTGATTTTGCTTTATATGATGATCACAACTTGTGATTGTGATTCACAAGAGATACACTCTTCAGGGAGTCAAGCACAGAGAAATCGATAACTTTACAATAGGTAGGTCGATAGGCGTATTTTCAGATGATTTTATAGCGATATACCGATTACGGTTTCACTATTGACAGCAGAACTGATATTGAAAGGAAATAAATAAGAAATAGATATTCGCCGGCAACACTAGCGGACCTTGAGCAGACCTGTATGAGAATTCACATCCTGAAACTTCAAACACCAATTAATTATATAAAAATATTAATGCAATGTTGAATTGAAATAGATACTACCCTAAATATGCATTAACAGTCCGCATTTACTTTTTGGCTCTAAACGGAAGTTAATTAGTTAAGGAGGGGTTTTATTCGGTGACCCGAGAATTGATCCGGTTTAACACCATCATTCAGAATTCTTCCTTGAAATGGCTTTAGCCGGGTTGGTGACTAGATTTAAATAGCCGGATACATTATATATATTTCCTTACCCTCCCCACTACCTTGTCTCATGATGCCATAGTCTCACTCGCTCCATACGGTTGGGAGCAGTTGGGACTCTTGTGTGATATTCAGATAAAATAAGTCATATTATTGAATCTTTAGCGGTTTTTTGCTAAGCCGACTGCACGTATAAGTATGTCGTATTTTGTTTCTACCGCATGCTTCTTCGGTGAGTCGGAATTACTTTTGGTATAGCGGATTTTCACTCAAGGCGCCTGCAGATATAAGTATATCGACTTTGGTTGAACGGCCGTTTAACCTCTTTCTAAGCTTACTTGAAGAAATAAACTTTCAGGGTATCAGCTGTCCGAGGGTTAAACTGTCGGCGGGCCAATTGTTGCCGGATCTATTGTCGTAGAACCATTTATTCATATTTCAACCATTTTCGTTTCTCAAAGACCGAACAGAATAAATTGATTGCGACTTGGTGTCTTAGATGCGATATTTAAGTCTGTGGATCGCGAATACGACTTCTTTCAATTCTAATAGCTTCGTTTGTTCAATCCATTTATTAAATTAGCCAGTAATTTTGCATAACAAACGACATTATTGAAAAAAAAGATGTGCATGTTGATAGTTAACCGAAACTTATCTGATACTATGGTATGGAGGCTGCTCTAAAATATATCAATCGTAGCGTCGCGCGTCGGTCGGAATACTCGTGCCCGAAAATTTGATCAATATCGTATTGATATAGGGTTTTATCTATCGTCCATGCTAGACCGCCAGACCCTGTGGCACATATTTTGAAATAATTTTACTTTATCCCTCCTTTAGGTGGATATTTGTGAAGTGAAAGTAAAAAAAGCACGGTGAATAAAGAAGAAGAGCAATGAACAGAAAATTACTAGAATGCTATCTACATCGATTTGGAATAAAACTGATATCGCCTAGTTACATTACCTTTCGACATATTAAAAAGTTTTATCAATCGTTTTAGCAACCATAATTATTTTTGATCCTATTAGACACGTCATTTTTTATTACACGGTACATGTACTTATTTATTTTTAAATATTTTAATTTTTTTATTTATTTCATAACATTTTAATGGTTACAGATTATTTGTTTTTTTTTTTGGCTACCACACTAGTCTAATGCCCATGTTGTTGTAGTCATACAATTAAAATTTTAAATAGGAATTAAAAAATACTATTTTATTGAAATAGATAATTAAACATAGGTACTAAATAAAAAATAAGAAATACACAAAAATAAGTGAAAAATAAAGAAAGAAAAAACATATTTCAAAGAAAAATAGAAATAAAAATGAACATTCAAATTTTGAAATACATAAACAATAATGAAGATTAAGTGTTTAGAACGCATGTATTCCAAATAAATAAATTAAAACAAATACATAAATTAAAACATAAATAAAATTTAGAAATTTAAAGAAAAATAGAAATCTGTTACATTAAAAAAAAAAATTACCTACTTATCTATGTAAAAGTAAAGATTTTAAAAAAAATCGCAGGTGGTAAGAAAAAATGATCTCACATTGGATATAAATACACATCTATCAGTCTTTCTCTTCAGTGGGGAGAGGAAGTTTGGGTAGTTTGTGATTATTCAAATCAGTTAAGTACCTACTATATAGTATAGAGCTTACGCCACGCTCAGATTTTGGTGGTCCTTCACCAGGGATTATATTCACCCTTAGGAGGAATTCTCAGGATGAGATAACCGAAATTCAATTTAATATTGTTTATTTGGACAGCTCCGGAATTTAGTCTAGACGGCTTGTCAAAGGATTTATCGGGAACTCTGTTGGTATTTTCATTTATTTGAAGTAACCAATTTTTAACAAAAGATTAAAAAAATGTATTTTTGAAGTGAAACTTCCTTAGCCTCGTTAGAGTGATTTGAAATTTGTATGAAACGGAAAGCATCAATCTGCGCTCAAGGCTCCTATTGGTTGAGATATAAAACGGAAACGACAGTTAAGTCTCAGGCTACTTTGTTTTTAATGCGGCCCATAACGCAACGGTATAGGGCGTCACAAATCTCAGCGGCCAGAGAAATCCAGCGGACGGAGGTTAAGTTAGGAAATCCAATCATCAAACCAAGTTAAAATAAACGGGCGAAAGAAAGCGACATATAGCGACTTTCTAGTTTCACATCTGTCGCGTGTGAATTAAACACTGTAATTTTTTAAAATTTTATTCGATTTAAGTTAACGCTTTGATTCGTTTTGGATAACGCTTTCATTTCTAAAGATATTTTCAATAATACAAATGAAAATAATAGAATAATGTTGAAATTTTGACGTGAATATCACTTATTGCCACTGTCTATAAATAAAAATTTAATATTCATAGATTAAAAATTGTTTATGATTATTTGTACTTTACATCAGCAAATCCGGTACTAGTTGTAAGAGTAATATGGAGATAGTAAATGTACTAATGAGAATTTGCTCATTAAAGCTGTGAACTCGCTTTTCTCGAGAACTCTATAATCGAGTTATACTGAATGTAAGAGGACAAGAATGACAAGAAGGCTGCGCCATCTTTTACATGCATAACTTAATTTTGGATTTGAGGCCAAAACACCCGACCAAATTAAGCAGTTATTTTTTTAAACATAAATTTAAGTAAGTTGCACGGATATGTTCCACTGTTATAAAAAGCTTTTTTGTGTTTAATTTTCATTTCTATGCGACAAAGTGGTCATTATTTGTGATTTAAATTTACACCTTTGAAAAGCTTTTTTATAATTTTTATTGTTTATTATACATTTTAATTTTTATAATAAATAGGGAAAAATGGTTATTTTTTAATGATTACCATTAACTCACAAATAATTGATTTCTTTGGAGGCTATATTTTATAATTTAATAAAAAAATTATTTTGCACATATTCCTATTAGATATATGTTACACATTTTTAATAAAAAACAAATTTTCAATTTGGTTGTGGTATGTTGCCTTCAAATCCAAAATTAAGTTTTGTATGAATGCGCAGCCCTTAAAAAAAATTAAAAATTAATACATAAAATCAATAAATTAATAAATCCCTTTATTTTTCTTTATTCATTGAATTGTTAGTTATACGATTTATGGATGCCCCCTGAGGGGCATGTTGTTACATTTTTTCATGTTTAATTTTATTATTTTATATTTTTGTGGCCTATTTTTTATTGCAAAAAATGTTATGTTGTTGATAAAGTATGCACAATTTAAAAAAATGTTCTTGTTCCTTTTAATAAACCGTCGTCCAATAAAAAATATTTCTCATTTTTGTAACAACTAGCCCCGCCTCCCCCTACTGTGTTGAAGTTAACTAAGATAGATAGACCTATACATGAGGATAATGTTTTTGTAAGCAGGGTGAAATAACTTGCTTTCGTGTTAGTAAACATCAGCATACGTAGTTTTTACTGTATAAATTTGTACGCAAGGTTCTTTGTAATAAAAAGTATTTCACAAGAGGTTCACTAGTCAGAGGACTATGTTGCTAACCTGACGTTGTCTAGGCTATTTTGTCTCGAGTCGACTTTGTTGCGGTTATTTTGTCGTGCTTCGCTAGGATATACTAATATTATTAACTTTCAAAGTAGTATTTTGCTAGGAGTAAAGATTAAAACACAGTAACTTTTTGTTCATATGAAGCAGATACTTTGTGATGTGATATTATAATTTAAAAAATAACATTGTAAACACCACTTTAATTTTTTATACTTTATGCCGTCCGGGTTTTGCTATAACCGTAGTTTCTTCAGGGTAGTATAATTTTATTTTATTTATTTATTTAAACGCCATAAAATGGCTTTTACATTAAAGTGTTACGTGAGATTATAAGTATACAGAGGTACATAGGATGGTCCCAGTATTATATTAAGAACAAAATAAGAATGTACAAGAATACAAAAATAATATCGCTGAAGTGATACAGTTGTTATTGTAAGTACAATGAGATAAAATTAAAAAGAAATACAAAATAAATATGTAATCTTACAATAGTAAAATAATATACTAGGGTTATATAAGACCTGACATAAAACAAAGTACCAAGTAAGCTATAAATATTGAAATTGGATGTATTGAAATACGTGTTAGTAGGTATCCAAGTAATGTTATAGCAAGTTATTGCAAAAGGTATACATTATTTTAATTCTAATCTGTTATTCACAGTTAACTAAAACAATGTATTATATTTTCTCCTGCAACGTAGATAGAACAGGTTGTGAAATCTATTTAACCACGTACTTGTTCATGATTATTGATATTCGTCTAACATTGTTTTAGTGGAACAATAGATAAAACATGGCCAATTCAGTTTACATGATGGCATGAAATAATCCATTCGCACGCACAATATTGTAACTGCAGAAGGAAGCAAGCCAGACAAATGGCCTAGCTAGTATAATAAGGTTGAATGTGTTATATGTAGATAATATATGATGAAAAGAAAAATGGGCTTGACTCCTCAAGTGAAGGAGGAAGTAGGCATAAGTGTAGATGGAGAATTGGGAAGGGAAAGGGAATTTTCTTTGTCAATAGGAAACAACCTTAGTATTGGACTTTTATTTAAATTTATTTGATTATTAATTACCTTACTATTAATGTTTTTGGCTTTCCTTAGTTTCTAGTGCTTCTTAATTATCCAACCTGATCCCTGTCGTATTTTTATGAATTAGGGAGACGCTTGAGTTTTTATCGAATTTATGGCCTGTTTCAATCAGGTGGTTTGCAAATTCCGAGAGGCCAGTACTGTGTAAACATCTAAGATATTCTTTGAAACGGGTGTTTATGTTTCGTGCCGTTTTGCCTATATAATAAGCGGGACAGTCACTGCATTGGAGTGAATAAATTCCCGAGTGGGTTAGACTACCTTCCTTGTCATTATTAAAAGTTTATTTAACTATTATTAGTGTAAAATGCTGGTTTGATATCTGATGGGAAATTTTAAAGTCATTTTTGAGAAAAAATATTGATGTACAAGATTCTACGCCATTGATAAGGTTGATTATTATTAGTTGTTATAGTATTATTGTATAAAAATACACTATTGCATAATTTTTTTATTTAGATGGTTGTTGACTATATTTTAATTGTAATCATTATTTATTGCGATTTGTTTGATCGTAGATAATTCTTCTGCGAAGTAAGTATCTGATAAAGGGACTGTAACCAATCTGTGTATCATGGAATGGAAATCTGAATATTTGTGGGAGTTGGGGTAGTTAGAGGAGTTGTAAATCGTTATATCAGTGAACGTAGGTTTGCGGTAGATTTAAAATTTAATTTTATTATTTATGATTGATAATGTAAGATCTAAAAAGTTTACGGTAGAATTGATTGGTTCCTATTTCTATGGTCAATTTAATTTGTTTATGGAAGAAGTTTATCAGTAGCAGGAAGGAGTTGAGTTGGTGCTCGGTTCTATCTAAACGCAGAACACGTCATCAACGTATCTCTTCCATAAAAGAACCTTTTTAATAATGGTGATTTACAGTTAAAAACATTATTATTATAAACAATAATTATCAACCTGAAACACTCATCTACATTTAAAAAATCTTCCGATAAAAGATTCTGGCCGCCAACGGGACCGTTGGCGGCCAGTATCCAGTAGATAATTATTGCTTATAATAATTGTTACCCTTTGTGCTATGCATAAAAATGAGAAACGTTTGTTTATCAATTAAAAATAATAAAAAGATCATTGTCTAAATTATCCATAAATATATCTGCGATGAGGGGAGATGTCGTTGCCCCCATCGCCAGCCCTTTTTTTGTTGATAAAAAAGTTCATTGTATTGGAAATAGTTTTTGTTAAGACACGTATTAAACAGGTGAGATAAATCCTTAAAGAAATTATTTGGTAACTTTGAATTTTGTACTAATTTAGACAATATATTTTTACTTTCAACTACGGGAATATTTTGTAAAAAGTTAACAACATCGAAGGACACTAATTTTACACTATGAGGGATATGCAAGTTTTCAAGATTATCAATAAAGTTATGGGAATTTTTAATAGTGCATTTTAGAGTAAAAAAGTTATTGAATACATTAGTTATTAATGATTTTTTTTTTAAATTTGGGTAATTGCAACTTATACGACCGGTCTGATTGGTTTGTCATGTTTATGGATTTCTAAGAAACCATATAATTTAGGGCCTTTTGGATTTTTTGTAAAAAAATTTACTTGTTGATATGAAGTCGCCTCAGTTCTTAATTGTCCAAACGACTATTTGAAAATTATGCAGGAGGAGAAGGTTTTCTTTCATTATTTCAATAAAACATTATGATAAGTGTAAGATAAAGCTATTTCCGTAAAGCTAAAGGTCTCATTAGTTTAAGTAAGTCATAA
Source organism: Limnephilus lunatus (assembly GCA_917563855.2). NCBI lineage: Eukaryota > Metazoa > Arthropoda > Insecta > Trichoptera > Limnephilidae > Limnephilus > Limnephilus lunatus. Next base: position 56,448,735 of record OU830599.1, read on the forward strand.
AGTAAGTCATAGTTAAGTGATAAACTATCATTTTTATGCTTTATTTTTAGTTTTAAAGTCGAGATTCAACAAAAACTAAAATGGTCGTTTGGACAATTAAGAACTGAGGCGACAATGAGTTGTCTTGGAAGACTATGGATTTACATGTTTTCAGAGCACTTTTAATATTTTCTTGGAATTTGGTAGTTGGATCCTAGGTAGAATATCAAATTTATCCGTATTAATATATTCTTGCACTTTAGAATTATAATAACTTCATTAGATTTTAATAGAATTATAATACCGAGTTGTTTCTCGGTCCGTCCTCTCTGCCTACCCCTGCAGAGAAAGGGCGTGATTGTTAGTTATTTAGTTAATGTATCATACTAATAATGCAGTAATTTCCATAAGCAATTATTACCCTTGCCTTCTAGTGTAAGACCAGCTCATCGATTATGTGGCATTTTTTAGAAGCGGTTGCGTGTTTAACGTTCACCTTGATAAAAAAAATTTTCCACGTTTCCCTTTCTCCTTCCATCCCTGTTGCTTACTTCCCTCAAATTACACGTATTACCTCATTTAGAAACCTCCATCTCACCAATATCGAGCCTCGATCTTACCGTACATAATATAGTTTTTCCTATTTCTAAAATACATTTTTCCTCCAATAATCCGTCTGTCAAAAGCGACTTCTTTGCTTTTGTTTATTACGCTATAAAATGGAACACATTCAAATATTGGAAAAATCTACCGAGGAAGTACCAGCCCCAATTTCATTATGATATTATTTATGAGACTAGTTTCTGATGGTAAAGCTGGAATATGAGATAAAAGTAAGGAAGATACATGTTCTGGAATGATATTGCGAACCAGAAAGAATTTGTGCAATTATTTCCAAAACTACGCGAACTTTATTATTATCAAAGCATGTCATGACGTACGTATCAGTACTTGTTCTTGACGTCGCTTATTTTGATTGTACATGACGTGTAGGTAACCTGTTGTCTTTGTAATTTTACAAAGTAAAAATGATTACCGAACAAAAGCTATTATTAAATACTGCATAACATTTTTTAAGATATTCTATTTAACCTGATAAAAAATATATATATATAAAAATACAGATATTTTTATTTCGATATATCAATATTTTTGAGCGATATGTAATGGTCCGATAAATCGACGTATCGAATTAAAATTAAGTAACGAAAACGTATAAAAATTGATATGTTTTTCTGTCCAAAAAAAAAATTACAATTTAAAAATTCTTTATCGTTGTTCTTGATTTCAGAAAATAATTATTTGATTTATTAGAAATAACGACTGTTGATTGCTATTTATTTACTCGTAGTAGTGTGAGATAATGAGCTAGATTAGGCTAAATATTCTAGATTTGTAGAGTGACAATATTCTCTTTCAAATCGTACCGATGTATCGATAATTTTTTATTGAAATTATCAATATCGAAATCGATGTTTCCAAAAATTATCGATGCGATATGTATACATAAGATACTTTTTGGCACTTTCGACATCCCTAACCTAGCGAGCTAGCTTTTTACTTTCAATTTATTCTGTAATATAATATATTATTTTACTGGAAGACAGCAGCTAATAAATTGAGTTTTCGTCTTCTATTTAATTCCTTGAAACTTAAGCAACTGTTTCATTGTCGTGGCTGCATCCGAGTGGCTCAGTTCCCCACTAAATGAGCGATGGATGCAGATGATGAGGCGACCTCCCTGATGGACAATAAATATATAAAAAAATCTTTTTTATTTTAATTTCTGTTTAATTTAATTTTATGGTTATTTTTTTTGGTAATTTATGTTAAAATTTTATTTTCATTAGGTACCTACCTAATAATATGATTTTTATTTACTCTGTATGTAATATGGCAGACTGGGATTGCACTACCCTCCCAGCCCTGCTGGAATAAAAACAAAAAAAATTGATCTCATTTTCCTATAATGATCGATAACTTAGTAGATTTTTATAATGTTTGGGGTTCAATTTTCACCGCAGCGCAACACGATATTGCCATGAATTTTAGTATTCTAATAAAATAACACACCCAACCACCGACAAGCAGCGGATCTCTGACGTGGGATGAGGAGATGTAAGGTCGGAAAAAACCTTGGCTATTCAGATCTGGTCACTAAACAAGAATTTTGGGTTCAGAACGAAGCACCTCATATATCAAGTGTTATTTTTTTTAATTGTTTTATTATTTATTAACCAAGATAAATGCTTTTTTTATGTTAATCACCTCACCGATTATGTTATGAGGTGGAAGAAAAACAAATTCAGAAGTTTAAAGAGATAAAAATAGAAATGAAAGATATGAAAATTTTAAAAATTAAAGAAAAGGAAATAAAAGAGTGAAATATAAAAAAGAAATAGTATGTTCTAAAGTTATATATTACTAGTTTGGGCATTTCTTCACTTATTTCTTAGTTTTATAATATATGAACATTGTTAGTTTGTGCATTGCTACGCTGATTTAATGGTTTTATGTTATATATTGCTAGTTTGGGCATCGCGACACTGATTTCTTAGTTTTATGTCATACATTGTTAGTTTGGGCATTGCTACGCTGATTTTATAGTTTTTTTTTTTTTTATTTATTGCTAGTTTGAGCATTGCAATGCTGATTTCTTAGTGTTATATATTGCCAGTTTTAGCATTGCTACGCTGATTTTTTAGTTTTTTTTTTTTTATATATTGCTAGTTTGAGCATTGCTATGCTGATTTCTTAGTGTTATATATTGCCAGTTTTAGCATTGCTACGCTGATTTCATAATTTTATGTTATATATTGCTAGTTTGGGCTTTCCCACTCATTTTTTTGGTTTTATGTTATACATTTCTAGTTTGGGTGCTGATACACTGATTTCTTAGTTTAATGTTATATATTGCTGGTTAGAGCATTGATTCGCTGATTTTTTCATATGCCGAAAGAAGATTGAAATTTACTTAACATTTTAATGATTTTTTTTTTCATTTCCTGACTTAAGTCATTTTGTTCCCAAGCCAGACTAACTGTCATGTTTTATAATATATTATGATAATGAATATTCCGAACATTGTTATGACATTTTTATACGTACTAATCTATTGTCAATCACTTTCTGATAGACGCAGGGTTTAGGTTGTCACAAAAATGACTAAGATAAATGTTCCTTTCACAAAATGTTGTACAACACATTATTTCAGATGTGTCGAGTTGCGCGAATGTAATAAATGTTAATGCTATGAATATGTCTCACACAAATGACAATTGAAATTCATAATTATGTTTTGCAACTAAATTATATTTTGCAATGTGTACAATTGTATTAACGTTCTGACAGCTTGGCTTAGGTAATTTTAGCAAGGTAATGTGTGTTTCGACTAATTTCAGTTTGTTTTAATTTTACTTCATTTAACATATGAAAATAATTTCAGTATCTTCTTAGTTAAGGCCGCCATTCAGAATCGAGTTGCTCGATAGGTTGTCGGAAGAAACTACGCAGGCGACAATTTCAATGATATTTACTAACTTAACTTAACTGCCCGAATTACACACGAACTGAATTAAAGGGCGACCAGACAACTCAGATTGAAACCAACTCAGACGCACCTCAGAAAGGTCATTAAGAGTGATAATAAAAAATTTAAAAAATATTGGTTGAATAGGTTAAGTTAGGTTAGGGTTACCGGCTATTTTAAAATTATATTTTCATAGCTTTTAATGACATTTCTGAGTTGGTTTTGTGTTATAATGAGTTGGTTTCATTCTGAGTTTACATGGAACCGAATTAAAGATGGACGAAATAACATAAACAAAGAATTACGTCTACGGGAATTTCACGGGTTAGAAAAATCTGTTTTGAAGTGAAACCATCTTTAACACCATTGTGATTTGAAACTCGATAAAACGAAAAATAGCGACACTAAAAAGAGACAAACACATATCATGTGTTTGTCTCTCATTATGCATTACATCTATAGTAGCACTCTTCAACCTGTGGTATGCGTATATCTTGGGGTACGCGAAGCAAAAATTGGGGTACGCAATATCGTGTTTTATTCAATTTCGTATGTAGAAATCAATGGTTAAAAATGCCCGAAGTCGTGTAACACTCAGTATAAACTTGCATTAAATTGTGTGACTTGATTGTTAAATTCATGTAATAATAAAAGTATTAAAAAAATACTAATGAAAAATTTCTTTCATTACACATGTTCATGAGATAGATAGAGGGTACGGGGTACAACAAATTTGTAGTAAGAGTCTAGGCGTACGCAGGCTCAAAAAGGTTGATAACCGCTGATCTATAGGATTTAGCCTGCGAGAGATTGTGTCTTCTCTTTATGCGGTGCTTCGTAGCCTCTCCACTCTTGTATATTTTAGTTTTCTGAAGGTTTCACTTGTACCGCGTGTAAATTGAACACTCTGTTTTTTTTATTATTTTTTTTTATATGGTTAAATTAGATTGTTTGTGCTAAATAAAAAACAAAAATTATCAGCGAAAACAAGTTTTTAGGCTTACTGTTTTTTTTAGCACTCTTTCTTTTTTATGTATCTTTGTAAAGCTGTTTGTTTTCCAAAAAAAAGTAAAGATATTATTATTATTATTATTAAAGTTTGAGCTAAATAAATTTCAAATTAAAATATTATGAATGTAGCATATTAGATTTTTTGACGTGTATACTTTCAGTAGGTATAATATTTAAGTGGGTGTAATTCTGTAAATGTGTAATTTCAACCATGAGAAAATTAGTTCGTGTGTAATTCTGGCAGTGTAATAAATAATTTTGGTACGTAAAATTCACGCCTGTGTAATTTCGCCATGTAAAAAAGGGGTCTAGTCGTGTTTAATAACAAGATATGAATAGCCGAAAGATACTCCCCAACCTTACCCTTTCCATCTCCGTCATATTTCCTTCCCCGCTTACTTTCAGCCTCACACATTCCCGAATTAGCGATGCCTTAGTCCCACTGGCTCCGGGCAGTTGAGTTTCTTGAAACAATGATTTGAAATGGGAAAAGATTAGGTTGCAAGTGTTGCAAATTGAGTCAAATAATTAGCGACCCCGATCTGTTCAAAACATTTTTATATTCATGAGATTTATTTCAAAAGCGCTCTTTCGTTAAATATGTTGACTAAAAAGGCTAAAAATTAATTTTTATTTAAAAAAAAATATATCTAGAAAGTGATTACAATAAAAATAAATATTCATTCTAGACTTGTTGTAAAAGTCGACAGGTGTCCAATATATTACATACTAAACGATTGCAGCCCAAAAAGTATGGGAAAATTAGTGAAGGATAATATTGTTAATTATTCAAAGATTAATTATGATTAAACTCCGCTGAATACAAAAATTAAACATGATTAAATTATGAGATAGACAAAAATGACATTAAAAATCAGGTTACAATAGTTGAGTGGTTAAAAGCTTTGCCCGATAAGATAGAGGTCGTGGGTTCGATTCCCCGGTGCCACCATTACCTTTTTTTAATTTTTGTTTCTGATTTATTAGCATCATCGACTTCTTTGTTTATAATAAAATATATCATTGAGAGATAAAACTTAAAAAAAAATATTAGTTCAGAAATATTATTTCAATTAAATGAAATGTTTAGAAAAAGTAGGTAAACATTGTTTACCTATATCTCGTCAAAAATGCAAAAAATAAAATACACAAAAAACCAGTGGCGGTCCTCCCTCAGGCCAATTGGTCAAAAACCTCTCAAAATTATAAGATGACAGTAAAATATAATAATATGTGTTATGAATTATTATTTATCAGTCTGATGTATTTGAAATAGATAGCATGCAGCGGCAAGCAGTGACATCTAACGTCTTAAATGGAAGCTTTATTTCCCACGTTTTTTAAAACATTGATGTATATATATACATAGATGAGACATTTAGCGAATAAATTGGTTCAACGAAATTGTAGGTTAGTACCTCCATTTCTGTGTGACGTATGAAAGTAGAATGAAACCCTGGGCTTGAGTAAAAGGAAAGGACGGTCTGACGGCCGAGCCTTTCGACGCGGTGGCTTCAGTTAATATTCACTTGTTCATGCATGATTTGAACACGAATCTCGGAGAATTATGTACGGGATAGCGCCTCTATAGTATTACTCTATGTTTTAAAAGTAAAATCCCATTAAACCGCAATAAAGCAGTTTATCAACAGGATGTTAATGTTTAATTACAATTTAAACATACATACATAATATTATTACTATAACTATACAAAATGTTACAATTAACACACATTAATTAATATAAATATTGGCTGGGTAAAATTATGAAATGCCCGGATATCATATATTCTGTCTCTTTACGCACCACATAATAAACGAGACAAAGTCTCGACAAAACGAGACGACAAAAAGTTTTAGGATTCTCAAGAAAGCTTGGGACATTGCCGTGAGGGAGAGAGCATGCTGAATGCTGATGCTTTGATAAACGTAGGTTGATTTTGCATATTTTAAGCTTGTCGCATGAAATAATTTACTACATTAAATGTAATTTCACTTTCAAACTCGTGAGACATCTACAAATTAATATTATAATATTTAATTTGATATTGTATTAACTTAAAGGAAAGATATACCAGACTATTGTTAGACCAGCGATAATGTATGGCACCGAATGCTGGACTATGCACAACTCCTACTCCAGGCAACTCGAAACAGCAGAAATGCGAATTAGATGGTCGGCAGGAGTATCACTAAAAGATAAGATTAAAAGTTCACGCATTCGTGGTAGCCTGGGTGTCACGGACATAAACAGGAAGCTGGAGGAACGACAGTTAAGATGGTATGGGCACACAAGACGGAGACCATCAGACCATACAGTGAAGCAGGCAATGTCTATGGAGCTTCATCGACAGTCATCCAAAGGAAGACCAAAGAACTCCTGGATGACTCAATGCTCGAAAATACTTCGGAGAATCGGGCTGGACGAAGGCGATACTCAGAACCGAAGAAGCTACAACCTGAGAACGAGAAGGGCCGTCCCCAACAGCCTACCTAGGCAATGAGTTGGGACAGCGCAAGGAAGAAGAATTTGATATTTAATTATTGATTATTGTTATTGTATTATTATTATTATTGATTATTGTATCATAACATCATTTTTTTAAATGACCTTCCACTTCTGGACCCATATAGCCGCCTCTGCAAAAAGACCCAAACAAACACAACGCTAAAAAAGATTTTAGGAAGTACACTTTACGTCTGAAATAAGGTTTTCATCTATATTATTTATTTACAGACATGACTTTCTGAAGAGATGAGTTTTGTGATTCACTCTGTACTGTGTAGAGTGTTTTATTCGTTAGCTCATGCAGTGTTATTATTTATTCAACGAAGTTTAGTCATGACACCCACAACTGTGGGTAAAATAATACAAAGTAGAAGTTGAGTAAAAGTGTAGAGAACCAGTTGACTGAATCGAAATCTTAAAAGAAAGCTGGAAGTTGCAATACTATTCAGTAAAAAGTTAAAGTTTAATATGAAGTTACTATTTTCGATGAATTTTTACTAAAAATCGGTTTGCATTATGAATACTAAAAAAATATGCTTTGGATGAATTGAAGCTTTTAAAATTGTTTTGCTTGAGAAAAATTAAAATAAAATAGTTATTTACTTATTCAAAAATATAAGCGTTAACTACTAAAAAAATAATCTTTCATTACAAACGTTTGAACATGAATAAGAAACTGTGATGACCGTGGCCGGTTATCCCATAATAATCTGGACTCCCTTTGATGGATCCAGATTCCTCTGTATATTATGATCTCAGTACAGGGTTTCAATACAATAAGAAGACGTAGGTAGTCTCGTGATGTTTATTCCGGGATAAGGTACAATGGTAATTCTTAGGAAGTCTGATGGTAAGAGATTTTAGAGACCAAAACAAAGATAAATGGGATAACCGGCCACGGTCATCACATTGGCGCAGCTGAAACAGGACAGCCATCACATTGGCGCAGCCGAAATAGGACCGCCATCGCATCACATTGGCGCAGCCGAAACAGGACAGCCATCACATTGGCTATTATCAGGACCGAGATAAAGATTACAGTGGACTCCACATAATTGCGGAGCAAGGAAGAATAAGAGCAGCAGAAGAAGCATCCTAGGAACATCAAGGCGCTGGATAAGGCTGTTCAGTGCCGAGAACCTGGAGGTGTATTCGCGTAAGGCGTGGATACAACAGTTCCGGATCTTCAGGAGAAGAGCTGGAACCTGGTGCAGACCTCACGGAAGGCGCATTAGAAGGAAGACCAGGGTTCAGGAGCGAGATACGGTTCGCGAAAGGGCGAGATCGGGCAGCATCCAGTCATCAGAGTCGTGAGTTGAGTGCTGTTTGTAATATTTTCTGCTTTTTATTGATTGCATCTGTGTGGAAATGGAAGGAGGAGAACTGCCCAGGTTTTGTCATTTGAGGGACAAGCTGGAGACATTCGTTCTTCAGTACGAGCAGTTCATCCTAGTCAATGATGACAAAATTAATTCGGTTGAGAAAAAGAGAGCGGTTTTAATATCTCATTTGCACACAGAGACAATAGATTTATTGATTGATTTGTGTTTTCCAAAAAAAATTACGGATATTACGGTCGAAAAGTTATTGTTATTATTAGAGAATCATGTAGGTGTAAAAAGGAATGTGTTCAAGGAACGCGAAATTTTTTTTGCTACGAAACAAAAAGTTGCAGAATCCGTGAATGATTTTATAGCGCGATTACGGAAGTTAGTTAGATTTTGCAAATTCGAAGACAGACTAGAACATAATTTAAAAGCTGATTTTATCACCGGTCTTCAAGTGAGTCGTATCAAAGAAAAATTATTTGTCGAGGCTGAAAACTTTTCATTAAAGAAAGTTTTAGATTGTGCTATTGCGATGGATTCGTTTGATGTAATTAATGAGCAAATTAAATCGGAAAGTGTAAATCGAGTTGCTAAAAATAATAATCGGAACGAATTGTTACCGACGGGGAAACATTTTTTCAGGCCTACAGATAAAAATGTTACATTGTCCAGACCGAAGTCAAAAGACCGCACGTTAAGATGTAAACATTGTGGGAAGTATCACGAATCGGTAATTTGTAAATTTAAAGACGCGACATGTTATAAATGCAATCGCAATGGTCACATAGTAAAATTTGTCGCAGTGATAATAAAAAAGTTATTTCTTCTGTGTTTGTGAACGCGCAGGGAAATAAAAAAAAGTTATGGATAAACACAGTGTACTCTGAGCCAATATTGTGTAAAATCTTAGTGAATAATATCAAGTTAATTGGTTTACTGGATACAGGAGCGGCAGTTTCAATTTTAACAGACATAGATTATGTTAAATACTTCAAACAGTTGGATTTAAAACCAAAGGATTTAACCTTAACGGGTTACGCTAACTGTAAGTTGAATTTATTGGGTTGTATTTTATTAACAGTTGATTATAACGGTTACAGGGAATTGTTAGAATTTTGCGTTGTAAAAAATGGAACAACTAATGTTCTAGGGCGTGACTTTATAAAAAAGTTTAATATTGGATTTACGGGGTTACAATCCATTTCAACCCAGGAGGGTAGTGATATTTTTTCTCACAATGTAGTTGAGAATGATAGAAGTGAATTGGACAAATTAATTCGAAAATTCCCGGAGGTTTTTTCGGAGAAACTGGGTAAATTTAATAAAAATAAAGTGCATTTGAAATTAAAAGAGAACGCTGAACCAAAATTCTGCAATCCGAGAAAAATACCTTTTGCTTTAAAGCAAAGGTTGAAACGGAATCAGGCCGTTTGCAATCGGAAGGTATCTTAGTTCAGGGTAATTATAGTAAGTTTGGAAGGAAACCAAGGTCTAACTTAAACAGTTTAGTACCGAGAGGGGGGAGAGATAAGTATAATAAAATTAATAAAGAAACTAAAATTAAAATGTCTAAATGTCAGGAAAATCAGAAATATTATTATAAGAGAAATAATAAAGAATCAGTAGGTTTTTCAATTAATCAAAAAGTAATGGTTAGAGATTTTAGAGACCAAAACAAAGATAAAGACTAAAAAAATAATTTTATGGTTAAGATTATCTACGGCAGGTTCCTTTGATTACCTCTTTTACTTCTGAAATTTCACATGCGTGAATTTCATGAATCAACCTTCGATCATTTTTAACCTTGACTTAAGAATTGCAGTTAAATATGACCAAGGGTCAGAATTGCAGTTAAATTTCCATACACAAGCAAATGCTTTCAATGGAAGAGTAGTAAACAACCTAAGATGTAAAATTATCATTATGTACCATGTAAAACATATTATAAAAAAAAATGTATGGACAGGTCAAATTAGTTCAGTGGTAAGAGCAGAGCTCCAGAGTCCTGGGTTCAATTCCTAGAAGCAAACAATTTTTTTTCGGATTTTTCTGTTTCAAATTTTCACTTCAATTTGAGGTCTTACTCATTTAGTTATAAAAAATGATAACATTTTTGTGTAGGCAGTTAGTTTATTTATTTATTTATTATTTAAACGCTCGTACATAGGGCTATTACATACATAATACAGGTGTATCGAACATTTACAAACATTACATATATATATAGAATAACATACAGTACATACATACAACAAATATTTATCATTTTACAAACATATCAGTTACATAAATAACTAGTTATTTTTGCTTTGATGCAAGATGATGAGGTTTTGAAAATATCGAAAAGGTCTGTATACGTATTGGCAGTTCGGTGAAAACGCACTAACGGTGAATGATAGGAATAGTTAGTGCTATGATTGTCACTGTGGAAATGGTGGAGTCGAGTTGATTTAACAGGGATACGAATATTTATAACACTTAACATTTGAGGGCAGTCTATGAGATTGTTCAGTAATTTAAAAAGTATAAGAATGTCATTAATAGTACGCCGGGTAGAAAGTAGTGGTAGGTTCAGATCAGACATTAATGCATTGTAGCGTATTTCAATTACAGGCTGTCTCAATTTGAATTGAACATATCGAAGAAATTTTCTTTGTGCTCTCTCCAAACGGTGTAAGTTACAGGTATAAATCGGTGACCATACAGGAGAAGCATATTCCAGCTGCGATCTTACAAGAGAGCAGTAAAGTAGCTTAATTGACTCAATGTTTTGAAAAGTCCTTGTGTTACGTATTACAAAACCTAGAATTTGCATGGCCTTATTGGAAATTGTTTCACAGTGACGATCAAATGTAAGTTTCCGGTCAAAAATAACACCAAGGTCTTTGATAAATGGTACTAATGCAATTTCATTATTGTTAATTAAATACGATGTAGATATTGGAATCCGTGAGCGGTAAAAACACATGTGGAAACATATTTTTACGTTTAGGAATAATTTATTTATTTCACACCAGCTAGCAAGTCTGTCTAAATTTTGCTGAAGGATAAGTGCATCATTTAAAGATTTTATAATCTTAAAAAGCTTTAGGTCATCTGCGAATAGAATGAATTTGACATCATCGAAACATAAAGATAGATCATTTATAAATAAAATGAAGAGAAGTGGGCCCAGATGAGAGCCTTGAGGAACTCCCGAAGTTACTTTAAATTTATACGAAAATTTATAATTTAATAGAGACTAAAACCATGCAGATATCGTAATATGGGGAGATTTTTTATTCGAAGTGTGATTTTGATCGCCGTGGACATCTGCATAATTTGCTTTACCTTTCAGAAATCACTCACTGCAAGAGGCAACGTGATTTACATTGACGCACGAAGTTTCGAAAATTAGTAGTTTTCTAGATATATTCAAACATATTGATGGTTAATTTGTGAAACTGTTTTTTTAGAAATAATCGGACAGAGATTAAGATTTTATGAATTTCTCACCGATTACGATAATCAATAGTTTCGTGTCATTTACATTGTAAAATATATACATCAGTGTATATCGATGTACATATAAATAAGTATGTCGTATTTTGCTATTCGTCAGTATTCATTCAGAATTGAAACGTTACTTGAAATGGCTTTAGGCGTATTTGGTGACTAGATCTAAATATCCAGGTATATGTTCCACATCTCCTTCCCCTCCCTACTACCTTCAGCATCACACCATGCCAAAATTGGTGATGACATGGTCTCACTGGCTCGAGACGGTTGGGAGCAGTTGGGACTCTTGTGTTATATTCAGATTAAAAAAAATATTTTACACATACTTACTTGAAAAAACAACTTCTAAACTTTCGGCCGGACCAACAGTCGGAAGTATCAATTGTCGGCCGGATCACTTGTCGGCCGGACGAACTGTCGGCCGCACACTAGCGATGTGTCGGTTCAGCCGGAATGGACTCATGTGATCCGCTCCTTAGCGGGAAGCGGTTCATACTCCCACTTCTTTTTCAAAGCGACTACTCCAAGAGAACCCTGTCGCGGAACTCGGGCTCGTTCCCAAACCCGAAACTCGTATGCCTCCACCGGCCGGCGGGCGTCCGCGTGTTCGCCGCGAGTACTTAGTAGTAGTTAGTAGTAGGAACTAGGAATGGAATCACCGTCCGGCGTCCCCGACGCGCTCCACTCTCCACTCCACTCCCGAGTCGCGAGTCACGGGTCCTCGGAACTGCGGGAACCACGAGACACTCCCCGCGACCCGCCAACTATAACACTTCCCCTTAAGTCACGACACGTCGCGACTCGCGACCGGCTGCGGCGGGCCGGCGGGCGATCGATCATTCGATGATTCGATCGCTGTCCGTTGGTCGACATACACCTGCGTGACCGCTTGAAGTAAAAGTATACTGCTTTCGCGGGATTGTTTAGTAGGTACATTAGATTTTTGAGTATTTGGCTAGACACGGAGTCTTTTTTAATTAGAGCATGTAATCTTGGTATAATCAAAGAGTGAAGTGCATTATAAAAAAATAGTTTATAATAAAGCATCACAGCTTACAGCTAATGTACTTATTTAAATTCTCAATAAAAGCCCGTGCAATGTACCTACATTGCACGGGTGACGGGTCCGAGCCCTCATGCGGGTCTTGTCCGGCTCCGGGGTTCTGAGTTCTCGTGCGGATTCTACGAGTAGGTCCTGGCTCCGAGTTCTTTGAACCCGTGCGTCCCGGTTCGGTGCGCCGCAACAACACCCAGTGCTCAGTCCGCACCTAAGAACTCGGAGCCGGGACCTGCTCCTAGAACTCGTGTACTTTTAAAAGGAAGCAAGTCTCGGAGGCTTCCGGCAAAATGCAGAACTTACCCACCTATACCGCACACACTGTCGGCCGGACCAACCGTCGCCGCGACGGACCAACTGTCGCCGGACAACTGTCATGGAACCAAATATGACATATCATTTTTCGACACAAATGATTTTGTAAAAAACCATTAGATTTCACCGTTGAATATTAATTAAAATCACCCCATTTTACGGTAAGCAATTATTTATAATCCTAGCGTTGTAGTGAATAGATACATATAAATAGATTAACAGAAAAAGGGTGGTTATTAAAAAAATTAAATGAACTAAGCTCATTTTTCTATTGATTTCTTTAAAAGAAAATAATGATCAAGGTCCTATCTCGACGAATGGTGATATCAGGTAACACTCTTAACCTAATGCCAAAGTTCACACAAACTGAACTCTAGTGACGTCATAAAAATAAAGGAATAGGAGGGGGTGGGGGGGAGCAAATTTTCAAAGATTATAGAACGGAGGAGACTACTTTTCTCGGGAGCTGCTAATTAATATTAACTTTGATCAATTTTGAATAAATAAATACAATATTATTTTTTAAGAACTTACACAAAACCTTTTTTCAGTATATTTACTCGTACATATTATGAAAATTACTCTGACATGGTCATAAAATATTATAAATTTAAGATTGAATTTGAGATTATCATCTCCAAAATTATGACCTTTTCCAATATTAGGTCTCTACATGCAAAACTGTACGTAAATTTCTCTAATGAACAGTTTAAATCTCAATTGGCCTGGCAGATAAAGGTAAGGCGAACAAATAGTTTTAGTTCAAATAGCCCATAATTCAATTGAAAATATAATAAATTTCGAAAATAATGATTTCAAATGTATTTTTCATCGAATCCTTCCGTAAATATAATATAATAAAAACATCGATGTAATGTGGCTCGAGTGGCCAAATGTCGCGGCGGGGACGAATGCTCCGATTCAAGCGATCGAGGCATCGCGCATCGAGGTTGCGGGGACTGTATGCGGTTCAAAAAATATATTTTATTATGTTTAATCTCACTTAACTAAACTGTTTGGTGTTTACTGGAAAGGTAGGTATGTTCGTTGGAGAGATTTGGGAAAGTAATGGTGAATAGAAATAAACATTTAAACGCGGAATAATGATCGATATCAGGCGGTGCGCGGCAATACCCTTTAACTTGCGAATTATTGCGGTTTTAGACTTCTGTATTAAGCGGTATAATTATTACATCTGCGAATTATTTGGCCGATATAGTCCGTAGCGGCGATTTTATTAGAACTGTAAAGCGATGCGGATTTTAGGACTTGTGTTCTTTGCGGCGAGGCATAAATATACCAAACCACCCATCGGCGAGGTGAATTCAACTTGATTCAACTGAACAATTGAGCACTCTAGGTAGTTACCAAAAGCAACATGCAACAATAAATGCGTGAACAGTCATAGAGCCAAGGATATTATTTGTTCTATTGCTGTTCGAAAAAAGAGTTAAGCTCACACTATTGAAACAATCTTTGTTTATTTGTAAAAGCGTATTTTTTACATAAATAATATGTATGAAGTGAAGGGACTTTAAATTATTGAAATAATTTGATGGTGGGGTAATCGTACGTCTTTCTAAAAATTATTTTTATTAATTTTCTTTGGATAATTTCTAAAGGCAAAAGAGATATTTTGAATGCACCACCCCAGCCAATAATTCCATATTGTAATACTGATTGAATTAAGGAAAAATAGATGATTCCTAACGGTCCAAAATTTAATATTCTAATAAAAATGTACATTAATTTTCTTAATCTTTCTACTGTTGTATTTATATGTAATTTACACTTTATGTTACTATCTATAATTACACTGAGGTATTTGTTATGAAAACCAATTGTATTTTCTGCATCGATACTATTTTCTGCTAGATTGCAAATAGGTACCGTGTTTATTAATTGTTCTTATTGTCACTGGTTGATTTAACAACCGTATATCGGGCATAGTCATGTGGGTAGTGGAAATTTCCGTTTGAGCTATCGCTTCCCGGCGGGGTCCGATTTGGCCCGGATCCTGCCAGAATGTCAGAACGCCATGTTTGAATCTTAAAAGTGGAGTGATCGGGTTGATCGCAATTTTTACCGAATTTAATTTCTGTCCTTAGAAAATGGAGAACAAATAATCATCCTAGAATTTACTTCAGAGAAAATTATGCGATGAATGATGTAATTAGTCGCGAGTGAAAGAAACATGCGCACGGGCGATGGCCGGCGTTTTTTTTATATAAATCTAAATTAAATTGGTGATCTGCAATCCATCCTTGCCTCGAGACGTTGTCTGCTATAAACCATAGTATAAAGGTTTATCAACGACCGTTATTATTATTTGGGTCAAGATCAACGCCCATTTCCACCCAGCCGGCCACATTATCGGGGACCTGCACTTCCTCATGGCTGGAGGCTGGCGCAGGACTGTTCGAGAGGCTGTATTATCCTGGGGGCTGGACGTCCTGATTTGGCTCCGTCCAGGAGGTACCCTGGAGCAACAATTTCGGTCACATCAGTTATTTTAGATAGTCAGTAATTAGTGCATTTCACGGTCTGATTGGGTGTGAGTTTATATTACGATTTGTTTTCCTGAATATTTCACTGCTTTATGTGTAAAATATAGAAATGTATTTATGATAGCAAATCAACTTCTTTTATTGAATAATACCCGTTTAACCATCTGACATTGCAACTGAAGTACTTGCCTGCTTCCCTGAAAGGAGTTTCTTAAATTCTTAACAGAGGTGCTCAAATGCAGTTTTGCTGCTGTCTCGCAACATAACTTGATGACAAGTTTTGGCACGTATATTAACATCTACAAAGTTGTGGGGTCAAATGCAACTAATCTATTCCATTATTTACTTTATTAATGCCTCAAAAACATCGTAACATTATGACACATGATGTGTTAAATTCTGTTATCATATACCGCGCCACGTATTTTACATTAGTTTTAATAGTGAGTACAGAGCAGTAAAGTTTACTTACATATGAATTTGAATTACATTTATATGTATTATGAGTGTATACATATTTTTAGATTCTCAAGGGTAGCATTTTTATTCGGAGTGAATGGTATTATGAAAGTTTTCTGAGTGTCATTCCAGGTTAATCCCTCAGTTAAAATCGCTGTGTCGTCAGCGTATGACATTAGTTTTGACTTTATGGTGAGTTTAAAATATCATTAAAATAAATGATAAAAAGAATTGGCCCCAGAACCGTCCCCTGTTACGTACTCATTATTAAAAAAAATTTTTTTTAATTTTCAAAAAATATCGCAGATTTATGCTAAATGTTCATTAATTTCTACGAATTTCCGAGCATTAAATACATCGTATTAAAAAAAAATTATAGCTTAACGAAATAATTTAATAATAATTCCATTTGTTCCACGTGTTTCTGAACACAAAGCAAGATATAAAGTTGAGTGGGGAGTTTCAAATAATAAGTATGTAGAAATATCGAGCTACACGAGCGTTCTGTGGCCAAGTACTTTACTTTGTAAGGACTTATCTAGTACCAACTAGCTTTAAGTATATTTTACAAAAAGCTTATCCAACTCATGGGGTGGCAACATTTTATTACTAATATTATTGCTTTGAACTTGTATTATTCTTTAACCGTAGTAATGAGATTATATTGAACTAGGTACTCAAAAAATAAAATTAAACGCCGAAGGGCAATGAAGTTCAACAATAGTGCAATAGTTTTTTTCGTGGTCTCAATGAATATCTTCAGCCTCGTAAATTTATAAATTATGCTAAAATATATATATGATTTTCAGTTTTTCTATCTTTTATCGGATATAATTTATAATTTTAGACCATGATTTGCACCGTTGGGTATTCATTGCGCATGCTTGTATATCGACTTTTTTAACGTGTGAAAATCTGCTCCCAGCCGTACGGAGCCGGTAAGACTACTGCAGTAGGGGATTAACTGCTATTGGCAAATATGCAATGTAATAGGTACCAAGGACGTAGCTATAGCCTTTATATAAGGGGGAGGGGGGGGGGGGTGTCGAACGTGGTGAGGGCAAGGGAGGAAGGGGGGTTGGAAAATTCATTAGAAAGTTTTTTGGGACCTCTACTTACCCTTACTTATTATATGCATCACATTGATAAAAGAAGTGGTGCAAATAATATTGTTGTGTTTTCCAGGAATTTAATCTACGAAAACTAATATTCTCTTTATATCTTAAGCAAAACTGAGGCCAATGGGGGGGATTCTGAACCCCTAAACCGCTTCCTCTTTATGCAATTCCTTGGTAGGTACTACTTCCGACTATGGGTAACGCCGTGAAAACGTTCTCTGGTCGTACGTTGAAGCTAACGTTAAAGTAACTTATCTTTATAAAATAAACAGATGCATGGGAGCTTCTCTACAGGTTCTAACCTTATTATTTAATTTAAGTACGAAAATGACATGATACGAAATGTGTCACGAAAATGTGATTTTGATACATGAAATCATTTTGTTGGTAAATTTAGTTAAAATTAATTTCATGACAATTCATAAATGGAATGCCCTGTTCAATATTTTCTTCTTCTTCTGATTTATATTTCTTTCATCAAATTGCCACCATTCTTCCCCTAAATTATTATTTGAGTAAATTTTATAGATATCTGAAATTCAAACACACTTAGGAGAGTCTAAACTAAATTAAACATGTATAAACTAAAATGGGAATAACCTTCAGAAGTTATAAAAAGAGAGTTGTTATAAAAAAAAATTTAACTAAAAACGCTAAACCTACATAAAACAATATATTAAAAATTGCTATAGAAAAATACTTTGATCCCTAGTACAGCTACGAATATTGTAGATACCAAAAACTTCTTAACATCGCTGAAACGCCCGGATTAAATTTCACATTCTCTGTCTTAGGAATTCCCCACCCCTGCGTTCCATGTCCATCTCTATCACGGCGCCCCGCTGCAGATGTCGGGGTGCACTTAACAACCCCATGTCCAGTTTATAAGTGAGCCTTCCTCTCCGACCTCTGGCCTCCCCACCCCTGGCACGTCCCGGCATGACCGAAACTCCCACCCGCTTCACTACCCCACTCCAAGTTACACAGAGTAGGAAACTAAAAGGAAAAATTAGAACTAGCGAGGATACTTACTGATCTTCCCGACTCCGTTCATTGAAGGTTTTAATTGATCCGCTCGCAAGTTTTATTTGGCTATTGGATTTATTTTATGTTTGAGGGTTTAATTGCTAAAGGGAATTGAAATGAAAATAAAAAAGGTAAGTTCAGTTATTGAAACTTGCCGTTGTGTAATTTTAGAAGCACGTGTAAAATTATTATTTTACTGTTATATAGGTTTGGTTGGGTAAGGTAAAGATAGGTTAGGATCGGTACTTTATAAGTTGTGAGTAAACTAGTTTATGTTATTAACTGATTATGTTACGCACCCCAAGAACCCGGGTACAGCTGCTAAATCACCAAACGAAGCGACCTACTTGGGATGACATATGGCAGGGGTTTTGGTTATCCAATAAATGGTTCCTGGGCGGCGGTACCCATATTCGCCTCTCTATTAGGTCTTAAATGCATTATTTAAGCCTATGGATCGCGTATAAGACTTCTTTCATTTCTAAGAGCTTTGTTAGATCAATACGTTCATTAAATAAGCCAATAATTTTGCATAGTGAACGAAATTATTTAAAAAAATATATGTTTATTAAAAGTTAACCGAAACTTATTTGATACTATGGAGATCGCGTTAAAATGTATTAATCGTCGGTCGGAGTATCTGTAAACAATCGTAGAACGTGCTCGCAAATATTGATAACTGGATGACGGATTTGGTCAATGTCATATTTTATTGATATAGGATTTTATCGAGCGTCCACCCTGTAGTGGGAAGGTAGCCTACAAAAGGTATAAATACATACCACACTATTTATCACGCATTTCCACAACCTTTTTCAACGACATTAATAACAATGTCGACACGACGATAATAACAACTTTAACAACAGCGTTAACAACTACATTGACAACAACACTGACAACACTATAACGTAGCTTATGCTAATTTTTGAATGCCCGATCAAATAAAAAAACCTTATCTAAATAGCAGTAATAGGATTATTTAATCGTTATCTTTCATCTTATTAGACAGGATACAAATGATTCCATTAAAAAACTGCTGAAAAATCTGAATAATTCTTTCCTGTAGAAGCTTTTTTAAATCCCCTCGGATACCTTATATTTAAGGCTTTTATAGTCTTGGGGCGTCGATTAGGTAAATAATAAAACTTAAGTCCCCCTTGCTCAGTCCAAACACGAAGCCTTAATCTCAATTTTATATTTCAATTGCGTCTATCGATTCAATTTATCTGTGTCATTATAAGCTCTCGTACAGGAACTGGGGAGACTGGGGAGGAGAGGGAGGAGAGGCGGGCAAAAATACTAATGGATTGAATTAACGAAATCTCAACTACTACACGAATCAAATTATTTAGTATTATTGAATACTTTAACGCAATCTTTTCCGTTATTTCAATGTTATTTCTTTATAACTCAACATCGTTAGTAATTTGATTAATTTAAACATTATAAATGTTTATTATTTTTAACAGAAAAATTCTTAAAAGTAATCGAACATTAAAAGAGAGTCTCTAGTCATGACAGTAGTAGTGGGTAAGTTCTGCATTTTGCAGGAAGCTTCCGAGACTTGCTTCCTTTTAAAAGTACACGAGTTCTAGGAGCAGGTCCCGGGTCCGACTTCTTAGGTGCGGACTGAGCACTGGGTGTTGTTGCGGCGCACCGAACCGGGACGCACGGGTTCAAAGAACTCGGAGCCAGGACCTACTCGTGGAACCCGCACGAGAACTTAGAACCCCTGAGCCGGACAAGACCCGCATGAGGGCTCGGACCCGTCACCCGCGCAATGTAGGTACATTACACGGCTTTTATTGAGAATTTAAATAAGTACATTAGCTGTAAGCTGTGATGCTTTCTTATAAACTTTTATTTTATAATGCACTTTACCCTTTGATTATACCAAGATAACATGCTCTAATTAAAAACGACTCCGTGTCTAGCCGAATATTCAAAAATCTAATATACCTACTAAACAATTCCGCGTTTCCGGGAGAGCAATATACTGTTACGTCAAGCGGTCACGCACATGTATGTCGATCAAAGGACAGCGATCGAATGATCGCCCACCGCCCAGCCGCTCGGCCAGTCGCGAAGTGTCGTGGCTCAAGGGGAAGTGTCATAATTAGACATCGGATTATATGCATTAACAAAGTGCCAAAATATGCATGGAAAAAATGCACTAAAAAAGGCCGAAATATGCACTAAAAACTCTTGATATGCCTAAAATATGCACAATGCAAAATCAAAAAACCATTTTTATTTTTATGTATTTTATTTAAAGATGATACAAGAACAGCGAAATATTCTTAAAATTATGCATAGTTTTTGTGACAATATACAATTAAGTATTTTTCCGAATTTTCGAGCAAAAAAATTTTGATGTTTTCACCCAAAACGCTGAAAACGACTTCTCTACGTCAACTTACGTCATCCGACAAAATTAAAAAAAAAAATTGCGCCATTTCTGGAGATACCTGTTTATGCAGGGTATGTATGACGTGTGCAGTTGATGTAGGAATTAATGTTCTTCATGTCTTCAAGACTCGGATTTTTAAACAAAATAGCGTCTAACTTTTCACGAAACTTTTCTGATATTGAATTGGGAAGAGCGTTGGCGAGTTCAATCATTGTTTCCAGTATTTCTATTGATTTAAATAGAGGAAGGTTTTTTGCTTCCAATTTCTCTATGGTATCTGGTTATTTGTTGAAATGTGTTGAGATGAGGGCGATATTCTGTATAATGGATGCGTCTTCAAACGCTAAATATGCACGATTAGGAAAAACAGCTAAAATATGCATTAACGCCGTAATTTGAGAGTTATATGCATTTGCATATGCAAATATGAAAATGCATATAATCCGATGTCTAGTCATAATGTAGTTGGCAGTACTCGAGGCGAAAACGGAGACGCCCGCCGGCGCCGGCCGGTGGAGGCATCCGAGTTTCGGGTTTGGGAACGAGCCCGAGTTCTGGGACAGGGTTCTCTTGAAGTAGTCGCTTTGAAAAAGGAGTGGGAGTAGGAACCGCTTCCCGCAAAGGAGTGGATCACATGAGCCCATTCCGGCTGAACCGACACATCGCTAGTCATGACAGTATCAATTAAATTTGTAAGTTCAGAAACCTTTTTTTTCCAATTCATTTATCTTTTTGAACAGTATGGAAAATTAAAGAACAATCACGACAGAATCTTCCCTAATTTTCTTTTATTATTAAACGAACATTTGAATTTGGGATGGATATGAGAACCGCCGCACCGGGAATCACCTCTGCCATAGGTTATTCCAAGTGGTTGTGGCTATGCACGGGTGCCCGGATTAATGGGGTGAGGTTTATCTAGGTCTTGGCGGCACGTGCGTTTGTCCACCTACTGCGTTGATCGGGCGAGACTGGTTGATGGAGACATTTTATCTCTCCAGCCATTGACCTATCGCCATGTACCATAGTGGGTGGGAGGGATTCATACGTCCATCACTCCTGGGCACATTGACACCGAGATTCCTACCCACCGCTCATACCTTTTTCCTTCCCAGAATTTCTCCCTCTTCTTTTCCCTAAAAAATCTATCCATACAGCATCCTCAAAGATGATACAGGCCACAAGGGAAATTGTTTTCTTCAGGCCCTCCTGTGTGGAGCTAATGTAAAAAAAGCTTCGTAGCCCACGATGTAAGCGATTTTTTGGGTGAAATTATTTAAATACGTTGATTTACACTGAAATTATAGAAACGAGTTTTACAAATTTCATGATGCCAGCTTCCACTGCCGCCATTTGAAAACTTTTAATGATGCGTAGATACAAACATAATTTTCGCTTGAGGTGGGTTTTGCACCTTATCAAACTGAGTTTAAACATAATTTCGCAAGCTTTAGCTAGATATTAATTTATTTAAGTTTTTAATCCAGCAATACTATATTACACTAGATATAAACATTTACAACTGAAAAAATGGGAAAATTTGGCTTATAATAATAAATAAATATATTCCCTCAAGGTCTCTGTTCTTAAAGGATGCTCTGTGGAGGGATTTTTTAAGGAAATAAGGGAGAAGAAGTTCTAGGAAGGAAATAGGTACGAAGGTTGAGTAGGAATCTGGGGGTCAGTGTGAACAGGAGTGACAGACGTATGAATCCATCTCTCCAACTGGGGTGCAAGGCGATTTGTCTACGAATTGTCCTGATTTAACTAAGGTCATTGAATTTCATATTCCCACGAGAACCACTCGTTCTAAAATCCTGTTTAAATGCTACAATAAGGGGACTGAGTATACGAAAAAATTCGCTTGTACCTAGGTTACATGAAGATACTTATAGATATGCAGATGTGACAAATCTATTTAACTGCACGGAAGGTAGGTTATTAGTTAGACAAGAGGGTTATTCTATCAACTTTTTTAAATCAATATTAATTTTATACCATAGATTGTAATTGTATCTCTGGTGTCACTTCTCAATTTAATCAGTGTTTATGGTATATTTATAACATTTATATTAAATAAATAAATTAATTAATACATACTTCTAAAAAACATTAACTTTGTAGCTCGCCATAATTTACATTAAAAACACACATATATATATATATATATTGGAGAATATGTTATAATATTCTTCTGACGAAGATAGGGTGCTTCCGAAACCGGTAGAGTGTATATAAAATAAAAGTGGTCTACAATAAATCTATATGTGTTTTATTGTAATAAATAAATTCTGGCTGAAGGCATTGGCGGCTAAGACCTGGACAAATCTCACCACATCAACCCGGACACCCCTGCTAAGACACCAAACGTAGCTAACCACTTGGGGTGACCTGTGACGAAAGATAGAATGTAGATTTTAAGAAAGAATTTTCATAGGTAAGAAATATTAATACAAGAAATGAACTTTGTTACCAACGAAACACATTATGACGTCGATAGAAGGTTTTATTATTAAAAATCATCCACTTTCAGATCTTTGAATAAGAATATAACGAGCAATTAAAGGGGAATCCTCTTTTGGTATTGGTAGGCGTTAGACTTTCTTATTAAGTTCATTGAATGGATTTGAAGTCCCCCAATAAATTAAACGGATTCACGTGTTTAATGGAGTGTAAATGCACATCAATTTTAAAATGAAATATCCCGTTTTAATCTGCAGGATTCCAAATGAAATATTCAGTCGACCTGAACATTTCCGCGTATTATGAATATTGATAGTACCTAGGTATATAATTTTTAATTAACGCTGGTTTGCGAAGAAAACTTGGTGTTATTTTATTATTAATTTATACCTACCTTCTCCTTTTGCTAAATAAATAATAATATTTTAATTCAATAGTGGAATATATATTATTATACTACTGTTAAAAATATATTTTTATTTATGTCCCGATTTTTTCCAAGATTTATATTTAAAAATTTTAAGCTTCTTATATTATTATATTATCGCTAATTGTCGCTAGTAAAAAAGCTGTCAAATAAAACACGAGCAGTCCACAATGGAGTCCTGGTACCTACCCTGATTTCTAGCAGTGAGGCATGGAACTGGCAGAGGAAGAATGAAAGTAAACTGAATGCTGTTGAGATGAGAACCCTGAGGGGGATGTGTGGTAAAACAATGTATGATCGTGTGAGAAATGTGGATATCCGCAAATAATGTAATGATGATGTAAGCATAATGAGTAAGATTAAGATAGGGACCCTCATATGGTTTAGGCATTTGCGCGAATGACAGAAGAAAATAGTGTGAGAAGAATATATGACGCAAATGAAAGAAAAAGTCGGGGACGCCAGAGGAAGACTGAGTTGGGCCATGTCAAAAGTCAGAATAATAGAAGAGTATGTATGAATGTGAGTGGGTTAAAGAGTGTGAGCCAAGACCGAGTTGTTTGGCGGTCCGTCCTCTCTGCCTACCCCTGCGGGGAAACGTTGTAATGGTTAGTTAGTTAGCTAATTGTCATTTTTAAGCTATATAGAATGATCGGAAAACAACTGCACATAGAACATGATTGCGCAGAGCTATGCATTTCAGACAAAAAACTTAGCAAATTTCTTAACGTCAGAACTCACCGTTTGAAAACTTTTGTTGCTCTAGCATACAGCTGTTTTGCTCAATGTGTGATTTTGAATCTTCTGATAAGTAGGTAAATCCGTTTTTACGCATAACATCTGATTTGCTTTGTCAAAGTGTGCCAATTGGATAAACGATAATTTGGATAAGACGGCCTTCGTGGTCCAATCGTAAGACTTTCGAAAAACAATCCGAAGGTCGCTGGTTTAAATCAAATTTCATTAGTACCTATTATTTCACAAATAATTAATTCAAAATAATATAATAACAGCAAATAAATATATTAGGTATATTTGTAGCACGTTCCAGAGCGCAAGATTGACCACCACTCAGAATTGAAATTTTGCTTGAAATGGATTTAGCCATGTTTGGTCATCAGATCTGAAAAGTCAGATACTTTCCCACCACTACCTTGAACCTCACAATATACCCAATTGCGAATGTCATACTCACACTGGTTCCAGACGAGAGCAGTTGAAACTCTTCTGGGGTATTCATATATTTAATAACTAGCTGGGTTACCCGGCTTCGCTCAGGACAATAAGATAGTGTTCTGGAATGTTGCACAATGATGTTCCCGATTTCCTATTCCTGATCATTTCACGACATACTCCGCCACTCCTTCCACAACTTTCTACAGCTCTATGGAACCTTCTAGAACTTTCCGGAAGACTGTTCTATAAATTTCAAGAGGGCGAAACTTTTAGCCCTTATATTATTAAAAGCAGGCCCTTTAGGTAAAAACGGATACCCTTATTCCCTAGGGGGGATAGAGATCTACCACACCATATAACTCCCTTGATCGAACCGGGACTCGTTTCTGATTTTTTGCGAGCTGCACATTTTTTTGGACTTTCTTTTATAATATATGCCATATTCAAATAAATAAAATGTTACTCCTTACATGTCCTTTCCCGTGCGTTCCCCTCCAGCGTTCCACTTCCACCTTCCCCACCACCGCTCTCCCGCTCCCCCGTCCCGCCAACCCTCCTGGCACTGCATTTCTTGACTCCTCTCCCGCCCGGCCCGTAGCCGAAACTTTTTTCTAATACTAACAATTTTAAACTCGTGATATCTTTCTAATTAAATATCCGAATTGAAAAATTCAAAAAGTTAAATAAAGGTATTAAAGCTGTCTTAAATATAAAGTAATTTATTTTGATAAGGATTAAAACCAAGATACAAATAAAGAGCCTTCTCAAGAGGCGACATTTAAATTAAATTTTTAAAGTAAAAGAATACTTATTGTGGCATAACCATAATAGTTAGACATGTGCTGTTCCGACTTTTTTTGTAAATAATGATGTGTTCTATAAAGTCGTAGTACATTATTTTATTCTATCATCAATAGTTTTCGCGATTTAAAGAATATTTTAGGTAATTTTTTTACACCCTGGGTTACATTATTGAAGTTTTAGTAAGGATGCATATATTTAAAAAAAATATAATATAGCCTATGTCACCCAGGGATAGAGTAGCTTCCCAACAGCGAAAGAATTTTTCAAATCGGTTCAGTAGTTTCGGAGCCTATTCGATGCAAACAAACACACAAACAAACAAACAAACAAATATTACCTCTTTATATAGTGTAGTAGATAGTAGATATTATCTTTTTAAATATATTTAATAATGTTATTTTTTAAAGTTCCAATGGATACCAATGAAGAAAATATATTTATCATTTCATTAAATTAGGTACAAATTTCTAAATAACTTACAAATACATTTGTACAAGTGTCTTATGATCCTAATGCCATGTTCTGATATTTTGAGAAACATTGCAGATTACCTACTAAAGTTAATCTTCCTTTAATATTCTTTACGGTCAAATACTTCACATTTCAGCCCGCTTACTGCTTTCCACTTTTATTGCACCGTAATTGTCACTTAACCGCATTCTTCGGAAGGTCCGTTCGTGATTCTTTAGCCGAGCTTTTGCTTCGACGCTGCACGGGAACGTCTGTAGGAGTACGGTAGCGTCGATGGCGTCCGAAGCGTCGGGACGCTTCCGTGACTAGCGTCTACGTGACGGGAATGCCGACGGAAAAGCCTGACGCGTCGGCAAACGCTGTTAAGTAATTATTTAATGGGACGGAGTAGACGCGATCGGAATATTCATGGACTTAAGACTCCTGCGATTTCTGCCCTCTGATAACTCGGATTGGACGGAATTTTAAATCTCAATTTCGTCGAACAATTTTTTTTAATCATTATAAAACGAACCCGCTACTACGAATATAGTTTGTCAACATTGGAAAGCGAACATTAAATAACAGTTATCCATTCTATTTGTAGTGTAAAGTTGTCGCTGAAATGTTTTTAAATTTTAAATATTTTTTTTGCTTTTCATTTTAAATAAGGCATACGCAACGAATAAGGAATTGGATTCAGAAGGGCCATTAATACTATAAATGGTAGTTAATATTATTAAAAATAGTTAATATTATTAATAGTAGTAACTATTATTAATAGTAGTAACTATTATTAATATTAGTTAATATTATTAATGTTAGTTAATTTTTCAACAGTATTATCTTCTTTTCACAGTATTATCTACTATTGTAAGTATTACTTTATGAATGGAAGTTAATAATTTTAATATTATTATTAGCAAGTAATATTTTTAAAATTATTTATTACTATTTATAGTATTTAATACGATTAAAAGCAGTTAATGTTATTAATAGTAGTTTTTATTATTAATAGTAGTTAATACTCTGATACAAAGATAATAATTTTAATATTAGTTAATTCTATTAATATTATTAATAATAATAGTTAATATTATTAAGAGTGGTTAATATTGTTAAAAGAAGTTAATATCATTAATAATATTATTAATCATTAATTTTAATAAAAGTAGTTACCAAATATAGTATTTAATACCGTTAAAAGCAGTTTTTATTTGTATTAGTTATTAATATGTCGAAAAGAGGTTATAACTATTAAAAGCATTAAAAATTAAAAGTAGTTAATATTATTAAAAGTAGTTATTACTATTAATAGTGTTTAATATTCTTTATAATATTCACTACTATTGATTGTAGTTAATATTATTAATTTGACCATTAATAAAATGAACTAACTGATTTCAGTAATATCATCATTACCCTGATTGGGTATGTCGTGAGGTTGAAGACAGTATGGAAAGGACGGAGATGGTTTAGATTATTTAGTACCTACCTAGCTTTTCAGGTTTGGCCATTTAACACGAATAAAACCATTTAATATTTCGATTCGGATAGATGATCATTTACAACGGCGATATTGTACAACTCCGCCGAAAATAGCGTTGCCAAATAAATGACATGATGATTTTCAGTAATCTTTTAAAAATACATCAACGGGGTTACATAAACCCTTTTCTGTATCAACTCGAATCTATCCTTCTTAAACCCACAAACTAAGTTTAGTTAAAAGTAAATATAACCAATGTAACCATACAAGACCATTGTCAGAACTGTATTGTCATATGAATGTGAGACGCTGACACTGACCCCAAAGATGGCTGAAATGCTGGATACTTTTGAAAGAAAAGTGTTGAGAAGAATATGTAATATTTGGACCCGTGAAAGAGGGGGAACAGTGGCGCAACCAGCACTACAAAGAACGGTATGAAATACATTAGGCCCCTAGCATATCAGCCCATATGAGATTCAAAGAGAAAAGTGGGAAGACGAGGTAAGAAGGGATGCAGCACAGCTTCTCCAGGTAAAAAAACTGGAAGTCAGCCGCTGAGGACAGGAGGAGTTGGAGGCGAATGTTGCAGGAGGCCAAAGCTAGATATGGGCTGTAGCGCCATCGAAGAAGAAAAAGATGTGTCAAATATTTATCATCGCGACTCACGACTAACTTTTATGTTTAAAGTAAAATATTATCTTTCGTACTCCCTGGGGATGTTGACGCTAAATGTTTATGTCGTTCCCTCGCGCGGTACAAACAATTATATGCCGGGGAAATCAAGTAAGTACCTGTCCACGAATTAACAAGTTGGTAGCTTTTTAATTGCCTTTCACACTAAAATGACGTTTCCGTGGAACTGAACATGAAATCGTTAACTAAATTCACGACTGGTAGTTTAATGGAGTATCGTTCTTATCATCAAACTTAAAATGTAACTGAAAGTGGGAATGGATGTACTTAAATGTTATAAACTTAAACTCGTATTAATTAATAATGCCGCGAATGAGGACGAGCTTTACTTTTAAGACGTTAAACGCAAATACGCTTCTAGTAGACTAATTAATAACTTTTGTGAAAAATCTGATGTATTTCAAACGATATAAAATATGCACTTTTTCTGACCGAAATTTCGAAGACACCGCAATTTCTTTTCTGCTCGCTATGTTATTTCCATTATGAGCCGTATAGTTTTGATTTTATTTACACGAGGATATAATAAATACACGGTGTCTAGAAACACAAAGCACAAGAAAACTGGTGAATCTACCACTCGATCAGTGCATTTGGTTTTTTGAAGCAAAACTTCTTGTGCAGTTGCCCCTTTCACTCGTTTTTCGGGAGAGTAAGAACAACAGTTATGTAAAATACTTATTGTTCAAATTTCTCTGCAAAACGGGTTTCCTCTTACGGAAAATCGAATAAGTCACCACTGTAATAGGGTGCCACTACTGGCTTTCGACTCCAATTGTGATTAACCCTACCTAGCTGATTTACTTTTCTAAGCTTCTACCTCGTAGTTTAAATCTCGTAGCTCCTGTCTCGTAGCCACGCTCATAATTCTACCCTTATGTCCTACTGATCACACCACTAGGTATGATGGCCTGACTCAACCCTCCTTTCGGTTTATTTCTACCTCAGGCTCGTGATTTCTAAACCCCTATACCTTATAATCTAGCTAAACCTACCCTATCTTCTTAAATCCCTGCGATTTTCTCACAGTAATCAAGATTTAAGATTTTTGTTCACATTATTTCTATAATCTGCGTTGTGTAATTTTTTTGTTTTAGATTTTACATCTGTTTGCATACTTAATATGCACACATATGTAGAGAAGATAATGTATTACGTGTGGTAACCCATAGATTCTTTTAGAGAAAGGGTGAGAATTTTCCGATCAATTTATTTATTATTATTTTAGAATATTTAACCGAGTTTGATAAACTACCCCCGCCCTAAACCTTGTGTCTATTTGATTTCCATAGGAATTTAGTGTGTTTATTTAATTCTTCCTATCACCGCTGATACATCGATAACATAAACAACAGTTAATAAATTAAACATTTCAAGAAAGCAAACCTTACCTTAGGATGATCGAACTCGAAGGTCCAGTTTTCTCAATTGAAGTCCTTGTCTGCAACTTCTCCTAACATAATGTGTTTGTAGTCATAGTTAGTGCTTTTGGTTAGTATTCGCAACATTGTTGAAAGAGCAGGAATGGAGGGATATGGGGAGGGGATAATATGTTTGCTTAAAAAGTCGGCACCTCCACTAACCAAGTGAAAACCGATGAACAACAATTTCAAACCGGATTCTCCCAAGTACGTTTGCTAAGCTTATCCTTAAGTCCGAGTTTTACTCTCTTCGACGAGCGTCTCTTGTTACGAAAGGGACTCTTCACGCCAGATGGGGGAATACCAAGTCTTCATGCCGTTTTTCTGCCTCACTCCGACTTCCATCTCCGCCGGATTGAATTTAACTCTACTGAGTCTAGAAGGGGTATTTCATGTCTTCCCTTATCATGCCTCTATCCGTTAAATGTGGCGTAAGCTTGTGACGGGCAGATCCTTCCTCCCACGTAACCGACCCAGCGTTACATTCCACCTCTGACTAGCTGACATAAAACTCACCTCGTGAACCTTATGTTTGCTTTCAGGTTCGACAAGACTCACGGTATGCAAATAACCTGTGGCTTTAATGCCGCGTCAGCGTACTGTCCGCATACGTCCTTCCTCTTCCCCGCATGCCCACCTCGACAATACCGCCACAAGATCAAAGCCGTCCGTTCGAGAAAGGTTGACACTTACATTTCCAGATGGCTCATACCTACATACAGAAGCCTTGAAGTTTACGTTCGAAGACAAGTTAGGATTCAGGACTGTATGAGTATTTGAACACCAGTGTTGTTTAAATGAGGTCACTAGCTCCCCGTGTGTTAGGTATTTAGGATAATGGGTATTTATGGGTTCTTGGATACCTACTTCCTATAAGAAAGATTTAAAAATGAGATAAATCAAGTCGACATTGAATCAATGACCTCCTGAATAATTGTGATGTGCTCTCTTAGAGTTTGAAGCTAGTCGCAGTACTTTACTTTGCGAAATTTTTGCATGCTGAATCAATGCTACCTATTGGCGATCGCTCTAGTAAAATCAAGTCGTTTAGAATTGAGTGAATTTAACGTCAATGTCGCCTTCACATATTGACCGCAGATTTCATCTCAAGCTATAATTGATAAACTTGTCCCTGACGTTAAGTTTTGTTTTGTTTATTCGTTAATGAATTTAGGTGACTGGGTCAATGGATGGCCTTGAACTCAAATCGAAATTTTTGTACACTATCGAAGGTCATATAACCATACCCTAATCGTGCTAGTGAAAAGAAACAATAGGTATTTATCTTACAAATACGCTAAGATACCAAAATTGGTTTAGTGATGCGTTTCTATCTAATTATGTGTTAAGTATTTGTTTAGCAACATTTCATTCCGTATGGGAGGTGTGACATGCGAATGCTAATAAATTGGTTAGTTATTTATTTACCCTTTCTTGGCGTTACGTCCATCAGTGTCAGGATATCCACAGGAACCTGTAAAAGCTTAAATATTGTAAGGACTCACCAAGCTCTAATGTCTTAATTTCAGCTCCACCG
Organism: Limnephilus lunatus; assembly: GCA_917563855.2. Lineage (NCBI taxonomy): Eukaryota > Metazoa > Arthropoda > Insecta > Trichoptera > Limnephilidae > Limnephilus > Limnephilus lunatus. Next base: position 56,479,947 of record OU830599.1, read on the forward strand.
GGTTACTATCATCGGCGAGAAACTTATTAGAGCATCCATACTACCTGTGTAACTACTCATCTCCTTCCTTTCTCCTTTGAATAGATCTCTGATGTAAAAATCCTCACGTTTTCCTTTAATATCTGCCGTTATTATTGAAGAAGAACGATCCTATCTAATTATGTTAAGTATTTTCCAGATTTCGGATCAATTATTATTATTGCGTTGTCACCTAACGATAATTAATATCTCGTAATAAAATTTCCAACTTTCGACCTAAACGTAAATTTTTTTATTTAATGAAACTTATTAGACTGTAATTTTCTTTATATAACCTCGGACTAAATAACTCTATTTTAACCTTCATAGTACAAATTTAAAGCAATTCAAACACACTATATTAAACTCCTCCCGCATTGAATTTGTAATTAATTAATTAATTATTAGATTTTATTGAATCGGAAATTATTGCAAACACTGATTTTAGATTTATTATAAGATCATACACCCCTTTAAATTGCACGATTAACCCTATCCGGACACTTCACTCCCTGTTTTATCAAAGTATAAACTGATTGTAGACTCTATTTTTCCACTGTATTTTTAAAGTATAAAACTGACTCTAGACTCTATTAATTAATCACCAGGGTAATTCTCACAACATGCGCGACGTTTTAACCAACCTTGCCAGTTGTCGAAGGACCCCTTTTTTATTTTAATGATAAGTTGAATTTATAAATAGATATATTATTATTCAATGCTGTTATAAAATTCTTTAAACACTGTTGTTTCTTTTTAAATTCGCTACACTATATAAACTTTTTATTTTAATGACAAGTTGAATTTATAAATAAATATATTATTATTCACTGCTGTTATAAAATTCTATAAACACTGTTGATTTTCTTTAAATTCGCTACACTATATAAACTTTTTTATTTTAATGACAAGTTGAATTTATAATTAAATATATTATTATTCACTGCTGTTATAAAATTCTCTAAACACTGTTGATTTTCTTTAAATTCGCTACACTATATAAACCTTTTATTTTAATGACAAGTTGAATTTATAATTAAATATATTATTATTCACTGCTGTTATAAAATTCTTTAAACACTGTTGTTTCTTTTTAAATTCGCTACACTATATAAACCTTTTATTTTAATGACAAGTTGAATTTATAATTAAATATATTATTATTCACTGCTGTTATAAAATTCTTTAAACACTGTTGTTTCTTTTTAAATTCGCTACACTATATAAACTTTTTATTTTAATGACAAGTTGAATTTATTGTAAAACTATATAAAACACTTTATTTAATTTTCAACACTCCACAGATTTAATCACGACCGTAATTTTTATAAGTCCCAGAATTCCCACTCCGAATTTTTCTAAGTCTCAAAATTTTACAACACTTAAGAAATTTTCAACTAATAACCGTTTTAGACGCTACGTCACGTAACTTCCACGTTTTAACCCGACGATTGGTCCCCGACGACTCCTTCCCGACAACTCACACCGAAAACTGATCCCGATTCTTCTAAGTCCTAGGTTTTATATGTACCTCCAGGATTAGAACATCTTAATTACGCGTTCATTGATTTTCTAATTCAAACTCTAACAACTCGAGATTTCATATATCAATTCTGTTATATTCGTATCAACGTGTTAAGTCCGGCCCCTTTGATTTTAGAAATCTTCCGTCTCTTACGTAAATTGTTCCAGTGTCGAACCTACCATTATGTCAAATTTTGCCCCGTCGTTCCTTTGTCTTCAGGTCTTACAAATTTAACTAAAATATCATGATTTTCGTGTCCTTTTTTCTCTCAATATATAATAGGTACGTCTTCAATAAACTGTATGTAATTCTCAATTTGGTTTATCGTTACCAGAACACGAACAAACTCATGTCGAAATCTTCATTACGCATTTTCCAATTTTCATTTCCCTAAATTTCCCCACATTTTCATGTTTCCTATATGAATCAATTCAATTTTAAGCTGTATTGTCTCTACTTATAACGTTTTGAGTTTTTCCCATTTCCTTATCTGAGTTTTCCGGTTATGTCGGTTTTCCGTTCTCTCCCCCCACTCCTAACCCAATGATCCCTTATTGAAATTTGACGTCTGCCTTTTTGCCGTGATTCCATCTCCCGCTAAAACCCTTTTTTCCTTTTTTGATATATTATTTATGGTGTTTTCCGGCCCACTAACTATTCCTATCCTGGGATATCTGTCAAGTTAACTACTTCGATCAAATTCCGCCCAATTTTCCATCTCTCTCTTGTTCAAAATCCCATAAACTGCAAGCCCTGACGTGTGTATACATTACGATTTCTACATACTTGGCGATAAATCCATTTTAATGTGTTTATAATTAAATTTTACGGAAATTCTATAATCTAAATACTAGGTAAGAGCAATGTTAATTTTTATGACCCTTTTTAATGGATAATGGGCCTTAAATAAACAAAAGGCATGTTCGAATATTCCTTGTTTATATCAACAATATACATGTGGGGTCGACAACCTTTTTTTACATCAATTGCCTCAGCAATTTGTTCTATCGTCTATAGTATTTTCTCATAGCAAATGACGTAAAAACGATCCCTTCCTTTGAATTAATCTAACGTAATATAACTAGAATAACCATCCTATTTCAAATATATAACGATATCTATTTAAACTCGTCTGAAAACGCAAAATTAAGTCGAAATCTTATATTGTTCAATAAATACTTCCGTTTAAATGTCCGTTTTTTTTATTAGATTTTCTTTTCAAATCGTTTTCCCTGACCGTATTGCTTCATTTAAAAGTGACATTCCTAATTTCCATCGTTTTTCTTTCTTTTAAATATCAAACGTACGTTTTCCTCTGAATCTGGCCTCCTTTTGTTCTTCACGTTCTCGTTATGCAATTGAGTATCCCTACAGTAGCTTTTCCCACGTTTTCCAGGTCTTTTCTTTAATCTTCCGTTCATTATATTTCCTTGCTATTTTATTGCATCATTTTTTCAACATAATATGGATTTATTTGTTCGTTAACTGCGGTTGTCGATTCCTCTGTTGCACTCAATATTTACCTTTAAAATTAGGGTCATTGTACCAAATGCACCGAACGTGGGATTGTGTTTATCTTAAAGCGTATTGATCTCTCGGGTTGATGATGATTTTTACCCCATAAATCTCAGACTAATGGTCTAGTCCAAAGTCCATCTCTTTGTCTTGAAAAAAGGTAACCTCCCCCTTCTCTGATTGGTAGATCAATCTTAAGTGTTTATAATTGGATCCCTCTGTGTTCTATTTATCAAAACTTGACATTAATTTAATAATTATAGATCTCTGCAGTCTCCATGGCCCAATCAAACTTAATCAGCTAGATGTCGCTAGTGTGTTGATTTCGTTATAATTCTGAATTATTATTTATTCATTCGTAAGGTGGAAGCTACTATATTTTCGTATCCACTGCGATTCATCACAGCCCCCCTATAGTTATAATTCCAGCGGTAAACACGCCTCCTAGTGTTAGTTGATGGAATTAAAACTAAACATAGGCGATCTAATTTTCTACAATTTTCTTTAAGTCTTCTTTATTCTTATTTGCATTTTTTTTTTTTTTGAAATTCTAACTGGTTGCGCGCCCCTACCTTTCACTATTTCATATCGTAGAATCCTGTTCGGTGTTCCTCTGAGCTGAAACCATTTTTCAATTTACTCTTGTCTACCCAATGGCCTATTTAAGTCGGCTAACTTACGTCAGTTGCTGTCCCTACTCTTTGTCCTACCCCCCTAAGATTCTTACCCCTATACCTTCCCCCCTATGACCCTTACTCCCTCTTCTTCATCGAGACGGTTTCCAACCTTTGATTTTCCTTATTCATATATTTTTTTTTTTTTTTTTTTTTTCGCGATTCTAGAATTCCACACGAATTTTTCTCGCAGGAACGTTTTAATGGCAACAATGCGCATATGAACATACACGTATTACACATATATGCACACATACACACCCTTTTTTTTTTTTGAATGGGATCAACTTTTATGTAATCTCTTCATATGCTGTTCTTATTTATCTTTTATCTGAGGTTTATTTGATCTATGTTGTATGTTTACTCATCCGAATGCACTCCATAACGTTTACTATCTCATTTTTTTTTTTTTCGCACCGGCTGTGTTTGTTTATTTATTTATTTGCACGTATACACAATTGTATAATGTACCTAAACCCCGTTTTAAACAAGCCCCCCCCTCCTAAATTCGTATGCGTTTTAAACCACTCCGCTTATTTGTTCTTTATTGCAAATCGGAAATAAACCGGTCACCCGAGAAATATGCCAACCCTCAGTAAGGCTAAATTTCTAATTTATTCAGCTGACATCTATGTAATGGTGTATCTAAAGGTCCAATCCACCCCTGTTAAATGTTTGAATGCAACGATTTGAAAAGCTCACTTTTATGTTTTATGTGTAATATTTTATTTTATTTTTATCCGTCCTTTGCTTTGTATGTTATGTTGATTTTATTTATTTTTATGTCGCCGTGTCAAAAGAAGTATTTATTTATAAAATCCTTCAACTCGAAGGAACCAATAATACCCTCGACCACTATTAACATAAACAACGTCATTTGATTAACTATCTAAGTATCTCTTTATTATTTAAAGTAATATCTCGAGATGTTCCAATGCGAACATAACAAAGATTTATCTATTCTGTTACGAACATATTTATCAGTAAGACCACTTATGTTTGTGGCAACACAACCATACCCTCGCGACGGTGTCTATTCAATCGCTTGTTTACATTCGGGCTTCAGTCAATGAACCAATTTGAATGATAATATCATTAATCACCGAAGGAATGCGCTTTTATTTATATAACGGCTTTTTTTTTTTTCCAATACGCACCACCCTTCTAAATCTGGGTCAACATTCCTAGGCGTTATGTGATTTATGATTTTTATCTGGTATAAGGCACGTTTTTCACTTTTCGTTTTAAAATATTTGGTTTTTGAGTTATTATTTTTTTTTCCGACTGTTTTATTTAATGGTACGTTTTTTTTTTTTTCACTTGTTTCACGTTTAATGAAGATGTTTTAATGGCACGTTTTTCACTTTTCGTTTAAATTATTTTTTTGATTTATTGTTATATTTCTACTGTATAATTTAATGATGCGAATTTTTTATTCCACTTGTTTTATGTAATCTGAAGTTGTTTTAATGGCACGTTTTTCACTTTTCGTTTAAAATATTCACTTTTTTTTTTTCCCATTTAATTATAATTTCATTTATTTGTTCATTCTATTTTATTTTTATAATATCTCAGAATTCTCTCAACTTGTAACCTTTACTCTCCTGGTCACGCGGCAACAGTTGTAATGAGGTGCCACTACTGGCTTTCGACTCCAATTGTGATTAACCCTACCTAGCTGATTTACTTTTCTAAGCTTCTACCTCGTAGTTTAAATCTCGTAGCTCCTGTCTCGTAGCCACGCTCATAATTCTACCCTTATGTCCTACTGATCACACCACTAGGTATGATGGCCTGACTCAACCCTCCTTTCGGTTTATTTCTACCTCAGGCTCGTGATTTCTAAACCCCTATACCTTATAATCTAGCTAAACCTACCCTATCTTCTTAAATCCCTGCGATTTTCTCACAGTAATCAAGATTTAAGATTTTTGTTCACATTATTTCTATAATCTGCGTTGTGTAATTTTTTTGTTTTAGATTTTACATCTGTTTGCATACTTAATATGCACACATATGTAGAGAAGATAATGTATTACGTGTGGTAACCCATAGATTCTTTTAGAGAAAGGGTGAGAATTTTCCGATCAATTTATTTATTATTATTTTAGAATATTTAACCGAGTTTGATAAACTACCCCCGCCCTAAACCTTGTGTCTATTTGATTTCCATAGGAATTTAGTGTGTTTATTTAATTCTTCCTATCACCGCTGATACATCGATAACATAAACAACAGTTAATAAATTAAACATTTCAAGAAAGCAAACCTTACCTTAGGATGATCGAACTCGAAGGTCCAGTTTTCTCAATTGAAGTCCTTGTCTGCAACTTCTCCTAACATAATGTGTTTGTAGTCATAGTTAGTGCTTTTGGTTAGTATTCGCAACATTGTTGAAAGAGCAGGAATGGAGGGATATGGGGAGGGGATAATATGTTTGCTTAAAAAGTCGGCACCTCCACTAACCAAGTGAAAACCGATGAACAACAATTTCAAACCGGATTCTCCCAAGTACGTTTGCTAAGCTTATCCTTAAGTCCGAGTTTTACTCTCTTCGACGAGCGTCTCTTGTTACGAAAGGGACTCTTCACGCCAGATGGGGGAATACCAAGTCTTCATGCCGTTTTTCTGCCTCACTCCGACTTCCATCTCCGCCGGATTGAATTTAACTCTACTGAGTCTAGAAGGGGTATTTCATGTCTTCCCTTATCATGCCTCTATCCGTTAAATGTGGCGTAAGCTTGTGACGGGCAGATCCTTCCTCCCACGTAACCGACCCAGCGTTACATTCCACCTCTGACTAGCTGACATAAAACTCACCTCGTGAACCTTATGTTTGCTTTCAGGTTCGACAAGACTCACGGTATGCAAATAACCTGTGGCTTTAATGCCGCGTCAGCGTACTGTCCGCATACGTCCTTCCTCTTCCCCGCATGCCCACCTCGACAATACCGCCACAAGATCAAAGCCGTCCGTTCGAGAAAGGTTGACACTTACATTTCCAGATGGCTCATACCTACATACAGAAGCCTTGAAGTTTACGTTCGAAGACAAGTTAGGATTCAGGACTGTATGAGTATTTGAACACCAGTGTTGTTTAAATGAGGTCACTAGCTCCTCGTGTGTTAGGTATTTAGGATAATGGGTATTTATGGGTTCTTGGATACCTACTTCCTATAAGAAAGATTTAAAAATGAGATAAATCAAGTCGACATTGAATCAATGACCTCCTGAATAATTGTGATGTGCTCTCTTAGAGTTTGAAGCTAGTCGCAGTACTTTACTTTGCGAAATTTTTGCATGCTGAATCAATGCTACCTATTGGCGATCGCTCTAGTAAAATCAAGTCGTTTAGAATTGAGTGAATTTAACGTCAATGTCGCCTTCACATATTGACCGCAGATTTCATCTCAAGCTATAATTGATAAACTTGTCCCTGACGTTAAGTTTTGTTTTGTTTATTCGTTAATGAATTTAGGTGACTGGGTCAATGGATGGCCTTGAACTCAAATCGAAATTTTTGTACACTATCGAAGGTCATATAACCATACCCTAATCGTGCTAGTGAAAAGAAACAATAGGTATTTATCTTACAAATACGCTAAGATACCAAAATTGGTTTAGTGATGCGTTTCTATCTAATTATGTGTTAAGTATTTGTTTAGCAACATTTCATTCCGTATGGGAGGTGTGACATGCGAATGCTAATAAATTGGTTAGTTATTTATTTACCCTTTCTTGGCGTTACGTCCATCAGTGTCAGGATATCCACAGGAACCTGTAAAAGCTTAAATATTGTAAGGACTCACCAAGCTCTAATGTCTTAATTTCAGCTCCACCGGGTTACTATCATCGGCGAGAAACTTATTAGAGCATCCATACTACCTGTGTAACTACTCATCTCCTTCCTTTCTCCTTTGAATAGATCTCTGATGTAAAAATCCTCACGTTTTCCTTTAATATCTGCCGTTATTATTGAAGAAGAACGATCCTATCTAATTATGTTAAGTATTTTCCAGATTTCGGATCAATTATTATTATTGCGTTGTCACCTAACGATAATTAATATCTCGTAATAAAATTTCCAACTTTCGACCTAAACGTAAATTTTTTTATTTAATGAAACTTATTAGACTGTAATTTTCTTTATATAACCTCGGACTAAATAACTCTATTTTAACCTTCATAGTACAAATTTAAAGCAATTCAAACACACTATATTAAACTCCTCCCGCATTGAATTTGTAATTAATTAATTAATTATTAGATTTTATTGAATCGGAAATTATTGCAAACACTGATTTTAGATTTATTATAAGATCATACACCCCGTTAAATTGCACGATTAACCCTATCCGGACACTTCACTCCCTGTTTTATCAAAGTATAAACTGATTGTAGACTCTATTTTTCCACTGTATTTTTAAAGTATAAAACTGACTCTAGACTCTATTAATTAATCACCAGGGTAATTCTCACAACATGCGCGACGTTTTAACCAACCTTGCCAGTTGTCGAAGGACCCCTTTTTTATTTTAATGATAAGTTGAATTTATAAATAGATATATTATTATTCAATGCTGTTATAAAATTCTTTAAACACTGTTGTTTCTTTTTAAATTCGCTACACTATATAAACTTTTTATTTTAATGACAAGTTGAATTTATAAATAAATATATTATTATTCACTGCTGTTATAAAATTCTATAAACACTGTTGATTTTCTTTAAATTCGCTACACTATATAAACTTTTTTATTTTAATGACAAGTTGAATTTATAATTAAATATATTATTATTCACTGCTGTTATAAAATTCTCTAAACACTGTTGATTTTCTTTAAATTCGCTACACTATATAAACCTTTTATTTTAATGACAAGTTGAATTTATAATTAAATATATTATTATTCACTGCTGTTATAAAATTCTTTAAACACTGTTGTTTCTTTTTAAATTCGCTACACTATATAAACCTTTTATTTTAATGACAAGTTGAATTTATAATTAAATATATTATTATTCACTGCTGTTATAAAATTCTTTAAACACTGTTGTTTCTTTTTAAATTCGCTACACTATATAAACTTTTTATTTTAATGACAAGTTGAATTTATTGTAAAACTATATAAAACACTTTATTTAATTTTCAACACTCCACAGATTTAATCACGACCGTAATTTTTATAAGTCCCAGAATTCCCACTCCGAATTTTTCTAAGTCTCAAAATTTTACAACACTTAAGAAATTTTCAACTAATAACCGTTTTAGACGCTACGTCACGTAACTTCCACGTTTTAACCCGACGATTGGTCCCCGACGACTCCTTCCCGACAACTCACACCGAAAACTGATCCCGATTCTTCTAAGTCCTAGGTTTTATATGTACCTCCAGGATTAGAACATCTTAATTACGCGTTCATTGATTTTCTAATTCAAACTCTAACAACTCGAGATTTCATATATCAATTCTGTTATATTCGTATCAACGTGTTAAGTCCGGCCCCTTTGATTTTAGAAATCTTCCGTCTCTTACGTAAATTGTTCCAGTGTCGAACCTACCATTATGTCAAATTTTGCCCCGTCGTTCCTTTGTCTTCAGGTCTTACAAATTTAACTAAAATATCATGATTTTCGTGTCCTTTTTTCTCTCAATATATAATAGGTACGTCTTCAATAAACTGTATGTAATTCTCAATTTGGTTTATCGTTACCAGAACACGAACAAACTCATGTCGAAATCTTCATTACGCATTTTCCAATTTTCATTTCCCTAAATTTCCCCACATTTTCATGTTTCCTATATGAATCAATTCAATTTTAAGCTGTATTGTCTCTACTTATAACGTTTTGAGTTTTTCCCATTTCCTTATCTGAGTTTTCCGGTTATGTCGGTTTTCCGTTCTCTCCCCCCACTCCTAACCCAATGATCCCTTATTGAAATTTGACGTCTGCCTTTTTGCCGTGATTCCATCTCCCGCTAAAACCCTTTTTTCCTTTTTTGATATATTATTTATGGTGTTTTCCGGCCCACTAACTATTCCTATCCTGGGATATCTGTCAAGTTAACTACTTCGATCAAATTCCGCCCAATTTTCCATCTCTCTCTTGTTCAAAATCCCATAAACTGCAAGCCCTGACGTGTGTATACATTACGATTTCTACATACTTGGCGATAAATCCATTTTAATGTGTTTATAATTAAATTTTACGGAAATTCTATAATCTAAATACTAGGTAAGAGCAATGTTAATTTTTATGACCCTTTTTAATGGATAATGGGCCTTAAATAAACAAAAGGCATGTTCGAATATTCCTTGTTTATATCAACAATATACATGTGGGGTCGACAACCTTTTTTTACATCAATTGCCTCAGCAATTTGTTCTATCGTCTATAGTATTTTCTCATAGCAAATGACGTAAAAACGATCCCTTCCTTTGAATTAATCTAACGTAATATAACTAGAATAACCATCCTATTTCAAATATATAACGATATCTATTTAAACTCGTCTGAAAACGCAAAATTAAGTCGAAATCTTATATTGTTCAATAAATACTTCCGTTTAAATGTCCGTTTTTTTTATTAGATTTTCTTTTCAAATCGTTTTCCCTGACCGTATTGCTTCATTTAAAAGTGACATTCCTAATTTCCATCGTTTTTCTTTCTTTTAAATATCAAACGTACGTTTTCCTCTGAATCTGGCCTCCTTTTGTTCTTCACGTTCTCGTTATGCAATTGAGTATCCCTACAGTAGCTTTTCCCACGTTTTCCAGGTCTTTTCTTTAATCTTCCGTTCATTATATTTCCTTGCTATTTTATTGCATCATTTTTTCAACATAATATGGATTTATTTGTTCGTTAACTGCGGTTGTCGATTCCTCTGTTGCACTCAATATTTACCTTTAAAATTAGGGTCATTGTACCAAATGCACCGAACGTGGGATTGTGTTTATCTTAAAGCGTATTGATCTCTCGGGTTGATGATGATTTTTACCCCATAAATCTCAGACTAATGGTCTAGTCCAAAGTCCATCTCTTTGTCTTGAAAAAAGGTAACCTCCCCCTTCTCTGATTGGTAGATCAATCTTAAGTGTTTATAATTGGATCCCTCTGTGTTCTATTTATCAAAACTTGACATTAATTTAATAATTATAGATCTCTGCAGTCTCCATGGCCCAATCAAACTTAATCAGCTAGATGTCGCTAGTGTGTTGATTTCGTTATAATTCTGAATTATTATTTATTCATTCGTAAGGTGGAAGCTACTATATTTTCGTATCCACTGCGATTCATCACACCACCAACAACTTAAGAGGCCGCTATCCGAATTTCTACCGATTTATTGCAAACCTCCCTTCAACATTTGAAGTTTTTAAGCTCTTAAAAAAATATATGTTATTTTTGAAGATTATATCTATACATTCCCCATGCCGAAACGAAAATTATATGAAATTCCCTCGATAGAAAAAAATCGCAAAGTATGCTCCAAATTTTTTTTATTTTCAAGTGTTTCCGTTATTTTACAAGATATAGGTATGGAAAAAATCACAGTGTTTCAATAAATACTGTTTTAGACAGCCCCCAAGAGATTTTTGCTATATTTTAAACGAGTAGTGTTTTATTAAAGATTTTCGCAATTTTTGCATCGATTTTGGCGCTGTAAATGTTAGCGCTCTCCTCTAACATTCGTAATTTCGTATCTCTCCATCTTTTTCTTTTTGGGGCCGGTAACGGAGCCTTAAGTATCACCTGAGGTTAAACTACAAATATAAAAATCAAAATATTGCTTATATGTATTAAAATGAGTTTGTTTTTATTTTTTTTAAATGAATACCGCACTAGAGTCTGATTCAGATCTAGTCACCAAACTCGCCTAAAGCCAATTTAAACACCGTTTCAATTCGGAATGGTGGTCTTACACCAGGGTAATACTGAGAGTATCTGCCACTCTGGAACGTGCTGCAAATATACTACATATTATTTTAAATGAATAAATTGTGCAACAACACAAATTAATTAAATAAAATTTATTTGTCACGCCGGGATTCGATCCCGCGACCTTCGGAGTGCGTGTCAAAAGCCTAACCACTGGACCACGCCGGCCGTCGTACGTGAGATGTTTGGTAGTGAGCATTTTTATTGTGAAAACAAACGTTTATTTTTTTAATTAACATTCCTGCTGTATCACAAATTTTCAAATTAATAATGTTTTGATATCCCTGCGCATTTCGCTGGCGTAGAAATTAACACGGTTTTATGGTTTCAAGTATGATTTAGTGACACAATTCTTGGAGAAAATTGTGGAATAATAGCGCTCTTTAAATGCTAAAGAATTCACGTTTTCTTTCTTCGCTCGGAGTAAGCGAATTTTCTTGCTAAACGTTGCTAAAAATAATAATACAAAGATATTGCAATGCTTTGTCCTTTGCTGGAATATTCCAAAGGAAAAATTCTTTATCAGCAATTTTGTTTTTTTTTTTTTTTTTAGCGTAAAAATTTTATTCAATTTGTAATATATTCATATGAATGCTGCTCTGTTTGATGTATTTTTGTTTTTATTTTAAAAATAAATTTATTTAAATATATCCAAGTGAAAACAGGCAGAATTTATGAATATGAATTGTTTTTGACGAAGCTTGTGAAACTAAATGATAGTTATACCTATCAAAATGTAAATAAATTAAAAAAATAAACATTTCAGGGAAAAAAATGAATATACGTGTTGGAAAATTGGTCATTAGAAATTGAACATTGGTCGTGACACGAGAGAGAGGTGGACTGTAAATCAAAATTTTGCGAAAACAAGACAGTTGACTGCGTTTTTAACTTAATTATATGAAATGGCAAATGGAAGGAAAGTCCCTACCTTTTGATGGGTTAATCCGCTGTTTCTGGACCGATCTTGGTGATGGCTGCACCTCACTTCAATAACTGCACAACTTGGTCACAATTACAGACACTTTGGGGTTCATTAGTTAGTATTTTATGCGATTAATAGCGAGATTTCAATGGCGAAATTTTTTGCGAAAAGTTGCGAATTTTCAACTAGGTAATTAATAAAGTAGGTAATTTTAAATTTAGGTTCCAATATTGTAGATGAGTTTCACGTATGTATGAAAACATTTTAAATCAAATTTGACGATAAAGAAAAAAAGAAAAATTGAAAAATCATCAGTAAATGCATTCCTAGATGTAAACGAACCTTTTTTCTGGTTTTTCGTTTAAGAGTTATAAAAATTATCTTCAAAATAATTAAATGAATTTTACATTTTTTTAATACTGGTAGGTATTCAATCAAACACGTAGTTTGTTTTTCGTATCTAAATTACGGATGCCATTGATTACCAAAAGGTAACACATAGGAAACACATAGAGAAAAATCTCCCGAAAATAGAAAAGGATTTAAGTTAGAGTTTCAGTTGCGACCTAATTCCTTTTTTTCTGTGTCCGTTGCATATTTTCATTAAGAATAATGTATTTTTTTGGTATTTTTCATGTCATATTAGTATCATGTCATATTAGTATCATAAATTAATATATATTTTTCTCCGAACATGAAAATGTGCACTATATACCATCGTACTTTTTTAAAACTTTAGTTTGACAAACGAGGCCCTGAGGAAGAAGAATTCCTTCTGGATTTATGTCATCTTTGGGGATGCTGTGTTTATGGTATTTTTAGATAAAGGAAGGCGAAGAAGTACTGGAAATAAAAAAAATATGAGGGATGGGGATTCTGGTGGTAAATGTGTCCATGAGTGACATACGTATTAATACATCCCTTCTACTGCGGTGCAAGGCGATAGGTCGAGGGAGACAGGCTGGAGAGTTAAAAAAATACTCCCTCAACCATTGTCTCCCTATCCGGCCCGCCACGCAGTAAGACCTGCCGTATCTGTCGCTAAGACCTAGACAAACCTCACTTCATATCCGCCTCCCAAACTAAACAAGGTGTTTTGAAAGAAACATTAATAAACTATAGGTAGATAATCTAAATTATGGGGTTACTGATGAGAACTCCAGGGGTCAAATGAAATCCGTTATACGTCACCTGCTTCATATAATATATACCCTTTCCGACGGTATCGACATGTATCCCATTATCCTTAAGGACTTTACCTTTCATACGACCCAAATCCTGTTCTACTAAGCAGATTGTCCGCACCATTGCGCCTCTATGGTCCACCCTTTCCTCCCTTTAAGGGTGAGGGGGGAGAGGTCGTGAAATTGAAACGACAAAAGAAAAAGGGAAGAAAGACTCTATGAACAAAATTACGTTATTCTATAAAGTTTGATGAGGTACCCACGAAACTTTGTCAAGTATGAATATTACGTTTCAAAAATATTCTTCATATTTGAAGAGCTTAATTATAGTCTGAGTTGTGCGGTAAAATGGATCCACTCCGTAGAAAGGGCAGAACCTTTAGAGCGAGAAATAATTGTTGTACCCAATTTCTCATTATATTTTATGAAGAAGTTATATCAACGAGTATGCTAGCACCACATATCTACTTACTGATTATTTGTAGAGGTACCAAAATGATTTTTAACAGACAAAATTTATATAATTTTTTTTAATTCAAGTAAAACATCACATTGTATTATTTAATCATTGAAGAGTAATTCATCCTAGACCTGTAGAAAATTCAATTGATGTCACACATTAAAATTAAAATTAATATATTTATCCAAGACACTATCTAGATTGCATTTAGTTCGGGTTGAATCTCGCAATTATACATAATAATAGCAACCTATAAAAATATGCGTTAAGAAAATGTTGGTAGTTCTTAGTCGAAGTATGATGCAGTTAATTAAGACCGAAGGAAATAGGGTTGAATTAGTTTAGTGGTAGAGCAAAGCCTCGGCAAGACTGAGGTCCTGGGTTCAATTCCTAGATGTGTCCGAAACTTTTTCTGATCTTTCAGTTTCAAATTATTGTTTGAGAGTCGCTTATATTTTCTTCAATGATTAAAATTCTCTACCCGTTTCATAGCAGTAGACTTGTTCATCTCGCTTTGTCTTTTACTCATCGGTAACGCCTCGCTTGCGCTCGATCTCGCATTTATTTTTGTGTCCCACTAAAAGAACGCATGGTCCACGAGCGAGAGCAGACATACATAGCCAATAAAATTCCAAGCAACAACTGCGTCATACAATAGTGAAGAGAGTAGCACTGGGGTGCTCTCTCTTCGGGTAAAACCTTGTTGAAAGCTTAGATCAGACGTTAAAAGTAACAAAGCCCAGGCTTTAAGAATCTTCTACAAATGTTCGGGACCTAAAAGGCTATTATAAGCCGTATTAAAAATAATACGCTTTATATTATGTATTTCACTTTACTCGTAACTTATTGTGTACATACAAATGATCATACTTCGAGAAATTATCTAGTGTTATGTCTTGCTATTATGCTGTATGGTTGTGAAACATGGGCCTTGAAAATAAATACCGTGAACAGGTTAGAGGCTTTCGAAATGTGGCTTCACCCGAGAATGCTCAAGGTCCCATGGACCGACATGATCACCAACACAGAAATTCTCTGGCGGGCTAGAGCAGATAGAGAACGGCTTACATTAATTAAAATCGAGAAAATTTCATATCTGGGTCATATACTTCGAGGGGAGAATTGCTCCATTTAATATTGAAAGGCAAGATAGAGGGTCGCCGAGGACCTGGTAGGAGACAAATTTCTTGGCTGCGAAATGTACAAGAGTGGACCGGCATTAGAAGTGTGGAGGAGCTATTCCAGGCAGCGCAAGACAGAGAGACCTTTTCATGAGTGATCGCCAACATCGGGGGGACCTGATAGGGCACACGAAGAAGAAGAAGGAGCTCTTAACTGTAGTTCTGTAAATAGTAGACCTCGCGTCCAGAAAAGTACCTTTCTAATTTTCTCTTATTTAATAAATCAAAATTTCATCTCAAACCATAAAATTAAATACCTACCTACCTCATTTTTAACCATACACATTACGTAAAAATTAAAAAAATCTTAAATCAAGGATTATACAATTTGTCCAAGGAAAACGTCACTATCTCAAGGCAATTATTTTAAAAAAAAAATTTCAGGCATTAAAATAAGTATTAATCGTATCAATATTAATGAAAAAATGCGAATAAGAAAGTCCAAATCAACATGACGATTTCACATTTGAAAAAAAGAATCTTTGTTGACCCATTATCAAAATTAACCATCTTTTCAAAGTTAGACAACAAACTACTAGTCAACGTAAGGCTTGATTGAATTATAAAGTGGATGCAGCAAATTTTAGTAACAAAAACGGAACACAAAAAAAATTACAATCAGATGAAATCCCATACTGACGAGTTAAAACTTGACTTGTCGTGCTACGCTAACAGCCACGTCTAGACAATAACTGTGTCCTATGACAGTTAAGGAGAAACCAAATAAACAAAAAACTTCAGCTATTGAAGTTATCAGGCACAATTTGAAATGTACCTACCTAGCACTGAAAACAGCGAATATTTTTACTAGTGGAAGTTCAGTTGCCTGAGTGTGATGTATTAGAAGAATTATCTAGATCTGAATGTAAAATATATAAAGAATATATCGTCGTAAAAAAAAATTATATGTCAAACATTATCGTTCCTATTGTCGGAACAATGAAAAAAACACGATCTGTTGAACAGTAAGAACAAGGCTTAAGGAGAATCCGGGAGGGTTTCCTGATATCATTAAATTCATCCTATCGTTAACGAAGGTAGTTCCGTTAAGGGTAAATGTCTAGCGACTGGGGGACTGGACACTGGGCAGTATCTCTGTATCATTGGGTGTAATGGCGACCGTGTTCAGGGAAGGAAAATTACATTCTCCCAGATTTTTACTTAAATGTGGGGAATTCCTCTACAAATGAGATCATGTCGGGTGTTGTTTTTATTTATTTTCGTGAAGACGAAGGTAAAATTTTGGTTTTTTATTATAAAATAAGATCAAATCACGAAAGTATACAGTATCCCAACTTGAACACAGTTTTTTTAGGCATAAAATCTTTATGCTAAAACAGCAAAAAATATCGAATGATGAGTTGTGACGTCTTGGAAACTTCGAAATTGGCACGGATTTTTATGTGGAATTTATAGGAAATACATCTTTTTTTTAGCGCATATCGAACTCATGATCTATATTTAACTTTGAAACATCCAGTTGGTTTTGACGGCCTTCGTGGTTGAGGGGTAAGGCTCTAGACTAGCAAACCGACGGTCGCGGTTAAATCCCGGCGTGCGCAACAAATTGTACTTGATTGATTTGTATTATTTCACAATTTAATAATTTAAAATAACATTACGTTAAGAATTGAAACGGTGCTTGAATTCGACCACCATATAACTAGCCACTAGGGTGGTCGAAAAATCCACAAATTATGTAACCATCAAAGCAATGAATAAAGAAATATAATTCAAAATATGGTTTCAGCCGTGTTTGATGACCAGGTCGGAATTGCCATTTACTTTACCACCTTTCCTTTCCCATCTGCTTCCCCTCCCCACCACTAGTTTAGTTTAATTTTTCATTTTTTTCCATTCAATGCAGAACCTTTATGGTAATCTTATAAAAATGGCTGATGTTTATTTTATTATATTTTTATTTTATTTTATTTGGAAAACCAACAGTAACAATTATTTAAAATAAATATATTTAAATATTTTTGAAAAATTATCTTTTCACTGACGTTTATTAATTATTTAGTTTGTTTAAAGAAAAATAGTTAAATTAGGTTATGTGGATGGGATGGTGGAAGGGAGGGGAAAGGGATGGATCTATTCTGTGTAAATAGTAGTATGTATGTGTCATCATCATCATCACTCTTAAATAATAATAATAACATAGTATTTATATAGCGCAGTTTTGTGATATTTCACTTCAATTGCGCAAAATACCCCTCTTGGCTCTAGAACCCCTGGTGGGTCTTGGCCTCCTCAAGAGTCTTCCTCCACTCATCACGGTTTTGTGCCAGGTCTCTTCAGTTTACAATCTCCAAGATGGATAAATCTTTAAGGACGTTGTCGCTCCATCTTAAATATGGTCTTCCCAGGCTCCATCGCCCTGTCGGTCTTTAGTTCAGTAGGGACTTTGGTGCTTGATGCTCAGTCATTCTCTCTACATCTACATGGCCCAGCCACCGAAGTCTTCCCAGTTTTATAAATTTTGTGACGTTTAGATCCTTAAACAGAGTATATAAGTATGTTTGTGTAAATGTTATTTATTCATTTTAGGTTTGAAAATGTTAGGTACTGTGTTAAATAAGTCGAATTCACTGAATGAAATTTTAAAGATGTGTGCAGTGCGGTGAATGAATTATTTTGTTTAGGGTTAGTGTTGCATTGCGGAATGTTTAATGCGTGGTTTAGTCTGGTTTGTCTGATGGGTACTCTTAGTTGAATTCTTTCTAGTAATCCCGGGCAATCTATCATAGAGGTAGCTATTTTTTGTAAAAATAGTACGTCTACCAATTTTTAATCTAAGTAGGTTAGTATATTACTACATACACAAAATCCTTATCATTATCCCTTTACTAGTTCGGTAGAGAGAATCCATTGCTTATGGGCCTCCAGGCGTAGTAATCCGGGACACTATAATAAGATTAGTCATAATACATTAATTAGTTTTAAGTTAACTCGCAACATGATGTAGGTACTCCCTCTGATAAACAATCTTTCAATTATATTATTATACTGATTTTTACTGTAATTGCATTTGATTTTATTAACTTTAATCCCTGTAGGTATTTATATTAAATTTGCATTTCTCACATTGTTTCAGTATTTCTTAGATGTTTTAATATAAAATTCTTTACCTGTCGCGTCGTTTCGTTGTTCATTGCACTAAATAGTTTGTCATGGTATTCTGCGCTCTAACGCTTTATTAACATTATTTTGAATCTAGTTGAAGTCTTGACAGAGTTTTTTAAAATAATATTTATAATTAAAATTATATTCTATTAGAATAAGTTAACAATAAAAATCTTAACGAAAATATGAAAGAGAACAAGACACAGAAAAACAGAAAAAGACAATGGTTGCAACTGGGACTCGAACCCAGACCTCTCCGTCTAACCGGGACGAGCGTTATCCCAGTTGCAACCATTGTCTTTTTCTGTTTTTCTGTGTCTTGTTCTCTTTCATATTTTCGTTAAGATTATTATTGTTAACTTATTCTAATATAATATATATCACTGATGGGAATAACCTTCAAAAAAAGTATAAAAATAAAGTTTTTCTTATAAAAATTGAAAATTATATTCTCCTTATTTTTACGCAAAATTTACAAAATATACAAAATTGGAAGTACAAAAATTCTTCTTTTTTTCCTTCTTCTTTTGTTTTGTAGGTCAAATGTGCAAAATTTCATCAATCTCGGAATAAAATTGTTGATTTGTTAAAAACACAACCCATAACTGGACAATCTCTTCTTTATATGTATTATTATATAGGGCAGAGGTTCCCAAAGTGGGTGCCGTGGCACCCTGGGGTGCCGCGGTAAGAGGTCAGGGGTGCCGCGAGGCGCCCCTGATGTCTCTACTAAAAATCAAAATTGACATGAACGAATACAAAAATTTTATGGAATGGAAAATCACCCGCGTGGCCTGTCCGCACTCTGGGAATGGATTGGGTGGGAGGCACAGGAGTGGGGATACGGTTGTGGTGCTGCGCTTGCAGCGGCCGCGTGCCGCATTCACTTGTAGTTTTTTCATTCAAGATTTCATCATTCAGGAAAAAACTACAAGTGTGGAAGAGAAAAATGGGTGATGATGGAGGCAAAGATTGTTTTCCAATATTGCAACAGCACATGGCCCATAGCGGAGTTAAGGTTTCAAATAACTTGCTGACCCTTTTCACAGAGCACCTATCACAGTTAACTGACTGGTTTGCCAAGTACTTCGAAGAAGACCAAGTGGAGAAGTTTGTATGGATCCAAGATCCATTCCATGCCCAAGCTCCCCAAGATTTTACTACGCAGGAAGAAGATTTAATTGACCTCTCGACCGACAGCAGCCTAAAAATGAAATACGCTTGTTCGGATTTAGACGGAGTTTCGGATATCAGTCAGAAATCAGTATCCGATTTAAAGTGGAAAAGCTGTAAAATAAATTAGAAGTAGCTGTATCAAGCCTTCTATTAAGTTTTCCTTTCAATAAATGCACTTATTCATTAGTTGTTATTATTCAGAGGAGTAGGTAAAAAAATTGATCCTCCGTTCTGAGGGAAGGGGGTGGCTAGAGAATTGTGCTCTTAAGGCGGTCCCGAGTCTACCACAGATAGACATTATATGACAGGGGTGCCGTGAGGAGAAAATTCAAATTTTCTAAGGGTGCCGCGACTTGAAAAAGTTTGGGAACCCCTGATATAGGGTCTTAAGGGATTACTTAACCAGTGATTCCTGATATTATTTGGAGTCAAATATTTAAATGAAATTTTGGTCTACTGTGATTGTTCGGTTTTAAAGAACCGAACAATTTTTTTTTCTTCCACATGTTATCACTGGTCACATAGCCGAAAACTGCCCACTGAATTTTTACCTTTCAAGTTGAAACAAAAACATCAATAATATCACCGGAGACCAAAATTTCATTAAAATTTTTACTCAAAATAATGTCAGGAATCACTGGTTTCAGTAAGTCAAGAACGTCCCTTAACATCCTGCATAATTATAATAGAAAACACATTTGCATTATCTTACCTTCTCTGAATTGCAGGTAAAACAAATACTTAACTTTTATCTGCAAATAAAGTGTAAAAATATCATGAAAATTATTTATATACGACACTTTCTGATGTGTTCAAAATACGTTCCGTTTGATGCAATATACTTGTCGACACGTATTTTCCACTATTCAAAACAATTTCTACTCGTTAAATTTGTTGTCTTTTAACGTAGGTATATTGATTTGCAAATCGTTTTCCATAGGGTTCACCTCGTATCGTGATTGATCTAACGTGTAGGTATATACCTACGTTAATTTCATATTTTTTCTACCAAGAAATTAGGTGCCTACACGTTTATCACAATGTTTTTAGTCGTTTAATATTATTTAATTTTAGAAAATGCTTTTTATTCCATTATAATTTATTTTTTATATTTCATAATAAATTTGCATTTATTTTTTTTTATTTTAATACAAACATAAAATAATTATAAAAAAGAATCATTACATTAAATATAATAATATATTATGAAGTAAAAAGTAATAATGGCGGTTATTAGGTACAGTGTTTCGTTGACACCTCACTAGGAGAACTAGTGCTGAGGTGTCACGTGTTTTGTGTTACTGAAACATTATGTTTGATTATATGTATTGGTGTATTCTCTGTGAATTCTTTCATTGATGACTTGATAACAGAGTTTTAGTGTAACACTTAGTTTGTTGGAGATCTGGTTATTATTGTTAAGACCGTTAGGGAATATGTAAATTGGATTTGGAGAGATTAACGGTCGCAGCTTTAGTATGGGACTTAAAGAACAATATTAATTATTGTCTTTTATGGATTTTCTAGCGGGTCAAACATTAGTTATGCTCTCACAAAGGCAATAATTTCTGAAAAAATCAATACGTATCATTAATAAGACATAATCAGCCACTCTCTATAGTCCAGTCACTTAAAGCTAAAAAAAGAGTCAACCTTGAAATTAAACAGAAAAAGCTGGAAATATTTTTAATGTTTTATTTTAGCATTTAAATGTTATTTCAAAAGTAATATAAGGTCACGTGTGAGCGTCTATAGATATTCAGGGTCAAAGGTCACGAAAATCAGGTTTTTGAAAATATCTTGCTTCCTTTACCTCAAATCGTATTTGCATTAATAATAAAAGTTATATAGGATTATTTTGGATTTATCGGACCAGTTAGGATTTCATCAGAGCCGAAACCTCTGATATGAAAATATCTGGAGTCGGTAAAATATTTTTCCATTATGTTTCTGGTGGATTGACGTATTGTTTTGTATTAATTATACTTATATAGTGCACTCACATTGCGTGAATTTACTAGATAATAATTTGTGGAAAAGTGTGTGGAAGGGTTTAGTTTTTCATTTGGGAAAGATTTAACCCAGACATAAAATCTGGAGCACCGTTAAAAAGATTATCTATAAATTTTGTATTAAATAAGTTTTTATACGCTTAACAGTTTTTAAGATAGAGCGCTCAGCCATACATGCCATAGCGCAAGGTCAATCGCAAATCCTAGTTCATAGTAAGTTTTTTTAAACTTAAGGCGCCGCATCTCCGTTAAAAAATAAGTAGATGCAGAGATTTGTAATTACGAATGTTGGAGAGAATGCGCTTATATCTAAGACGGTCAAATTGAAGCGAAAATTGTGAAATGTTTAACAAAACACGACTCCTTTAAAATAGAGCCAAAATCTCTTAGGGTCTGTCTGAAACAGCAACTGTGAATTTTTTCATACATATAACTTGTATAAGTTACAATAGCGTGTTATTCAAGGTGGACATTTTCAATTCCGAACTTACCACATATAAGGGGTACGTAAAAGAGTATTTCTCCGATATTTTATGAATATTTTATGTGTCTATGTTTCTTATGTTTCTATCGTTTATACTTATAATTCTGTTACTATTTAATTTATATGTACAACATGGCTTCTTACGGTTAAAAATGTATTGATATTTTTATGTTTTATGTAAATTTTAGTTTTATACAATCTTTGGTTTTACAAAATTTTTGGTCTCATACTTCTTTATTAAACATTCTTTATTTCTATTTTTTTTATATGCTGTTTAATCAGAAGTAAAGTCACAACGAGGAAATCCATAATTGGTTTTATTTTGGCAATACAAACTGGAAAAATGTAAACGGTTGATTTCCCGAAAATAAAATAAATAAATAAATAATAACTGAAACACGCGTGAAAATAATAATTTTTGAAGCAAACTTTGCGAGTTTTTTCTATCAAAGGAATTCATATAATTTGCGTTTGGCATGGAAAATGTATAGATATTATATTACAAAATAACATGTATTTTTTAAAAGAGATTTAAAACTTCAAATGCTTAAGAGCGCATAACCAGCCAGCGGACGAAAATCCACATTTCGTCGAAAGATGTTCTTACGATCGTACAGGGTGGTTCCAATGAGAAAGATAAGGTATTCTCCGTACCAGCTTTTTAAAATTATAACTCAATATCGATTTTACTTCATTCCAAAGTTGCTTTAATTTATACCTGCATCCAAAAATGCTGAAAGGCGTGACGATAAAACTATTAAAATCATGTACTTTTTGTAATTATTTTTTGATCATAAGTATTTATCATTTTTTAATAATGTCTTAGCAAAATTAGAATGTAAAAAAAATCTGAAATATATATGTCGGTAAGTGCGCAAATAAATGCACAAACGGACCAATTTTCGTCAAGAAACACATGTACTTATATATTTTTTAATAATTTTATTTAAACTAAAATTAAAATTCTGTTACATACGTTTACCAGATAATATATTGATTTATTTTACTGCATGATTATATGATTTGAAATGGGTGTTGTATAATACATGTACTTTTTTGAAAATTTAACAAATCCGCCAACGACCTATGGTATGACTTTATTATACTAAAAATTATGATTTTTTCTGAAAATTTAAAACATAAGTTTACTAGATTAAAGAACCATCTTTCAAAACCAATTTATAATTTTTTGTGGAAAAGAGTCAATACGTCTAAACACTGATTTAAAAATGACATATTTCTGGTGTTCTCTGGTAATACACTCTTAAGGGGGTATGCAAGAAATCGGTAGAAATTCGGGTAGCGGCAGCTTAATTATCCGTTAAATATTAGTTAATAACTCTTTAATATATTTTATTTATAAATATTACTTATAAATCAGATAGTCATTTACATAATATTACTTACCCTTTTCATATAAATAATAAAGTAATTAAGTGAATTATTTTTAATATATATTTTAGCAATACTCAACTTTGACATCTATTCTTATAAATGTAAAACCGAC
This sequence comes from Limnephilus lunatus, assembly GCA_917563855.2. NCBI lineage: Eukaryota > Metazoa > Arthropoda > Insecta > Trichoptera > Limnephilidae > Limnephilus > Limnephilus lunatus. The sequence goes on from OU830599.1 coordinate 56,503,676, forward strand.
AGTGATGAGGGTAGCAAAGGTAAAATCGTGCAATGCCCAGTGTTCTTAACTATAATGTTCTCCGCGTGCAAAGTTGTATCTTCCCCAAGCATAAACTTTCTAATAAAGTGAGTTTATCGGAAGTGACCTTCCAGGTAAGTATATTTTTGTATCTTTTTGTAAATAATAAATTTAGATAGAGCCTAAGACTTCATAATAAATTATAAAGCGCCCTTGAGGTGATTTTTCACGAACGGCGCTCTACAAAGTATTCAATTATTATTTAAATCTCATTAGAGATAATTGTATTTTAAGTAAGAAAGAAATTAAGTATTTTTGTTTTAAATGTGTCTCCCTTATCTCAGTTCTGTGCTTTGCACTACCACGTGTCGTGCATTAGTCTTGCAGACCTTGTTGACCTCGTCGACCTATGTACCCGTCATTAGGGCGGCCTTGAGAATTCTCTGTTTCTCGGGCGACACTGAAACGAAGGAGATTTGTCTAACCGTCCTGTGAGCGATGTGCCCGGCCTATTCCCCCTATTTGCTTTTTGTATATTCAATTACGTAGGATACTTTTGTTTGCTTCTTCAGGCATTCTTTTCTTTTACGAATCTGTTCGTGTGATGCCTAGCAAGCATCTTTCCATCCAAGGCTGCTTTTCTTTTAATTTAAGACCACTTTTGCATTTTTTTATGTGACTTTGTTTTGCATCTACATATATTAATTTGGTGAGTACGAACGAGATTTTTTAAATCAGGTATTCTATTTTTTAACAAACATTTCTTTGCTATAAAATACCCGTTTTGTTCATATTTACTAAAAAAAATTGTTTTTGTACTGCCATCTACAGTTTTTTGTTCAATGAATGACTTTACCACTAAATATCTCAAAATTGAACATACCTATTGTAATGTTCACACAAACAGTTCTCCAACTCGTCTTGGGAGGAGATTACTTCTTGGGAAAGAATAGAGTTCTTTTATATTAATCTGGGATTTATTTAATACTTCAATTAATGACTATTACAAGTAATGACGACGATTGTCGGCCTAACTAGAAGCTGGCTAAATGAGATCTGAATTGAATGAGCTCCTGCAGACTGCACCCCGGCCCTTGGCCCCCCTGGTAACAGCTCTTAGCACTGCCCTCTGTGACAAGCTTGTAAGCTTTTAAATATACCACATATATTGTAGGGCCTACTTTGTATGTATGGATGTTTTTTTTTCTTTTTTGACCGCAGAATTAAAAAAAAAATTGTTGTTATTTTTAAGTTAAACATTAGAAAGATAATATCATTTTTCTTAAATAAAGTAGGTTTTTATTCTGTATGTTTAAAAACTAAAGACATAATGATTAAAAACACAGTATAAGTTAGGTATTAACAAAGTATGGTAGATTATTTAATATAATATATGAATACAATGCGCCCTTTAAACGGCGCCATATATGTATATCATATGATTATTAAAAGAAAACATACATCGAACAGAGAGTTAACGAAGATTAAACAATTAACATAATTAAATATTCGTAGTATTTTCCAAAATTTTGATGAATTTATTATTAAAATCAATAACCTAATATTTTAACCAGACTGTATAATATTAACAGAGACATTTACAAATGATGAGTCACCAGCTTTTCAGCTTCCTAACTATACATACATCCCGACTAAAATAAATATCAATAAAAATAGTGGAATCGTAATATTCGTTCACACCAAATTCAGTATTGTCACGATTTTAGAACACCCAATATTACTGACTAACTGTATTCAGATCGAAATTAAACTTGATAAATATATTTATCACATTATTGCCATTTACAGAACACACGAATCAAATATTTCACATTTTATAACTCAACTAAAAAATATCTTACTACCGCTTAAAAATAAAACCTGTTTTATCGCGGGCGATTTTAATATTAACATTAACGAAAAATCCGAAAATATTTTCAAAAATGAGTACCTAAATTGTATGACTGAATTAGATTTTAAATCATGCATAAACAATAATACTAGAGAAGTACACGGACAAAAATCGTCTTGTTTAGATCATATTTGGGTAAACATAAAATTACAAAACCTATATAAAATTAAAACAATGGTTTGGCAAACGAATATTACTGACCACCACACTTGCTTATTATTGTATGAAAATGAAATGAAATCACAAATAAAGGCTCCAATTACTATTAAAAAAACAACAAATATTGCCACTTTAGAGGAAAAATTGAAAGCAGAAACTTGGTGTACTATATTACAATCTAACGATGTCGAAAAATGCTCAAATATGTTTGAAAAACAACTTATGGATCATATTGAAACCTCCACAACAGAGGTCTCATTATACACGAATTCAAAATTCAGACGTATAAAACCTTGGATCACTTGTGGCCTAATAAAATCTATTATAGAAAAAGAAAGGCTATATAAAAATACAATTAAAAATCCACACGATGAAAATGCTAAGATAGTTCTCAAAAAATATAGAAATAAATTAACAGCTTTAATTAAAAAAAGTAAAGACGGCTACTTTAAAAAAATGATCTCTACTTCAGGAAACAATCTGAAAGTTATTTGGAAAACGGTAAATTATGCAATTGAAAATAAGAAAAAAAAATAATTCTATAAAATATTTAAAACATGAAAATAATATCATAGATGTATCCAAAGACCCAAAACTAACAGCAAACATTTTTAATTCTTATTTCTCTAAAGTAGGAAATAATCTCGCTGAAAAAATCTCTAAATCTTCACACACACCAAAACCTATAACAACTAATACACAAAAACAAAATACGCTATCCACTTTTAAAAAAACTACTGAAACTGAAATACAACTTGTAATAGAAAGCATGAAAGACGGATCCTCTCCAGGTTTTGACCACATTTCTGTGAAAATTCTTAAAGCAATGAAAATGTATCTACTGAAACCACTAAACCACCTTATTAATCTCAGTATGACTAAAGGCATATTCCCAACAAATTATAAAAAATCTATAATATCCCCTATCTTTAAAACCGGCGACCCGCAAAATGTTTCAAATTATCGACCGATATCCCTAATATCGAATATAGCAAAAATATTTGAAAAGATTGTGAAAAAACGGGTTGTTGATTTTCTAGAGAACAATAAAATATTACATTCCAATCAATTCGGATTCTTAAAAACAAAAAGCACACAAGATGCAATAGCAAATGAAACATCATTTATATACTCGGCACTTGATGAAGGAAATAAATGCGCAGGAATATTCATAGACCTAAGAAAAGCATTCGATAGTATCTCACACGCAAAGCTTATCAAAAAACTGAAATTATATAACATTAACGATAAAGCCGTCCAATGGATAGAAAGTTATTTGAACAATCGTGCACAATTTGTTAAAATAAATGACCAAACTAGCGACCAAGAAACATCAAATTTTGGTATCCCACAGGGCACCGTGCTGAGACCAATATTGTTCATTTTGTATGTAAACGACATATTTATTCAACCATTGCATGGCCAAATTATCTCTTACGCCGATGATACAGTTCTTTTAATAAAAGAAAAAACATGGGAAAAAATTAATCTAAAAGCCACAGAAGACATAAATAATCTAAAAATATGGTTTGACAATAACCTCCTGTCGTTAAATAGTGATAAAACATATATCATTCCTTTCGAAATTAACACTAACATTGTACCTCCAAATCTTCAAATATTCTTACATAATCATTCTCTCGCACAACACGATACTAATCACTGCCGACAAAAATGTTCACTTCTGAAAATAGCGGATAAAATCACATATCTTGGAATAATTATAATAACTCCATCAAAAAGTATTTTAGAGAATGTCACACTAAAAATCACACTTATTTTTCTTCTTACTGAATACGTCTATGTTTGTATCTTTTAGTTTACGGGTCTGATTGCCATGTGTCTGTATTAAGTTATTAAGTGCACCTATATATTGAAATATATGACTATAGTAAATAGTAATTGTACATATATATATATGAAATGTATTAACTGTATTAACTGTACACGTGACTGTATTTGTACATGTATGAAAAAATGTAAACTCTTCTTCCATCCACAAGCTAATGCTTTTAATGGAAGACCAGTAATATTATAATATGTAGCAATTTTAAGATAAATAAATAAAAATAAATAAAAACAAATGCATTTTATGCGGAAACTTTACCGGTTTATATAATCCTGTAAATACGTTCATCAAAAATGTGCATAAAACTGTTTGTTTTTCAGATTAAATTTAAAAAAATAAAAATAAGAATAAAGTATGAACCAGGATGTTACCAAACTGTAAACAAAGATTTCGGAGTGTAAACTCTAAACAAAATACTAGTATAATGAAATGCATACAATTTAAACTATGTAACAAGGTTAACGTTTAGTTTAAACAAGGTATGCAGTATATATTCAGTTTAACAAGCTTATTTGACAAGACTATCAAGTACAGGAATAAAAAACATGTGTTCAGTTCACACGCGGTAGAAGTGAAACATTCAGCAAACTAAACTTCGAGAGAATGAGAGGAATAACAGGAGTAGGATAGTTATAGAGTTAATTTATTTTAATATTGTTATCAAGTTTAAAAATCATTTTACATTTTATTCTGCGAAGCACCGCACAAAGAGGAGGCTGATAGGCTACGAAGCACCGCACGAAGAGGACACCGATTAGTCTATCTTCTATCTCATTCTCTCGCACGCTAAATCCTATAGAGGCATGTATTTGTCTCAATTCCGTTTCACCGAGTTTCAAATCATATCGGTGCTAAAGAAGTTTTCACTTCAAAAAATTAAGTCAACATTATTTTGTGCCGAGCGTTTGGTCTTCGATAGGTGTTTCTTTTTAATATATAAAACAAAGTCGGGTTAGTTACACCATTTATAACTCAAGAACGGCTGGACCGATTTTTATAATCTTTGATTTGTTGGATTTGTGTTCGCCCCGAATAGCAGAACAGCTAATAAACTATCGAAAAAAATCACGAAAAACAAATATTATGAAGAAAAAAATCCTCATACATTATGTATGGAACCAGTTCTTATCTTTTGAAAGAGCTGTAGTAATATTGTGATAAATATTATATTAAATAGTGAGTGAATTCCAAAAATTCAAAAACGTCAAATGTCAATCACGCTGATTATTTTGCCTTTGTTCTTAAACATATAATGCTGCCTCTCTTTCTTACACACTGAATATTAGCTGTCGAAAATGAGACAAACGTTAAACGTGTGTCTGCACCCCTCCAAAGGAAAAATTCAATAATTATAATAAATCTCCCTCACACGTACAAAGAAAATGAAATGCAATTCCCGTAAGTAAGTTGAAAAGTAAGAAAATCTCAAAAAATATAATTCCGTACGCAACGTCTCTGACAAAAACAAAACACGGACAGTTGCGCTTCGATATTTGCTTTATTGTGTAATTTAATGAATTTAATACAGCTATAAGTTAACAAATCAGTTATTGATTCTGAGTCCGTACGAAGTTCGCCGGATCAGCTAGTAAAAAACTAAAACTACAGCAACTAAATTAGTTAAAAAAAGTTTCAAAATGCAAACTGTGACCTCCTGATGTAGCTTGGAGCGCTTTCCTAGTAATTCAACGTTAATTGAAAAGGGTATGTATACTATTTTCCGACTCCGCACCACAGAAATGGAAAAGAAATAGCTCTGGCATTATAGAATGGATGTTTGGTTCCGAAGGTTACGAGTGTTCCAAAGAAATTGGCATTCTATGACTTTTCCGTTTATCGGAAAATCGGTTTTACGTGGTTTCAATTAATTCGATTTAAAATTCTATCAATATTTTTGGCATTTGGATAGTTGTTCTTTTAAATGTGACTATTATATTACAGATCTACACACCAATCGCATTTGGTATCCTCACTCGTATAGATTTTGTACGTACAAAAAATGTGATAATTTTTAAAAGTAAATTTGTCCAACTGTATGTAGAGTTTAGAGTGCTAAGGTTTTTTTTTAAATTACCACCTCCACGTAGGAGTCTCCGAGGAAAATATTTTCGAGTGAACCGATGTCATCTTTGGGGATGCTGTGTGGTGGGTCTTTTAAAGGAAGGATGGGAAGGAAAGGGAAGGAGATTAGGGTAGAAATCTGAGGTCCCGGAGTGAAGGACGCGTGAATCAACCCTCCCACTGCTTGCATGCATCCACAACGGTGCATTGCAGTGGATTGAGAGAGTCCGGTTGAAGAAGTCAAAAGTTCTCCCGCAACCGGTCTCTTCCAATCCAGCCCGCCACGCAGACCTGGACAAACCTCACCGCATGAATCAAGAGACCCCTGCCAAGTCAGTAAACGCAGCAAACTATTTGGGGTGACCTATGGGAGAGCTGTTCGTTATCCAATTAATGGTTTCCGGGACGGTGATATCCACCCCCAAATTGAAAGTAAATTTAATTTGTGTATAGTTTATGGTTACTGAGGCAGAATTGTTAATTGGAAAGGTTAATTATAACGATATCTTGTTGATATGGTGTAAACGAGGAAAGAAATTAATAACATCCAGAAATGTAGAAAAAACACAATAATTCACCCATATACAATGTCTCGATGCTGAAGAATGTAAATGTGGGAATTGGGGGAATAATCGGGGACCATTTTTCTTATTCGATAATGCTCACCGGACGATCAACTATGAAAAAATGTATGCACATAAATATACGGTCCCGAAGAATAATGTTGGATGTGCGATTTTGAAATTTAGCAATTAGGCTGTTTAATGTTTCGTTTCTGCTTTATTCTTTTTGAGTTAAATAATTTTAGCATTAAAAAAATCATTTCATTTCGTGTAAAATTCAGACCTCTAAATCAACAAATGGGAATTTAAAAAGACCAACAGCTCGATTTTTTATTTAAAAGTACGTAGGTACAAAACATTTTTAACATTGATTTTCTCTAACGCATGATTCTTCAGAAACCGTGCTGTTACCTCCGCCCACCACGGGATATAGTTACAAAGACATTAAAGAATCGGAAGACTGGAAGATTAGAATTCCTTACAGTGGAATGATTTCCGTCATGAATTGTTTGTCCCAAATCCCGAGATCTTGATATAATTTATATTCTCGGACAGCCATGAAGGCCCTCATAAAATATTCCGCTCACAAAATGATTCCTCTATAATAATTCGAAACACATTTCCCCAAAAACTTCCGACGTGGATAAGGAAAAGAACGAATGCAAAAGTAGGTATAATAAAATATGTTCTAGGAGACGCAAAAAGATATATGTATTATAAAAGCACAAAAAGACAAGCCTAAAAAACTATTCCTTAGAAAACTACGGAATAATACGACAAAAACTTGGTTGATACCGCCAACCATTTAGGACAGATATCCGGTGGTTTTAAAGCATAGGTTCTCAACGTGGGCGATAACGCCCCCTTGGGGGCGTTTGAGACCTTCGGGGGGGCGGTAGAAGATCCAGAGACAATTGGGGGGCGTTTGGGATGGCACAGGGGGGCGTTGGCAAGTACAAAAATATGATCTAAAAAAGACAAACAAAACACTCTATTCACATACTAATAAAGCAAAGTAAACTTTAATATTGGTTAATTGTTGTTATTAAAAACCCATGTCAGAAGTTAAAAAGAAGATAAAGCAATATGGTGTGGATTATATTAAATACGGATTTATCGAAGATCCCACAAATCCACGCGATGAAGCCTTCTAGGTTTCAAGATCATTTTAATAAAATCCACCCGGATAAGAAAGACAAAGATGTGACATATTTTCAAGACATAAAAAAGAAGTACAAAATTCAGCCAACTAAATGAAAATAAATAATGACGATGATGGACTTCTAGCTTCGTACAATATCTCATTGTTGATTGCTAAAACAGGCAAACCACATACTATTGGGGAAGATTTAATTTTACCAGCAGTAAAAGAAGTAATTACCACTGCGCTCCATAAACCAGCTGCAGATATTATACGAAAAAATCCTTTGAGCGATAGTTCTGTGAAAAGACGAATTGATGAAATGGCTGAAAACACTGAAGAATCATTGTGCAATCATCTGCAGTCTTGTCGACTTTCAATTCAGCTGGATGAGTCCACTCTACCAACCAATGAAGCAATGCTATTGTCATACGTGAGGTTCATCAAAGATGAGAAAATATGTCAAGAACTATTGTTTGTTACAAATTTGGAAACAGATGCAAAAGGAGAAACCATATTTAATACACTGGAAAAGTTTTGTGACGAAAAGAAAATTCCTTTTAATAATACTGGGGTTTTGGATCCTTTTTCAAATGTCAACACAGCAGGATCATCCCAGTTAGAAGAATAACTAATAGAACTGACGACAAATGAGGAATTAAAAATTAATTTACCAGACTGGGTTTTGGATCCTTTTTCAAATCTCAACACAGCAGGATCATCCCAGTTAGAAGAAGAACTAATAGAACTGACAACAAATGAGGAATTAAAAATTAAATTTAAGAATGGCTACCAAGAATTTTGGCTGCAGAAGCCGATTTCGCAACTGTACCCTGGATTATGGTCGATAGTTCAACGATTTTTACTAGCATTCCCATCGTCCTATTTAGCTGAACGTGGATTCAGTGCTGTAGCAACGTTGGTAACCAAAAAGAAAAATAGGCTCCCTATTACTGATGCGGCGACTTACGTTTGTTTTTAAGTAAAGTCGAGCCTAATATAAACAAACTTCTTAAAACGCATCAAATTCTACCATCTGATTAGATAAGTTATAAATTCAATATCTTTTCAATATTAATAAAAATACTTCTCTACATAATTAAGTATGCGTTTTAATTGTTCTCATTAAAACAATCTTCTTCTCAGAAATATGATAGGACTCACAGCCTTTCTTACGATTGCGTAATATTACAGTGTAATTACACGTTTAAATATAATCGTGACAATAGCTGTTTCAGATTCGCGACTATTTTTTACATATTAGGTACCTAGTATGCAAAAAAATAAAAACGGACTTTCAGGAAACCTATCGCCCCTCCGACCCCCCCGACCCCCCCCCCCCCCCCCAAGATGGTATGTAAAAGTAAAAGCAGTTGGGGGGCGCTAGAAAAAAAAAATACTGTCAAGTGGGCGGTGGGCAAAAAAAGGTTGAGAATCTATGTTTTAAAGTAAAAAATAAAATACGACAAAACAACAGCGAATTTCTTCCCGCCAAGAAATTCCCCCCCCCCCCCTTCCCTCCTCCTACCTCCAACTCCCACCAACAACTTCCGGTAGATTTACAAACCGGAAATTTGGGACCCACCTTTTTTCCCGTCACAACTTTACTATTTCTACTGTAAATATAGTAACGTTTTTATTTGATAACATATTTCTATAAAAGTCGATTTGTTTTTATGCCGATATTCGGCTGTGGTTTTTTGGTGCGTAGTTGAAGAAGTTATGGAAGTAGGCAATTCAAGGAAAAAATATTACACAAGTTTACGTGTATTTCAAGAATATTTAGTTATTTTTCCTTTGTGTTTTTCTTTAAATGTTATATATTTTATACTTTAACCTAGTATCTACTTATTAATTATTCGATCGGTGCGTTTTGGTACACAGTAAATCGCATAAAAATATAAAAATTAGATTAATAATTAAAAAAAAAAGTTCTCTTACATTCCTTATGTTACGTAGAAACATTATTTGGACTTAGAATTAATTTACTTGAATAAAATGAAGAAAAAATCTAATTTTGATTTTGATTTTGATCGACGAAAAAAAGTTTTTTTTTAATGTGAATACCATACCCAAGTCAAATACCAAACGTCTGCAGCCAGTAAGATTCTAGCATCCCAATTGGGATATGCAGTGAACCTAAAGGTAGTGGCTATTCAGATTATGTATTTTATTTATTTATTATATTTATTATAAAACATTGATATTACATATTATTTATGTTATATATATATGATATTACATATTATAAAACATTGATATTCAGTTTGGGAGGCGGGAATGGGTACCGCCGACCCGGGATCTTTTATTGGATAGTCAACACCTCTGCCTTAGGTCACCCCAAGTGGTTCACTACATTTAGCAGGGGTGCCCGGGTTCATAGGGTGAGGTTTGTCTAGGTCTTGGAGGTGGATGACCAGGACACACTGAGCCCCAGATTCCTACCCACCCGTCAAACCCTTTTCCTTCTCAGAACTCTCCTCTCCTTCCTTTCCTAAAAAACCCTCCACACAGCATTCCCAAAGATGACATAGGCCCTGAGGGAAATTATTTTCCTCAGGGCTTTCTGTGTGGAGAGTAACAAAAAAATTACAGGAATTTTAATTATAAATAAAATACGGCTTGTGTGCAGGTTCTAGCATTTTTATTTAATTTGATAAGCACAATACATAAATTTTTGAATTAAGCTAAATTTTATTTAGCAAAATTTTATTTAAGCATAACGCATAGTAATTTTGTTGTTAAATTTTATTTAAGCATAACAAACATATAATCATTTTGTTGGTAAATTTAGCTAAATTTTGTTAATCTGAGCAGTGACCTTTTCATCAATAGAATCGATGATAAAAGAAGAAAATGTGTAATATTGTAAAAATATCTAATGATGAATAAACATTTTTATTGTTAATATAATCATTTTGTTGGTGAATTTAGCTAAATTTATTTAAACATAACACATAATAATTTGGTTTGTAAATTTAGCTAAATTTTATTCGTTTTAATTTTATTTAAGCATACCGCATAATCATTTTGTATATGTATCTATTATTATGTTTTCTTCTTCTATCGGAATTTGTTTGTAATTAAGGTACAGCATATATCATGATAATAATAATGTTTGGATGATTTATATAGCGCAATTTTTGTATGAAACCAACTCAAGGACGCTTTACAAATTCATTTATACATTATCCCATATATATTACAAGTAGCTTATAACTAAGATTGATAAAAATGACTTGTAACTAACTCATAGCTAGTGACTTAAAAGTATGCTTATTTTTATGAGAAATGAAATCCTGCTGAATAAATAAATATGTGTTAATACCACTATTCTTAGCTGGATTATCATTTTAATTAATTTTGTAGATATTTCAAATTCAAACACACCAGGGCGAGTCCATTTTTATAAAGTTTTTAATGTCTCCGGGCATAATTTATAAAATTACTATTTTTATTATTTTTTACCACTGACACCAATCTTGTTTACTTTAAATCACTCCGCGCAGGTTATAAAGGCCGATATCAATAAGTTCACGGTTCACATTTCAGCGCGTCAAACTAATGAGACAGCCCGGAGGCGGATGTCAGGCAGGTTGTACTTGTATTATACCTACAGAAAGCCGGGGATGTTGGCAGTGGGTCGAGGGCTGTAGCGCTGCAGTTCCGATGCAGCGCCCCCTGCAAGCGAACTGCAATTTTAAAGAGGAAATTTACTGTATTTTGTTTGAGGGTTAAAGTTATATTTGACATGTTAATAAAATTGCTTTAACCAGCTATTATAAGTTTGTACGAATAATGTGCAGTTGGTTTAGGAAGTTATTTCATCACTTTTATAAGGCTCTAACTCTAAACATGAAATGAGCTCTTACCTGAACAAAGACAAATAAATTCATCAGAATTCAAAGCGATACTCAAAATATTTGAACTCTGTAAAAATCACACTAAATAAATATCTACTTACTAAATTTGAAAATTTTATTAGAGACGTTTTAAAAAGTTATTCCTTAAATAAGGTTCCATGTCAACTCAGAATGAAGTTAACTCAACACCTCCTTGAAAAGACATTAAAAGCTATTTTTTAATTATTTTTTTCATCACTTTAAATGACTTTTCAAAGGATGTGTTGAATTGATATCATTCTAAGTTGTCCGGTCACCCTAAATAAAATAATCAATATCTATATAATATTTATGTTTGCTCTATTGAACGATTTGGAATCATTTCATTTTATTTTTTCGTTCTTTCCAGTTATTTCTCCAATCATCGTCACAGAATGTAAGGACGATAAAACTATTTACTAATACTATTTACGCAATGATACGTAAATACCATCTTCGTGAAAAGATCATTTTTTTAAAGATCTTTTTGCAATAATGAATTCTTAGAATATTAGACTTTTGAAGCAGTGTCCATTTCAATGAAATTTCCCAAAGCAGTGCATACAATATAATATTATTAAGACAGTATTTATCTTTTCAATATCGTGTCAATAGATTTTTTGTTATATTTGTTTACGCCGTCTTGTCTCTCTTCTTGGCACACAGTTCTTGCATCGATAGCTTCGTACAGATGTGTGGCACTGCTTCGATAGTTTCGTACAGGTGGGTGGCACTACTTCGATAACTTCGCAAAGATGGGTGGCACAGCTTCGATAGCTTCGTACAGATGGGTGACACTACTTCGATAGCTTCGTACAGATGGCTGGCCCTATTTCGATAGCTTCATACAAATAGGTGGCACTACTTCGATTGTTTCGTACATATGGGTAACACTACTTCGATAGCTTCGTACAGATGGATGGCAATACTTCGATAGCTTCATATAAATGGGTGGCACTACTTCGATAGTTTCGTATAGATGGCTGGCCCTACTTCTATAGTTTCGTACAGATGGGTGGCACTACGCATGAAAGGCACGAATGCACTACTATGGTCAGGATTGATTTCAAACACTTTATTTGGTCCTTTCAACTGATTAATTATTTATTTATTTGCTAGATGCTAGTGGCTCACGTGCGTTGTGCGAAGCTATTCACATTCATACATACCAAGTTTTCTTTTATCCAGTCTCTTGACTAAATTATTTGAGTCATTTGGTCATGCCATGCCTTCCTCGTAATAATAATGAGAAGATTAGTCTTAATCTTTAAGTAGTAAAGTAGGTACTGTTTTAGCCCCATTTGGTCGATCCCACGTGCATTTTATCTGTTGGGTAAGATTAGTTGAACAGGGGAAACAGTTTAATTTTCGATTAAATTTTTACATTTTCATAATCTGTGTTTCCAAAACACTGCTAAATTGTTTCATGAAATTTCTTTGTCATATTTTATAGACGACTCTGCAATCCGTCTATGTAATCATAGCATCTTCAATCAGGACACGGCGTGAATGCAAGCCTTAACATGACTCATATACATTTCATATCATTCGGGACGATACAAATTAATTCAAGTAACGGATTGCACATCCCAAACCATTCTATCTACTAGAATAGCACCCATAAATCTGCGCCTACGCTCAAACATAGGAAGGGGTACAACAACTATGGATATCGAGCCCAAATTAGTAAATCTACATCAATTTTAAAATTAATGTTATTCTATATATTAAACGTCCATAGGACGTTAACAAACATGTATATTTTACAAACAATAATAAGGTAAAATAGGAGTTGGTACATTAGTTAGTTAAACATTACAGAAATAATATTAGAAATTTAAAATTACAGAAATAATTAATAATAAAAAATAGCAGCAACACAGAACTACATATCAGCAACACAAAAGTACATTTATATATATATCAGCAACACAGAAGTACATATCAGTACACAGAAGTAAAATTACGTAAGTAAATATCAGCAACAGAATCAGAACAATGGTAGTTTTAGAAAAGAATATATTAGATATAAGATGTAAAATTTATAATAAAATAAAATTTAAAAAAAAAATACGGAAATACATATCATTACACAGAAGAAAAAATAAAGATCGCGTGGCGAGCCGGATCGAGAGAGACTGTTTGAGGGAGACCTATTGAACTCTCCAGCCGGACTCTCTCAACCCATCGCCTAGCACCGCAGTGGGAGGGATGGATTCGTACGTCCGTCACTCCTGGACACATTGAACCCCCAGATTCCTACCCACCCCTCATACCTTTTCCTTCCTATAACTTCCTTTCCCTAAAAAAAACCGTCCACACTGCATCCCTCAAGATGACACATGCCCTGAGGTGAATTATTTTTTTCAGTGACTCCCGTGAGGAGCTAATAAAAAAAATATGCATTATTTGAATTAATAAACAATACTCGTCATTAGACTCGTCGCCACTCTGTGCAGTAATGGGAAGATATTGAACTATTTATTTTCTACCCTACTGTATTAATTCCTATTGACAAACTATTAAAGATTTGAGATATTAGAGCTAGAAACATTTTACTTTTCTAAAGCACTGTCATTTTATATAATATTTAAAAAGATTGTGCCTGTCCAATTATAAAAAAAATCTGAAAAGTTATCGCACTCCCACTAACAATGTAGGTATTGGGTTAGGGTAGGTCGGGAGGGGGAAGGGGTGTGCTTGTATTCACACTCTGCGGGGTGGGAGGGGGTGGACATAGGTGCACGGTGCATCCCCTATTTATTCAGAGATATCCCCATTACTGGGGATTTTGCACACCCCACCTCAACGATGGGGCAGCGGAATAGTGGGGATGGATCGGAGGAAAACAAAGTAAAACACATTACATTTTTACACTCAACAAGTAACACGGGATCCTATCGAAATAGAAAACCGAGGTCTCTTGTATATTGCATAATCCAGGAAAGATAATCTACGTCTTTGCGATGTAAGCGAGACACAAGAATTGTCTTTTTTTAGCGCTCTGCTATCTCAGTTAGCTCAGTTGCCGAGCGTTGCTTACGCGGGGCGGCTCTGTCACCACGGTAAGTACAATAATTGCAGAGAAATACATACACCATTCGTTCGAAAGACGTATGATATCTTTTTTGTGATTTTCGGACTTGTTCTTATAAATGTGATTTAGCGAAGAAATTTTTTGTTTTTTTACTTTTTTATTTTTAAGTATAAATACCAATAAGCATTTAAACTTTCGTGGTGTATAGAAAATACGATTAAGACATAAAATGAAATACATTTTTTTTATTTAAAAAACGACTTAATATTTTTTTAGTTGATTTGTAAGAGGTTTAGAGCATTTTGTTATTTTAACTACCTTTAAACTGTTTAAGTATGATAATAATATGTCAAATATACATTTAAAAACTTCATTACGTCTGTAAGACGTATCATTAACTTTAATGCTGGTTAAAATATGATGATCTTGCTAGGGTTAAAACCTATCAACTATAAAGACCCGGATACGTATTTCCAATCCCTAACGCGATTCAGTCGCTCTACCGACTGAAACGCGTTAGGGATTGGGATGCATAAATCACCTTCCAAACACTACCGCGTTTCGGTCGCCTTCGCGCTTTGTTGCTCTCTGTTTCTGTGAGGGTGACGACCGTTATTATAGAAGGGTAAGCAGAGAGGATGGAGCGCGTTTTTTGTACTTACAAAATCTTTTTTACATTGGAAATATATATTTTTTGAGTAAAAAAAAAGCGCGTTTTTTTTTTACTTAAAGAGAGCAACAAAGCGCGAAGGCGACCGAAACGCGGTAGTGTTTGGAAGGTGATTTATGCATTCCAATCCCTAACGCGTTTCTGTCGGTAGAGCGACTGAAACGCGTTAGGGATTGGGAATACGCGCCCCGGATGTGCCAATAAAAATGATTATATATGTTTAAGAGTGAATTTCGAATTTGAAATTGTGTTCTAAATTATACCAGAAGCAAGAAAAGCATGAAAAGGATTCTATAATTTATTAATTGTTGTTGTTGAGTTTAATTTTGTGGAATTTCGTTTAAAGTACTCCCACGCAGAGCTCGTACGCACATCATCGCGGAGCATTCTAAAGAAAAGTACGTTGTAATTTGCTGCGTAATATTGATAGGTGACATATTCTTCGTTAATTGAATTGAAGAGACCAATATAATGCATATATTAATTTGAATTATTAAAAAAGTAGAAATTAATAAGTGCCTATATCCATGATTCAGATGTGTAATACTTATTTAATTACTTCTTCTAAAACAGCAAACTTATTTTGTGGCACCATTTTAATTCAAATTAATAAATTACTTTGTTTTTACCACTATAATTGATTATAAAAAACCGACATGTTTCGTAAGCCAAGCTTACTTCATCAGGGGTTTAATAATACTAATTTTTAAATATAGACATAGAACGTAGTGTCAAAGAAAAAGTAACAAACATAGACAAACAATAAATATAGACAATGGTAACAATGGAAAAAATTAGAAATTAAAATGGGTAGGGATAATATGGAACAATTTACAAAGAAAATTAGTTTAATATCGGATCATTTAAAAATAATTTTTGATTATTAATAATATTCAAATTCGCATTCACACTCTTTCTGATCTCTAAAATTTCAAGTTTATCCAAATGAACACCATTGACACCACAATGCATCAACTCTATTCCACTGTTGAAGTCAAATGTATGACTAGTTTCTAACAAATGGTTTGCAAACTCAGAGAAACTGTTATTGCTTAAAGATTTCATATGCTCTTTAATCCTTATTACAAATTTTCTCGAAGTTTTACCTATATAAAAGAAACCACATCATTACACTTTAATTTATAGATTCCAGATTTTTTCAATTTTGAATCTCTATCTTTATTATTTAATATGTAATTTTTAAGTTTGTTATTTGCATAAAATACGGGAAAATTATTAATTTTAATTTCTTTAATTTGCAATAAATCTGTGGAATGGAAGTAAAAACGTGAGAACAATAAATTAATTCATTTTATGAAAATATTATGGTACTTCAATTTTTTAAAAGAACAACTCTCTTTTTATAACTTTTGAAGGTTAATACCATCAATGTAATTTATCATTGAAGAAGAAGATAACACTAATAATCTAAACGAAAACAGGAAAGAGAACAAGATACATAAAAATCTAAAAAGATGATAGTCGCAATTTAATAATGTTATTATTAAATTCTACTGGAACCGATATGATTTTATAGTTTTTTTCTTTATTTTAACACTTTTCGGCTATTCAATGAAAAACTTTTATACTGGTTACCGTATCTGCCTGTAAGTACATTATTTTGTTTGGTAAATATTATATACAACATTTGAGAGCCGCTGTATGGTTCACTTCGTTTGGTGACTTAGCAGGGGTGTCCGGGTTTATAGGGTGAGGTTCGTCCGGATCTTGGCAGCGGACCAATTGTGAGGCAGGCATGATCGGGAGATCTTTTGACCTCTTCAGCAGGACTCTCTCGGAGCATTGCCTTATAGAATAGATCCACACGTCCATCACTCCTGAACACACAAACCCTCAGATTCCTACCCACCCCTTATACCTTTTCCTTCCCAGAACTTCATCTCCTACCTTTCCCATAAAAAAACCCCCCACACATCAAAAGCATCCCCAAAGACGACAAAGGCCCAGAAAAGAATTATTAATGTTGAACTCGCCCACACATTTTTTTGAATGCTAACGATCATTAAATCTGTCATCTACATTCCAATGAACCGTAATGGTCCTAAAACCCATTCTTTGCTGTTATTCATCTCATGAAATTGCAGATGTACCTATGCACCCGGGAAGCGCAACCCAGCCACCAGCCACTCTCGCGCAGCCGTGAATTCTCTGCAGGCAGCAGCGCTCTGCAAATAGAAAAATTCATCCTGATTAAATTCCTAACCGCCTCGCATATCTCTTCCTCCCGACGCGCGGAGCTGCATTATGAAAAGCGATTAATTAACGTCAAATTTTTAAATACGTAGCTGAATGCATTTTAAAATTTTTAATAAATAGTTTTTAAAAAATAATAGCACTTTTCCTCACATTTTTTTTTAATTGTATCACAATTTTGGATTTCGACATGTTTTGTATTTTTTATTAATATTTATTTTCGTACCCCAGTAATAATTTAGGTTAGTCTTAGGACGGATTGAGTTAATTTCCACGTTTTATTTAAGTTCTGATCAAGTTCTGTTATTATATCATTACAGGCCAGTAGTTTCTCAAAACTGAAATAACCACAGAACTTGAATATAACTTTGAAACAACCCATTCTTAAAGGGTACTTTGAAGGTAAATCTAGGACTATCTAGATTTAACGTAAAACATTTTTTCCTGAATAATATTTGGTTAATGACATTTTTCACAAAACCGGCGCTAGATAAATGAGTAAAATATTATTATTAAATTATTTTATAAGACGTGTATAAGATACTGAAGAGTGATATACTTGGGTCGTTTCAAGACCCAGATTCATTCCTATTTTTTCCACAAAAAGACCCTCCACATAGCATCCCCAAAGATGACATGAATGAGGCCCTGAACGATTTTTCTCAGAGCCACCTGTGTGAAATTCAGGTACAAAATTGATATTATTGATGTTTTCTGACCAGGTCTAAAACCCTTCCTCTTCTCCGTGTCCTTCTCTGCAGTACTTTATTCAGAATCACAGCATACCACAATATGAGGTCACCATAATTCTACTGGATATAATATTTGGACATCTAATTCTTCAGACGTATATGTCAAAATGTTGAAAACCCGAAAAAAGTCATCGTTCACGCAATGGAAAATGTCGAAACCTTTTCTTCTGTTATTGAGTCGAGAGTCTATTACACTACTTCTACCACTTACTAAAATAAATTTCTACAATATCTACGGGTATGTTTGTTTCGATTTATCCTGTAAATAGTGTAAATACACCTACTTACCACACATTTCACCTGTAAAATTGTGAATTCACTCGCAAACTCTAAGCCACTATGAGTTCGGTGTCTTGATTTCTTTCCCGAGTGGAGAATTTCTGATTTTACGTTCGACAAAATAACATAAATTTCCTGTCTGGCTCATAGCATTCCCTGATATACAGGGTATCGTAAAAATGCCTCATTCAATCGGAGAGAAAAAATTCCATTGGCAAAGCAACAGACGACGAAATTAACAGTCTTTGAAATCAAAACGCATGGAAAAATCTTTGACGCTGCACTAGAAAATTAATCATACAAAATTAAAATGAAACCTGAACATGAAAATCTAATTGAACATGAGATCATTGTAAGATTTTGTAGATCCCAAAAAATGCGATGGGATGGACTTTTTAAAATAATGCCAGATCATATAATATAAACCGAGGAAGAGGTGGATGCACCAATCTGAGGAAAGGAGTGAGAAATTAATGTAATTAGCGAGCAACTGGACCCAGTGGATATACCAATACTATTACGTTGGTTAAACTTTTCTTAACCAAAGATTTTCTCACGCCTTGTTTAACCATTCTTAATATAGCACCACAAAAACTGACTTTGCTGTAGGTAGGTTTTATCACTTTGCTGTATGTAGGTTTTGTCTCTTTGCTGTAGGTAGGTTTTGTCTTTTTGCTGTAGGTAGGTTTTGTCTTTTTGCTGTAGGTAGGTTTTATCACTTTGCTGTAGGTAGGTTTTGTCTCTTTGCTGTAGGTAGGTTTTGTCACTTAGCTGTAAGTAGGTTTTGTCTCTTTGCTGTAGGTATGTTTTGTCTCTTTGCTGTGGGTATGTTTTGTCTCTTTGCTGTAGGTAGGTTTTGTCTCTTTGCTGTAGGTATGTTTTGTCTCTTTACTGTAGGTAGGTTTTGTCTCTTGCTTCCAATATTAGACAACTTGTGATGTGTAAGATATCTTCCAATGGGTTTAAGGATTGATTGTTTACTAGTTTGTTTGTTTGGTTATCGTGAATATTTGCAATGTTATATTAGACCGCACTGATGTCCTTACTGGGCTAGATACTAAATAGTTATGGTGCTCTGGTGGACTGACAGTGGAAGCCTGCCCTATATTTCTGTAGCCTTCGGCCATCATTGTAACCGTTCATGCCTAAGACACGAACGGCGATAGATGGTACTCTTTTGATATTTAATTCAGCTGCAATCTGTTGGGATAAGGCCGAAGTCCGTATTACAAAATAATATATCGTTATCTATTGAAAGAAACTGAAACTAAGTGAATAATCAATACTCTAAAATATCTTAAATATACCAAACGGCAAATGATAATTTTTAATTTTGTTTTTAAGTTTTTAAAAATAAATAGTTATATCAATTTTTATTGTGGTATTTTCCTAACGACAACGAAATACGCAAAAAAAACTATGTAAATCCTAGAACTAAACACTACAGACAGAGGTCGTCAAATCATAGATGTGGTTTTTAGATGTCGTTATCTCAGGAGTCCTAAAACCACTAAGCATGGTACTATAATATACACGTTAATTGATGTAATATTATTATAACACTAATGAAATGTAAGTGCGTTTCTTACGACATTTCTTCCTCCTGTATATCAGCGTTAACCCCTTTACGGAGTACGGTGTTTGTTACCTGCAGCCAAGTATCCGAGTATCTGGGTTAACATAAACCTTCGATGGTTGCAAATAACGGAGTCAATGGCTCAAATCGAACCTCGGATTACCCATAAACCTCCACCGGCATAATACACACAGCCTTTGCCAGGCACTGCCATACCCACCGAATAGACAATAATCCACACTAGAAATGCCCTTCATGTAGATTAGTATTAAGCAGTAGATTAGTACTTTTAGACCATTTAGTATGCGCTTTATCTTTCTTATAATGCCTGACATCTTATATCGCCATTGGATTCGATCGAAATAAAAATTTCGTACTATGAAATGAATTTTCTATATTAGAAACTAGCTGACCCAACCACGCGTTGCTGTGGCTAACGAAACCCAATGCCATCTACTGGATGGTTATCCAACCTTTTAACTCACACCGCTATCTGTTAATTTGCATACAAATGAAATCCATAAGTGGTTGGCTATGTTAGGTGATTTAGCAGGGGTGCCCGGGTTCATGGTGTGAGGTTTGTCTAGGTCTTGGAGGCGGATGACCAGGACACACTGAACCCCAGATTCCTACCCATTCCTTGAACGCTTTTTGTTCCCAGATCTCTCCTCCTCTTCCTTTCCTTAAAAAAACACCTTCATACAGCATCCCCAAAGATGACAAAGGCCCTGAGGGAAATTATTTTCTTCAGGGCCTCCTGTGTGGAGCTCATGTAAACAAAAAAAAACACCGCCCGCTTGCCAGCCCGCTTATCCACCACATACAGACATTCTCCTTAATTATATAGTTCAGTCAATTTACACAAAACCTTGACAAATTATATACCTAATCCTTCCTCATGAATCACCTTCTGTATTGGTGAAAACCGCATGAAAATCCTTTAAGTATCCTCAACAGACAGGACTTTAATTTATAATATGTAGAGATTTATGTAAATAATGTTCACTTTTGTACACACAATAAACACTTTTGGATCACGAAACAAGCTCGCATCACATTTCTTGTGTTCTTCTTTATTCTGTGGCCATACCACTCTACCTCACCTCTCTCCCATTTGCTCTCAAGTACTGAAAAATGTTAATGAATAGAATTTCTCTTGGTTTTTGTTATCGGGACAATAGCTTGCGTTTCAAGAGTTGATTTTAAAAAGCACTAAATATATGAATTCTTTCCAAGAGAGATATGAAAAAAATAACCTACAATGAATGTTTTGTTGTCGAGGATTTTTGTTTTCTGCTTTGTGATTTTCGCAAATATTTCAATTATACGGTTTAAAAATTTAAAAAAAACATTGATGTATTCTGAAAAGTTATTTTTTTTTCAAATAAACTTGTATTTGAAAGGCAAGTGAGGAATACTTTTGGTGTATTTCCACTTTATGTAGACTAGATACACTTAAATTATAAACATATATAAATGTGTTTTGGGATTGTTTGTGTGCCTGAAGTGAGGAAATTTTTATCTTACTTCGGGTGAAACTGATAAAAATGAATAAGTGATATCTACTCTATTTTATTAAATCAAAAAAAATATTTATTGTACACATAAAAATACAAAAGGTGTAGCAAAGGTGTAGCATTTCTTCCAGCTAACCACATACATGTTATATTATAATGTTTATACAAATAAGAAAATATAAATATAACAATAAAAATACAAAAATGGGTGTTTCATTTATGTGAGATATTTACTTAAGGTGTAATGACATTTTTTGTTTATAAGGAAAGTATTTAGTGACGATTTGAATTTGTGTGTATCTTGTATTTGTTTATTGTTATGTGGAAGGTTGTTATATATACTTCAATAACCATGTAATATGGTCCTTTTTGGAATATTTTTTTGTTTGCTTTTGGTATTAATAAGTTTTTTGTGTATTTATGTGTTGAGTTTGTTTGTGGGAACTTGACTGTAGGCTGTAGATGATCCATTAACATGCATAACTCCATTATATATATATTAGCCTATCTATGAACTTTTTCAAATCTAGTATAATTACCAGTTTTGTTTAACCTTTGTCAAAATATCATTTTAAAACCAACCTCCCTAAAATAACACTTAAATTTCAAGTTGGATGAATTGAATCTTTATTTGTAGTTTTATACCATCCACACACCGATACAAAGTGCCCATATAATTACTCTCTCCATTGAACACACAAGAAATACAAAACTGCCTTGATTTAAAGTCGCACTCACTCGTTGGTCTTATTTGCCGGAAGAATTTGTATTACAGACCTCCGAGCATACAAACCCCGTGCTTTGTGACTCGGCCAGGATCGAGGTCAAATAGACTCCTATCAATTATTGGGTTCCTGCCTTCAACACTGTAACGGTAACTATCTTTAAGACCTCGTTCAACCTTGCATGTCACAGAAGCATTCCAGTATTGCCGCCGACATAAGAGCTCGCATGCGCAGACGTGCTGTTATCCCGAAACCAGGGGAAATGTGTGGCATCACCAATTGAGATATTTTGTGAGGCTAAAGAGGGGAGAGGAAGGTTGGAAACAACTGACTTCTTTTAGCTTTTCCGATTCCGTACAAACAATGCCGGTACTTACCAATTCCGTATATAATATGGTTTCCGAATCGAAAATTAGGATATGCACATTTGACACAGTTTGGCGCGCATTATTTGACAGCAGCTGTCATTGTTTTACGTGAGTATTATTTTATTTAACGTATTATGCGAAAATGTAAATGTTTATTTCGGAATATATTTCAAATTAGCCCCGTCATTGCCCGGGCTTTACGCAGAGTTTTTTGAATTAACGTGTAGACAATGATCGTCCTCTTGTTTATTTTTTCATTTCAACATTTCCAAGTTTCGAATAATCTGACAATATTTGTAAATCTTTTACTACCACCACACAAAGCGGAAAATGTTGCTTGTGTTGTGATGGAGGACTTAGCCAGCCGAGGAATCAAGCAGGCGACGCCTGAGTGGGGCCCTAACGTGATGCCAACTCAGTCACTGACCGGTTTGAAGATTATATGTGCAAATTTTTATCAATATTTATCTTTCTTATTTACTGTTGCGTTACATAAAAGTTTTTCAGCCTGTATCGCAAATGTAATGCACCAAATGCTAGTAGCAAGGTCGAATTTTCTGCTAGTGGCATGCTACAAAAAGCCTGCGTTTTCATCTAATGTTGGCAGCATTTTCAACTGAATGGGATGTAAAACATTTAAGGGGAGACATATTCATAACACTCTACTTAATGGTTAGTCGATATCTACGGGGAATTCAACCTCATACTATCAGGTCTCAAATTTATATGTTTTGGTACAAAAGCTTATTGGAAATAAAATACCGATTCTGTTCTTAATAATGATCTCATAAACGCAGGCATTAATGGGGTTCTCATAAAGAAAATATTTTCCTCTACTACAAGGTTTCTCAAACTCATTTTACTCAACGCCCCCTTTTAGAATAATATAAATTTATTTGTCATTGATAGTTTCAAAGTAAGGACAAGTTAGTTTCAAAACTTGGAATACACTTATCTTTAATTTAATGAAGAAAATATTAGCGAAACTCAATCGAAAATCTCGACAATCGAAAACAGAAAAAATGGAAAAAGATACTTTCACATCTGGGACATGAACCCAGGACCTTTGCCTTACCGGGGCGCAACTCTTATTAAAATATGAGGTTTCACTATTTAAGTAAGTTAAAAATAAAAATAATTTTTTTTTTAAGATAATGAGAAAAACCTCAAATTGTAATATTTTAATTAAATGAAGACAATATTAGCAAATCCGAAAACACAAGAATCAGAAAAAGATAGGTGACATCTAGGACTCGAATCCAGGACGAATCAAACGCGCTACCACTGCGCCAAGGTGTCGATATCCAATTCGGTCGTTTTTAACTATATCATACTTCGACTAAGAACCACCCACATTATCTCCATTTTTTTAATGCATATTTTATCGGCTGCTATCTTTGTGTATGATTGCAAGATTCAAACCCGAATTAAATGCTATCTAGATTGTGTCTGGATACATCTTTATCCATTTTATTTAAAATGCGACATCGAATGACTTTTCTGCAAGTCTAGGATGAATATTTTATTTTACAAATTATAATATTTAATGAAATGCGCCTTGCCGGGGCGGAACTCTACCAACCGAGATCTACAATCCGATTCGGTCATATTCAGTATCTAACAGTATCCTTCGACCAAGAACTACCAACATTTTCATTTTTTTTAATGCTATGGGCTGCTATCTTTATGAATGATTGCAAGATTCAGTCGAAGTATTGCAAGTAGTCGAAATCATTAGACGTAGTATGTTATGTTAAGTTGATTTTAATGCACTAATGCATATTATTAAAACTTGTTTTACCTAAAAGCCCTATTGGCGTAAATAAATAAATGCAAGATTTACACATTCTTAAAAATAATACGTGTCGTTTAAGAGTATAGTATATACAATGAAATCAAAATATGAATAAATTTTAGCTAACTAGTTTTTTTTTTTAATTTTATTTATTGGACCTTGGAAGAATTCTACATTATTCCTCCAAGATTTTTTAAATTGTTTTTTTTTTTAATTAATGACGATATTAAAATTCAAGGTAAAGCAGTTTGTTCACAGTCCTCCTCACTAAGTATTCCTGTTCCGAGGCGGACTGCATGTTGTTGTAAGGGTATTGATCATTATTGCCTAATCTTTTGTTGATTTTCACAAAATAAACAATAAACAAAAAAAGTATTTATGTTTGTTGTCTGTAGGTTTCGTTGGGGTTACTCAATAATTTTAATTATTTCCTCATCTTCATGTTTACTTAGCCATAATTTGATGTCTTTTTTAAACTTTTGTGTCTCCATGGTGTTCTTAATTTCAATTGGAAGGGCATTGTATAGTTTTTTAGAATGGACATTATGGTTTCTCTGGCCAAAAGACGTATTTAATTTCGGGATGTTTGAGGATTTCGTCCTTGTATTGTGGGTGTGTTGGTTCGCAAGGTACTCATATAATTCTTTAAATTTGAGAAGTGCATTTTTTGACAGTAAAATTTCTGTTCAATTATCCTCTAATATTAAGACTAGTTAATAGGTTTGAGAATAGTTTGAAAATCTCCTTCTACCACCACAGTAATTAAAATTTTGCTTGTGTCATGATAGAAGACTAAGCCACCCGAGGACCCAGACGCGATGCCAACTCAGCCACTGACCGGTCAATTACAACCAGTATTTTCGTAGTGACGTTGGTATTGATTTGCCCGCCGAGGTATAATGGTAGGGAAATACGGCCATTCGATCCTAACGACAAGCAGAAAAATACAGGCACAAAAGCGCTTTCGGAAAAAGGATTTTGCAAAAAATATACTTATTCGTAAGCTCTTTGTTGAGCTTTTATAACCACCTAACCCAAGACGACAATCGACCGTACCTAGCTTTCTTAAACTTTAAAATTTCCGGAAGCTTGCACAAAACCTAACATTAATGTTTGAATTATTAAATAAATTTGAATCAAAATACTTATTTTTGCCACAAAATGATTAATAACCTATTTCATAAATAATAAATTTAAAAATATATTATTAAATATATATTATTTTCTTATTCCGCAAGAAACCTTCAAAAACTTCTCTCTCAACCAGTCTCTCCCGATCTGGACTGCCACGCCGTGTTGGTGGGTAATCACATCTGCCGCCAAGACCCAGACAAACCCGACCACATGAACCCGGGTACCCCTGCTAAGATACCAAACGTAGCGAACCACTTGGAGTGACGCATGGCAGAGTTGTTGGTTACCCAATAAATGGTTCTCTGGGTGGCGGTACCCATACCCGCCTCCCAAATTGAAAACATGATGAAATACTTAAATTCATATATATTTGATGAAATACTTAAATTCATATATATTTAGATGTGTTATGTTTTTTGGTATATTATTTAAATTAAAAAAAACAATAATAATATTGCATAAATTCTGTACTTTTTAGAGTTGCAGATATCTACTCTTAGTTTCGCCTTGGTGTAGTACCACCAATAGGAATCATTACATTGAGTTGTTCGAAATGGCTCTAGTTGTGTTGGATGACCATATCTGAATACCACTGGCTTCAGCTTCCCAACATACCCCAGCCGAGGATAACATAGTTCCGCTGGCTCCTGAAAATTGGGGTTCTTGCTTGATATTCACAAAAATATATTTCTTTTCTCACAGAAATGTGTAAATATCTGAAATATACGCTAAAGTTAGTTTTAGTTTAAATCGTTTAACTGAAAGGTTAAACCCTTAACAAATCCTGTTTGCAAATTGCTGGCTGATATGTTTATTTATACACTGACCTTATGTAGGTGTATTATAATATTGGTGTCTAAAAAATACCACCATTTTCAGCACAGATCCTTTGGAAATGTGTTACGCAAGCGTTACAAATTGTATACTGAAAGAACAGCCATTGTGGGGACGTAAACGATTTATCATATTTAGTTACCTGTCGATCAAATAATAAGTCTGCGCATTTTGAAAATGCGTGCCTATTTTTGACGTGATGGTATTTTAGAAAAAAAAAAACGTTTATATTCTTCTTCCGTCCAGGATGAATTAGCATGAATCTTCAGGTGTTTCTCCACTCTTCTTCAATTCAGACTAAGGACTTATAAATTATGAAAATGTCTCTAGTTACGTCAAGATTACTGTCACCTGGATATATGGTGTGCAAATCCGGTGCACCCATATATCCGGTGCACCCATATAACAGTATTTAAATAGATTTCTTCCTATTTGTTTGCTGTAGCGGTTACGCCAAACGCCTTGTTTGGTGTTGAAGCCCCCGTGAGTATTGTGGGAACGACATCAGATAAGATATTATAATGTTCTTAAGGAATAATTTCAAATTTTTGTGGACCATAATGCCGAGAATAATTTAACGGATCTTGATGTAGTATTTATGAAAACCGCTATGTTTTGATATTGTTATTTGAAGGGCAATGAACTAAGCGATGGTCTAATGCTATTTTGACTAAGATTGCTGGACCACCGACTTTGTTCAGTACAGTAAATTAAACAATTTGGAATTGAAAAATTGATTGTCTGCCGTTTTGTGCATAGGTATAACGTTTAAATCTATAATATCATGTTGTCTTTTAAGCAGGCGCGGCTTGTGCCAAAATTTTTCAATGGTTCACATCGTTGAATTTTGCAATCTAAGTATTACAATCCTGTTCAAAACTGCAAGAATAGTAGTTAATTAGTCCTTTTCGATGCGCTTCGTATCTTGTACGCGCCGGACGCACACGGCCAGAGGCATATTTTCGCTACATTTTGTATTTTTTACGATCTGAACATTTTTTTTTTTTTTTTTTTTTTTATTTATTTAATATAGATATATAAGTGTACAAAGGTGTTACATAAATTACATATCGGTACAGAAATTATTTAAAATTGCAATCTCATCAAAGAAAAAGCTAGTTCTTGTGCTTGATGAGCGAGTTACACTAATTATAACAGAAATAGAATAACATTATGCAAAAGGTAAGTATATAATACGAACAATTGAGCCTTCTGGATCATCAATATGTGTAGGTGTACATACATAGGATACGGTACGAAATTCGAAAAATCTAAATAAAATAGAGATGAATATAATTTATAATAAATGGAAAGAAAGAGAAAAACAGGTAATTATTTAGTTTTAATTATTCCTGATGAAGTGTAGCTTCAGTTTGAGTTTCAGTTTATTGATGTCTTTGGTTTTTTTTATTTCAATTGGAAGGTTGTTGAAATACTTTATTCCTAAGTAGATATAATTGTTTTGCATTAGTTTGGTATTAAATTTTGGTGTTTTGATGTAGTCTTGATATCTTATTGATTGGTAGGTTTCAAATTTTTTGATGATATTATCTTTGTAAATTTGGATAATTGCATTTTTTTTGAAGATATTCTCTACTCGAGGCACCGTAAAATCTGCGAAAAGCGTTTCTGTTGGATATGTGGAGGGTTTCTTTAGGATTACTTTAATGATTAGCTTCTGGATCACTTTGATCGGGTTTAGAATATTGTTGTAAGACCCCCCCATCCAATAATTCCATATTGAATTAAAGACTGGATTAGTGCATAGTATACTCTTTTTAGATTGTTGAGTTTTAAAATATTTCTTAATCTTATGAATATATATATACACTTTCTGATACGCTTAACCAATTCACAGATATGGCTCTTCCACTTCATATGTTGTTCTATTATCACTCCGAGATATTTAGTTTCTGATACTGATTTCAACGTTGAGCAGTCTTGAATACATGTGATTTTATTACATTTGTTATTGTGGATAATTATTTTAGTGTTGGGGAGTGTTTTTAGTTTGTTAATTGAGAAGTGTATGTAGTATGTTTTGTTAGTGCTCAATGAGAGAAGATTTGTATCAAACCAATATTTTAAGGTATTCATGCTATTATTTGCTTGCTCGTTTACTATATCCCAGTCGATCCCATTCACTATGATAGCTGTGTCGTCGGCATATGATATTATGTCTGCGTTAATTGGTAGTTTGAAAATGTCGTTGACATAAATTATAAATAGTAGGGGGCCTAGGACTGTGCCTTGAGGTATCCCGAAATTACTTGTTAGTGGTAGACTCAGAAAGTTGTTTATCTTGACTACTTGGTGTCGTTCAAATAAATAGCTTTTTATCCATTTTAGAGCTTTATCGTTTATCCCAATACAGTTTAATTTTTTAATAAGTTTATCATGAGAAATACTGTCGAAAGCTTTTTTAAGATCTATGAAGATTCCGAGGCATTTCAAAGATTTGTCTAATGTGTTCTGGATAATGTTCGATAGTTTGGCAATCGCATCTTGGGTACTTCTATTTTTCATAAATCCATATTGGTTGTCGTGTATTATGTTATTTTTGTTAATAAATTCAGTCAATCTTTTTTTGATAATTTTTTCAAAGATTTTAGCAATGTTTGAAATCAGCGATATTGGACGATAATTTGTCACTTCTTCTGAGTTGCCAGTTTTATGAATTGGAGTGATGATGGTTTGTTTATATATCGTTGGGAATATTCCGCTTTGAAGACTAGTGTTGATTAAATGTGTTAATGGTTTTGAAATATGTTTTTTGATATTTTTCAGTGTTTCGACAGTAACCCCATCGAAACCTGGTGCTGATCTTCCCTTCATGCTTGAAATGATTTGTTCGATTTCCTGTGCTGAAGTGAGAGGAAACATGTTAATTTTGTTTAACATATTGGCGTTAATGTTCTGTTCGTTATTTTTTTTATTTGATTTGCAAGGTTTTTGCCTACATTTGCAAAAAAGTTGTTAAATATGTTAGCGGCAGCCGATGGATTTTCTTTGCATCGTATTTTGATATTGTTATGTGTAATACTATGTATTTCATTTTTTTTGTGTTTTTTCTTGTCTATGATTTCATTTATAATATTCCAGACTTTTTTTGCATCGTTCTCCGTTGCTTCTAGTTTTTGCCGAAAATAATTATCTTTTGTGGTTTTTATTAAATAAGTAAGTTTGTTTTTGTATGCTTTTAGGTATTTTTTTAAGGTTTCGTTTGTAGGTTGTCGGATTATTTTTTTGTATATTGTTTCTTTGTGTCTGATTGATACAATTAATCCAAAAGTTATCCATGGTTTAACCGGTTTAAATTTTGATGATTGTTTTCTGGAATCAATAGAATATGCAGTACTTACGTGCATTGATAATTTTTCTTCAAATAGTTTGTTCGTATCATTACAATTAAAAATATCGAGCCATTTCTCTTTATCTAGATTATGTACTAAGGCATTTATGTTGAGCATTTTGCGTTGGCTGTTTTCATTCTCCGGAGTTTGGGTTGGTAATGGTGAATATTTGTTTTCGTAATTGTAGGTAAAAATGCACCCGAAATGATCTGTGATTGTCGTTTGTATAACTGCAGATACTATGTTTTGTATGTCTTGAATATTTGTGAAAACATGATCTATGCACGAAGGTCGTTGACCTGGAATCATTCTCGTAAATGAGTTAATACACGATATATAATTTAATTCTGCCATCATATTAAGATAATTATCTTTATCATTTGACGAATAATCATTTGCAATATTGAGGTTAATGTCTCCGACAACAATGGTTTTCTTATTTCTGTTCGCAAGAAGAATGCGTTTTAGATCATCTACATATATTGGTAATATTGAGGCGTGAGTTCTATATATAGCGAATATGCTAAATGTATACTTTTGGTAACTGATTTCCATATTTAGGATGTTTACATTGTGCATTTGGATTTCTCTGTTAAAAGTCACAACATATTTATTTGAAATAAATATTGCGATTCCGCTGTTCTTATTAATTCGGGTATTTGTTGCATAGTATGTATAACCCGGAATATTATAGTTTATATCGCTCGATGAGTGCGTCTCTGTTAATATTATGCAGTTCAGTCTATTAAGTGATTTTATTGTTACCAGGATTTCGTCTAAATGTCGTTCGATGCTTCTTACATTCATATGAAATATGATTAAGCTAACTTCGGGATTCATCGCTAAAATGTTATTTGTATCGTTCACTGATGTATAAATTTTTTCGTCTATTGACATGGTTTTATCTATAGCATTTATAACGAAATCATCCATTTCGAAGAAATAATAATAATGAATGCATTAGTGGCCATGAATACACTTGTTTAATGCACTGATGGGATAGGATTTTTTGGAGGGCGGATTTGTTGAAAGCCTTTGTGTTTTTTTTTTATCATTAATAAAAGTTGTGTTGTTTCATTCATAATCTATTCTCTCTTTGGCAATTTGAAGCATTTTATGCCTGTATGTGCAATTGATGTTATCAGCACGGTGGTCTTCCAAGATGTTCGCCCTGAATTTTTTATTGTTGCTGGAACAGTTGAAGCAGGTTGGTTTGTTGTTTCTCTCTGTGCATTTTTCTAGGGTATGGTCTTGTGCACAGTGGGGGCAGGTAGGTGGCTGTGTTCTGTTTAGGCATCTTAGGGCAGTGTGTCCATATTTCAAGCAGTGGTAACACTGCGTCAGGGGGCTAACGTCGTCAATTGGGACTCTTTGGTATTTTATATTTATTTTTTCGAAGTTAAGAAGGATTTTCCTTATGGCTCCTGATGTTTGTATTAAGTAGTGTGAAACGTCTTGTAAGTACGTCTTTTGTTGGTCAAATTTTTTGAGTTTGATTTCTTTTATGAGTTTAAAATCATCTTTACAGTAATTTTGTAAAGCCTCATTTTGCTGGGTTATGCCTAAAACAATTTCTTCCTCTGTTAAATTTGATTGTAATCTTTTTACGATCATTATTGGTTTTCTCTTTTTTGTTTCTTCAGCGTTAATGTCTTCGCCGAATGTTCCATTTATTTTTGTGACCAATTTTTGTGCGTCTTCTTTTTTTACACATGAGATTATGAGTTTTTGATCACCAATTTTTTTAAATTCAGTTACACCGACTTGCATTTTAGTTACATCTATGTTTTTTTCGATTCTTTTTCTCATTTCTTCAGCCTTCAAGTTTTTAGTTGTTGAAATAATGATGGCGTGTTTTTGTGGAGTTTGTTTCTCGATTTTATTAATTATTGTAGCGGCTTGCGCATATGTTTTTATATTTTTTGTCGCGAAATTCTCTAATTTCTCACTGCAGTGTTCATTGTTTGTTATAATTTGCTCTTGTAGATTAATGATTTTTTTTTGTAAGAGAAGATTTTCTGTTTTTATTTGTTCTTCTAATTTCTTTAAGTTGTTTTCCAAACTCAGTTTTATTCTAGAATCTTTAACAGATGTTATCTTTGCGATATCACTCTTAATGTCTTCGAGAATGTCCTCCATGTTCTTTCTAATACCCACCCGCACGGGCGAGGTACTTTGGGTATGAAGCGAATAACAATACACGGTATCCGAGGCAGTGCACTATACAAAAATATACGACCGCAGTGTTGTAGCATTGGAATGCAACTGAAATGTGTTAACTATAAGCAGTATAAGCACCATAAGTTTGTATGAACTGTGACATTTTAATGAATTCTGGTTTGTATATTATTTTTTATTGTATGTATTCAAGAAATAATATTATATTATATTCGATCGGTTTCTTATTGTGAACAGTTTCGATTCCTAGTAGAACTTTTATTGGATGTTCTAGTATTGAAGATAAATAGCTTTTTAATTGTCTTGTTTTTTTTTTTTACCTGTAATTAATTATAAACGCCATTAGCACTCATCATATAAACCAGATGGTGCTCTCTTAGATCAAAACCTCCCTTCAAAAACATAGTCGAAATTCAAATTTGAAATGAGGCTATAATTAATTAAATAATTAAAACACTTTGTTTTTACCACAATAATCTTTATTTAAAAAGTCGACATGTTTCGAGAACGATGTTCTCTTCATCAGGACATTATATGTACTAAAAACTAAATTATCAAGCATGGAAAGACAGGCATGGGTGGAATTGGAATTAGTTGGAGGGGGGGGGGGGGAAGAGGGGTGGAAAGAGGAGGAGCTTGGCAGATAGACAGGGGGGAGGGGGTTGCTTAAATTAAATAATTAAAACACTTTGTTTTTACCACAATAATCTTTATTTAAAAAGTCGAAATGTTTCGAGAACGATGTTCTCTTCATCAGGAAAGACAGGCGTGGGTGGAAATGGAATTAGTTGGAGGGGGGGGGGGGGGAAGAGGGGTGGAAAGAGGAGGAGCTTAGCAGATAGACAGGGGGGAGGGGGTTTGCTTAGAAGATCATAGACTAAATTACAATGGAAATATGTTTAAGATATCCATATCCAAGATGTCTATTGTAATTTTGTCTACGACCTTCTAAGCAACCCCCTTCCCCCTGTCTATCTGCCAAGCTCCTCCTCTTTCCACCCCTCTTCCCCCCCCCCTCCAAATAATTCCATTTCCACCCACGCCTGTCTTTCTATGCTTGATAATTTAGTTTTTAGTACATATAATGTCCTGATGAAGAGAACATCGTTCTCGAAACATGTCGACTTTTTAAATAAAGATTATTGTGGTAAAAACAAAGTGTTTTAACTATTTAAATAATAAAATGGTGCCACAAAGTGAATTTGCAAAATTTGAAGAAGAGGCTATAATTGTTTTAGTGGACATTTTGTCGCCACTACATTTTCAATGGGTATCCCATTGCTTTTTGGAAGTAAAATTAACCTCAAAGGCATTCCAGTATAACTATATTATGGATAGAAAGTTTCTGGTTCCTCACAGGCATTGGGTTTCATGAATAGAACCTTTACAATTTAAGGCAAATGGTATGGTTATTGGGGAAAAGGACTTTCTAGGGTTGGGACAACCAAAATAGGTTTTTTAAATTCAAGGCATAATCAACCAAAGATCTACTGAGGTCTCGAAACGTATTAAAATTATTATTTTTATTATCATTTATATGTACCTAACTGAAAATTAATTACATTACCTGCATCGTATAATGCGAAGGTTATTAAGCCTTATAAATCCAGCTCGAAATAAACACATGTTATTATTATTAAAACAACATTTTTTTTAAAGAGAAAATCGCACAAGAGTCTGAACTGCCCGAAGCCAGTGGACCTGGTATCCCTAATTGGGTAATGTTGAGAGGCTAAATGGAGTGGGTAGGAGGAGATTGGAGATATGAAGGTTGGAAAGCTCCTGGCTCTTCAGATCTGGTAATCAAACATTATCGTTTCTGAACTTTCGTTTCACTAGGGTGATACTTAGAGTAGACCGGTCAGTGGTTGAGTTGGCATAGCGCATGTTCGATTCCTCGGCTGGCTAAGTCCTCCATTACAACACAAGCAACATTTCCGGCGTTCTGTGGTGGAAGTAGGAGTTTTTCAAACATTGTTGGGTTATTCGTAGCCTGGTAATGTTTGTCTTTCTTTTTAAAAAAAAAATTAAAAAATGCATTTCTGTGGCGTGGTGATTTTATTTTAAATATTTTTAAAAGAAAGACAAATATTTCTGGTTTACGAATAACCTGACAATATTTGAAATCTCCTACTACTATCATCGGAAAAAGTTGACTTTAAAAAAATGATTATTTCATTTAGCCCACACAGTAGGGCTATTAGAAAACTTATCTCCCTCACGGCTTATATCATATTTGAGGATGCTGTGAGGAGGGTCTCTTTTAGGAGAGGTAGGAGAGGAACTCCAGGGAAGGAAAGGGGTGTAAGGGGTGGGTAGGAATTTACAGTTCACTGTATCCAGGAGTGACGGACGCATGTATTCATCCCTCCTGCTGCAGTACAAGATGATGGGTCGAGAGAGATCAGCTGGAGAGATCAAAGGGTCTCTTCAAACAGGTCTCTCACTTATCGTGACCTATGGCAGAGCGTTTGATTGAGAAATAGGCCACTTGCATGGATTTCATAACAACTTGGAAAAAATCGTGAGGATAGATTTTTTTTTACTAAGACTATAAAAATGTTAGTAAAATTTTTTACAAATGTGTAGTTTTTTTTTTAATAAATAAATCCATTATTTGGGCTCATGATGCCACTTCATGAAAATGTCCCGTCTCCGATAATAATCTATTGATTTTGTCAAATTCCCCACTGATTTTTTTTATTATATGGTAACACTTTTGTTTTCAGGCGAATTTTTGCATTTGAAATTTAACATTCACTAGATTTATTGTTCGTTCTCTGCGAAGTTATCATTTGGTTTGACGTTTTGACAGATGTTATGAAGAGAACCCCGTACATTTTATGCCTTCTGTACCTGTTTTAGAAGTGTAATGGTACTGATTTTTCCAAAATCAAATTTTATAATATATTATTATTATTATAATAATTTACAAGTACAAGTATATTGCATTGGATTTAGTCATGACGTTGAGCATTATAATGGTTGATGATCAATAAGATGGATCAAGGAAAAAATATTTTTATATGAATGCAATATTTTTGGTATGCCTCGTTATTCTCCTGTCCCATTCGAGTGGAAAACGTTCTTTTTTTTAAATGATTTTCGGCTATGTAATTATCGTTTTGTCGCATCCATAAAATTATGTCCCGTCTTTCCGGTTTTTAAAAAAGGGTCTGATTTTTCGGATTGAAATTTTCAAAAAATCTCCAGGGTTTCAAAAATACGATTAAAAAAATATGGAATGTCTTCAGAATATTTGCGTAAACTTGAATTTTTTTTAATAAATGTAATGCAAGTGGCCAATAGTGAAGGTCTTAGCCAGGAGGGTAATTGGACCAACGACGCGACGCCACGCCTTCATGGGAACCATTCGCAATTGTACACTCGGCAACTATCCGGTCAGACTTTTTATCGAAAAAAATATTTTCTTTTTCGAATAATAATAAAAATCTGAGTTTGTTAGGTTAGATTAGTTTTTTCACCTTTAAAGAATTTATGTCAACATTACAGTTTCAGAAGTATTCTGTTTTGTCAGTTTGTTAGTTTCGGAGGTCAATAAACTGGTAACCCTGGCTATCCATCCTCACCCATAGTTGAACCGCATTTTGGAAATTGTTTTGGCAAGAATTAATATTTGATTAACGAAAACCGTTTGAGTTCAGTAAAGGTCAAACAATGGCAACGCACCGGGGATGGGAGTTATTGGCTAATAACTTTTTGTTGTAAAACTAAATCAAACTTTTCTCAGATTTTTAGGTCGAATCAATTCAACGAAGGGCTTTAGCTGGATTAAGTCATTAATTAAAATTTCATTTTTTGTTCAAATCTCTTTTAGATAGACCAAATTCCGGGAGATGACGACCAAAACTGTTTTTAATTATAGATATATTTTAAAATTTAATTTAACATTTTTTGCTTGTGCAATGGTGGAGGACTTGGGTTGAACCTAGAACGCCTGAGTGCAAAATATCGCTTTGACCCCATGGTTACAACACTAATCTAACAATTTGGGAGGCGGGTATGGGTACCGCCGCCCTGAGAACCATTTATTGGATAACAAACATCTCTGCCAAGGGTCTCTCTTGACTTAGCAAGAATGCACGGGTTCATGAGGTAAGGTCTGTCCAGGTCTTGGCGGCGAATGCGTCTGCCCACCAGCTGTGTGGCGGGCCGGATCGAGAGAGACTGGGTAAAGGAGGCTTTTTTTACCTTTCTAGCCGTATTATCTCGACTCATTTCCTTGCACCGCAGTTGGAGGGATGGGTTCTTACGTCCGTCACTCCTATACGCACCAACCCCCAGATTCCCACCCACCCCTCATGCCTTTTTCCTTTCCAGAACAATTTATCCTTCACTTCCTTAAAAATACCCTCCACACAGCATCCCCTAAGATGACATAGGGCCTGAGGGAAGTTATATTCCTCAGGGCCTCCTGTGTGAAGCTAATGTAGAAAAAAAAAACACTTTTCGTTAAAATGTTGTTTGTAAAATGATGGAGGACTAGGCTAACAGAGGAATTGAACTCACAATGCCTGGTTAGGAACCCGATGCAATTGCAAACTCAGCTATTGACAAACTGTTAGATAAAATGTTAAATTAACGAAAATGATTATCGTCACAATGTCACCAATTTAAAATGATTTTCAACTCTCATTTTTTTGGACAAAATACCTACCATTTTAGGGTTCTATTTTTGAAGCCTTTCAAAACATTGACATGTTGGATGCTGGTGTCCCGAATAAGGTACATACTCAAAAGTGTGTGCCATTGATTGGAATTCGTTGATTTGGTATTGTCTAGTGGGATTGAGTTTTTAATGAGAGTTTGGGAAAAAAATAATATTACATCGAATTAAATATTAATTATTCCCAGGTTCCGTTAGCATATTTGATCAATGTCTAAAGCAAGGAGAAGCCAAATTTTGTTTCAAAACTGGCAAATCGACCAAGGATAACGGATATTAAAAAAAATCGAAAGTTTTATACGAGTAGATACGTTTTTAGATTTTCACATCCAAAAGTATTTTCGTTATTTATTTTTGGGGTGTTATGCCGTATTGCGCTACCTCCTTCTTAAGCCAATGTTTCGGACAGCGTTGCAGTGTCCATCATCATAACACCCCTAAAACAAATAACGTTTATACAGTAGTTTAATTTTATCGATAATTTTGACATTTTCTCAATCATGGGATTTTTCAGTATAACTTGCTTTATTTCATGTAGGTACTTAATTCAATTAAATTATAACCCCAATCAGAGTGATCGATGGAGCAGATGCGTCTGCCCACCAATTGCATGGTAGGCTGGATTGGGAGAGAATGGTTGAAGGAGTCCCTTTGACTTACTAACGTACTCTCTCGCATCGCCTTGCACCGATGCACCGAACATCACCGTGCATAATGGGAGGGATGGATTCATACGTCCGTCACTCCTGGACACACTGACCCCCAGATTCCTACCCACTCCCAATAACCTTTTCCTTGCCAGAACTTCATTTCCTTCCTTTCCTAAAAAGACCCTCCACACAGCATTCCCAAAGATGAAATAGGCCCTGAGGGGATCCTCGGGGCCTCCTGTGTGGAACTTACTTAAAAAAATTGCCAAGAGAACAAAATTCACAATAGCAGTGCTGTTTTGGTGCAGGACAATAGGCCACTTGCATGGATTTCATAACGACTTAGAAAAAATCGTGTGGATAGACTTTTTTAGTAAGATTACGTAAACGTTAGTAAAAATTTGTAGAAATGTATAATTTATTTTATTTTTAAATAAATAAATCCATTATTTGAGCTCGTGACGTGACTACATGAAAATGTCCCGTCTCCGATTATGTTCTATTAATTTTGTTAAATTCCACATTGTTTTTTTTTATATGGCAACACTTTGATTTCTGGCGAATTTTTGAATTTGACGTTTAACATTCATTAGATTTATTGTTTGTTCTCTGCGAACTTATCCTTTGGTTTGACGATTTTATAAAGATGGCAGTGTTTTGACAGATGTTACGAAGAGAACCCCGTACAAATTATTTCCATTCGTGTGGAAAACGTTATTTTTTTTTAAATGATTTTCGGTTATGTAATTATCGTTTTTTCGCAACAAAAAAAATATGTCCCGTTTTTCCGCTTTATAAAAAAAATGGTCTGATTTTTCGGATTGAAATTTTCAAAAAATCGCCATAGTTTCAAAAATACGATAAAAAAACCGAATGTCTTAGAATATTTAAACTGTTAAATTAACGTTGTAATTAAATCATGCTGTATACACAAAGAAATTCCGAAGGCCTTTCTTTAGTTTTGTTCACATTTTCAAAACTAACTCGGGAAAATTTATTTTTAGTCCATTTGCTTCGTCTGCTATCGAAGTTTCTGCAGAACTGGAGGGCCATTAGTCAAAATGTGAAAGACAAATATCCCGCCAACTTTTGACATACGTATTTCACGGCTCACTTTGCTCCATGATTTTCCACAGACGCGTTGGCCGACCGGTCTATCAATTTTCATTGCCAATTTTCTACCTCGGTAACCTAGACAATCCGTTAAATCAAATATTGAAAATAATACTTGGAAACTTCTATGGGACCGTCAGAATTGTTCCTTGGCTCCGTACCCGATTATTCCAGGTATAAGATACTTCATTTTAGTATGTGTAGTAATTGTATTTGAGTAAGTATTTCAACCATTTTCTAAAATGGTAGCCATGCCAGACAGTCCTCTTTTCCTTGCTCTTACCCTTTAAATTACAGACCGGTTCAACCGAACTGAGCTAACCAGTTAATCGGTAATACAAACAAAATTTTATTTTGGATTTGTGGAAAAAACTGATTATTTTTTTAAATAAAAGTCAAAAGAATTAAATTTAAAAAATAATGTCGTACCACAGGGATCAGTTCTAGGAACTTTATAGTTCATACTTTAGGTGTAAATATTACTCACATTATATGATGGTGCCTGGTTTCGGAACCATAATGTACCAGAGTTAGACTGGAAACTTAATGTCACCCAACAAAATAGCAAGGTCTCCGATGACATTTTTCATGTTTTTTTATACAAAAATATAAAAAATGGTAGGTGTTGGACGTTTGGAGACGGAGTTAGGGGTTGATTGGTTACTCGGCTGAGTGACCAGTGACGACACAGAAAAGAAATCTTTTTGTTTGATTTTGAAGAAAAAAATCATCAAAAAAGTCACCGGAGACCAAAATTTCACTTACGTTTTTAGTAGATGCTGGATATCTCTGCTTACCTCATCAGAGATATCCGGGTTCTCTAAATAAATGGTCACGGAATTTAGTTTATAAATCATAACACTGATTGCTCGGTAGAGTTATATTTTATTTGACACCAGAAGTGAGATATTACAAGGATTCTATCCGCGACAATAATTTGCGTAATTAAAAATAGCTCGCTGACAGGAGGAACGCTCAGACCGGAATGATCTGGAAGTTTTTTCCACTCGCGAGCTCAGTTCTGTCATCTGCGCATTTTGCTGCGCAGGCAAGTGTTGCTAGAGTCAAGATGACATTTTGCTCAAAATATAATAATAATCGCGGTGCCTACATACCTCCTCCCCAGCATTTTATGCGACAAACGCACATATGTAAAAAACTTAAAATTAAACAAAAATTACATATATATTGTTCGATGCCCATTTGATTATTTTAAATTAACACAGTCGGACAAATTGGAATA
The DNA here is from genome assembly GCA_917563855.2 of Limnephilus lunatus. NCBI lineage: Eukaryota > Metazoa > Arthropoda > Insecta > Trichoptera > Limnephilidae > Limnephilus > Limnephilus lunatus. Next base: position 56,543,367 of record OU830599.1, read on the forward strand.
CTGGATCAACCAGTTTGTTGTAAGATCGAGAAAAAAACCAAAAGTAATAAACTTTAACTATGTTTCTAAAAAAATAATTAAGTGGGCTTGACAAACAATGCTGACTAAAGCAACCTAGTTTGAGTGTAATAAACACTTACTGTAAAAGTGATAAGTGTTTATTAAATTATGAATTAATTAATTAATTTTTATAAGTCTCATAAGCTACGGAAAGGAGAAACCACGTCGTGCTAATACAAAAATGTAACCCGTTGGCTAAGTTAAATTACTTCAAATCTATTAAAGATGAGTGACGTGTGTCTTCATTATAATCATACAACTAGGGATAAAAATTAATAAATGAAAATTTTACACAACTTATAAGTCAAGATTACTTCAAATCTATTTAAGATGAGTGACAAGTGTCTACATTATAAACATGTAACCAGAAATAAAAAATAAATATGTGAAAACTTCACACAACTTATAAGTCAAGAAAGAAAATACGTAATGGGTATCACACTTCGTAGAGATAAGGAAAGTCCTATCATATCTATAACCGCGTCATATCTATATGAGGTATGATATTCACTTCATAAGTAGAATGTATCATATACATACTTGAGTACTTAAAATTAATAAAGTTCATTTTTTATGTATAGAACATCAGGAAACGTATATAAATATATAAAAATATTAAAACGGTGAACTATATTAAGAAATGTGTTTAGACATATGTCCCGTAGATCGTGGGATATCATAATGAAAAGTTGTAACCTATACAGATCAAAATTTATGTGTAACTAAAATTATATACATACATCATACATTAACTAGTATGGAATACTACAGGCAATAGTTGGTATTATAATTAGGTCCTGCATTTAAGTGCATCTAAAGTTACATCATGCCATTATTAGCATGGGAAAACGAATACAATAAAGCTTGTATTATTTTCAAATCATACATCTAATATTATATACATCATGCTTTTATCAGCATGGAATAAAGAATACAATAGTTTGTATTATTTTTAGATCATATTATTTATGTTCATCTAACGTTACATACTTCATGCATTCATTAGCATGGAATAAAGAATACACCTCAAGAAAAATCTTGGAAAGTTACTTCATTTTATAACATGGTATATCATCTTATGTTGTAGTTGAAAAGATTTTTCCTATTTACATTTTGAAAAAAATTGAAAAGATTTTTCATGTTTTGACATTTTTATAAAAATTGATGAAAAAAAAAAAAAAATTTTAATGCTTTAACAGGTGTACATGGGTGGTCTACTTCATACATTTATAAGTACGGAAAGAGCAGTACCAAATTTACCTATAAATACATGATAACAATATGCCTCACGTTTTGACAGGTGTGGGCAAGGTAAGCAGTCATCACACACCTATCAAAATATGGTAATATAATAAGGAAATGGAGAAGGCAGTTCATTGTACCTTCTACACATATTTGAATTTTCATACTGAAAACGTATGGCAAAACTACATCATGTTTTCCCAGGTATTGTGGAATGATACATCACATACCTACAAAAATATGGAAAACACTCATCACACTTTTGTAAGTGTATGGAAAAGTACATCATGCACTTAAAAAAGCGTGGAAAAAACGAAACGACACATATTACATGGTATTTTGTTATGTATAAATATACATGTTGACATCATGTTCTATGAACATGAGATTTTTTAAAAACAACCCTTCCTTAAGACAGGATTATTGAATATATCAATTATGACGATGGTTAAACAAACCTAGAGTTCAATTTCTATCAAAAATTGTAGTCTCTAATTATTTTCATTATATAGTGAAATCATGTTCTATGAACATGGAGATTTAAAAATAACCCTTCCTTAAGACAAGGTTATCAAATATGTAAAAAAATAACATAGTTAAATAAACTTAGAGTTCCAACTTCTATCAAAAGTTGATGTCTCTAGTTATTTGTAGTTACAGTAATCTTTAAAAAAAAATACTACCAAAATTTATGTCAATAATGTGGATTTACTAATGAGATATATATCTGTGAATCGAATTTGGGAGTATATAGTGATTTTATATCGGAAAAAAATTATATGGAAAAACTATGTCTCTTTAAGCCTTTTTTCTAAAGGGCCTGGTACCTGTCTGGAAAATGCACTCTTCTACCGAACCTTGTAGTAGTAATTTTGTCCGGGGTCTGTTCTGCGACAGGTTCTTCGATAGTCAACTTCTCTTCGGAAGGAACGAAGGCTGGTTTCAAGCGATCAATAGAGACGCGCTTTGGTTTTCCATTGATGATAATGACATATGTCTTTTCGTTACGTTCTTCCACTTTGTAAGGTCCATCGTAAGGGAGTTGCAGCGATTTTCGTGCGGAATCAGTTCTCAGAAAAACGTGAGTAGAAGAAGGTAAATCCTTATGTATGAAAAACTTTCCTGAACCGTGATTACTGGCAGGAGTAGATTTTATATTTTCAAATCTTCTTTGTAGTCGACCGACGTAAGTATCTGGCTCTTCGCGAGGCGTAGGAGTGAAGAAATCACATGGTAACCTCAGCGTTCTACCATAGGTAAGTTCAGCAGGCGAGCATTTTAAATCATCACGAACTGTTGACCTCAATCCAAGTAGTATAATAGGGAGAGTCTCCAACCAGTTCGGGTCGCCGTTAGCCATAAGTGCCGACTTGAGGGTTCTATGCCACCTTTCTATCATGCCATTAGCTTGAGGGTGGTAGGCGGTTGTCCGCGTATGCTTCATTCCGAATTTTTCTGTGAGTTTCTTGAAAAGACATGACTCAAACTGACGTCCCTGGTCTGTCGTAATAGTTTCGGGGACACCATGCTTCGAAATCCAGTGAGTTGTCAGTGCTGTGGCGACTGTGTCTGCTGACATATTCTTTAAGGGGACTGCTTCGGGCCAGCGAGTGAATCTGTCAATCATGGTGAGCAGATATTGATAATCACTACAAGCGGGCAGGGGTCCAACCAAGTCGATGTGGACGTTCCGGAAACGGTCTTCAGGCAGAACATACATGGCTCTTGGCGCGACTGTATGTCTGGAGATTTTGGCCTTTTGACAATTTATGCAATGTTTGACAAAGAACTTTATATCCTTCGCCATGTTGGGCCAAACAAATCTCAATTTAATACTGTTGACAGTCCCATTAATGCCTGGATGACAAACATTATGCACATTTTCTATGACCTCTTTTCTCATATTAGATGGTACGAAGGGTCTTACATGACCGGTAGAGATATCACACCACAATGAAGAATTAGTTCCAGGAATCACCATTTGACGTAGAGAGAGAGAGGAGTCCTCAAGTGCCTTAGTAATTTCGTCGTCGTGACTCTGCTCTTGTCTCATTCTCTCATAGTCAATTGCAGAAGGGCTATTTATCTCTTCAATGCGAGAAAGAGTATCTGCAACTGTATTCTGGTGTCCGGAAATATGTTTGATGTTGGTGGTAAATTGAGATATATAATCTAGTTGTCTCTCTTGACGAGGAGAACTTGAGGCTCGTTTCTTGTTGAAAGCGAAAGTGATGGGCTTGTGGTCCGTGTAAATAGTAAAATTTCGACCTTCTAAGTTGCTCCTAAAATACTTTACTGCCTCGTAAACACCGGTTAATTCACGGTCAAACGTACTGTATTTACGCTGTGCCGGGGTAAATTTTCTTGAAAAAAATCCTAAAGGTTGCCATGCTGTACCTTTATTTTGTTGCAATGATGCTCCCATAGCCAGGTTGGATGCGTCCACCATAACTGCTAATTCAGCGTTTGGGTCTGGGTGTGCTAACAATGCGGCAGAAGCGAGGTGTCGCTTGCATTGGTTAAAATCCTCCGTTAATTCCGGGGTCCAAGTAAGGATACGTTTGTCATTCTTTTTATATCCAGAAATGCAATCAAAAAGTGTTGTTTGGGCGCTGATAGTGTTGGGTAAAAATCTTCTATAATAATTGAGCATTCCCAAAAAACGTCTTAATCCTTTGGCTGTTTTGGGGAGAGGAAAATCAATAATAGTTTTCACTTTCTCTTTAATTGGAGTCATTCCTTCCGGTGAAATGGTATGACCTAGAAAATTAACAGTCGGGAGTCCAAATTGACATTTTTTAATGTTAATTACCAATCCATTATCTGCTAATCTTTTAAATAGAATATCCAAATGTTTTTTATGCTCCTCTTCATTGCTGGAGGCTATAAGGATATCATCAAGATAAACAAAGCAAAAATCCAGATCTCTGGTTACGGCATGCATGAAACGCTGGAAGCTTTGGGCAGCGTTGGATAATCCAAATTGCATAGTCGTAAATTCAAAAAGGCCAAATGGTGTTATAATAGCCGTTTTGGGTATATCTTCTGGTTCCATAGGGATCTGGTAGTATGCCCTCAGCATATCTATTGTTGTGAAGATTTTTGCTTTTGCGAGTTTATGTGAGAAGTCCTGGAGCTGCGGAATGGGGTATTTGTCGGGAATCGTTTTGGCGTTGAGACGACGATAATCACCGCACGGTCGCCATTCACCATTAGGCTTCTTCACCATGTGTAAAGGGCTCGCCCAGTTACTCTTGGACGGCCTGCAAATGCCTTGCTCCATAAGGTAATTAAACTCCTTTTTGGCTGCTTCTAACAGTTTTGGTGCGAGTCTGCGAGCTCGTTCAGTTACAGGTGGACCCTTGGTCTCTATGCAGTGCGTCACTGTATGTTTCTTGTTATTTAGAGCTTGCATATTCGGTCGCGTCAGGCCTGGATATTTATTTAAAATCTCCCTGTATTTTTGTGATGAGGAAATACTGGAGATACCGGATGAGGGTCCATTGGATGTTGCGCCTCGAATCCGTAAGCCTGTAGACTGGTCTGTAAGTGTACCCTTTTTTAGGTTGACCGACAAGTTAAAATGATGGAGAAAATCAGCACCAAGTATGGCTCTATTCACATCAGCCACTATGAAACGCCATTTCATTGTTCTCCGGAGGCCGAACTTAAGTTCAATCGTCCTTGTGCCGTAGGTTCGGATGGAATTCCCATTAGCTCCGTATAAAGTTGTGGGGCACTTGTCGGAAGTTATGTAATTCTTCGCTATTTTCGATGTCTTCGGGATCACAGAAATGTCTGCGCCTGTGTCTACTAAAAACTTTTGGCTTGTTTCTTGGTCATAAAGGAAGAGACGACGAGTCTGAGTAGGAATTTCACATGTCTCTACTGTGGAATTCCTCCGTCGTTTCCCGACCTCTTCGAGCGGAAGGTACACGGTTGTTGGCATCGGTAGGCATTTTCACCGAACTTGGCATGTAATTTGCAGTACCCATTCGGTGCTTTGTTGGGCGATCTACCGCGGGACCTGGAACGTGGTCTTCTAGCGGGATTCTGATAGATATTCTGACGACTATTATTGCGACGTGGACCCTGGCTTCTGTGCTCGCTGTAGGTAGATGGGCGGTCACGATTATGGACCTGCGACATCTTCAAAAGTTTCACCTCGTGGGTAAGAGCTGCGACCTGCTCTAAAAGGCCTTGCATTGACGTATCATTACGTTCGGATCTTGAAGTTCCGGGTTTGGTGTCGTGGTCTACCGCGCCACATTCTGTTGCCTGGTACACATCAACTATCTTATCGGCAGCTAGTGCTAGTTGGTTTAGGTTATTGTCTGGAAGTGCTGAAAGTATGGCTTGGACATGCTGAGGAAGCCGTTGGAGCCATAATGTTTTTACGATGGCGCTCTCCGCTAATGCGGGTCCAGCTAACTCCAGCATGTGTCGTAGAAGTCCTGTGGGTTTTCGGTCTTCTAATTGTAATCCCGTCAATAGTCGTGTTAAACGCTTCTCTTCGGAGTCTTGAAGTCTGTCTATCAGCGATGCCTTGAGTGTGCAATATTTGTCCTTCACTGGCGGGTTTATCACTATGTCGCTAACGCATTGTAATGTTTCAGCGTCCAAGGCGGCGACTATGATGTTGTATTTAGTAAAATCTTCCTTGATGCGGGAGTTAGTAAACTGAGCCTCGGCTTGAGCGAACCATAGACTAATGTTACTTCTCCAACAACTTGGTAACCTCACAGAAACGTGATGGATGGATGTTTCCGAAGAACAGCCCTCGTTGTTTGATTCCATGTTTGGTGTTGGATTTTCCTTGCGCAATATTTCTTCAGTTCTTTTAGCTATGTCGCTTGGTTCAATGGAGGGTGTCTCTCCGGTAGATGTCATTTAAGTGCAGACAATAAAGGCGAGACAAAAATATGGAATACCCGACAGTGAAATAAACTCCTTTGTGATAAAACTAGTTAAAATTGAAATTCTCAATTTTTAAATTAAAAATAAAAATCCACACTAATGCCTTTTCTCTTTCAAAAATTTTCAACAATAATTCTGATAAAAATAAGTGGGAATTATATACCTCCACTATTTATTAGTTGATTCGATAGTTGCTTAAAAACTTTAAAAATCGTTAAAATTGTTAAAAAATTTTAAAATAGTTGAATATTTTCTAAAATTTTATTGTTAAAATTTATTAAAATTTTGTTAAAACTTTTTTTTTTTTTTAAATTTATTAAAATTTTTTGTTGTATAGATAAACTCGTTTTCGATGATATTAAATAGTTTTAGATGATAAGAAAGGAACTTTAAAAATCGTTACAATTCAGAACATGTGCGATTTGCAACATTATTATTAATTTGACCTCAAGAAAAAATATGGCGTCATTGTCGTAAAAATATGTCGAACCAATTTTATCCGGCGACGATTCTCAGATGAATTCTGGATGCAGATGGAGTACGTTCCCTGGTGATGAACTCGGGATGCCTCGTTCCCTGGTGATGATCACCTACGGTCATCGCTGCGCCAATCCGTTCTCACTGAAATAGAGGGTAAAACGCACTTATCATTCAGGAAGGAACAATTTATTTAACAAAACATAGCGGGATAATAATGTAAAACACACTTATTATTCTGTAAAAAATGATTATGTTACTAAAACATTAGTGGGATGATGATGTTTCAATTGATAATTAGATGTAAAACATGTGTTTGACAAGAATGTGTGACAATGCTATCGAAATAACACGGTCGTGTATTTATTTTAAAAATTACTGGAACATTTATTTCAAAAGGGATTTTACTTTAAGTTATGCTATAAAACAATAGAATTTACTTACTTGCTGTCCAGGATTCCGTCTTGGAACGTTTCTCCCCTCCCGCCAGCAAGCTAGTTCTTTTAGTCGAAAGGTCACCAGTTTTAGTAGATGCTGGATATCTCTGCTTACCTCATCAGAGATATCCGGGTTCTCTAAATAAATGGTCACGGAATTTAGTTTATAAATCATAACACTGATTGCTCGGTAGAGTTATATTTTATTTGACACCAGAAGTGAGATATTACAAGGATTCTATCCGCGACAATAATTTGCGTAATTAAAAATAGCTCGCTGACAGGAGGAACGCTCAGACCGGAATGATCTGGAAGTTTTTTCCACTCGCGAGCTCAGTTCTGTCATCTGCGCATTTTGCTGCGCAGGCAAGTGTTGCTAGAGTCAAGATGACATTTTGCTCAAAATATAATAATAATCGCGGTGCCTACACGTTATTTACTGCAAATAAGGCCAGAAATCACTGGTTAAAGTAAGTCAAGTACGTCTCAGCATGGGTAAGCTACCCAGTGAGGCCAACGTTATTAAATTATACTACAAAATGAAAAATATTGTATCAAAATAAAAATATATATATGTATAATTGGAGATGACAGCATCAACGTCTTCAGCCACCGCATGATTGAGCACAAATTGTTTAAGACATTCTCTAGACATTTTTAAGGAATAATTAACCATGGAAACATGGACCTTGAAAATAAATACCACGAACAGGTTAGAGGCTTTTGAAATGTGGCTTCACCGGAGAATGCTCAATGTCCCATGGACCGACATGATCACCAAAACAGAAATTCTCAGGCGGGCTAGAGCAGATAGAGAACTGCTTAAATTAAGGCTCCGCAACCGGGCTCAAAAAGAAGAAGATGGACAGATACGAAACTACGAATGTTAGAGGAGTGCGCTAATATTTAAAGCGACAAAATCGATGCGAAAATCGTGAAAATCTTTAATAAAACACGACTCGTTTAAAATAGAGCAAAAATCTCGTGGAACACGTCTTAAGTATCGTTTAAAGAAACATTGTGAATTTTTTCACAACTATAACTTGAAAAATAACTGAAAAAACGTGCTTAAAATAATTTTCACGGCATACTTTGCGATTTTTTTCCATCGAGGGAATTTCATATAATTTGCGTCTAGATATTATCTTCAAAAATAACATATATTTTTTTAAGAGCTTAAAAACTTCAAATGTTTAAGGAAGAAATCGGTAGAAATTCGAGTAGCGGCGGCTTAATAAAAATCAGGAAAATTTCACATCTGGGTCATATACTTCGAGGGGAGAAGTATCACTTGCTCCATTTAATATTGAAAGGCAAGATAGAGGGTCGCCGAGGGCCTGGTAGGAGAAATGTCTTGGCTGCGAAATGTACGAGTATCGATTGTCCTGTTGATTAGTCAGATATCTTCAAATACTAAGTTTTGTGATAATGAGGAGAGTAATATTTGAATACCGTAAATCAAATATTATTTACACGTATTTACATATTTTACCTATTAAATATGCCATAAAATAATGCCGAGAAGCTTAACCGTCCGGTACATTAGTACGATATTTTTAAATTTCCTACTAAAAGTAGTACTTGTAGTAACCCGGAAATCATAAATTTTTTGTTTGTTTCTTTACATGTTTTTGTGCATTATAATGTATGAATAACCATTATACCACATACAGGGTATACTTTCACATATAACAGCATACTCAACTCAAATTTAGATTTTTCGGAGATGTCTGACTAATCAACTCAAGATCGATATACTATGTCTGTAATGTTATTGGGTTAAGCGGTTTTTGTGGCTATAAAATGCAAACATAATTTTCCAATAACCGGGTAGTCTTAAGCGATGTTTTGGTCGTGAAGCGTGATCTTTTAAGAGATGTTTTAAAATCTAAGGAAAAATTGTACTCATGAATTATTTTATTTTATAAAACATGGCAGGCAACCTTTATAAACAAAATATTCATAAAGGTTGATTGGAGAATTTAAGGTAACGGCGGGCGGTCTAGTGCCGGTAACCGCAAAAAAAAATCCTTAGAACAAACTTCAAAGAAGACGTTCATCAAAAGGAGTAACATGTATTCCAAATTCATGCTAAAACTTTCATTTGAATATTATTTTCACCGATAAATTTTCCGACATCAAAACTACGTTTAACATAAAATATTCTAATAATTCTTTTAATATTCCGTTTTTCATGCGGGTCAATTTAGTCTCGCATGAAAAATGTAACGCAAAAGAAAATAACAACAAATTTCTTATTTAACCATTGAGTCGTTCCTAACCGGGAATTTTTTCAATTACCTTTTTTTCGTATTTGCTGCTTCCCTTGTAAATGGGAGTTTTTGCCCCATTAATGTTTTCTTATCGACGTGGGCTATTGCTGTGGTAGCCTATACACTATATGGCCTATGGTCCTGTAGCCTATTTGCCCTATAGAATTTATACATACGACAGGCCCTTTAGCTACGCAGAGCTTTCTGCTCACTGAAAAGGGTTCCATATAAGCTTACGCTATCGTACGCTCTTAAATTTTAGTTTTTTTTTATGTTTATGCACTGATTGTACTGAACTGTTAAATATTCGGTATTTTTTATTATTGGTACTATTCAACCGGCATTTCATATGAATAATAAATTGAAGAAATACATCCTTAAACACAAAGATAGTTATATTAAAACAACAAAAATCAGGCGTTCATAAATTCAATTGTAAGGATTTTAATTGCTTATAAATAGGTAAAAATAAAAGAATTTTTTTGTAAGATTTAAAGAACATCTTAGGGCTTTAAATGGTTATACCGATCGCTCGAAGATCATTTATTAAACAGTGGTCAAACATTTGATATAAACTAAGGACTTAGAATACTTCATACGGGTTATAAGGCATCGCAGATAAATAGTTTTAAAATTTTAGAAAAATGTTAATCCCAAAGAAGATATAAGTAATTAGCAACATTCTTTTATAAATACTCTTTTGAACATTTTTCCACTTAACCGGTCTTTCCCAAGTAATGATATTGTAATCCCTAATTCTAATAACCTTTCCCCACTCTTATCCCTCCCACTTCCTTCTACTCCACAGGTGATCTGTATTTAATTTTTAACTTCAGTGTACATTTTTACTCGGGATGATGTGAACATTGTTCCCGAAACATGTAGATTTTTTATGTATAATAAAGTGATGTAAACTTAGTAAAATAAATAGTGCCATCACAAAGTGAAAACTTTGCAGAAGAAGTTTTCTTTGAAAAATTAGAATTGGAAATGTTTGAATGTCCTAAAATGTTAAGAATTTATTATAAATTCAGAGGTTCTTCTTCGAATGGACAAATGACGTCACATGCCTTTGTTACTTCCTACACACAAAACGCATAACTTTCGTTGGCTTCGTGATTTGTGGTCGTAGCTCGACGACAGTCGGCATGCTTCCATGACGTATCTCCCATTTTTGTATTATTTATGGTCGTACCCAAATCATTTTTTCTTTTCTTTGTGCGTTTCAAATTCATTATTTGAATATTATTACCGGTGCATAAATACTTTTAGTATCAGGATGAATCGTTAATCTCTAATACCAATTGTTTTTTTTCTGTATTTCTTGGGCATTAACTATGTAACAATTTATAGACTTTTGAAGAGTTATAATAAGGAAATTTTTGAATTATTTTATTATTATTACTATTTATGAATATATGTTTTTTAATTAGCTCCACATAGGAGGCCCTTAAGAAAAATATTCCCTCAGGGCCTTTTTCATCTTTGGAGATGCTATGTGGAGATTGTCTTCAGGGAAAGGAAGGAGAGGAAGTTCTGAAAAGGAAAAAGGTATGAATCTGGAGGTCAATGTGTTCTAGAGTGACGGACGTATTGCGGTGAAGGGTGATAGATCTAGACTCTAGAGAGTCTGGCTAGAGGGTCCCTCAACTTGTCTCTCCCGATCCGACCCGCATGCAGTAATCGGACAAACGCATCCTACGCCAAGACCTAGACAAAAATCACCCCATGAATCCGGGAACCCCTGCTATGTCACTAAACGTATGCGAACCACTTGGAGTGACCTATGGCAGTAGGGTTTGTTATCCAAATAAATGGTTCGCGTGGCGGTACCTCGATCCACCAACAGAAGATTGGATAGAATGCATTCTGTGTAAAGCATGGTGGCATGAGAACTGCACAGACTACAATACAGGTGAACTCCTAGTGTGGAGGACAATATACTATACCTTTGTAATGTAAATATACTAAGAATAAATAAATAAAAAATTTAAGTGTGATAATTGCAATGGAATGTCGTGCGAACACTTACCTCATGGTATGCGAATATTTACCCCGCACGTGGGGTAAGTGTATACAATCAACATCCATGTTAACTTTTTACATAACTTTTTGATTTATGAACCGTATGATTATTATTTTTTTTTTTTTTATTGAAAAAATTTTCCCTTGGTACAATACATACAATAGATACATAAATATAATGAAAGTATATAAAAGCTTAATACTATTATAATTATTACAATTATAAATATATATATATATTTTTTTTTTTAATTATTCTCCCATAATAAGCAAATGCTTGTGTGTACGGGAGGAAAGTATTATTGGTTTGGTTATTTTGATTTTTATTTATTGCTGTTTTTATTTATATTTAGTACTTTGAAATTTAGTTTATGTAAATAATAAGATAAATGTATGTTTATATAAATATATGCATATATATAATTTTTATTATTATTATTTATTTATTTTTTAGTTAAGGTTTTCAGTATATTTTTTTAATTGTGTTTTGAAATTTTTGAAACTGTCACAAAGGGATCTTATATTTTCTGGTAATTTATTAAAGAAATTTGTTTCCAAGTATTTCTAGTTTTGTGTTTGCTTGAGATGCCTTAATAATCACATTAATAAACAACAACAAAAACGAGTATGCTTTAGACCACACGACTAAAGTAAAACTTCACTAACTTAGCGCATTGCTCTCTCTTGCTCCTACAGTGTGATACAGACAATAGGCCTGCACTGTGTCTTAGGTATACGAAACGTAAATGGCTATGAAAGAAAGGGAAAAAGAAAATGTGTGCTCACACCTCTCTCTTTTGCCTCTACAGTAATATACGAAACGTAACTCTCTCTCTCTTTCTATCTTCACTAAGTTATATCTCCCTCTCACCTTCCATTCGCCTCGCCCGATCACACTTTTTGTAACGCTCTCATCACGCATTCACCAGCTTACTCCCCAAGTCAAGCGTGAGTAAAGAAGTTTTACTTCAAAAATTGAGTAAAATACCTAAAACTTTTTAATACAAAAATCCCAATGTAAAAACCCCGTGACTCTAGGCCCACCCGCCTCCCTAGTTGACATGCGTTCGTTGCATGGATTGGTCGATGGTTCGTTAAAATTATGAGTTCTTTTTAAACATTTTCTTCAGGGTCCAACACAATAATGAGATACAAAATGCAATTTTGAATAATCAAATTTTCTTGAATGCGCCAAGCTCATTTAGCGCAGCATTCAAAACCCAAGATCTCTTTTAATCTCGGCTGAGGAGAAAAACTCATTAAGAAGAAAGCGCCGCGCGGCGGGCTCACTGCCAACTCAAGATGCGAGATGATCACGGCTTTGTGGGCTTCACGTCTTTAAATATACCCCAGTACAGACCTGCACTTGGGCCTGGGTATCTATGCAATTACCCCGGAGCCAAACCCGTATTAGAAAATATAAACAAATAATTTTTCTTTTTAATATACCTAATAAATGGCCTAATATGCTAATGAACCTATAATTTGAATTGAATCGGTTTTGTGTTATATTGAACAAAACTCTGATGTTGAGTTATTGACCAGTCTGTGGCGCCTTGTTTTTTCAAAAGCGGTTTTGACACTTATGTTTAAAGAAACTGTTTGAAAGACAAGCTCAAAATCGCTTGCGCCAATATCTATCTGGGAGGTACTTTTTATTTGATAATTGTAGATTTTCTGAATGGTTTCAAATGAATATTCAATGACGTTTGTGGTTCACCTTTAACTGTCAATTACAGAAACTATAATATATTACATTTTCAAAAGAGTATCAAGGTTATTATGTCTTTGTAAACCTCTTTGAATTTTTTTCAGGTTTGGAATGTATTCAGGTTTGTGTAGAAATAATAAAATCAATGTACATTTTTATGAATATATTTTTTGACAATTGTTTCCGAAATGGGAGATTGTTTTATAGTTATTTAGCTATTCTGGGAAAACTTATTACGATGTTATCTTGTAATATACACGAATAGTAAGATATTTTATCTGGTTAACTGAAAAATTCGTAAAAATAGCAATTGCTTTGTTTTTATACCGATCTTTGACCAGAACTCGTCAAGGTAATTTTCGCACTGTTTCCGAAATGTCATCCCATGTTCAACAGGTTGATGGAATCAAACAGTATTAATAGCCTACGATCTGCGTGTGGTTGAATTCCAGAACCTGACTTTCATTGCATGTCCGACGTCACGCCTTATACGCCGGGCCACAAATAACATCTGTGTTCGTGAAATTTCAAGCAAAACTTCCGTTGTAATTCGGGTTTTAGTTCAAGAATCTGCCAAAAGATGTCGCTACTTCCGTCAGGAGCTCGCATACGGACTTATAGGTAGAAGTACTAGGATTTATAGGCAGCTATAGGCTATACGCAAAATACGAGTACATTACATTTTATGGCGTCATTGCGTGTCTCGGTTACTTTGTCACGGTTACTTTGTCTCGGTGACTAGCTGTCACTACTCACTATCACGGTGGACCGAGGAACTGGCTATTTTTGGAACCAGTTCCTACTCAAACTGGGCGAAGCCAAACTACAAGCCGCCCGCAGTATGTATCGAGTATGTTACTAGTATGTTACTATGCTTCTTTCAAGGTAGGAACTATCGTAATAAAAATAATATGGCTGTGGCAGAATTTAAGAGTCTTGGTTTGTGAAAAATCGATATGTATTTTGTTTTCAATAAATGACGGAGCGTGGATTAATTCATGGGATAAATTGGAATCTTGTATTTTAAACTGAAAAGACATCAAAGCCAAGTAGTTGAAGGATGCGGGAAACCAGTATTTGTCCAGAAAAAACATATCATTAAACCTGCTATTTACTCGTAGAAATAGGTTTGTGGAATAATGTCGTTAGTTTTCAATATCTCAAATGTAAATCGTTTGATATATACATTTTTTTTGCTGCTAAGCTCAAATTCTTTAATGACACGTTTGAATTTATGTTAAATGCGCAATGCACATATTGCTTTCTTTAAGGCACTATTGAGTGAATTAGGGTAAAAAAACACTTGTGGAAATTTTCACATACAAAATTTTTCCACCAATTCAGTATACATTATTGTAATAACTTCTAATTTCATTGCCTTTCTTCACCACTTTCAATTTAAAACTCTTAAAAATTGTAGGTTTATAGTGTTTTGAATGTAAAATTTAATAAAATGTAACTGATTTAATATTTTCCATTCATTCAAAACAGGAATATTGTTGAATAAAACTTTATTCCAGGAAAGGGCTCAATTATAGAACCAACAGTTTAGTGGTTCAATCACCCCAAAGGCACTTTATATTGGTTGCGTTTTCTAAAAAAATGTTTTTAAAATTAATCGATTCACATTAAAGGCGGTTTTTGTATTTTTGAAAAAACTCCTGAAAAAAAAATGACGAACTCCTCCATATTAAAAAGCTCTGAGAAATATTAGAAACTCTTAGAGGATTAAATTTGCATCCTGATCTTGTCCAAGGATTTTGATAGTTTTAACAAGGAACACATTAGCAAATCGTTTTCAAACTTTGTAACTTGCTCGACTTGGAATCTTATTGTGATTTATATTGTTACGTTGGGCATTCAATTCAATTCAATTTCAGTGCCAGCAACCCGGGCATTTATTACTAATGGATTTCTCGATTTGCTGTCTTAGTGAAGATCGAAAGGTTTTTTATACTTTCCACCAAGTTACAGTAGGCCGAACTGAAGCAATATGGGATTAAGCAAAATTGTTAATATGCGATCAAAGATCGAGATAAAAGTAATAGCTAGATGTTTGCTATGTTTGATCACATAACACCTACATAGTATTAATTTAGTGCTACCCAAGAGATGAAGCAATATAAGTATGTTATGGATGTGCCTGATATGGCTGCAGTAAATTAATCAAACTTTTTCAAACAACATATAAAACATCCTGGCTTTTAATTCTAATCGCAAATCAGTTTGTATGACACGATTGCTTATGAAAAGTGATGATGCGTAGAAAAATAAAACAGTGCTGGTTTATTCACACTCAAATATTACTAAATGTGTTCTTAGTACAACACATAATTGCTCTAACTAAATATGTACCAATTTATATGCTTTGGGTGCAGATACTTGAAAATAACAATATTAAAGTTCACATTTTTAAAGTACCTAATCTTACATTTCAGTCTGCCGAACATCTGAAAAACGTTGCCAACTCAGAATAAAACCAACTCAGAAACACCTCAGAAAGGTCATTAAAAGCTATGAAAATATAATTTTAAAATAACCGGTAACCCTAACCTAACTTAACCTATTTAACCAATTTTTTAAATATGTTTTTATCATCAATCGTAATGACCTTTCTGGGGTGCTTCTAGGTTTGTTTCATTGTGAGTTGTCCGTTCACTTTGAAAAACATAAGTCTTGTCTTTTTTTATTAATTTTTATTTTTTTAATTTTAAATAATATTAAATTTTATAATAATGAGTTATTGCCAAGTTCTGCAAGTATTTTGGTATGTATTTTTATTACAGCTTTTTCGACTTGTGAGCTTGCTGAAAACTGCTATAACAAAAATACATACCAAAATACTCGCAGAAATTGATAATAACTTATTGTTATTAGATTTAATTTTAATTAAATTAAAAAAAAAATTAAATGGAGTGCTACAAATTAAACACAAAACAATTAATGAGTATCGTCAATAAATAATTATAATGACTTCATTAAAAAGACTTTAATGGTTATATAGTTTTTTTTATCGTGTAATACTTGATGCATAATAAGGAAACTAAATGTGTCGTTTATGATACTGAGTTATTTCAGGTGAGGTTTTCATGATGTGATACACCATAAGAGTCCCAATGTCTAGAATACAAAAATTAACTCACCCCATTCTGTGAAATTATGAAAAAAAGAAAAATAAAAAAGAGGAAGAAAGGAAAACATAAGCCGGAAAACAATTTAATTACAATGTTCCTCTTTCCCATCTCCTTCTCCTCCCTCCTTCATCTCCCAGCCCCTCAGCCTTTCAAAATACCCCAAATTGGGGATGCAATAGTTCCAATAGATCGAGGCATTAGTATCTACTCTTAAATTATTAAAATGACTATTTTTCAGAGTTAGAGCACCTGTCTTTAATTAGGGAGATACTGAAAGTACCCACGACTCCTAAAAACTCTAAATCAAAAGAGGTTACTCTGATGCCACGTAAGTCATGTCACCTAAGTAATTTCCCTTTACAGGTAAAGTTTTTAAAACTCCGAGAAAAGTCGTTGTTTGTCAATCTGAAATTTTAATAAAACTCCGTTATGATTTTATTTTATTTTCTCCCCACCTTCGACGACTTTGAAACTTTTCCCATTGTTGAATGAATTCAGGAGGATTATTTCAGGCGAAACTTTTCTTTATTTCGCAAAATTCTTATTACTTTTTTCTATTACGCTGCCCACCTGTGTCGTTAGTATTAATAATAATGTTTCCTATTCCATTATTTCTTTTGGAAACAAGATCGTCACCATTACCGATACTTTTCCCTTCATTAAATCCCTCAGCACGTATTGAAAGTCGATGAATCAGAAAGTTTCCCGACAAATAATAATTTCGCAAAAACACCTGCTACTATTACAGTGTGAATACAAAACAAATCTCATAAATATTAAACATTACATTTCCAATTTCTGTTACTAAAGTAAATCGATTAATCGCTTTTATGAATTTGTTAATAAAAACAGTTCAATTTTGAAAATAATTTATTATTTCAAAGCGAATTCAAGTTCTCTCAGTTTTATTTTATAGTCTTAAGCCATCCGCTCATGGATACACAAAAAAATCAGGAAAGGAACTTGTGCATTTCATTGGCGGTCCGCACACAGGTCGTGAGCCGCTACCATGGCAACCTATCAACAAGACAACTGAAACGCGACGGCCGCAGTGACTAGCAGTGCTGGCTCACGAACTATCAAGTTTTCGAGTAATTTACGATTTGTCGAATCAGAAAAATATCGATTTTGTTCAGGTGGTTGATAAATTATGTAGTGCCGTGAATTGAACTGCCAAACAAACTATTAACATTGAGAAAACTATATGAATACAATACATGTCGCCTTATATACAAAATAAACAATAAACTCGTATAAACAAACACAGAATTCATCAAAACGTCCCAAGTACACAAACGCTTTACACGACAACACGAAAACATACATTTAAACACCACCCACACTAACTATGGTAAACAATCCGTTGGTTACGAGGGGGGCAACTTTTATAATTGCCTCCCAAACGACATTAAAAACGAAAAGAAGCTGGGTATATTTAAAAAATATATATCAATATTTATTCTTGATAAGCAAAATAATGAAATAGAATAGCTCTGCATTGATATATTTAGTTTATCTTAATGTCTATAATTATTTATAGTTAAATGAGTGAAAATGTAATTTTCATTTTAACTGGAATATAAAAAAAAAAAGTTTTTAATATCTATATGAGCAAAGGTCCTTTCTCTTTTCATTAATTTATTTTAGGAGTAACATCTCCATAAGAGGCATTGAATAAAGAATATAACGCTAGAAGTGCCTTCGGTACAAATTTAAATATAACCATTGTGCTACTGCCTTAGTACATTTTGGTTCTAGATCATTTGGCTCGTGGTTTGTCTCTCTTACACTTGCCTGTAAATATATATCACCATCCCATTTGAATTTTGTAAAATACAAATATGTGAAATTGGTGAAATACAAATTTATATGGAAATGTAGGACGAATTTATGAATATAATTGGATCACGAAACATGCCCACAAGGCTCTTTTTGAATTATTCTTTATTCTATGATCAGAAATCTCATACCAAACCTTCATAATATAAAAAGTGTACGCCGTCAAGAAGATTTGATGAAGAATGAAAAAAATATGACGATTTGATGAGAACATTTCGAAAAACTTCCGTCACCTCTCTTTTCCCACCTTACACCTTAAAGCATAATTTCGATACTTCTTGATGAAAATTTCCAAACATGACTTTCAAAATAAGAGGAAATTAGTGTTTGCATATGACTTTGAAAAACCCCTGTGTAAAACCCAGGCAACGCAACGCCGGGAACATTAACTAGTTAAGAATAAAGTTAAATTATATTTCATCCATCCATCTAGAGATCTTATGTACGAATAACATTCGAAAAACGTTGGCTGAAGAAGATTTAGTACTTACAAGGGCGGACAAAGGAAACACAGTGATAATAATGAATAAAACGGACTATCAGTGTAAAATGGAAGACTTTTTAAAAAAGTGACGATTTCGTTACGTTAACGAAAGACCCCACTAATAAATTTCAAACAGATGTTAAAAATTCAATAAAATCTTGCAAATCTAGAATCTTCAAGGATGATTATCCCAACCAAAATAAATTCTTACAATCTAATCCAAAAATCCCCAAGTTATACGGGTTTTTAAAGATACATAAAAACAATAAACCCATCAGACCCGTCGAATCATCTTGTGCTTCCCCGAATTTCTTAATAGCGTCGCACATCACTAATGTTTTTAATAATATTAATGTGTTTTCCCGTAAGTATACAATCAAGAACTCTTTTGAACTGATAAGTGCAGTTAAGGACTTGGTTATTCCCAATAATGCCAAACTTATTTAATTTGATGTTGTTAATTTGTTTCCAAATGTCCCAACTTCTGATTGTAAAGAATTAATTTTAAATATTTTAAACTCGTCTAACCTAGATAATGATATAAGTAATGACCTATCTCGCTTATTCAATGTGTGCATTAATCAAAATTACTTCCAATTTGACAACTGTGTCTACCAGCAGAACCAAGGGCTTCCGATGGGGGCTTCAACGAGTCCACTTCTGGCAGATATTTTAATGAATAACCTTGAGAATAAGATTTTTAGTTGTAATTCATCACTTTTGATTAATATTCTTACATGGAAAAGATATGTGGACGATATCTTCTGTATCTGGACAGGAACAGAGCGGAAATTGAGTAAATTCCTTCTTCTTATAAATTCATTCCACAAAAGCATCCAATTTACTTTAGAGGTAGGTAGTACGCAACCATTAACTTTTTAGATTTAACACTAACTTCAGTAAATAACAGAATTGAATTCAACATTTTTCGTAAACCGACATACACAGATATAACAATACATAACATGTCAAACCACCCGGCTTCACATAAACATTCTGCCTATCATTCAATGGTGCACCGGTTAGTAAAAATTCGTTTATCATCTGTTAATTTCGCGATTGAACTTTCAAAAATTGAACAAATTGCTCTAAATAATGGTTATTCCACAGATTTAATTAATAAAATCCAAAATAAGAAACTTAAACTCATTTCTACTAATACATTTTTTATTTGGTACACCTGAAAATAATAATAAAATAATAATAAATCCCGTTCAACGTCGCAGAATCTTATTGCCTGCCCATATTCAACCCGCCTTCTATACTGATAACAATTTAGGTAAATTATTAAAAAACACTAAAGATAGAGATCATAAATTTAGCCACTCAGGCATTTACCAACTATGTTGCAATGATTGTCCTTCGTTCTACATAGGTAAGACATCTAAAAATATAAATATTAGTCACAGAACATTTAAGATGCTTAAATAATAATAATTTTTCAGAGTTCGCTAATCACCTAATTTCCACAGATCACACTTTTAATAAGGACACAGGGGTTAAAATTCTTCACCGTAAAAATAAAAGCAAGAAATTAGATAAGCACTTGAAATCAGAAAATTCCTAAATAATAATGATAGTAATTTACATATTTGTTATATAGATTACCAAAAGGCTTATGATAGTGTCCCGCACTCGTGGCTGATAAAAGTTTTAAATATATACAAAATTAACCCAATTATTATTAGCTTTTTGGAAAAAATTATGGCATTTTGGAATACCGATTTGCTTTTGAATTTGAAAGATAAGAAAATTATAGTACCGGGCATTTCAATAAAAAGAGGGATTTTTCAAGGAGACTAATTGAGTCCTCTTTGGTTTTGCTTGGCATTAAATCCTCTATCTAAAATGTTAATTAAAAGCAAGTTTGGAATAAAAATTAAAGGTAATACAAGAGAGAGAAATATAATTTCTCATTTATTATTTATGGATGATTTAAAATTATATTCGAATTCTGAACCAAATTTAGAGAAAATGATTAAAATAGTAAAAAAAAATTTCAGATGATATTAAAATGACTTTTGGTTTAGATAAATGTAGAACGATCCATATAGAGAAAGGTAAAATTGTAGATGGAGACGAGGGTACATTTAGAAATTTCAAAATTGAAAGTATGAAAGGGGATGAGGTTTATAAATATTTAGGATATCCGCAATCAAATAGATTAGATCATACTAGTATTAAAAATTATATTAGGATTAAATTTAAAACTAGGATCAGAAAAATTTTGAAATGCAATCTATCTGCTAAAAATTTAGTAAAGGCGATAAATACTTGGGCAATACCTCTATTAACTTACTCATTTGGCATAATTAAATGGTCTAATACAGATTTAGATAGCTTAGAACGATTAATTAGAACTACATTAACAAAATTTCATTCCCATCATCCAAATTCAGCTATAGAACGAATTAATTTACCTAGAAATTTAGGAGGTAGAGGTATAGTCAAAATAACACCTTTAAAACATAATCAGTTAGAAATGCTAAGAAATTTTTTCCATAGGAAAGCTGATAGTTCAGAAATGCACAAAATAATTTGCAAGGCAGATAGAAATATTTCGCCATTAAATTTATACGACGAGAATGCCAGCATTCTTATAAATACCAACGAGGAATTATTAGATTCCTGGTCAAATAAAATTCTTCACGCAAAACACTTCAATTATCTCAACCAAACATATCGTCGCCTCAGTTCTTAATTGTCCAAACGACCATTTTAGTTTTTGTTCAATTCCGACTTTAAAACTAAAAATAAAGCATAAAAAATGATAGTTTATTACTTAACTAAGAATTATTTAAACTTATCAAACCTTTACGTTTACGGAAATAGCTTTATCTTAAACACCTATCATAAATTTTCATTGAAATAATAAAACTTTCTCCTCCTACATAATTTTCAAATGGTCGATTGGACAATTAAGAACTGAGGCGACGATATGTTGACAAATTTTCGTCAAACAAATGGTTGAGTATTGGAGAGTTGAGCGCAGAAATAGAAGGCTTTATGCTTGCCATTCAAGATAGAGTCATTAATACTAAAAATTATAGGAAGCATATCATCAAAGATACAAATCAAATTGATGATTTATGTAGAAAATGTTTGGCTTTTCCGGAAACTATAGAACATATTATATCGGGATGTTCTGTATTAGCGCCGTCCGAGTATACATTTAGGCACAATCAAGTTTTAAAAATAATTCACCAAAGTTTGGTAATTAAACATAACTTGATTGACTGCCGTAATGTACCATATTATGAATATGAACCAAATTCATTTATAGAAAATGAATTTTATAAAATTTATTATGATAAAACTATTATAGACTATACTATAGATAGAACAATTAGTCATAATAGACCCGATATAGTTTTACATGACAAAATTAAGAAAATAACTTATATCATTGATGTCGCTATTCCAAATTCTTGTAATATTCAGAAAACTGTTTCTGAAAAAATAAGAAAATATACAGATTTAGGAAATGAGATAAAAAGAATTTGGCATTCTCAGACTATAAAAATATTAACATTTGTTATTTCGGCTACTGGCATTATACCTAGCTCTCTCATTCAAAATTTAGGCGTATTAGATTTGTCAAAAAATTTGTACATAAAAATGCAAAAGTCGGTCATTTTAAATACATGTAGGATTACGAAAGATTTTTTAAATATTTATATTGAGGGATCAGTAGGATTTATCGGACCAGTTAGGATTTCATCAGAGCCGAACCCTCTGATATGAAAATATCTGGAGTCGGTGAAATATTTTCCCATTATATTTCTGGTGGATTGACGTATTGTTCTTGTATTGTTTTGTATTTATTATACTTATATAGTGCACTTACATTGCGTGAATTTACTAGATATTCATTTGTGGAAAAGTGTGTGGAAGAGTTTAGTCTTTCATTTGGGAAAGATTCAACCCGGACATAAAATCTGGAGCACCGTAAAATTTAATAACCAAATTAATTTATCTTTTAGTCCCATTCTAAATATTTTTCCAATAAACCGCTCTGTTCTTCCCGGAAATCCCGCAATTACCCCCATTCCGTTGCTTACCCCTCACTCGAACACCTAAAATTTGTATTCTGTATAATAGGTTAGTTATAATATTCTCCTGACGAAGGAAGGGTGCTTCCAAAACCGGTAGAGTGAATAAAAATTAAAAGTGGTCTACAACAAATTTATATGTGTTTTTATTTTAAATTATATTGTTATTTCTTTAAATATAATTATAACCTTCTTGTAACCCAGTAGTAAAGAATAAATCTGAAACAAGAAATTTCCCCAGCGGCCGTTGTAAGCCTGTAGGTAAAATTAAAACAGGAATATAATGGCAAAATATTTCTTTGTTTTCCTTTTCGATTTATGTTCAACACAATGTTTATTTCAAATCAAATGGATTTAAATAAAAGCGGGTATTATATTTTCTACGTTGATACAACTTTTAGCAGAATTCAATTTTGATGAAAGCAAAGTTTGTTTACTGTTTTGGCTTATAGCGACCATTTTTTACAAAAGATGGAGTGATTGGTTTTCAACTATCTTTTCTTGTAAAGCTTCTAGGATTATTGAGATTATAATTAAATGTAAAATTATTGAGATTATATTGATTATGAGATTATATTATATTATTGAGATTTTAACTAAATCATCGCAATTCCTGCAATTTGTATTAGGTAAGCTTTCTTAACTCTACTCATATATAGTACATTAAAACAAGTGTATTATAACTTAAAAAGTAATATTTACCACTTGCTAAACTTTGTTTATATTACTCAATTTTTTTAATATTTATATATTACTAGCGAGTGTCCTTTTCCCATTCCCCTACCGCCTCCCCTTCCCCCCCCCCCCCGTCCCCTTCCTCTCAAGCATTCCACTCCGTCTTCCCTCTCCCCTCTCCCCACTCCCCTCTCCCGCTTTCCTCATCCCGCGAATCCCCTGCCAAGTTCCCTTTAGTCCCAGTTTATTCAGTTTTCAAACAGCTCGCGTGCCACCTATTGCAATTTTTGTAAACAAAATTTATAACGCCAGAGCTCACCAGTATATTTAGAAACCATCGCGGGCATGCACACATCAAATCCCCAAAGTTTCATCGCAACCGGATGAATGGCTAGAAACGCATTATTTCATGATGCCAGAACTCACTATTATGTACCTATATAGAAACCATCGCGGGCATGCGCACACCAAATCTCCAAAGTTTCATTGCAATCGGATGAATGGTTTAACAACGCATAGACATCTCATAAACATACATATAAGCATACTTTGATTCTTATATATATATATATAATATATATTCTAAAGGGTAATATAATATATATTCTAGATTCTAAAAGGTTCCTCATTGCTTAGGATCGTGATCCCTACTCCAATTTCCATAGTAAACAAGGCTGCTTCACTCCTCCCAGTCCAGCGCTGCGAGACACCTAAGTACCTCCAGCGAATTGGCGACCTTCCTCTGCTTCTTCTGCCTTAAATTTTCCCAGTGACCAAGATTTTCTCCAAGTTGGAGTTAGAGTCTTTAGTTTGGCGAGCAACACGCTTAAAATACGTTGTAGGCAGATGTTGAAAACCTATTGTGAATGCCTAGCTCTTCCAGACACATTTGTGAATATACGTATATTTAGAATTACATGTAAAAAATCGGAAAAAAAAGAGTTTTAAAAAATCTTACACTGTTGATCATATCATTTATTTAGCAATGTTTTTAAAAATGCTCGTAGTCTGCCTGAATAAAGGGTAAGTTAATTAAAATATATTTTAGCTACTCTACTCACTTAATATATACGCTACTCAAAGCATGGAAAATGCATAATTCCTGTAACAAAAACCACTTTTTCACAAAGGCAATACTCATACATCGCACCTAAAATATTCAACACGTTAAATAACGACTTCAAAACATCAAAAACACTTACTCACTTTGCAACCGGTGTGCATAAATGGATATCTGAAAAGGGGCGAAATTTCTTTAAGGAACATATGAACCTATACCACCAGTACAGAATTTAAATGACTTGTATATTACAGAACAATATAAAATGTTTAACACCACTGATATGTTTCTTATACTAAAGCATTTATTACGAAAAATATTGTGACAATAATTCCATATTTGAGTACATATTTTTAGCCTTAGCTCAAACGTGGATTTACACAAAAATTGCTGATATATATCTATATACCCATGTTACCATGCAAATTGCTCATCAAGATATAACTTATCCCTACTTTCTTACCAAATAGAACTTTCTTTGATTCTATATTGTATTTGTATTTTTTTTACAAATACACTTGTACTTAATGTACTTGTATTTTTATTACATTTTAATTGTATTTCAATTACACAAATGTTCTTGTATTTTTTTTATTTTTTTTTGATACATGCTCCTTGTATTATTTTTAATTCAATAATACGTATTTTCTTTCATATACTTTTCATATTATTTTAATTTTTCTGTTTTCCATACTTATTTTTTATATTCATATATCTTAAACTTATGTAAATATTTTGCATTATTTTTAATTCCTTTATACTTCATACTTGTTTTAGATGAATAAATTATTTTATTATATTTTTATATTATTTTGTTATTCATTGAACTTATTTTTAATTTGTATTATTATACTTAACATAAAATTGGCCACTACAACACGGGCATGTGCCTAGTGTGATGGCCAAAAAATTACCCATTTACTGTAATGTATAAACTTTACTGAATAAAGAACATTAAAAAAATATATATATATATATTGCCTAGATTCACAAGCGAGCATGAGGTAACAGGCTGAGCGAGAAGCTTTCCCGTTTTAAAATTATTGCATATCTGCGATCAGATCCATCCATGCGAACGGAAATGCTCCTATGATGCAATCATCGGCCGGACATTTCGTAACAATAGGCTTATAAAAATAGACTAATAAAAATTTGCTCAAAAAGGGAGCTCGAAGTCTCCTAGTATCGGACAGTACAGTCCGATACTAGGACAGTACAGTCCGATACAAGGAGAACGAGGTTCCTAGTCCACAAAATGGAGCTAGGAGCCTCGTTCCAGAGTCGTAGATACTGACAGTAAGTATCGCCCTGGCGGAAGCCTACATAAAAATGTAACGTTGCTTGAAATGGCTCAAGCCGTATTCAATAACGAGATACGATGAATGGGCAGGTACTTAAACCATTATTTTCCCGATTTGCTTCTCCTCCCAACGGCCTCCTTATTAGTATTATTATCTCTTCGGTAAGAATGCCATTACCCTGTTGGCTCCAAACAAATGGTACTTTTATGTACACCAAAAAAAAAACTTCATCCTTCACCACTGATTTTTTAGTTATTAGCTCGAACTATTCATAATACAATTTGTCACTTTACTAAAAAGGTTCGGTTAGATGCAGTTGATTTTATTAGTTAGTTATTGAGTTACAAGTATTACAACTATTACGACCGTTACAACTATTACAACTATTACGACCGCTGTTCCCAATCCTACTGATCGACTGTTGAGCTAAATTTTTGGCTTTACACTCCTCAAATGCACGAATACGCTTTTGCCAACCCAACTCTCCGACTAACAGGCGAACCGAGCATTAGGTACTAAACTAATCAGTTGGCTAATCGGATGCTCAAATTGATCGAACGAAAAGTTGGGAACAACGGTCGTTATTAATAAAAAGCGTCATTATTTTGACTTTAATCATTTATTGTTCTTCAATAATATTTACAATACCATCGACTCTAAATTACACTAACTTATAAAATAATAAAATATGGTTTTGGTGGCTACAAACATACATAATAATAATATATACAATCAATACTCTAAATAAAGTCGATTTTATTTACAACAGATATTGTAACATAATTTCCTTTAAATATTTAACTGATGCTGATTATATCATTTCTATTAAAATCATTTTAAATAACATTTTTCTTTTATTTGCAATCGTTTTTATTAATCATAGATTATATACTATTAATTAAGACATCGTCACTAAGCCAGAATATGTTAACATTTTAACTTCTGAAATTTCTTATGTGATTAGGTACTTACTAGGCATAGTTTTTTTTAATTAAACAGAAATGAAAATAACACCTTAATAGGTTTTTTTGACATTTACAACATAAAAAAACTCTATAGAAAACTTTTTTTCTGTTTAATAACATCAAGTCTTTTTTCCATTCGTAAAATTTCTAAATTCATAGATTTTGTTTGTAAATTCATTAATGTTTGTTAAGTATCTGCGTTTCCCCATTTTATTAAGTTTGTAAAACCTTCCAATCATGATTGTAAAACCAATTAAAATTAAAATCAGTTTGTAAAACCTTCCAATCATGATTCAAGACTCTAGAAAACCTGACACCACGAAACCACTGAATAAATATTTCCCAGAAGTGTGATCTATACTGATTCGAAAGAAAACTGATATCACTAATACCGGTGAACTAAGGAAAAATTGAGTCTACCCTGGGATGGTAATGAGAGTTTTCATCCCGCTACAAAATATCTCCGACAAAATATCTCCGACAAAATATCCCCGACAAAATATCCTACGGACAAAACATTCTTCAACAAAATATCAACTAAAACTTAACCTTACCTACCCTAACATAACCTAACCTGACGTTATACGATATCTGTGTTATTTTTGTCCCATTTTACTATTCTTGAACAATAATTTATTATCTTTACAGGATGTCTGTATTATTTTTGTCTATTTTACTATTGTCTTTATAGGATGTCTGTTTTATTTTTCCCATTTTTGTTAGGTTAAGTTAGGTAAGATTAGGTTAGGTTAGGTTCGGTTTTAGTAGATATTTTGTTGGGGGATGTTTTGTCCGTAGAAAAGTCGCGGAAGCCTCTGGGACACGAACACGCCAACAATACAATTTTACTGATTTATCTCTTCAGGGGTGGCAAATATTTCCAACCAATTTTTTAAACACCTGAGTATTTTTAAACAACACAACGGTTATTCACCTGCTTTTAAAGATAGTTATATTCACTTTGATAACTGTCTTTAAAATATAAAATGTATTGGGAGACAAATAAGTTAACAAATTATTCCGATTTTCTCGGCTTGTTATCTACTTCGTACAATAAGAACTCCCAAATGAAACATTACAAAAAGGATTTTATAAAAATTGAAGTATAATGAAAACATAATTCTATACATTTTTCAAAATCTATTAATATCAAAACTATTTGGTCGGGTAGGGATTAAAGCTAACAAACTGATATTTTGGATTACCTAGATTTACAACGTTTGATATTCATGTTTTTCTAATTTAAGATATTCGAAGAATATGACAATATGTGACAAAAGATATGGTTGACTAATTTGATATTATTTGGGTTCTGTTAAACATCGTGTATTATTTTTTATAATTTATTTGAAAACAAATGAAAATAATTAATTTTATTAATATACATATTTCTGTTTTATATTATACTGGTAAAACAGTTTACAAAGTCATTTTTGAATATCTGAATAGTTATTGTAAGTTTAGTTTAGAAAGTTACTATTGAAAGGGTTTTTTTTATTGCAGATACTTTTAATTTTTATCTGAAAAGAATCTGTCAAATTATAAAAATCGCTTCTATTCTTCTTTTTTACTTCTTAAAATAGTGATGCACAACCTTTTTACCCGAACGGCCAATATTAAAGTTTTCACATTTCTGGATTCAGTTTTTTTTTTAATTTCATGGGATGCTAACCGTTTTTTTTTCAATATCTATTTGAAACTGTCTATTTATACGTACTTTGCATTACGTTAATGGGAAAAATTGATTGAAATTGATTTTTTCTATGATTAACAAAAAATCAATTTAAAAATTTCTCAGCCATGGTTGTAAACTAAAAATTATCAAAAACGTCAGTTTAATTTTAATTACGAACTACGCCCGCAGGTCACACGAAATTGACTTGCGAGGCATTGGTTGCGCGTCACTGTTTATAAGAAGAACGGATGTGTCTTTAAATATTGGGTCTTAATGATTTGAAATCCCAAAAAGAGTCCAAATTTGAAAATATTTGAAATAAAATCAGAAATTTATATTCATTTACACAACTATTAAACTATACCTAACCTTCATTATAAAAAAAAAGATTTTTAATAAAGATGAAAAACTGTCATTTATTAGATCGTTTTTATATTTAAATGAGCATTAATTTGAGAATGGAACTTGAATTGGTAAGAAATTATTAGTAATGTGCATTGGGGTGGTATGTATTTTGTAATTCAATTTTAAGTGATCTTATAATGCATTGGGAACCCAGAAACGTAAGTTACATCAGACCTCTCAGCGGCAGACTATAAAAAACTTTAACATTCTTGCTGTAAAAGTCCAGGCGTTAAGGTGGACATTTTAAACATTCCTGATGTAAGAGTTCAGGTGTGCGGTGCGTTGGGCTGGACCTAGAAGGCTCCCGTGTCGTCCAGTGGCGCCGTGTCTAGGGGGGCACATCCCCGAGGCGCGCAGGCCACGCGAGGGGCCCCTGGCCTTTCCTGCTCACAGCGGCACGCCAGGCAGCTGCCCGTGGAGGGGAGGCTCTGCCCCACGCGGTACTCCACACCTGTTGAAGATAAATAAGTAAGGTTATAAATTTTATTTTTAGGGCGGGCCACTTCGAACTACTGTAGTGAAATCAAACCTTTTAAATAATGTGTACAAAATGTATGTTTATTATTGTACAAACAATAAAAAAAATTGTCTGTAAACTAACAATACAATGTAAGAATTTCAAAAAAGTTGTGTTTCTTTTTTACTTGTATTATCGTAAAGAATCAATTTCCAAAGTTAATACAACTTATCCCGGACACCTTGTATATAATGAAATAATAATGGCTCTAAATGAGAACCTTGAGGTACGCGGGAGGGCACCGAAAAAAGCTCTAGTCTAACTGATACACATTGAAGTCTACTCTGAAGATACGTATTGAGTCACCTGAGAAAGTCACTTTGGATACTATGATTTAACCGTACCTTATCGATGGTTTTAGACTAATCAGTGTCGACTTATTCATTGTTGCTTCGGAGATATTGCACGAAAGGTTCCCAATCGCTCGGACCGGTAGAGTTATGGCATCCCAATTTGGGAAATATTGTGAGGCAAAATGTATGAGGGGAGGGCAAGGTGGTAGTCAAGAGGAAGGTTGATTACTTGACTTTTCAGTTCTGATTACTCACCATAGTTTAATTCATTTAAAACAATTGTTATGCCTGGTCTTAAATAAACTCGTCGGTTCTCGCCAAATGCTACCGGCCTGACAACTTGTTTTCCGCGGGATCTAAGTCCGATGTGTGGAACACTGGCAGGAGTTGATTCAGGCATGACCTTCACTTGGTACTCTGAGTGACCGCTTTCTCCTCCTAGAGGGACTTGGATGGGGACACGGAACCCCGAGCTGACGAACCACGGATCCCGGCCGATGCACCATGGACGCGTTGCTGGAGATTCTATCAACATCTCGACGCGTGAAGTTAGTTTAGCTAGATATTCTTAATACATGTCGATCCTGGTCCTTATAATACACAGTATAAAACCCTGTACATGTCACGCTATAATTTAAATATACCTTTTATTTCATTGTACCTAACCAAGTATTTTTAATTAATGATTGAACCGGACAGGACACCAATTTGTCCCCACGATCTGTCGAGATCACTTGCTATTTCAAGTTGCTGAGCTTGTGAAACTAAATTTTTTTGGTATATCGCATTTCAAATGAGAGCACTCACATAAGAAATGGCGCGTTGAAATGATGGATTCGTTTCACAAAGCCGATATCAAGGGAAGTTCGGTTTCACATATGTCAATACACAAAAATCATTTGGCACACTTCGTGCCTAATAGTATATCACAATGTTTCATTTTATATATATTTTTTTCATATTCTGTAAACCTGTTATGGTTTATCGTGCTTTGTTTATTAAAATTCGTTTCTTCCTGTTACTACTGGAGGTGTACCTACTTATTCTCAAAAACGTTTAATTATCCTTAAAGGAAACTTTTTGTAGCCTCGGATAAATATAAAGAGTGCCTATTTCGATCTTTGGCGAAATTGCCTTTAAACTGGACTTAAGTAAACTTAACTTTTCATTATTTCTACATTAAAATGATTAATGTCTGAAACATCTTATTGGATTTTAATGGATTTCCGCAGTGAAACTTTTACCTCTCCGATAATTACAAAACTTTTAAAACTCAAGTCAAGAAATGTTTTAAAACAATGTAATAAATAAGAAACGACTTTATTCAAATGATTCGTATTATCGAAAAAAAATCTGGTTTAAAACTTTTTAGGTACATTTAAAAACATCTTTCGCAAAAAGATTTGTCTTTAAAACAGTTTTATTTTTAGCGTAACATTTTTAATGTTTGTTTGGTAGGTATTTCAAAGCAGTTTTTCTAAGTGGCGCTCGATTACGTACCATCCTTTTTTACTATTTTACATTACGTAATGATTGACTGCTCTTGCTGAAGATGGGCGAAGTAGTACCTAATGTGCGAGTGTTACTGGAAAGGGCAAAAGAAATATTGAGAGTCACGCTTGCATTTGTGGTGGACTCCACGTTCCCCCCTCCGGAACGTCATACGTTTTATCTTCAGGTACGTAAAGGTTAAATAGAATTATTAATAATTGAACATGAAATAGTTTTCAACTTCTAATCAATTTCTTTATTCCCATGATGTTTTGTTAGGCTGCTTTGTGCCGTGTTAATTGATTTACTTCAAAAGGTTTTTGCATTTTCTTTCAATTGAAGCCGGCGAATGATTTGTATTTTAGATTCCTTTATCGAGAAAATCAGTGGCGTAGGATTTTGGCAAACAAAACGTTTTACCAAAATTAATGTCATCAAATACAACAATGATTATATTAGGATATAAATTATTAGAGTCCTTGACAGTAAAAAAATACATCTTAAAATTCGGACCTTGCCTTGTAACTAAAATCTAAATCTAAAACATTGTTGCGCTTTTATCTAGCAGGACGTAATCAAAGATTTTGTAGGGCGTAATCAAAGAACTTGTTTATTAATAAACTGTTTTTATTAATTTAATAATAATATTATTGAATATATAAAGGAATATAAATTAAAATGGAGTTCTACAAATTAAATTTGATAACAATAAAAAAAAGATATTGAAATATGAGAGATATGCTATCCGCAGTTTTTACTAAGTTAGACTGTGCTTCCTGGTGTCGCCGATATTGTTAACCGATTAACGAATAAATTAAATGAAGGAATAATTAGAGTTTAAACTAAACGAACATTAAACTAAATAAACAAATTCTTTCCGTATTCAAGCCATAATGTTATCCAATACTACCTCACACCTTAAAAAAATCAACGAAATGAACAATTTTTTTCCGTATGCAAACTATTCTCATTACTACTAAGTCCGCCGACAGTCGGGCAATCATAGCATATCTCTTTTGTTTTTAATATCTTTGGACGTAATCATTATTTATTATCTCAATTTTTTATTTACTTACATTACGTATAGCTTACAGATATATTTGTTTTTACTAATCTTTCTTATGCCTAACTATAGGCAGATTATCTGTAATTCTATCATATTAAGTTCGTAGTTTTGCAGTTATAATTCGTAGTTTTGCAGTTGCATTGATTGACAAAAGTTGGAACACATTATTTTATTGGTAGAGATAAATCTACCGCTTGCCAAGTGATTGCGATTTATCATTACACCATATATCATTTGCATTTTGCATTTGTTACATTATTTTACATTTATTTTTTAGACAAACGAAAAGAAAAGAAAGACTAACATTCTCAGGTTACGAACAACAATGTTTGAAAATTTCCTACTACCACCACACTAAGCGGAAAATGCTGCTTGTGTCGTGATGGAGGACTTAGCCAGCCGAGGAATTGAATACGCGATGCCCGGGTGGGACGCAAACGAGATGCCCACTCAGCCACTGACCGCTCAGTTAGTTTTAGTTTTTGAAAATCTTAACACTGTCCCATGTTTTCCGATTGAGTCCCGACAGCATCAACCTTTTTCCACATAAATATTATTTTATTTTATGAATGTACCTAATCTTAATTTATTTTTTAATATAAATATCACAATGCAATAAAAAACTTTTAAAAATAAAAGCATTTAAAATATTTTGGTGTAATTGGCAAATTTGGCACTCCGCGCCGTTGGCAACAACGATAATAATGGGGGAGTTCAGTCAGCAATCCAATTAACCCCTGGCATTTCGCATTTTTTTCTCATAGATTTTGAAAAACGTTCAAGCCATGAATGAAACGAACTTATTGAACGGACTTATGGTAACAAAGGAACTTACTATCGCTTGCTCCTTTTGTGATGCCGACCATTGGCCAAGTCTCTTGAACTCAGCGGGAGGGTAATCCACACAAGGCTATGAAACCAAAGGCTTTCAACAAGGATCCAAATAAGTAGGTGATTTCGTATGTATTAGTATAAGAATGACGGAGAAGATGTTTTTTAAGCACCCTGTTGTTTGATTAGACTATTTTTTTATGCTTCCGATTTTGCTGTCCGGGTTAAATCTTTCCCACAATAAAAACTATACCCTTCAACACACTTTTCCACAAATGATCATCTAGTCAATCCACAATATGTAAGTGCATTATATAAGTATGTATAATAAATACAAAACAATATAATAACAACAATATACCAGAGACCAAATGGAAAAATTATTCATCGATTCCATATATTTTCATATCAGAGGTTTCGGCTCGGTATAACTTCTTACTGGACCGATAAATCCTACTGATCCCTCAATATAAATATTTAAAAAAAAATCGTAATCCTACAAGTATTTAAAATGACTGATTTTACATTTTTATATATAAATTCTTTGACAAATCTAATAAGCCTAAATTTTGAATGAGAGAGCTAGGTATAATGCCGGTAGACGAAATAACAAATGGTAATATTTTTAAACGACTTCGAAAAGGAGGAGGTTCTCAATTCGACATTTTTTTATTTTTTTTTAATGTTTGTTACCTCAGAACTTTCGATTGGGTGGACCGATATTGATGATTCTTTTTTTATTAGAAAGCTGGTGCTTTCCGTGTAGTCCCAATTTAATTTGGTCTAGTTCTGACAATGCAATTCATGAGAAAACCATATATGTCTTAAATTTGTAATAAGTATGTGCGCGACAAATGGACGAATAACTCAATATTACGCCAATGATTCAATTCGATGATTCTTTTTTTGAAGTAAGACTTCTTTACGCACGCTCGTCACTAAAAATAAAAAAAAAATAAACAAAAATTTGAACAAAATAAAAAACGACTTCCGTGCCAGCCAAGATCTCCACATCTCACCTATAACTCCCTATGTATGTAGTTACCTTGGCTAACACCGACTCCAAAAATAACAATCGTACGAAATTATTTTTTTACTTTTTAGTGCATTTTTTGAAGTCGTTTTTTGTTTTGTTAAAAAATTTTATATCCTTAGAATGCCAAATTCTTTTAATATCATTTCCTAATCCGTATACTTTCTTATTTTTTCAGACAGAAACAGTTTTCTGAATATTACAGAAATTTGGAATAGCGACATCAATGATATAAGTTTTTTTTTTTCATTTTTGTCATGTAAAACTATACCGGGTCTATAATGACTAATTGTTAGTATAGTTTTATCATAATATATTTAATAAAAATCATTTTCTAAAAATTAATTTGTTTCATATTAATAATACAGTACTATATTATGGCAGCCAATCAAGTTAGATTTAATTACCAAACTTTGGTGAATTATTTTAAAAACCTGATTGTGCCTAATGTATAGTCGGAGGGCGCTAATACAGAACATCCCGATATAATATGTTCTATAGTTTCCGGAAAAGCCAAACGTTGTCTACATCAGCGGTCAAGGAACTTTTTTAACCATTACCCCAAAATATTTTTGCGTAAGTCGATATTACCCCTTACCCCCATTTTGAAAAGAAGACAATCAATGTATATTTAAATAAAAATTATTTATTCAATTAATTTACACGAAAATAAATTAAAAGTTACATGAAAGTAGTAAGTATGTAATAGACAAATAGACAAACAAAATAAAATTCTATGTTTGGTACAATTACTTCAACAACGATATGCAAGCACGTACGCACACAACGCGCGTCTCTTACTTCTCACGCACACATCTGAATTGATTAAGTTTGTAAAAATACTAACACGTTTATGAAATAGCAAACTAGAAAAATTTCCTTATTACCCAAAAAAAAACATTTTTACCCCATTTGGGGTAATTTACCCCAGTTCCCCGACCGCCGGTCTACATAAATCATCAATTTGATTTGTATCTTTGATTACATGCTTCCTATAATTTTTAGTATTAATGACTCGATCTTGAATGGCAAGCATAAATCCTTCTATTTTTTACGCTCAACTCTTCAATACTCAACCATTTGTTTGACGAAAGTTTGTCAACAAACGTTGGGTTGAGAGAAGTGTTTTACGTGAATAATTTTATTTGACCAGAATCTAATAATTCCTGGTAAGTTTTTATAAAAATGCTGGCATTCTTATAAATATAGTTGTTTAATTTGACTATTATACATCCCTGAAAAATATGTCATTTTTATTTTATTTTTATTGTTATTTATAAATTTGTTCGTAATTGAATACATCTATGTAACTATGTATTATTGTATATGTGATGTGTTGGATTAAACTTACCTCCCCACGTTCTGGAATATAGACCATATTTATATTATTATTATATTATATTATTATTTTTATTATTATCACCAACGGAATTCCTTGTTTGTTTTAGTTTCTAACCTAAATACAATAACCACTCTCACGATTTTAACAAAACTTCGAGAATCGGGAAGAAAATTAGTTGAAGAAGATTATTAAGTGTAATATAAACTCACCCTAATTGAAACAGCTACGTTCTAAATTGTTTGGATCCAAAACTCCAAACAAAACAAATCTACGCGAGATTATTAAATTAATTAATTTGGCTTAGTTTTGCCTTTTCGTACAATGTTTGAAAAGGTTACCTACTGAAAACTTCAGCACACTTCCGGTATTGCCAGCGGCGTCAGATTTATTCTATAAGAAGCATTACTCACAGAAACACTTAAAATACTTATTTAGTTTTGAAAACTAAAACAATAAAAAAATACATAATAAATCGATCCGTTTTTAAAGTTCTTTCTTTTAATTTTCATGAGCAACCAAGATGAAAAACAGTGTCTTATTTTAGAAACTAAGTAATTTGTTAACTCCATACAATACATCGCTTACATGCAATTATTCATCACATTATCTTTTTAACCTAAAACTTCCAGTAACAAACAAGAAAACATTGGCAAAAACTCTTAAGGCCAATTATCCACTGAGAATTCAAATTGCAAAACCCTTGGAACCGTGCAGGGCGGTTCCGATGAGAAAGTACATTTTTAAATAATAACTTATTTTATTTCATTCTATTTTTATTTTTATTTCATTTTATTTATTTTCATTTTTTATTTCATTAAAAAGTTGATTTTATATAGAGTTACCTCATTTGGATAGAGTTCTAACTGACATTTTTGAAAAAATGACCTTTGAAAGCCAAAGCATTTTTTTTTTGCTTATTTCTATACCCAAAATAATTTTCAAAACCATCTTTGTTGTATTTTCGTAGATATAGGTATGAAAAAGTTCTAGCATCTAGCATTTTACAAGGTTCTAACATCACTTACATTCTCTATTTTGTACTGTAACTGACGGTTGGTCATTATTACGAGGCGCAGTATGGTTCTCCACATTGGTTGGATAGGGTTCTAACCTCGCCTTACCATGTTTTAAGGTTTCAAAGTTTGCAAAGACGACTTTTCGTAATCTATTTAACAATTTTAGTTCAAGTATTTTATCATATCATATACGTAGCCATTGATTAGAATTGCATGTAATTAGTACCTTTTAAATTGAATTATTAATGGTTCAATATGCAAGTTTAGGTATGTTGTAAAATGGTATGTTTGCTTCTTATTTAAATATGTTCAATTAAAATACTTTACACAAGATTCAACCTCAAAATCTGAAATTGGTTAATAGATAATGAGAAATCGTCTTTGTAAACTTTGACACCTTGTCACATAAATATTATGTGACTGGTGCAGTTCTTGCCTATTTGGTTATTTTGTCTATGGTAATTTTTTTGGAGACTGGCAATTTTTCTTGGGAAGAAAAAATGCGAGTCTCCAAAAAAATTACCATAGACAAAATAACCAAATAGGCAAGAACTGCACCAGTCACATAATATTTATGTGACAATTAATTGTTATTTGGTTATTTTGTCTATGGTAATTTTTTTGGAGACTCGCATTTTTTCTTCCCAAGAAAAATTGCCAGTCTCCAAAAAAATTACCATAGACAAAATAACCAAATAGGCAAGAACTGCACCAGTCACATAATATTTATGTGACAACCTCTTACCTCAGAACACGGTGAAGTGAAATTAGAACCATATCCAAATGAAGTCGTTAATATCTACATTCAAGTTAGGAATAAAAAAAACTCAGATGCGTGATGATAAAATTATTCAAATTATGTCCTTTTTTAATTATTTTTTTATCATAAATTTATATAAAAAATATTTAAAAAAAAAAACATTTTTTTTTTATTTTAATTTTTCAATAATTTGTAATCGAAATAAGTGTTAAAAAATCTGAAAAAAATCAGTTTGTCAAATCAGAAGTCAAGAGACAAACCAAAGTATTTTCGTGGCAAAACACGTGCGCGGATTTTTATTTAATAATTTTATTTTACCTAAAATTAAAATTCTGAAAAGAAGCTTTCCTAGATAATTTATTGATTCATTTTACAATATAATTTACATGATTTAAAATGTGTGTTGTGTAATACAAAATTTTGTTTTAAAATTTGACAAATCTGCTAATGACCTACGGTATAATCTTATTATTATAAAAATTAACATGTTTTTTCATAATTTAAAACATAAGTTTACTAGATAAAATAACAATCTTTCGAAATCCATTTATATTTTTTTTGTGAAAAACAGTTGTTACGTATAGAATTTGAATTAAAAATGATACATTTCCGGTTGTTTCTGGTTGTTCCCTCCTAAATATCAGTAGCTTTAAACCAGTGACACAATCTTTCTTGGAACTCTCTAACTAACTTTCCTATGAGGAAACTGGGTGGCGCTTTGTCCATACAAACATATTTTCCAATTTTCTCTCTGGATTTTGACACTAGTGCAAATATTTTTTAATTTAATAAAGATGTCGACCACTGGCCTGTTGGTATGTTTTTCTTTTTTGAAAGGTAATTCTTATGGAAGTTAGAAGCACTAAAAAAAATTACAAATTACTTGGTAATTTCATGTAGTTAAAATTACTTGGTTTGAACGCCATCCACAGACGTTCAGTTTACAAAATAGACTACGTCTCTTTTTTTTAAAGATAAATAAAAACGTAAATAGAATATTTTCTTTTAAAATAGTTGGTAAAAAGTCTTAAAAGTCGGTCCAATTATGGAGGAGAAAAATGAGAATAACAAAACAAACAAAAAAATTGGTGTTTAACTTATAATGGTAATTAACTTATATTATTGAAATAGGTTAAGGATTAAGTTTTTTAATTAATTTTTTTATCATGGAAGAAATTTATGTAATTAATTTAAACTTTGAGGTCATTTTAATCATCTGTTTAGGAAATAATTTTTTAATTTTAAGTGTTCCCTTTGAAAATATGAAAGATATCAGCTTCTACCCATCGAACGTACAAACGAATAAAATATTACAAAAAGTATTGTTATTATATTAGAATAAGTTAACAATAATAATCTAAACGAAAATATGAAAGAGAACAAGACACAGAAAAAAGACAACGGTCGCAACTGGGACACGAACCCAGACCTCTCTGTTTAACCGGGACGAGCGCGTTAACCAATTTCGCTATTGCCACCTTCTGTAAAACCGTCATATTTGTCAATCTCATATTTTCAAATTTTAGAATTACATTATTATCAACTAATTATTTTTCTCCATATTACGGGCAACTTCCCTTTTCATTGGAAACAATCATACTAAGAATTGGTTTGTAACCTGGATAGCGTCTCGGATAGATTTATGGAACTGATTATATGGAACAATTGACTTTTTATAAAAGTCTAAATGAATAATAATTTTTTTTTTAAGTAAAACTTTCTTTTTATACTTTTTTGTAGGTTATTCCCATCAGTGAAATATATAATATTAGAATAAGTTAACAATAATAATCTAAACGAAAATATAAAAGAGAACCAGACACAGAAAAACAGAAAAAAGACAATGGTCGAATAAAAAGAAAGTTTTTCTTACAAAAAAAATTGAATATTCATTTAAACTTTCTTCATTTGTCATTGTTGCGATCATTGTGTTTTTCTGTTTTTCTGTGTCTTTTTTATTTTTAATTTTTTTTATTTATTTAATATTTGTTTGTTTTTACAATAATTATACATTTTTTTTACATATTAAACAGATTTGTAATATTAATGTAATAAAAGCCTTTCCTCACCATAAAGAGGCAAGGCTCTTGTGTTTGAATTCATACTCAATTATGTTATCAATGTTATCATTTGAGTAGGTGAATAATAATATCGCAACTATTAACAATAGATATATGAAAATGATTAAAGTAGTTAAAATTATTTCAGATGATATTAAAATGACTTTTGGTTTAGATAAATGTAGAATGATCCATATAGAGAAAGGTAAAATTGTAGATGGAGACGAGGGTATATTTAGAAATTTCAAAATTGAAAGTATGAAAGGGGGTGAGGTTTATAAATATTTAGGATATCCGCAATCAAATAGATTAGATCATACTAGTATTAAAAATGATATTAGGATTAAATTTAAAACTAGAATCAGAAAAATTTTGAAATGCAATCTATCTGCTAAAAATTTAGTAAAGGCGATAAATACTTGGGCAATACCTCTATTAACTTACTCATTTGGCATAATTAAATGGTCTAATACAGATTTAGATAGCTTAGAACGATTAATTAGAACTACATTAACAAAATTTCATTGCCATCATCCAAATTCAGCTGTAGAACGAATTAATTTACCCAGAAATTTAGGAGGTAGAGGTATAGTCAAAATTACATCTTTAAAACATAATCAGGTTGAAATACTAAGAAATTTTTTCCATAGGAAAGCTGATAGTTCAAAAATGCACAAAATAATTTGCAAGGCAGATAGAAATATTTCACCATTGAATTTATACGACGAGAATGCCAGCATTCTTATAAATACCAACCAGGAATTATTAGATTCCTGGTCAAATAAAATTCTTCACGCAAAACACTTCAATTATCTCAACCAAACATATGTTGACAAATTTTCGTCAAACAAATGGTTGAGTATTGGAGAGTTAAACGCAGAAATAGAAGGCTTTATGCTTGCCATACAAGATAGAGTCATTAATACTAAAAATTATAGGAAGCATATCATCAAAGATGCAAATCAAATTGATGATTTATGTAGAAAATGTTTGGCTTTTCCGGAAACTATAGAACATATTATATCGGGATGTTCTGTATTAGCGCCGTCCGAGTATACATTTAGGCACAATCAAGTTTTAAAAATAATTCACCAAAGTTTGGTAATTAAACATAACTTGATTGACTGCCGTAATGTACCATATTATGAATATGAACCAAATTCATTTTTAGAAAATGAATTTTATAAAATTTATTATGATAAA
The DNA here is from genome assembly GCA_917563855.2 of Limnephilus lunatus. Lineage (NCBI taxonomy): Eukaryota > Metazoa > Arthropoda > Insecta > Trichoptera > Limnephilidae > Limnephilus > Limnephilus lunatus. Next base: position 56,583,711 of record OU830599.1, read on the forward strand.
ACTATTCTGACAGACAGAACAATTAGTCATAATAGACCCGATATAGTTTTACATGACAAAATTAAGAAAATAACTTATATCATTGATGTCGCTATTCCAAATTCTTGTAATATTCAGAAAACTGTTTCTGAAAAAATAAGAAAATATACAGATTTAGGAAATGAGATAAAAAGAATTTGGCATTCTCAGACTATAAAAATATTAACATTTGTTATTTCGGCTACTGGCATTATACCTAGCTCTCTCATTCAAAATTTAGGCGTATTAGATTTGTCAAAAAATTTGTACATAAAAATGCAAAAGTCGGTCATTTTAAATACATGTAGGATTACGAAAGATTTTTTAAATATTTATATTGAGGGATCAGTAGGATTTATCGGACCAGTTAGGATTTCATCAGAGCCGAACCCTCTGATATGAAAATATCTGGAGTCGGTGAAATATTTTCCCATTATGTTTCTGGTGGATTGACGTATTGTTCTTGTATTGTTTTATTCTTATATAGTGCACTTACATTGCGTTAATTTAATAGATATTCATTTGTGTAAAAGTGTGTGGAAGGGTTTAGTCTTTCATTTGGGAAAGATTCAACCCGGACATAAAATCTGGAGCACCGTAAATAAGAGAAACTTGAGATGTGTCGATTAACAGATTTAAATGAAGTGAAATAGTAATGTAACTCTTACAGTTGTTTCATTTAATTTTTTAATTTAGTTTGGAATTTACTTTTATTTTCAATAATTTTTACTTCTAATGGGAGTTTGTTGAAATAATTTATACCATGATACAGATGGGAATTTTGGATGTGCTTGGTATTAAATTTTGGGATTTTAATATTATTTTGATATCTTGCTGAGATATTGAAATGTAATTTTTTTAGCTGTATTTCTTTGAAAGTTTGTAGAATTGAATATTTTTTATATAAATTGTCTATTGTAGTTACTTTGAATATTGAAAAGATTTTTTCGGTAGAAAATGTAGATGGTTTTTTCAATATAATCTTAATTATTAATCTTTGAACTATTTTGAGAGGATTTAAAATAACATCATATGTTTAAAATATGAACTTGCACACATAACACACACATCCACACACACACACACACACACCCTTACCCCTCTCCCTCAATAATTTATTAATTAAACATAGGTAAAATGCATCATTTGTCACATAAAAACATATACTATATAACAGCGACATGTCATTGGTACCAATTATTGTATTTACTCTATAACTTGTAACTACTTTCTAATAATTATGTACTGTTTGTTTCTGCAAAATAAAATAAAATAAAAATATGTTCCTCCCCATCCTATAATACCGTATTGTAATATAAATTGAACAATTGCATAGTACACTCTTTTTAGGTTTTCCAGTCTAAGAATATTTCTGAGTCTTATAAATATATTTATACATTTCCTAATTCTTTTGACAAGTTCACAAATATGTGTTTTCCATTTAAAATATTGATCTATATAAACACCAAGATATTTAATTTTGGAAGGCGAATTAAGTGTAGAACATTCTGGAGTGCAATTAGTTCCACTACATTTACTCTGATGTATTAGAATTTTTATTTCTGGTTTAGATTTAAATTTATTGATAGAGAATGGGATAAAGTTTGTTTTTTCGGTATTTAAAGAGAGGAGATTTTTATCGAACCAGTTTTTCAGTGTATTGATGTCAATATTCGCTTGGTTGTTTACAGTATTCCAATCAGCACCTTCAATTATTATGACAGTGTCATCAGCATAAGATATTATTTTTCCGTTTATTCTTTGTGTGAATATATCATTTACATAGATGATAAACAGTAACGGCCCCAGGACTGTACCTTGAGGTATACCAAAATTACTTGTATCTTGTTGGCTAAGCACATTGTTGATTTTTACGACTTAAAGGCGTTTGAAAAGGTAGCTTTTTATCCATTCTAGAGCTGTACCGTTTAATCCAATGTTTCTTAATTTAGTTACGAGTTTGTCATGTGATATGCTGTCAAACGCTTTTTTGAGATCTATGAAAATTCCAATACATTTGAATGACTTATATAATGAATTGAGAACAAGGCTAGTTAATTTTGCAATTGCATCCTGTGTGCTTCTACCTTCCATAAATCCAAACTGATTTTCATCAATTATTTTGTTACATTTTATAAACTGGTTCATTCTTTTTTTTATTATCTTTTCAAAAATGTTTGCTATATTTGAGATTACTCATATTGGTCGGTAGTTGATTACTTTTTCTGGATTACCAGATTTAAATATTGGAGTAATGATAGTTTGCTTGTAATTAGATGGGAACACACCGCTTTGGAAACTTAAATTTACTATATGCATTAATGGTTTAGAAATTTGATTTTTAATATTTTTGAAAATATTAACCGTAACTCCATCAAATCCCGGTGCAGAAACTCCTTTCATATCGTTTATGATAGATACTATTTCATCCTCTGTTGTGACTTGAAATGTTGCTATTTTATTTTCTGTATTAATTTTGCAATCTGAAATTGGGTTGGTTTATGTGATTTGCAAGATTTTTTCCTATGTTTGCAAAGAATGTGTTAAATATATTTGCAGCTTTTGACGGGTTTTCTTTACAGCGTATTTTTGTGTTATCGTGAGTAATAGCATTGATTTCAATATTCCTGCATTTTTTCTTATCAATTATTTCATTTATAACCGTCCACACTCTTTTACTATCAGTTTTTCTCTTTCATATTTTCGTTTAGATTATTATTGTCAACTTATTCTAATATGATTTATTTCACTGATGGGAATAACCTTCAAAAAAGTATAAAAAGAAAGTTTTTCTATAAAAAAATTGAGTATTGTTATTATTTAATATTATAATATCACTCCAATAAATAAAATAAAATTTAAGATCATTTATGGGGCTGTCGCACTTGCGATATAGGTAATCTCGTGGCTTGGCCTATTTCAGCGAGCATGGGCAAACGATACTCAACAGGCATTAATTGGAAATACAGGAGAAAAACAGAACTTTTCGGCTTTACAAAAAAGCTGAGCTAACTGAAAGCTTAATGTAAATTTACTATTTTCGGTTAATCTTTTGGTACTACGAGTCGGTTTACATTATGAATACCAAAAAAATGCTAAAATGTGATAAATTGAAGTTTTTCTTATCATTTATTAGTAGAATTAAAAGAACAGTCAACACTTTTATAAAAAAATTAACGTAAACTACAAAAAATGTATTTTTTCATTAGAAATGTATGAAAACATATAATAAATAACTTAAAAAATATATAATTTTACGGCTCAAACTATCTGCGGTTAACATATTTTTATTTTTTATAAAATTATTCAAAAAATTAATAAAAACCACTTTTGTGCTAAAAGCGATAGTTTCTAAACGATTCCGTTTGCTAAGCGATTTTTATATCTGTATTCATGGTGATATAAGGCACAATAAGAAAATACACGTTTTGGTTTGTGTATTCCTTTGTATAGCAAGAAACCGAAAAATAATTACTGGGACAGTGAACATTTTATACAACTTCTAAAAAAATTTTTTTTTTTAACATAATTACACTGCGAGGCATTCCTAGACATTTAAGTCAAAATCAATTATAATTTTATGAAGCAGGAAAGGAAAGTTTTCGGTACACTGAATATTTCACAAAGAAAGCTTGCCTAAAATTACAAATTTCTCCAATTTAAGCCCAAGAAATATGTTTTACATTGTTATAAAATGTAAATCAACGATAAATATTTTAAATAATTTCTGAAGACTTCAAACTCCTGATATTTAACAAACTACTTACATAATAAGTCCGCCACTGCCAAAATTTAACCCGAATATTCAACAGTCTTGATCCTCTTAACGTTTTAATCAATGTAAAACGCTTATATTCGTAGAATTCTTCCGAGAATCAGTACGGTAAACACCGATGTCTCAGAACTCGAACTTTAACTTCGCTTGTGAATTTAAACTTAACAAATCGGATTCTCTGCCAAGTTACATTAGTGTAACTTCTAGAGTAGTGATGGGTAACTCTCGGTCTTTAGCCGCATGCGGCCCACTAGCTCACTTCGTGAGGCTCGCGAGTATTTTCGTACGTCCCACCTGGGTAAATAAAATACCGAAAATTGCGGTCATTCAACGGCTTTTCTTGTTTTGCGTACGGGTTTAGCGTAAAACTTCTGCCTTTCTTCGAAGTTTGAATCAGCCACTAAAAATAATAAGATTTTTCTTACATATTTGTATGAATACAAAATTTGTGCTTCGACCTTACGTGTAGAAAAAAAATTACCTTGGCAGGGCAGTGCTTTTCTTGTTTATCATTGTCATTTACGTTTAATATCTTTTAAAGGTTTCAGTTTCATAAAAACAAAAACTTTTCTTGACAAAATTTTGTGTAACTTTCCGAATGACAAAAATGAACAGTAGTTGTCCAAAGTTGTAATATGTATTTTTTTATGTGTTCTTTAATTCAGAATGATAACAATCGACAGTATTCATTGGTTTGACATAAAATTTACAACTGCGGTGCTTTATTTTTCGCGTTCGGTAATAATTGTTTTCTGAAAATTATCATTTTTTAAAATACATACAGTTTTTCGAAATCACCGACTGCAAACTTACGATGTAATGCTATATGTACCCCACCCCTGCGGCTCACGAATAAATTGAAAATGGATTAATTGGCCCTCCAGCTAAAAAGGTTGATCATCACTGTTCTTGAGGTTAGACTGAAACTGTGCACGTCCTACTTGGCTGACTATTGATGCATTCTAGATGAGCGGGTACTGGGTGAATGGTGGTTTTGAGAACTAAGGAATTAAAGATACATTTATATCTGCAGGCGGCTAAAAGATAAAAACAAGTATATTGCACGGTCTGAAGTAACGCCAAGATTGTGCAAATAACGTAAATTATTTTTGGTGTCTGTTCCATATTCACTATTTTAACAGCTAGATTGGAGAAGTGGACGTTTCTCTATATGCATAACACCTAATCGAAACATTAATTGTGCTCTACTAATCTCAATAGCCAGGTACTTCTAACCTTCCCCTACCCATCTCCTTACCAAATTTGGAATTTCATAGTCCACACAGGTGCGGGCAGCATAAAAAAAATACCAAAAAAACTGCATGTCATCTGTGTTGATGCTATTTGCACTGACGCGACGAGCCGATATGTATTATAATACCCGGTGTCTGAAAAACTCACGTATGCAAGCGGGAAACACTTGAATCTATATCAAATACGGATTCAATTTTTTATTTTATTTTTCTTTTGGTGTTTTAGAGTGCCTAGGTAATTCGTGTTTGAAGTTGGATTTCTTAGCTGCTCTCAAAATTCGTTGAAGCGTGAACCCGACTCCAAAAGTTTTTAACTTTTATTAAAGAGTTAGGCTTTTTTTCGGCAATTATGTCGAAAAAAAGTCTAAAACAAAAAAGGAACGTTCAGAGTGAATTAAAAAGGTTTTTGGGTTTTCCATGTGATTTAGATTCACCAATTTCCCGCTTGTGCCACAAGTTTATTGTAGATATAAACATGCAAATTGTAAAAAGACTCACCCATCACAACACAAGCAGATTTAGAAGCATCGGAAGGCACTGTCGTCTCACCATCCCCCACTCCAATTTTGAAAGACAGACTCGCGTCCCCCCCGCTGGACATAGCCCAGTTCCCATCTTTTGTCTTCCCCTCCACTTCGAATAACGCAGTCGGTGTCTGCGAGTCCGCCCCATTTCTCATTTCGGAATTATCCTCGGTGAAATTCGCCGAGTATTCAACAGATGTCAGGTAGGTTTGACTATCGAATTTCGATATTTGTTTGTTATTTTTAGACGGCTCGCTTCTAAGGGTCGCGATTTCTTTAGGCATCTTCGTACTTTCTACCCTTTCCTCTTTTGAAGTGTAATCAGTTGCATGGGGGATTATGTTTGAAGAAGCGAAGTAAGATGGGGTCACGTCTTGGGCAGTTGTTACGAGGGGCTTGGAATTCGTTTTGGAAAGCGCCGGCTTGGTTTTTTTGATTTCTGAAGCTTTTTTGGGAAGCTTTTTGACTCTCTTATAGGGGGTGTTGGGCCTCTTTTCCAATGTTCCTGAAGAATTTCCTGAAACAACAATAAAAAATATTCATTACATAAGGAATAAATGTAAGTAAAATAAAACGGACACCACACATATAAAATTTGGTAAAGTAAGATTGCGTGACGTGTTACTTTTTTCAGCATCGCCCTGGTGAAAGACCACCATTCAACATCGGGTATGTTTCTAGGCTTAAGGCAAAGGAAAGTTTAGAGCATTGCTTGAAATGGTTCAACTCTGAGCTCTGTGGTTTAGATAGGTATTTAAAAAATAAATATTTATTAGAATTATAAACAGTCTTTTTATTCATATATAACAGTGTTAAGAATATTTATGTCATTGACCAATAAAATAACGCTATTGAAAACTAAGACAATAATAGAAAAAATAAAAATAGCTAACAATATACCTAATCTGTATTATTAATACGCTTACGACTACATATGAATGATAAAAACGAACGTGCTGCCATCTATAATATTCAAATAGAACTATTGAATTTTAAAGTGTTAAAGTTACATTTAAATTTGAAAGGATATCAATAATATCTATTTCATCCTCTTTTCATCTCTCATTTCCCTTGAGCCTCAAAACAAACCCAATTTTGGAGATGCCACAGATCCACTAGCTCAGGGCAATTGGGACTCTTGCCTTGTCTCGCGCGGTATCACACTAAAGAAAACGTAAGAAAATAAAAATAGCAGATCCATAATAATGGTAACTATATTATATAATGTAACTGCGAAAATCCGTCCAATATTTTTTCCTTATGAACAGATGAGAAAATATTTTAATACTTTTCAAGGAAATGTCAAATGTTTCGTTATCAGGAAACGCCGGAAGGTTGTGCGCGGTAGCCATACAACCTTTTCAGGGATGAAAATGTTGACAGATCGCCGCCATTACGGGCTTGGGAGGGTATACTCCGTATTCTCATTTCACTCGGTCAAAGATACTATTTTCTGCCATTACTCTTCATAATCCTGTTCCCATTGAAATCAAACACCTTTCTCCGCATTTTGAACATTGTTATATATTGTAAATCTGGACCAGCCCGGGCAAAGATATTGTTATTTAGTAATGTAAAGAATGTTTACCCACGTCAACTCAATTCAAAATTTCACAATCAGTTTTTAACGGGTATGATGTGACAAGACATTATCGCACATGAGTGAATCACGGTTTCGGAATAAAGTTATTTTATTTTGAAAATTCAATTATGAGAGGATATATATCAATGTTTCACTTAGGCTTGATATGTAATAAAATCAATATTAAATTTATTTAACGCATTTATGCACCTTTGGGGGAGTAAATAAAGGCATCTTAAAGTTTTTTTGAGACCTGGCTAATGATTGAAAAAATGAAGGGAAATTTTATATTTCCGAATCTAATTGCATGATCCTTTTTAATGGTTCAGAAAGGATTATATTTTTCAAAAATTTGGGTTGATGTTGACTTTTTTATTCGCATTTTTTTTCAATATTATATTACCTACCTGCCTGAAAAATGTTTGGAAAAAGGTATTGTCGTTTAAACAGTGACGTTTCTTTGGACAAATTGTTTAATTCCTTAGTGGATTTTTTTAAATGGTATATAAAATACATCGTTTATAATATTATGGTAGGTAGGTATTTAAGCAAATTACAGATATGGATGGTCGACAACGTTGTTAAAACATAATATATTAGCTAGATATAGATGGTTGACAACGTTGTTGAAACATAATATTTTAGCCAGATATGGATGGTTGACAACGTTGTTGAAACATTATTAGCTAGATATGGATGGTTGACAACGTTGTTGAAACATTATTAGCTAGATATGGATGGTTGACAACGTTGTTGAAACATTATTAGCTAGATATGGATGGTTGACAACGTTGTTGAAACATTATAAGCTAGATATGGATGGTTGACAACGTTGGTGAAATTAAGATTATCAAATGAATATGGATAATTGAAAACGTTGATGAAGTGGAGATCTAGATTTCTGTGATATGTGTGATTGACAATTTGTGAAATTGAGATTTTCAGACACTATGAATGGTTGAAAACGTCGATGGAAGGGAAATTAGCTGGATATGAACGCTTAAAAACATTGCTGAAACATATTGATGGCGGAAATATTAAATGCTGTTCAGGACAAGAAATCTAAAAATAAGTTAAATATACGATATTTCTCCGTTTTTATTCTCTTTCGATTTGAGTCGTGAGAAGAAAATAAGTGTGTCATTAACGACACCCATTTTAAGGGGATTGCCTATCCGAAAAATTAAAAATAAATTTAATTACATCATTAAAGAATTTGCAAAAAATGTTAAGTATTCTGAAAGATCCATTCGAAGTAAATTTTATAACAAAAATGCATAGTTACAGGTCTAAAAAAACAGGAGCTCCGATTTTAAGAAAGAAAAAAAAATCTTTTAGCTCTGCTGAACAATAAACATTTTGTCTTTTACATTTCATATTTCCACTATAATATAGATATGGATATAGATGCAGTTGAAGACTAGCTGGGTAGTACCTAGTTGGGGATACCTACCGCATAGGGAGAAGGGCTGCGGGCCAGGGCAGGGTCCCGGGGCTGTCGGGGGGCACTCCTGCCACCAGCAGAACATCTCACCGTCCAAGCACAGGCAGAACTCGCAAGGGTCGGCGCGCCATATCTATGGAACAAAAGATAAACTAGATAAACGTGTATACATAAAAGCGAATGTTGTGTAATTATGTTATTGTATTTTATATGACAGAAAGGTTTCGCCGACAGATCAGCGCTGTGAGACACAGAGGGTAAATAAACCATCTTATTTTTATGTTTTTTCAAGGTCTCTGTAACACCGTTGTATACCAATATATCACGGAAATGATTACAAATTTAAGGTACCTGTAAACGTAAAAAGGCGGGGGGCCGTTTTAATATCTGTACCCGAGAAGCATACGGATGCAAGTCCAAAAAGGTAAATGTTCAGGAGGACCAAAAAAACTATTTTTTTCTGTAACTTTGTTCTCATAACTTTTTAGCATTGTGGTGTTAATGGTATTCAATTGGATAAACTTGAAATTTTGGAGATCAGAAAGAGTGTGAATGCAAATTTGAAAATTATTAATAATCAAAAATTGTTTTTAAATGATCCAATATTAAACTTATTTCTTTGTAAATTGTTCCATATTGTCCCTACCCATTCTCATTTTTACATTGTTACTATTGTCTATGTTTATTATTTGTCTATGTTTGTTATTTTTCTATTGACACGGTATTCTATGTCTATTTTTAAAAATTAGTATTATTAAAAAGCTTGGCTTATGAAATATGTCGGTTTTTTATAATCAATTATAGTGGTAAAAACAAAGTTATTTATTAATTTGAATCAATTAGTTTTATTTTAAAAACGAGCAAATAAAACGAAATATTTTGAATTTAAAGCCTTTAAAAATATTTTGTTAAAAATAACTCTGACTCGAGTTAAACAAAAACATTGACTTGAATCCTTCTGCTTCAAAATGAAATGAAATATTTTGCTATGACATGTGGTGTATTACGAAAGGATCAATGTTTGAAAATTGCAAGTCCATGTAATCGTACATCTTTCTGCTTCTAAGAAAGTTGTTCCAACAAAGGTATACATCCGTATACATTTTTGTAAATCTTATTTTACTTTATGATAAGGACCTGCATCTTTCTGCCACTGATAAACATGATAATTTACTTCAAGTCTGCATCAAAAACTCATTTCTTCAAAATTTTTATACGTGCATCCGTATGCTTCTCGGGTACAGATATTATGTGTTGAAAATGTGTATGGTCAATGCAGAACCGTCAATGTCAATGCCGTTGAGTCGCTCCGTTGATTGTCACGTTCTAATACGCAGAAGTCTTCGCTTTCGGAGCATAAAAATTGCAAGAGATCTTCAACGAATATACTTTTTAAGGACGTATAAGTTAACCTCTTTCACCATAGGTGGATTGACTACAGTTCCAGAGATTAACTTAAAATATTTTTGGCAGGCTTCTGTAGTGTTGAAGCGTGAATCTTATAAAAAAACTTCTCATGCGAATAAGGTTTCCACTATAAATAGTAAATACCTGTCTATTTTTGAGTAAAATTGTGTTGTTATCATATTTAAAATCACTATGACGGACTGCCGAATTCTTAACTCCTCACTAAGTATATAATTATAATCTACTCTCATAATTTTGCTGAAGCAAAATAACTCAGTTTCATTAAGAGCTATCAACCAGCGGCCGAGAATTTAAATTTCATCGAACGATGATCTTGCGATCGTACCCTTGAAACTGTACAGGGTTGTTCTCCATACCAGCATTTTAATATAATTACTCAATGTCAATATTGTTTCATTCAAAATTGGCTTTGATACCTACATTCAAAAATGCTCAAACTCATGATGATAAAACTACTAAAGTTTTATCCTTTTTGTAATTATTTTTTGATCATAATTATTTATAGTTTTTAAATAATGTCTTAGCAAAACAAGAATATACATTTTTTTTAAATATATTTGTTTATAAGACCGTAAATAAATAGACAAACTGAAGTACATATTTCCGTCACAAAACTAGGGTGGGGACCTTTTTTATTATTTTATTTGAACTAAAATTAAAATTCTGAAAAGTAGCTTTCCCAAATATATTATTGATTAATTTTACTGCATGATTATATGATTTGAAATGTATGCTGCATAATACAAAATTTTGTTTGAAAATTTAACAAATCTGCCAACGACCTACGGTAAAACCTTATTTTCTCAAAATTTAAAAAATAGCTTTTCTAGATAAAAGAACAGTCTTTCGAAGTCAATTTATAATTTTTTGTGGAAAAGAGTCAATACATCTAAAATTTGATTTAAAAATGACATAGTTCCAGTTTTGTCTGGTTTTGTTTATTTCCTCTTAAGTTTTGCTGAACTGGAGAAATAAGTAAGCCTTCACGTAGTACGGCATAGCCTTATTATTCACGTTCTGGCGTCTTTAACCCTTAAAGTAACTGAATTCTAACGTCACGTGTCAGGCACATACCCTTCTCTTTAATGGAATATGTATTCTATCCGCTCAGCGAGGGTTCACGAACGCCTTCAGCATGATTTGTATCGAAATGCACGAGAATAATGTTATTTATTATTCGTGTGCCTTCGAGTACATTTACGAGCTTGTCCTACGATTTCCGTCATTGCATGTGAAGTGCATTACATTGCATTATTGCATCATTTTTACGTTTAGGTTTTAATAATTTCCTTCAGGGCCTCTTTCATCTTTGTGAATGCTGTGTGAAAGGTTTTTCTAAGGAACGGAAGAAGAGAAAGATCTGAGAAAGAAAAATATATGTGGAGTAGGTAGGAACCTGGCGGTGACTGCGTTCAGGAGTAACGGACGTATGAATCCATTCCTCCCACTGCGGTGCAAGGCAATGGGTCGAGAGAGTCATGCTGGAGAGGTAAAAAGGTTACACATTGGGCAGACGCATCCGTTGCCTATACAATCATTGCTCCATGAACCCCGACTCTCCTTCTAAGTCACCAAATATAGTGAACCACTGTGTAGAGGTATTGGTTTTCCAAAAAAATGGTTCCCGGGCGGAAGTACCGCCGAAAGTACCGGCGGAAGTACCGGTACCTACTTATTGATTATGATGGGAAAATATTGAACTTAATATTATAATAACAATATATGAAATAAATATATCCATTAAAATGACATAGGCCCTGATGGAAATTATTATTTTCCTGAAGGGCTTCTTTGTGGAGTTAATGTAAAAAAGTAATTAAAACTATGGAGGAACTAAAAATAAATCAAATAAATGTTGTAGATTTTACAATTATTATTAATAGAACTGCAAAATGGGGGTCTCAGAATGGGCAAAATATACAGTGAGGCCTTCATTATTAAATAATGTGAGAAACAGTTATTGTATCAAATAAAAAAAATTAAAGCAGTGTACTAGAAAAATTTACAATTTGTTGTGTATGTGTGTACAAACACTCCTTCAAGGGTACTCTTGGAAAACCGGCTAAGGGACGCTGGTGTTTGGGCACGTTGTGGCCAGGCCGCTCGCCCACTTATTCTCGCCGGGACTGCCCCGTGATAGTGGGACAAACTGCCCCCGATACCTTTCTTTTTATATATTTTCCTTGGTTTTAAGAGGAATATAAACGCCAGAAATATTTCGATTCTTGTGTTTTATTAAATCTAAAACCGAGCGCCGTGAACCGTCATATTTTGGTCTGATTTGCACGAGGCAAGTAATTTGAAATAAATACTGTTGCTATGACGTTGTGCTTGCAATACGTAAGAAGCGCCCAGCGAGATCTCCGTTCGCCGATGTTTCTATACATACCTTGTTACCCGGTGGATGAATACCGTCAATTCTATTTTACCAGCAGCGGCCGCGACGGGAGTGTTGTCGATATTATCGAGAATCCTCAAACTATGGGGAATGCTAATAAAAGTAAATGTTTATAAAATTTGAATTGATTTTATTTATTTACAATCTAAAAAATATTATGAAAGTGAATTATTAATACATATTATTTTAAATACATATAAATATTAATAAAAAGAAACTTGATTCAAGTTAAATATAATATGTATATATGTTAACAAATTGTAACTAATACGTACTTTTATAAAACTAGGTATAGGTATGTACTTTTATCAAATTTACATACACTTTCAAAATACCCAAATTACATATACTCAAATTTCCACATCTAAAATTTTTGTAAAATTAATTTACGAAAATAATTTTTTTGGAAACAAATCAATACACCAATCTCAGTATTAGAAATGATGACGGAACAACTCACAGCTAGGTTCAAAAATATTCTACATTAGATACATCAGTTTATTGAAACATACACTTTAAAAAAAACGGTGAAAATAAATAACTTGCATCTACATATGCTGAATTTATCCTAAAAGAGCATAATTAAAACGAATGCAATATAATATTTTAAAATAAAAAGTAAAATTTCGACGGTCTCCATGGTAGAGGGGAAAGGCTGCCAGCTAGCGATCCGGAGATTGCGGGTCTTAGTATTAGACATTATCAAGAAACAGTTCCCAGCTACATGAATTAATAAAAAGAAACTTGATTAAGTGAAATGTAATAAATATATATATTAACAAAATGTAACTAATACATACTTTTACAAAATTAGGCATATGTACTTTTATAAAATTTACATACACTTCAAATTTTTGTAAAATTAATATACAAATAAAACTTTTGGAAACAAATCAACAAACCAATTTCAGTATTAGAAATTATGACGGAACAACTCACAGCTAGGTTTAAAAATATTGTACATTAGATACATCAATTTATGGATACACACACTTAAAAAAAACGGTGAAAATAAATAATTTGTATCTACCTATTCTGAATTTATCCTAAAAGAGCATAATTAAAACAAATACAATATATATCGCGGGTTCAAACCCCGGCAAGCAAATCTCAGTAATAGACATTTTCAAGGAACAGCTCACAGCTACATATATTTAAAAATTATTCTTTTAAAATATTAATCCTACCGATAATGAATTTAAGCATTATATTCGTCAACCTAAAATTTCTCAAATGATATAAAATTCTGAACATCAAAAGAGTTGAAATCAGGAATAGTAAGTTGATGCTGACTCATTATGAGCTCACGCTGTTTGAGAACCAAAAATGCTCGCTGTAACAACGAATCCGCTACGTATATTGCAAGTAAAAAACTTCGAAAACACGGGCACAGATCCCACGTCCGTTTCTGGCCACGGCTCGCGGCATTATGGTGGAATACAAGCGTTGGCCGCAGATCGTATGAATTAGTACGGTTCTAAAAATTTGACGTAAGCGCCAAAGCGGTTTTTATTTTTTTTGTGCATAATTTTATATGAACGAAAAAAAGTTAGAACGTAGAAAACGTCAAAAATAGTCTTAGCCATAAAGGGGTATTTTTTTAAAATTGTTACTTACATTACTTCATAGTAAAGTCATGAAAAAACTTTTTTTTTAGTGGTTTACGCTTATTTTTTTTGTTACGTAAATAATAATTTTATTGTTATTCTGTTACGTAGAAAAGGTAGTTAAAGCTTCAATTTATCCGTAGCATATTTTTTTATATTCGTAATGTCAACCGATTCGTTGTAAAGATTAATCTAAATAGTGATTTCACGTATAGCTTCATCTTAATCATACTTACACCTGTAAATATTTTTCTTTTTCTTTATTATTTCACTCTAACTAGAACTGAATATGGATGATGCTGAACCAATAGGCGAACACATCTTATTTATTTATTTCTATTCTATTCTTTAACATACATACATATTACAGATAATTACATTGGTATACATAGATATCAAGTTAAGTAATAAGGAAAAAAAATGTTAATGATCCGTAACTGTATATAGGTAAGTACCTAGTAGTATTTTGTGAACACCTCACTAGCCAAACACCGTATCCTCCTTGATATTGTCAAGGAGGAGACTGTGGGTCGACCCATGGCGGCAGTATCGTATACATAAAATAAAAGATTAGTTGCAGTTAGGATCTATACATACAATTATACAAGCATCTAGTTTATGTACAAGATAGATAGTAGTTTTGATAAATAGGTTGGTAAATTATTCTAGGGACCACACGCCAATGGAATGAATATATTGTGATTTTAATGTTTTGTCTTAAAACAAAGTTATAATTGCCTACTATTTATTTTTAATATTTGTTTTTGGTTATGTTTAGTTCGGTGTTATGATTTTTTGAGTAAATTGAATACCTTGTTGTTTGATCCAGTCTTTCATGTGTTTTTTGTGAAGAATTGTATATGGATTTGTAGTTAGTAGTTGTTTCAGTGTGGTGGGCATGAGGTTATATAGTTTGATTGCGTAATACTTGAAGTGTCTTTGCCCGTGTGAGGTATGAGTTACCGGTATGTTAAGTGTTTTTTTTGTAGAGGCCCTGGTTTTAATTGCAAATTGAGGTTGCATTTGGATATGAAGTTTATGTTGGAAGAAGTATAGTAGTACAGCTTTGGCGTAGAGTTGTCTTATTGTCATGACGTCTAGTGTTTCGTAGATTACATTCGAGCATGTGTAGCGAGGAACTTGGAGGATTAATTTAATTGTTGCCTTTTGAATTTTTTCTAATGGATCTATTGCTTTATTTGTTGCACTTCCCCAAGCAAGTATGCCATATGTAATAATGGATTGGCAAAGTGCAAAGAATATGGTTCTGAGGATTGTTATTGGAAATATGTTTTTTATTGTCTTTATCAGATGCATGACTCGTTTCAGTTTGTTTGTGATATAAGTTATGTGGTCAGTCCAGCGTAAGTTGGCATCTATTATAACTCCTAGATATTTTGTGTGGTCAACCCTTTCTATACGCTCGCATTGACATGTGCGAGAAGTTTGTCCGCAGTCGTGTAAGATAAGGTCTATGTGCGGTGGAGGTTGGCCTCTTTGTGTGATGCTGTGTGTAATATAATTGGTTTTTGTTGTATTTAGGGTAAGAATGTTGTTGTTTAGCCAATTTTTGACCTCAGATAGACTTTTTTCGGCCTTTTTATATACCTCATTCCATGTTTCTGCCTGGCAGAGAAGTACTGTATCGTCAGCAAACGTTACGATTTTACCGTCGATATCAATGTCAAACAGGTCGTTTATGTAAATAAGGAACATTAGGGGACCAAGAACGCTTCCCTGTGGTACTCCGTATCTAGATAGAAGTGGCTCGCTTACCATGTTGTTGATTTTAACCTGTTGCATTCTACCCGACATGAAGCTTTTCAGTAAGTTTAGTTCTATGCCACTAACTCCGACGATTTTTAGTTTATTGAAGAGTTTTTCGTGAGAAATTGTGCCAAAAGCTTTACATAAGTCTAAATAAATTGATATAACTTTTTTTTAGCATCTAGGTTATGTGTAATAAACTCAGTTACAATGGCAATTGCGTTTTCTGTGTTCCTATTTTTTCTAAAGCCATGTTGGTTTATAGAAAGTAATTGCTTGTTTTCCAGATAATGTTGTAGCTGTACTTTTATTGCTTTTTCAAGAATTTTGGACATATTGTTTAATAATGTAATAGGTCTGTAGTTGTTTACATTGTTTTTTGTTCCTGATTTATAAATAGGAATAACCAGACCTTTTTTTAGAATGCTCGGGAAAATTCCTTCTTTAAGACTAAGATTAATTACGTACGTTAGTGGTATAAGCAGTTGTTGGCTTAGTGTTATTATTGTTTTAGAGTCTATTCCGTCAGGTCCCGATGTTGTGTTATCCTTTAAGGATTGTATTATTTGTTTGGTGTCTTCCAGAGTTACTTTTTGTAGTTTGAAATGTCTGTCATTGTTTATAATAGAGCACTGAGTCATATGATTTCGGTTCTTGATTGTCGCTTCCAGTCGTAAGTTTTTTTTATATTTTCGGCTAGGCTGGCTCCGATATTTGTGTAATGTCTGTTTATGTAGTTAAGAATAAGTGCAGGATTTTCGTGGAAGTCTACTTCTTCGTCATTGATAATTAACTTTTTGATTTTATCATCTTTGTTTTTTTGCGTATGTGTACTTTCTCTCAGAATTGACCAGACACTTTTCGGGTCAAAGTTTGCAGTTATCAGTTTGTTTCTGTAATATAATTCTTTGGCTTTGCGTATAATTAGTGAACAAATATTTCTGTACCTTTTATAGTAAGAGTAAAGAAAAGTATCATTTGCGTTGTGTTTAACTTGTTTGTGCAGTTTGTCCCGTTTTTTTATGCTATTTAGTATGCTTTGGGTAATCCATTTTTTAAGTCTTTTTTTACGGTGCGTGATAGAGTTGAATGTTGTTGTGGTGTTTTGAGTGATGAGCGTTTGAAGATATGCTATAAAGTAATTCCAAGCTTCTTCTGTCGTGTTAATTTTTTTTAGATGTTCCCACGTTGGTTTTTCTAGACCATTTTTTAGATTAACGTAGTCAGTTTCATATTTTATGCTATTATTTTGAATTGTTGGGTTCAAAGCCTGTGGAGTCAGGCCTATCATTGTTGTGTAGTGATCTGTGATTGTTGATTCAAATACTACGCTACAAAATTTGCTTTTGGATTTGATCATTAAGTGATCTAAACACGATTCTGAGTCTCTGGTAACTCTGGTTGGAGTATTGATGGCGCTTATTACGCCATGTTCCAGGAGCATCAGCTGGTATTCGATATTTTGGGGGTGGCCTTGTGGAAGTATATTTATGTTTAGATCCCCAGCTATGATGATGTTTTTGAAGTGTGTAATTTTTTAAATATGAGTATCGAGAGCTAAAATAAAGGGCGCGATGTTATGTCTGGATGGAGATCTATAAATAGCGAGAATGCATGTATCGGGGTCGGCGATTATTTGTAAGCAGTTAGTGTTTTCTAAGGCGATTTCTGAGACAGAGGCGTTAAGACTATCTTTTATGTAAACAACAACTCCATCATTTTTATTTAGGTTTTTTGTTGTGGAATATGTGGAATAGTTTTTTTTGTGTTTTACAGTAAAAGCGGTCGAGATCCAGCATTCCGTTAGGATAATAATTTTGAAGTCTATTTTGAAGGCGGACAAGAGTATGTCTAGTTCGTCATAGTTTTTGTTGAGGGATCTTATGTTTTGGTTGAATAGAGTTAGGGTGCCTGGGTTGCTAAAGATAGAATCACATAGTTTTGTATCATTGGTTGAATAATGTAAGTGAGAGCTAGTTAAGTTCATTGTGTTTAATAATTCGGCCATATTAAATTAGTTGCAATACATGAAATTTATTATAGGGGGATTAGTCATCTACGATTGTTTCCCCATTTTTTTTAGATCATTTTCATGAGAGATTTGGATAATTTTTTCCCCAGTTGCTTTGCGGACAAGCAGTTTACTAGCTTTGAACCACACGAATAGATAGAGGTTGTCTTTGGCCGTTTGTTTTGTTTTCCAGAGCAGTTCCTTAAAATATGGTGACAACACTTCACTAAGAAAAATTGGGGATTTAGAGTCTAAGGATTTGGCTGCATTTTTTAAAGAGAGCAAAGATTCCCTAGTTTTTTGACTAAAGAAGGTGATGTGGAGTTTGTCCGGGGTATTCTGTCTTCGATCTTGGGTCCTGGTCACCATGCGTATATCTTGTTGTTGCAGGAGCAGTCCCAGTGAACTGGCTACCGTGGCTTGTTCTCCCGGCCGCAACTCCACACCTGCCATTTCCAAACTGTCGGAGAGTTTTTCTTGCTCTAAAACGGCAAGACGGCATTCTAGGGAAGAGATTCTTGTATTTTTTTTTCGTTCTCCTCTCTCAAGAATTTGGTTTCTTTTAGGGCCTCCTGCATTACTTTGAAGCGTGTGAGGAGGTCATCGTACTGGTTGCAGATGAAATCACTGCTTTTCTTAAGGTCGCTAATTTCTGTCTCAAATATTTTTTTTATTTCACTTATTTTATTGTCAAAGTGATTCGTGAGACGATCATATAACTCCTCAGCGTCTGAACCAAATGTTGAGGCGGACGGTGCTGGTGAACTCGGACGACTTTTACATTTAGGGCATTTCCAAGTTTGTTTATTTTTAGCTGCCATTTTTTTAAAGTTAGTATCGGAGATATTAAGGCAGGTATTATGAAAGGCAATTTTGCAGATAGCGCACGTAAGTGCATGATCATTTTTGGTGATAAGGTTTAAGCAGGCTTCACAATTCATTTTAATTCGGTTTATTTTTGTCTCTGCGTCTGAATTATGGTTTTCTGATCACTTGCGTATTATTAACTTCAATGGTGTAGAAAGAAAAAAATAAAAATCTTTGGCGGCAGTAAGGATCGTTCCGGGTTCCTTCGGATATCGGTGCGAGTGGAAAAAAATAAAAATCTTTGGCGGCAGTGAGGATCGTTCCAGGTCCCTTCGGATATCGGTGCGAGTACTTACTGTCTAGCTTGCCGGGCGTTCTTACCGCTAGACCACGAAGCGGTTACGGGTAACCATCAGTGAACAGTAATATTAATTGACTCGCTCTTGTATGTTTATTACGTGGTGTGTGATGATCAAATTTTTGGTAACAACACTGTTTGATACAACACACTTTAAATGTTTAAATCACTTAAGATTAGAATAAATCCGATTGATTAGAGTTCACTACAGTAACAAATTCACTTTACTGATTTTCAGGAACACGTTTACCGAAGATTTGCTCGGTTATTGTGTACTGTGAGGAATGAATTTAGGTGATTTTTGTGGAGCGATATTTAGGCGTGCGGTCTGATTGAGAGGTACTTTTTGAATCAATCAGCAATAATTAACAAGATAAAGACACATCATCTATGATGTGTCTTTATCTTGTTAATTACTGCAAATGTAAGTATGCATACACTTTTCTTTTTTTACTAACAATTATGAATGCAGGGACATTGGAGGGTCTAGATTCGTTTTAAAAATAAATTTAGCTTCCTTTTTACAAAAATTAGAGTCCTGACGTGTGCGGCTAAGGAGGTTAAATAATCAGTTTCCTCACACAGCCGTGGGAAAGTGGTGGGTCCCCTCCAATGTATGTGTGTATCAAATTTACTAATAGACACAACTAATGTAGTTCAACTTTCAAGTCGGAAGTTCTAACTGATACTGGCAACAATTATGTGACAGAGCCAACTCAAGATGTAGGGCTATCTCGCCTTCTCGTATTATGTATAGGTATTTTAAATATATTATGTGCAGTAAAAGTTGTTAAAAATACACAAAAAGTATGTGGATATAATTTGACTTGCTAAGATGAAAAGTAAGAAAATGCGTTTTTACATAATCAAAAATGAATTCGTGGCTAAAACCCATGCACCTTATTTTATAGATTATTTTATTTTTTATTTGACCGTTTCCCGTTTTAGTCTATTATGGCCTCCTATTTTTTTCTACTTAGTAAAGTGAAAATTTGGAATTTGGTGCTATTCCTCAAACCTTCTACAATCTAAAGCAGTAGTAACTTTTTTGCGTCAACACTGCAGTCGCTTGCAAAATGGCCGACATCGACGTTCGTATTGGAGAACTTTCTGTGACTGATTCTCGGCTTCACTAGAAGGTAAAACGCCCTTTTCCATTCATGAAATACTGAAAAATGTGTACCATGATGCAAAATTGGATGTCAGTAGTGCTAGAAGATGGGCTCGACGCTGTAACAAAGCTGAAAGACAAACACCGCTGGCTGACGAAAAGCGGGGCGGTGCAGGCCGTTGATTGCAGTGACTTCACGTAATATCAAGCGAGTTGATGACATCATTCGTGGTGACAGATAACTATAGATGTCGGTGACCCGACAATTCGTCCGGCGACAATTCATCCGGCGACAGTTGATCCGGCGACAGTTCATCCTGCCGACAGTTCATCCGGCCGACAATTCATCCGGCGGCAATTCATCCGGTCTGATCATTTAGAAGATTTTTTTTTCAAGTAAGTATGCAAAGAGGACATACGGCCGTACAACCAAAATCGATATACTCATATCTGAAGGCATCTTGAGTGGAAATCTGCTGTAAAAATATTTTTACTAACAATAATTTCGACTCTCCGAAGAAACATGCGTGAATAACCAAATACGACATACTTATACATGCAGTCGGCTTAGCAAAAAACCGTAAAGATTCCTACTTGCATATAATATAACTTTTTTATCTGAAATTAACACCATCTTTTTAGGGTGAGTTGACTAATTTGTTAGGTTAGGTTAGGTTAGGTTAGGTTAGGTAGCGGATTTCCACTCAAGATGCCTTCAGATATAAGTATATCGATTTTGGTTGTACGGCCGTATGTCCTCTTTGCATACTTACTTGAAGAAAAAAAATCTTCTAAATGATCAGGCCGGATGAATTGTCGCCGGATGAATTTTCAGCCGGATGAACTGTCGGCAGGATGAACTGTCAGTAGGATGAACTGTCGGTAAGATGAACTGTCGGTAGGATGAACTGTTGGCCGGATGAACTGTCGCCGGATGAACTGTCGCCGGATGAACTGTCGCCGGATGAATTGTCGCAGGATGAACTGTCATGGAACCACAGATGTCGCATTCTCTCCCTCAGTAAAGACAATGTGATGATGTTTACCAGGAGAAATAATCATCTCGGTCTTATAAATTAATTAGCAATTTATTTACGGAATACCTTACTAGAACTGTTTTCACACATTTACAGAATTGTAATAACATTTTTGTATACCACCCTTGTTTACCCCATTCACCCAAATGTTTTGTATATAAACCATTTTTTAATGAATGTACTTGTCTAAAGTTGGCCATAATGTACTGAAACCGGTAACGGTAAAAATAAAATAAATGGAAAATAGGTAAAATCTATAAATATATATATGCTAGTATATAAATATATAAAAAAATTAAATATACTTGCTTGGGTGTATATGATATGTCTATGCGTTGCTAAACCATTCATCCGATTGCGATGAAACTTTTAGGATTTGATGTGCGCATTCTCGCGACGGGAGTACGGAGAAGAATGAGGGAGGGGTAGGGTAACGTAGGAGGGTTAGCGGTAGGGGGGAAGTGGAAAAGGGAAGAGGGAAGGCGGAGGAGGTGGAGTGGGATCGTGTGAAGTGATGGGGACGCGGAAGTGGAAGGGGAGGCGAAAGGGTAACGGCAAGAATGGGAAAGGACACACAGGGAGAAACAATTTCTTTTGCAACGAATGCCGGAAACTCAATAGTTGTTTATATATATTACTATAATGGATTTGGACCACGAACTGTTGTGTCAAAAAATAGAAATAATAAAAAATACCCGTTAATAGCAAAAAACGACGGCAGCGCTTCGAAGTGAAAATTTCTTTAGCACTATTGTAATTTTAAACTCAATGAAACGAAAAATAGCGACACTTAAAAGAGACAAACACATACATTTATAGGATTTAGCCTGCGAGAAAAGAAATAATATAATCGGTCTCCTATTTGTGCGTTGCTTCGTAGCCAATCGGTCTCCTCTTTGTGCGGTGCCTCGTAGCCTCCCCACTCTTGCCTACTTTAGTTTTCTGAAGGTTTCACTTCTACCGCGTGTTAATTGCGCACTCTGATTTTTTTCATCAACCCTACAGCATTTCCCAAAAAAATATTGCCATAGTTCCACTGTGTTCGGCAGTTGGGACTCTCGTGCGAAATCGCATGTAAATAAATAACACTAGGTACCTTTATGAATGAATGCGAGAAATTCATTTCGGTAAAGTAATTCTTCATAAAAATAATTTAATAATAGTTTTAAATGCATAAATTCTCGCTAAAAGCCTTGTTTTATAACATTTCTATTAAAAGCAAGGCTTTCGCAATTATTATTCTCATATCCTTGTCAAAATTTATTAAACCATATTCCCACGCATTAAGCCCGTACGCCATAAAATGTAAATTTGGGTAATTAATCTTCCAAACCGTTTAATAGCTATACAAATAATGTAGGTAACTTTGTTTGCTAGACACAACATAGGATGATCGTGTATGTGTATGTGTTGTGCAGTGCGTTCTTGTCTCGTCTTAGTAAATGTATAAATTAATTCGATTTACGCTAACAAGATAAGTTGACGAAATATTTAAAGATCGCTGGACATTTTCTTGAATGCCATTATTATTCTGGACCGGTTTCCTTGAATATCAAACTTAGTTAGCGAATAAGTTCACTTCCGAATAACAAAAATCCATATCGATACAATAACGAGTTCAATGTAATGATCGAAAACAGGTTCAAACAACACAATAAAAAAATGTACCTACTTATTCGTGAAAAAAACGAAAACAAACATAGTTTTAAACTTTATATCCAATATAAAGTCACAAGAACGTATTATCAACATTAGAGTATCGCTTCGCAAAAGTGTACTTCTCTTCAAATATCTACTATGTTTTAGCTGTATATATTTTTAATTACATGCTTTAGAAGGCAGTGCAATAGCTAATGATATTTTTTTTAAAAGTTTTTTTTCTACAGAATGAAAAAGTTCTTTGTTTAAAACCATTTTATTTTGATTTATATTTATCGACCGGTTTCGGTTGACCTTAACCTTTCTCAGGACAATAAACATATAAATTAAATTACAGTACAGAGTTAAGATTATTGGGTAAACATAATAGAAAGAGAGTTCTTAGTTTTTTCTGTGATTTTTGATAAACAACCAGATTTGTTTTTAAACCAAATTTAATAAGCCATTAAAAATGTACTCCTGTGCCACAGCTGCAAAACTGATCTATCGTATAAATTACACCAAAAAAAGTTTCAGGGACGTGCGTCATCCAAATTTTAAAAGAATATATCGATAAAGTATTATATTTCTATCGAGTATACATGATACTACTTATTTATTTTCGAATTTGAATAATTTTTAAGAGAAACTCTTTAAATCGCTCGCAAAATTTTAAATACATTTTTACATGTTTCAACTTTTTCTTACGCAAATTACTTTTTCTCCCCTCGAAAATGTTCAATGGATAACCAAATTAAGGACTCGCTAAGAACTTTTTTTACCGAATTCAACGCTTTCGATACTTTAAGCAAAATGTGATTATGCATGTGTTTTATTCTTCCATGCCATACAAAAATACTTAGAATATTTTAAATAATGCTTAATATCGAGCTTTCGAAATATTGTGTAATTTTCCACATTTTGTCAAGGATAGATACGCGCTTTTCCCTAAAGGTGTTGTAAAACTGTTACGCCGCACGTACTTGATTCGTTTGTACTCGTATGTTTATACGCGTACCTTCGTTACGCCGAAATCGACACCTGAAGGTCATTATGAATTTAATATTTACTTTCAATTTGGGAGGCGAGATGGGTACCGCCGCTCTGGGAATCATTTATTGGATAATCAACACCCCTGCCGTAGGTAAACTCAAGTAGTTCGCTACATTTGGTGACTTAGCAGGGGTTCATGAAGTGAGGTTTTTCTAGGTCTTGGCAGGAAAAGCGTTTGCCCACCTATTGTGTAGAGGGCATGCTGGTTGAGAGATATGTTTTGAACTCTCCAGCCTGACTCTCTCGACCCATCGCATAGCCTTGCATAGTAGTGGGAGTGATGGATTTTTAGACGGACACATTGACCCCCAGATTCCTACCCACATACATAATACTACCCAGGGACATAATTTAATGGGTGCGAAAAAACGATAATTACATAGCCGAAAATCATTTGAAAAAATAACGTTTTCCTCACGAAAAGTAATAAATTGTACGGGATTCTCTTCGTAATATCAGTAAAAACACCGCCATCTTTATCGAAAAATCAAACCAAAGGATAAGTTCGCATAGGACAAACAATAAATCTAGTGAACGTTAAACGCAAATTCAAAACTCGCCGAAAATCAAAGTGTTGCCATATAAAAAAAAAATTAATCAGTGTGGAATTTTACAAATTTAAGGGAACATAATCGGAAACGATTAAAAAAAAATATACATGTCTAAATAATTTTACTAACATTTTCGTAATCTTAGTAAAAAAATCTATCCACACGATTTTTTCCAAGTACCTTGTTATGAAATCCATGCAAGTGGCCTATTGCATTTATTCCAAAACTTGGGAACACCTCAGCATAGGTTCGCCTAGTGAGGTGTTCACAAAATACTACTTAGTACTTACCTATATACAGTTATGGATCAGTAACATTTTTTTCCTTATTACTAAACTTAATATCTATGTATACCAATGTAATTCTCTGTAATATGTATGCATGTTTAAGAATAGAAATAAATAAATAATTTTATATAACTTTTTTAGACCAGTCAGTGGCTGAGATGGCATCGCGTTTGGGTTCCACCCGGGAGTCGCGTGTTCGATTCCTCGACTGGCTAAGTCCTCCATCACAACACAACCAACATTTTTCCGCTTTTTGCGGTGGTAGTAGGAGATTTTCAAATATTGTCAAGTTGTTCTTAGCGGTAAGTCTTTCTTTTTATGATTTTCTTTATTATTTATTTTTCTATTTTATTTTATTCATATTTTAAAATAATATTTTATTTAAGTGATAGTTACATAACCACCATTCAAAATCGGAGCCTTGCTTCAAAATCAACCCATAGACATTTAGACGTCAATGAATTAGCCGTTTTAGTGGCATTTCCCGTTGGTATTTCAAAAAACAAATAGTTATAACTGAAGTTAACCAGTCGAGCGCTTTTTGGCACAATATCAAATACCTCGGATTGCTTTGCTGCCAATTTTGGCAAATTTTCCCTTATTTGTAAGTAATTTAGTAGAAGTTTCCGGTTTTTTTTTATAAATTGTACGATTATGTGATAATTGACCAAAAATAGGTGAATTCATTGGTTATATAGAACTTTAATTAGTTTGTATGTCTCCATACTAAAATTCGGAGGCATGATTTTTTTAATGTTGGCGGAAAATTTTCGAAATGATCACCAAAAAATCTCGAGCAATCGGAGAAAAAAGTTTTAAATTGCGCTGTCGCTCCAGTGGTTAAAAGGGAGATGGGTATTGAGTCTTATTGCAGTTGTCAGTGAATCCATTAGATTGACTGGTCTCGGGTTTTGATGGATTAGATATGATGTACATGTTCTGCAAATAGAAATAGGCTGAATCTATTTGGGATCAAAAGGAAAACTTTGAAATGGGGTAACGGGACATTCGATTTCTATAAAGTAAGGGTAATATAACTTGATGACTAAAGGGTATCACACGGTTCACAAATGCGAATAGTTTTTCCATGTCGAGGAAAATAGACCTCACGAAAAAGACACCCATTAAACCCTGCCATTTTTTTTGTATATTAACTCCACACAGGGGGCCCCGAGGAAAGTAATTTCTTTCAGAGTCTATGTCATCTTAGGGGATGCTACGTGGAGAGTTTTTTTTAAGGAAATAAAGAAGGATTGGAAGGAAATAGGTATGAGGGGTGGGTAGAAATGTGGAGTCAGTGTGTCAAGGATATATTATCCGTCCTTTCAACTGCGGTGCAAGGCGATGGATAGAGGGATTCTGGCTGGAGAGGTCAAAAAACCTCCTTAATCAGTATCTCCCAATCCGGCACGCATTAGTTGAGCAAACACATCGGCCGTCAAGACCTTGACAAACCTCACCCGTGAACCCGGGTATCCCTGCTAAGTCACCAAACGTAGCGAATCACTTGGGGTGACCT
The DNA here is from genome assembly GCA_917563855.2 of Limnephilus lunatus. Classification (NCBI taxonomy): domain Eukaryota; kingdom Metazoa; phylum Arthropoda; class Insecta; order Trichoptera; family Limnephilidae; genus Limnephilus; species Limnephilus lunatus. The sequence continues at coordinate 56,609,879 of OU830599.1, forward strand.
ATGGCAGAGTGTTGGTTATCCAATAAATGGTTCCCGGGGTGGCGGTACCCACACCCACCTTACAAAATATGTTCCGTTCCGTTCTATCGTTTTATAACATGTTTCTCTTGAACACTTTAAGTTTTTAAGTTTGTAAAAAATATATATTATTTTTGAAGATAATTTCGATACATTTGTCACGACGAAACGGTAATTATATGAAATTCTCTTGATAGAAAAACCATAAAAAATACGTTCTTTTTATGTTATTTACAATATATAAATATGTACGAAAAAATTCACAGTGTTTCTTTATATGCTATTTAAGACATTTCCTACGAGATTTTTGCTCTATTTAAACGAGTCGTGTTTTATTAAACATTTTCACATTTTTGCTGAAATGTTAACTTTTTTATTATTACCGTGCTCCCTCTAACATAAGTATTTACATATCTCCCCGTTTTCTTTTTAGGGCTTACTACCGGGCCTAAAGTAAATAAATATTGCGCGAACAGTGAAAAGGGAAATATGTACTTTAGTGTAGGCGAGACTTTTTGTATGCGAGAAAAAACAGTTTATAACTGATTTGTAAAATTTATATTTTCCCAGCGTACGCATTAAAATAGCTTTTTTTAAACTAACTAAACATACCACCGACCATACGCCGCATTCCACGCTTTAGTAATCTTGGATGGCGTATTTTAAATTTATTTCATATTTATACACTAATCAGCAGTAAATTTCGTTTTCGGGTAGAATCAATATTCACAGCATCGAGGTTATTTTTTAACTGTGAAAGGAATCGATACTTCACCACGACCCTTTAACCGAAGTGAATTCAGAAATCTATTTCAAAATTAATGTATCGGTAAACGGTAAAATGTTACTGAAGAGAAGAGGTTTTGAAGGGTAAAATTTATGTTACGGATAGAATGCTCTGAAAATGGGCTTTTTAGATGGTTTTTAGTTGAAGAAAAAATAATAAAGGCAGCGATTTAATGAGAAAATAATGTAAGATATCTGGATGTTATAGTTTTAAGTTAGGCATATTTTATAGCAAATAATAGGTATAGTATATTAGTTTCACAGAAATCAATTGCTTTCTGATTTTCCTAATACTATGCCTCCGTGTATAAAACTACTATGTCGCCAACCGATTTTGTTCTGCGGCTCTTGTAGTGCAGGCGCTAGAGGTAGTTGAATATGCAAAATGTGAGGACCGAATTCCACCAATGGATTTGAGTTAAAAAAAGGTCAAAGATTAATAATGTGGATCTTTGCCGGTCAATTGTTTGGTCCATTTTTTTTACCCCCTCTACTCTTATTTGTAAAGGGATTGTATTGAGTATGTGTTTATAGTTTATTCCAATGGTAAAAATGAGGATGTATTCTTGAATGAAAAAGAAAATTAAAATAAAAGTAATAAAATCATATTTTTTATTTCGTTTTCTTCATTCAAGAATACATCCTCACTTTTACCATTAGAAAAAACTATAAATTATAACTGAAATAATCATTAAAATTTATACTCCTGTTCCCTTTACAAATAAGAGTAGAGGGGGTAAAAAAATGGATCCAAAAATTGACCGGCAAAGATCCACATTATTAATCTTTGACCTTTTTTTAACTCAAATCCATTGGTGGAATTCGGTCCTCACATTTTGCATACTCAACTACCTCTAGCGCCCGGTCTATTGGTAGTATCTACGTAGGTATTGTGTTATTATTATTTGGCAATAAATTACAGGCTGGAAACAATAAAATGTAAACAATTTGAGACATTTTATTTCATATCTAAATACAGTGTTATTTTCTTTGTTATTGAAATGAAAACATCTTTAGCAACGTTGTGATTTGAAACGAAAAAGCGACACTAAAATAGATAAACACATACACTTGTAGGATTTAGCCTGCGAGAGAATGAGATAGATCTGTCTCTAATTTGTGCGGTGCTTCGTAGCCTTCCCACTCTTGTCTACTTTATTTTTGTGAAGATTTCACTTCTACCGAGTTTGAACTGCACACTGGTATATTTTATTTTATCTGCTGGATAGTAAATACCCTTTGATACTAAAAAAATGTACTACATTTTTTCTCTTTCTCCCAAATAAATCTTTAAAATGCGAACAAATTAGCCTTAATAATAATTTTCTCTGGGTTTTTGACAAGTGATTGTTAGTCTTTCATGAACCTACAGATGTTTATCGTGACACTATATAGCACCTACAGTTAAAAAGCATAATAATTAAATTTAAAAAATAGTAAATCAAGCATATCCAGATAATAACGCTTGGTCAAAGGAATAATCATAAAAAAATTACATGGTCCACTTCGAAGTCATAAAAAAATCAGAAACTTTTAATGTATGCTTGTCACTCTTCTGATTCATTATCGATTATTTTTTGCGATGAATTTGCGGGTCAAGAAAACATTATATTGTACAGAAAGTAAAGGCAAACAAATATTTTTCTAATGTGAATACCGCACAAGATCCACAACTATTCGGCTATGGCAACTAGAAAACGTCGGAGGCTGAAAGAAGTGGGAAAGGAACGAAAAAACGGGGGAATGGAAGAGGAAGCACTTATCTAGTGAGATATGGCCAACGAACTTGGCAAAAGCCTTTTTAAGCAATACTTTGATGCTTCTTATTAATTCGCTTCCTTATTGCTGACGATTTTGACCCTTACTCCAATTTCCATAATGGACAAGGCTACTCCGGTCCTGCGCTGCGTGGAGAGTCTTGGTCACTCCAGCGCATTGATTACCTTCCTCTGCTTTCTATTTTGCCCGTGACTATTTATGAGTTTCTCCAAGTTGGAACCTGAGTTTGGCGAGCAACATTTTTCTTTAAAAACGTAATAGGCAGTCAATTAAAAGTTTATTGTGGATGTCCAGCTCTTCTATAATACACACGTTTGTGCGTCTGGCTGCCCATAGACTCCTGAACGGACACAGATTAGACCCAAAATTAAAATTAGACCCCATTAATTAACACCATAATTTTTCACCAGGCCTATAATGAAAGTGTCTGCAAAACCCGAAACAAAAAAACGAGTATGCTTTAGACCACACGACTGAAGTAAAACTTCACTAACTTATAAAAGAAGAGAAAAAGAAAATTTTCGCGCCCACTGCTCTCTCTTGCTCCTACAGTGACATCAGGCCTGCACTGTGTTTATACGAAACGTAACTGGCTATGAGAGAAAGAGAGAAAGAAAATGTGTGGTCGCACCTCTCTCTTTGCCCCTACAGTAATATACGAAACGTAACTCTCTCTCTTTCTATCTTCACTAACCTATATCTCAGTCTCAACTTCCGTTCGCCTCGCCCGATCACACTTTTAGTAACGCTCTCGTCACGCATTCACCAACTCACTCCCCAAGTCAAGCGTGCGAAAAGAAGTTTTACTTCAAAAACATTCATATTGTTTCCAGCATAATATGTAGTTGATGAAATAACTCGTAATATTAATTCATATTACACAACATTTAATCAGAATCAATCTTGCTAGAGGCTATCAAACTTAACAATATACTTCAAACTGATTCAATGAACATTTCCCTCGCTCTTGAATTATTGATTTACTTGTAAGTTATAACTTGTAACATTGGATCCTTCGATAAAAATACTTGTAAACTATCGCCTTGAGAGGGCCGTAAGATATATTTCATCGTTCTCCTATAATATCGAATTCCGATGTCCCTTCTTGAAGTAGTTCTCTTCCCCCATAGCTTACAAGGGACAGTATATTGGTCTCTTCTCTATTTATAGCTCCCTGGTATCTACTGGCTGCTAGCTACTAGCTCTCCCTGGGGAGGAAATAGCTACCCAGGAATTTCATCGAATTTAAAAAGAAGTGAAGTTCTTATCGGAACTCAGTTTTCTATTAATATTGATGTAGGTATTGCAGTTTTGTGTATTAAAGAACTTTCTTTTGACAAAAGGATTCTCTTTGATGTTGAGTTAACTAAAATCTACTAATATTAAGTGAACACAGATTTATTTCTAAGGCACTAATATTCGTATAAACTAACTAACTAAACAATACGCTGTTTTCCCGATCCGACAACAACTCGGTCTTGGAACACACTCCTTGCCTCATTCACATTCATACATATTCTTCAATTATTCCGACTCTTGGCATGGCCCGACTCAAGTGTCTGATTCACTTGATAGTATCTTCCTCGGGCGTCTCAACTTCTTCTATCTTTCACATTTGCGTCATATATTTTCCTTACACTCCTTTCTTCGTTCATTTGCTCTTTATGTTCAAACCATCTGGCGTCATTTTCTTAATTTTACTCATTACGCTTACACCAGCCTTCATCCACGGTTATACACGGTTTTACCACACATAATCTCATTTCTGCAGGATTCAGTAAACATTCATTCCTCCTTCCTGCTAGTTCCATGACTCACTGCCATACGTCAGGGTAGGCACTAGCACTTCATTGTGGACTGCTACCTTCGCTTCTTTGGACAGTTTTTTTGTTAGCGTTAGTTCAGTCCTCCATTAATGAACAGCGTTTACTCTTCTTTCAATGTATCTATCAGCTGAAGTGAGTGGGAGAGGAGTGAGTTGGGCAAGAAAGAGGTTCGAAAGTACCTGGAAAATCAAATCCGGGCACCAAACAAGACAATGAACGAGTGTTCTGAATGGTTTTCTGTCAGCAGGGCGATGGTGAGAGTATCGTGTTTGTACTAGGGAAACATCCGTGCTGACGCCAGCATTGCGTACCCTGCTTGAATACAAGTACAAGTAGACAGAAAGACATAGATATATGTTTGTCTGAGTGTCTATTGTGAAGGGTATACATTTGTACAGATAATTAAAATATGTTTATTGATTGATCTTAGGTATTATTAATTGGATAGGATATAGGATTTTCCAACCCACTATTCTAGGTTATGAAAATATTATACAGATGAACTTAACAATCACACCAAAAATAAAGCAGCCAAAAATGGAAATAAGATGATACAAGCAAAAGTCGCCGGCGGGACCTAGCAAAACAAGTAGCAATAGCCGGTTGTAAGCCGTTATTTGTTTTCACAGACGATGAACATTAATAATATACTATCGGAATCGGACAATACATAAATCATCCAGTCCGGCGCGCGGCCGACAGAAAGAAAACCCATTTGGGTAAACCAGCCACTGAAATAAACCCTTACTTATTGAAATATTGATCTCTTTTGTAGTTTTAGCTATGTTAATGTATGTTTTATGCATGACAAGTACAAATTTTAACAAATTTCAGAGTCGGAACCTTCGTATTTAAGACGTAAATGTTTCACAGTCGATGTTAAAAGTTCATGAAAATTAGTCGTTCATCACAATAAGGATGACATTCAATGTGATTGATTCCTTTTAATAGGTTCTTGGTTCGTTTTACAATATGTGCATAAAGCCTGGTGTTGCTTGGAATTTAGTAGGGATTTTGACCATTTTTGGTTTTTTAAATGTTAAAAACCAATTTTAGAATGTCCATTGGAGATGGTGACAGAATGGTTATTCAGATCTGGTCACTAAACACCGCTTAATCCATTTTACATAGCGCAACGCTCAGGATAAGAATGGTAGTCGCTCACCAGATATTATATTCCGAGGGTAAATATCTGCACCAGTCTGAACGTAAGGGCCCGTCCCCACTTCCGTTTAAAATCGGACTACAAAAAACAGGGAGTCCTGAAAGCCCTGTTTACACCTCCGTTTAAAAAACGGAACGATAAAAAATCGGATGATCACACAGACGCTGCGTGCATACATCCTTGCGATTGGAGAGCGAGTGGGTTAAGGGGTCGGATGTAGTACCTAAGGCTCATGCCAGAACAACAAAAAGGCCAAACTTATGAGCCAGCGATTTCTAAAACAATTTTTAAACGGATGCGCTGCGCTAGCCATCCATCCAACAAAATGTGCCAAATTCTACTTTTAATCGTATCGAATATGTGTGAACAGGGCATCCGATTTCTTAACCGAACGACCTCCGATTTTTAAACGGATGTGGGAACGTTGATTGTAAACTGGTAACAAAATAACATAAATTAACTAGCTGAAGCTGGCATGCGTTGGAATGCCACTTAGGCTCATGCCAGAACGACAAAAAGGCCAAACTTATGAGCCAGCAATTACTGAAACAATTTTTAAACGGATGCGCTGCGCTAGCCATCCATCCAAAAAAATGTGCCGGATTCTACTTTTAAACGTATCGAATATGTGTGAACAGGGCATCCGATTTCTTAACCGAATGACCTCCGATTTTTAAACGGATGTGGGAACGTTGATTGTAAACTGGTTACAATATAACATAAATTAACTAGCTGAACCTGGCATGCATTGGAATGCCACTTAAATAAACTTATTGTGTCTCCCTGCGTGTCCTTTCAAATTCGTTCCCGTTCCCCTTCCGCCTCATCTTCCTCTCCCACGTTCCCCCTCCAACTTCCTCGCCTTTCCCACACCCCACTTTTCCCCCCTTCCCCCCTCCCTCGAACCCCTTCCGGCGAATCTTCATCCCTCCATTTCCGTCCGCCCCTCCCAGATTTCACTCCCCCTCCCGCCAACTCTTCCTGCCGCTAAAATACATGAAATATAGTCATTTTCGCCTCTTTCAATACGACTCGCTCGCCACCTATTGCAAATTTTTTATACAAATTTCATAATAACAGAGCACACCAGTGTATGAATTTATAAAGATTTACCCTTCTGCTAAAATGAAATGTTCTGTAAAAAATTGAGTTAATCCATCGATTACTTTCCATCGATATGCATAGATTACGTCCGAGATTTGCGAAGGCATTCATACGGAACCTAAATTTATGTATAGATACATATGGATAGGGACACTCTAATCACCTAGTGGTATGAAATATACTTTACGACCTATTCTCATACCTACCAAATATAAATAAAGAATTTTATAAAAATCGGTTAAGCCGTTTCGGAGGAGTGCGACCATAAACACCGTGACACGAGATTTTTATATATTTTTTTAAATTTTTTAATTATTTATTGACCAAGATATTGCAATACATATATACAAAATACAATGAACATTTTTTTTTTTTTGGTATAAACCACCTCACTAGGCTGAGCCTGTTCCGAGGTGGCAGGAATTTAAACTAATTTTGATATCTTAATCTTGGAAGAAAAATAATATTAAAAAAATAAATATTTAAGTTTAGAAAGATAAATACAATAAAAGAAAAATAAAAGAGTAAAATAGAAAAAAATATGATAGAAACAAATTAGAAATATATATAGATTTATTGATTTTAGGTTTGAAGATTATTTATTTGATGGTTTTTACATCTAGCTGAGCATTTATATGTTTTTTTTAAAGACGCAGAACATCTAAAATATGCAAAACAAAACACCAAATTAATACTTTACAATTTAAAATGTAAAAGAGTAGAAATTATTTTGTACCATGCGTGTTTTCAAGAATTACATTTACTTTGCTGTTTCATTGTTTTTGTTTCATCCCATTCCTAGGTTCATTTGACCATTGTGTAATATGTTTATTGTGTTTTGCGAAGTTACTAGGATCCATAAATTCACATAGTTAACATTTCAATCTCGTCCCCTTTCAGTGTACAAGTTACTATTAATCTGGTATGTAAACAGCGTGTTTTAGTATTCATACGGCATGCAATATACTGTTGGCTTGATGCTGGCTGGATTGGTGTTGGAGTAATGGAGACTACAATTTGTATCACTTATTCATGTATTTAATTATAATACGCTCGTTTAAACATACAAGTAGGTATACGTACACTGTACATTGATCAATAGGGAAAGGAGTAAGTAAATAACGTTCAACAAACTTTCAAATAACTTTTAACTAATTTTTAACTCACTCCCTTCATACTTTCAACTCAATCTCAACTAATATTCATAATTTAATAATTTTTCACTCCATTAGCTCCGCATAGGAAGCTTTCAGGACAACAATTTCCCGCGGGTCCTTTTGGGGATGCTGTGTTGAGGGTCTTTTAGAGAAAGGAAGGAGAGGAAGTTCTAGGAAGGAAAAATATACGAGGCGTGGGTAGGAATCTGGGGGTCAGTTTGTCCAAGAGTGAAGGACGTATGAAACCACTGCTTTGCAAGGCAATGGGTCGAGAGGTCATAAGGACTTCGTCAACTGATCTCTCTCGATCTGGCCTACCATGAAATAGGTGGGCAAACGCATCCGCCGCCAAGACCTAGACAAATCTCACCCCATGACTTCCCGGGTCATGGGGAGTTTGGTGACTTAGCAATGGTGATTGTTAAGTCACCAAACGTAGCAAACCACTTGGGATGATATATTTATTTATTTATTTGTAAGAAACAAACAGCTTTTACATAATACATATACAGTGATAAATATATAATTGAACTGGAGTCAAGCCACAGAGGTTTCTTTTTCTAAAGTACATTGGAAATGAAGTTTTATTAAATTATAATTAATTTTGGGTTATAGGAAGGGGAAAGGAAGAGGAATATAGGAAAAGGATAGGAGATGCTCACGATATATTCTCATATTAAGGCTCAGTTAACCGTACGAAAAATTTCGATTTGGACCAGTCGTGATATTTACTTTTAAAACGGCTTCATAGGAGGTGTATCGAATAGCGCAGATAATAATTAGCGTGCCTCATTAGAGACATCTATGAAAATGACAGCAAACTAAATATGAGTTGATATATCGTATATATGGCTTAATAATTCCATTTTCGATCCTGAACTAGCACCAACGGAATTTTACAGTATTTTCAGACGGGATAGATCAAATAACATTTCAACAAATAGCATCAACAACCAAGAAGATTCTCGTCGAGGCGGTGGTGTGATGATCATTACACACAACAATATTAACGCATACCCTCGCGAAGACTTGGTATGCAATGCTGAATGCATTTGGGTCACTATTCCTCCCTCTAACTATACCTCCAAACGTACTATCCATGTAGCTTGTGTATATCTCCCACAAGGTCATGGATATGAAACCGCTCTCAGTTCATTCCTTTGCTTACTTACTAACGTAAAAGATCAATATCCCGATGACATTTTACTTGTAATTGGAGACTTTAATATGCCTACGATAATATGGGAAGCGCATGATTCACACTTGACACCTAAAAACTTAAATACAATCAGTTCCTCACTCTCTGACACAATTTATTACTCAGAATTAAAACAATATAATCATATAAAAAATTCTAATAACCGAATCCTAGATTTAATCATGTGTAGTGAGGAATGCCATGTATCTCGTGCATGCAATCCTCTTGTCAGTGAAGACTCACACCACCCGTCGCTTCAAATTACATTACAAATCGATACGCTCCCAATTATTAACGCTCCTCCTAAAGTACTATGCTTGTTTGAAAAAGCCGACTATGAATTAATCAACCAACATCTGTCAACGATAGACTGGTCTTTTACCAAGGAAAATGCGAACGTTGACGAAGTAGTTGATTCCTTTTATAACATCTTAAATAATACCATCAACCATTTTGTCCCCAAACGCATCGTCAAAAAGAAAAAATTTCCTAACTGGTATTCAGCTCCTCTAATCAAAATTATTAAAGAAAAACAAAAACTTCATAAAAAAATGGAAATCCTATAATAATTCAATAGATTACATAGAGTTCACTATCAAACGTACACAACAAAAACACCTACAGAAGCATTGCTATAATCAATATATAAGTTCGGTTGAATCTAATATTCAGAATAATAATAAACAACTCTGGAAATACGCTAAAAACAAAAGTAAAACAATCGGCATCCCACAAATCATGCACCTTAAAGACGAGTCTGGCACCGGCGCTCATCAAGTATGTGAATTGTTCTCTAAACACTTTCAGTCCACCTACGTAAGCGATATGAGCACGAAAAATACCAGCACACTTGATAGCTCTACGTTTGTAAATAATCATTCCTCGATTGGTAACATAAATATTGACAATCTAATGATCAATAAATACCTGAATAATTTAGATGTTAGTAAGGGTGCTGGTGGTGACGGTATCTCGCCATATTTTGTCAAAAAATGTGCCAAAACTCTTTCTTACCCTTTAACTAACATATTTATAATGTCACTAAAAGAAGGTAAATTTCCCACAAAGTTTAAAGAAGTAATTATAATCCCTATTCATAAACAAGGCTCAAAAATTAACATTGAAAACTACCGCCCAATCTCGATACTCACGGTATTTAGTAAACTTTTTGAACGTGTTGTCTACGATCAAATTTACACAATAATTGTTCGCAATATACAAAACCAACAACACGGATTTCTTCAAAAGAGATCAGTACTAACAAACTTGGTAAATTTTACGGAATATTTAACGAGCAATATGGACAAAAGAAACCAAGTAGATGTAATCTACACTGATTACTCTAAGGCCTTCGATAAGGTAAACCATTTCATCCTTATTCAAAAATTAAAACAGTTAGGCATCCATGGTGACTTACTCCGGTGGCTCACTTCATACATTTGGAGTAGACTTCAAAGTATCTCAATTGGGGGAACAAAGTCCAGCTTCTTTTCTGTGCCCTCCGGTGTACCTCAAGGTTCTCATTTAGGCCCATTATTATTTAATGTGTATATATATGATATTTACAAATGTTTTTTACATGCTAATTACCTAGCATATGCAGATGATAAAAAAATATACTTAGTTATTAAATCAATCAATGACTGCATTAAACTCCAAGAAGACCTCAATCGTCTTTTTGTCTATTGCGAATTAAACAAACTTGTTATTAACATCTCAAAGTGCAATAAATTAACATTTACACGTAATAAAAATATTATATCATTTGTATACACACTGAACGGCACACATATCAATGAAGTAAAATATATCAGGGACCTTGGGGTAACGATGGATGTCAAATTAAACTTTATCCAACACACTGATGAAATAATTAACAAAGCCAATAAAATGCTGGGATTCCTTTCACAACATAAACACTCTATATTCTCTTTACACCTCATATATTCGCCCGCACTTGGAACACTGTACACCGATCTGGACTCCTTTATACCAAGCCCATATTGAAAGAATAGAAAGAATTCAAAAAAAAAATTTTAAACACTTAAATTATAAATTCAAATTACACTTCTCAAATTATACCGAATCCATTAAATTTCACAATTTCAAATCCCTCCAAACACGACGTCTAATTTTTGATCAAATCCTATTGTTTAAAATTCTAAACAATGGCCTGGACTCACCAGAACTTACCAGTTTAATACATTTTCATATTCCGTCAAGATCAACCCGGCAATCCGATTTATTTTATTTACCCTCTTGTAGAACAAACATTAGAAAAAACTCCCCAATTCCTCGTGTATGTGCACAATATAATACAAAATTTCACAGCATTGACATTTTTAGTAAAAACCTTAAGAAATATCGATACGAAGTAACGCGTACGATCGATTATTAATATGAGAATATATCGTGAGCATCTCCTATCCTTTTCCTATATTCCTCTTCCTCTCCTCTTCCTATAACCCAACATTAATTATAATATAATAAAACTTCATCTCCGATGTACTTTAGCATAAGAAACCTCTGTGGCTTGACTCCAGTTCAATTATATATTTATCACTGTATATGTATTATGTAAAAGCTGTTTGTTTCTTACAAATAAATAAATAAATATCGTGGTTGTGTTCTCCGGGCGGTCTTGATGTTCAACGAAGATTCACAAACTGTGGAATGAATTAAATATTTTTTAAATTTTATAATAAAATGTAACTTAATATATTTAAAAAAAAAATCGAAATTAATGAAAGTTTTTCTTATTAGGTTATCTATACAGGGTGTCCGGGTGCAAAGTTCACAAACTTCAGAAGGAGATCCTACATGACGAATGAAGTAAAATACAACTTTTTTCGAAATTTAAATGTTTTTTTTTTCCCTTTTAAAAATATTTTTTCATGGAAGAATAAACTTTTTTCCATACAAACAATTCAATTTTTTACCCGAAAACTAGCTTAAAACGTTAGAATTTCGAAAAAAGTTATTTTATTTTATCTCTTTTACTTGAACTATCATGTAAAATCACCTTCCTTGCGCGCTTTACCCCCGGACACCTTGTATAAAGAATATAATATATGTATATTCATAAATTATCCACTTTTGAACATTTATATAAATTATATACACTCAAACATTTTTGATGCTTATCATATTTTATTTGTATAACGAAGATAATTTATTCATATAAAAAAAATGAAATTTCGAAAAATGTTGTTCATCTTTTTTACTTCTACCATCATGTAGAATCATCTTATAAAGTTTCTGCACTTTACCCCCGGATATCCTGTCCATTATTCTAATATGAGATATAGAAGATATTATTACAATCGAAGATATTACTCGTAACAAACTAACTAACCATCACGCCGTTTCCCCGCAGGGGTAGGCAGAGAGGACAGACCGCCAAACAATTCAATCGACACACTTCTTGCCTCTTTTACATTCATACATCGTCTCACACATGCTCTTCTATTATTCTGACTCTTGATATGGCCCGACTTAAGTATATGATTCCCTTGGTCGTGTCATGTCTTCCTCGGGCGTCCCTGACTTCTTTTACCTTTGCGGATCTCCACGTTTAAAATTTATAATAACACGAATATTATTTACATTTTGACGACCGGCGCGTAGTCCAACGGTAAGGCTCTTGACACGCCTACCGAAGGTGGCGGGATCGAATCCCGGCGTGGCAAATAATGATTAATTTGTGTTTTCACAATTTATTATAAAAATAATATACATATAGTATATTTGTGGCACGTTCCAGAGTGAAAGATACTCTCAGTATCGCTCTGGTGTAAGACCACCATTCAGAATTCGTTGCTTGAAATGGTACTTACTAGCCGTGTTTGGTGACCAGATCTGAATAGCCAGGTACTTCCCCACCTTCCTCCTCCCCATCTCCTTACCCTCTCCACTACCTTCAGCCTCACAACATACCCCTATTGGGGTCGCCATAGTCTCACTGGCTCCAGACGGGAGCAGCTGAGACTCTTGTGAGGTATAACTATAAAAAAATTATTTATATATTTAAAGTTTTTTTTTCATGTCAAAAGGATTTGCACACTAGGTACAGGCGTGTACTTGTACTCTAACAGAATTCGTTTTTGTGATTATTTAAAAAGCTGGGGCATTATTTATGCACATTGGCGAGAAATGTAGTTTCTACTATTTTTAAGAGTTTAAGTTTTCAGAGTGCTGTCAATTTTATTTCCAATTCTTTTTGGTTATATTTTTAGATGTTATTTTAAGTTTTTCTATGTTTCATTATTTAATTTGTCAAAAATATTCATTTAACTATACACATGTAGTAATTTATAGACGTCAGCAACAACAGGTGCATTAACGTGTTCATGTTCGATAGAAAAGGCACAGAGGTTGATTCTAAAAGTCATTCTACGAAAACCATCTATATTTCCAACTATACAGTTATTTAACTCCTTCAGGGTTCATAGTTTAAATAAAATTTTCAAAAAAAAACTCACTGTTACAAACACACAAAGATCAATTCAATACTATAACAACAATCACAAAAATAAGTAACCGATCACGATCACGTGGCAACTTAGAATATCCAAAATATAAGACAAGTGCTTCTCAACTCCATTATACTTATCAAGGTATAAAAAATTTTAATGCTCTCCTATATAAAATCAAATCTGAAGAAAATTATAAAACCTTTAAATCACAAATCAAATTACTACTAGATCAACCCAACACTAATCAAGTTTTAATTACATAGAGCGAATTTCTACGTTTATTTTTATTACATTGCACCTACTAGTAATAATTGATCAAGTGTTAATTATAATATTATGTACTTAAGTTTAAAATTAAATATTTAATTTCATCATTAATTTTACAAAAAAAAAAATGTCTTTCTCTGTTTTAACATATCCTCTTAAAATATTTTACCAGCATTTCAAAGTATAATCAAAGATTATTGTCACAAAATATTATTATGTACCTAGTCTTACAATATTATCGGGTAATTCCATTATAACTGAATCATATTTATGTACTTACCACCTACCAACTACCTATTAATTGAAATGTAATAATATTTTTATTTTACTAGTACACCTATATCCTAACTTTTATTTATCTATGTACCGTACATCTAACTGTTTAGTTATTAAATTTCTATATTTGTTATCATTCCTATAAGTTTTATTTTATTTCTTACATCAAACCAAAACAAAGGTTTAATGTAATGATACGACCCCCCAATTTAAACACGAGAAATGTTTTTCTTTATTAAATTGGGTAATTTCATTAACAAAAAAATTACTTTATTGTAATTAGTTCCTTGTATTTTTCTTCTGTAAATCTGTCATATGTATGTATTTCAAATAATAAAAAAAAATAATAAAATGACGAATGAAACTAAGTAAAATGACAACCTAGAAATAACGCTTGTTATTTGTTGGGACCATAATAAAGAATAAGACTGGGACCATTACATGAACCGCTAGGCCAATACAAACGAAAACGTAAATTGAATTTTATAAATGTATTTACAAATTTTATAAAAGTATATGTAAAAGTTACATTTTAATTAACCGTATTATTAATCTTTAAAAAATCATAATTCATAATCAAGATTTCTGATTCCCCACAGTTTGTCAGTATATCAGCGGCGCAGAATATGCTGGCCGCACGCAAGTCGCAAGTCCCGACAGAAGAATAAAATCTGACTGCGAGAGCCAATATCGAGTCTGGTAAAAAATATGTATTCTACTCTACGACAAATCAGTTAAAATTCCGGGCATAGGTCCGCTATGCAAGCTCTCCTGGTAGCGATTGGCGGATATTTGAAAGGCACATATGTTACACGCGCGTTAGACAGAGACGGCCTGTAATAATGATCTTCAGAATTAAAAAACGCAAGCGCCTGTTGTTAAAATATTTAATTAACCACGACTTACTTAAAAAGTGCAAATATCTCGCGATAATTGTCTTTAATTTTATTTAAAGAAACGCTGTGAATTTTTTCATGCATATAACTTGTAAAATAACTGAAACAAACGTGTTTATAATAATTTTTGGAGCATACTTTGCGATTTTTTTCTATCGAGGGAATTTTTTATAATTTGCGTTTCGGCGCGAAAAATCACTAGATATTATCTTCAAGAATAACATATATTTTTTTAAGAGCTCAAAATGTTCAAATGTTTAAGGGAGGTTTGCAAGAAATCGGTAGAAATTCGGAGAACCGTCTCTTAATAATCGATCGTACGCGTTACTTCATATCGATATTTCTTTAGGTTTTTACTAAAAATGTCAATGGTGTGAAATTTTGTATTATATTGTGCACATACACGAGAAAGTGGGGAGTTTTTCTAATGTTTGTTTTACAAGAGGGTAAATACAATAAATCGGATTGCCGGGTTGATCTTGACGGAATATGAAAATTTCTTAAATTGGTTTCTTAGATTAGTTCTGGTGAGTCAAGGCCATTGTTTAGAAATTTAAACAATAGGATTTGATAAAAAATTACACGTCGTGTTTGGAGGGATTTGAAATTGTGAAATTTAATGGATTCGGTATAATTTGAGAAGTGTAATTTGAATTTATAATTTAAGTGTTTAAATTTTTTTTATTGAATTCTTTCTATTCTTTCAATATGGGCTTGGTATAAAGGAGTCCAGATCGGTGTACAGTGTTCCAAGTGCGGGCGAATATATGAGGTGTTAAGGGAATATAGAGTGTTTATGTTATGGAAGGGTTTTGCTATACGAATTACAAATCCCAGCATTTTATTGGCTTTGTTAATTATTTCATCAGTGTGTTGGATAATGTTTAATTTGATATCCATTGTTATCCCAAGGTTCCTGATATATTTTACTTCATTGATATGTGTGCTGTTCAGTGTGTATACAAAGGAAATTATATTTTTATTACGTGTAAATGTTAATTTATTGCACTTTGAGATGTTAATAACAAATTTGTTTAATTCGCAATAGACAAAAATACGATTGAGGTCTTCTTGAAGTTTAATGCAGTCATTGATTGATTTAATAACTTTGTAAGTATATTTTTTTATCATCTGCATATACTAGGTAATTAGCATTTAAAAAAACATTAGTAAATATCATATATATACACATTAAATAATAATGGGCCTTAATGAGAACCTTGAGGTACACCGGAGGGCACAGAAAAGAAGCTGGACTTTGTTCCCCCAATTGAGACACTTTGAAGTCTACTCCAAAGGTATGAAGTGAGCCACCGGAGTAAGTCACCATGGATGCCTAACTGTTTTAATTTTTGAATAAGGATGAAATGGTTTATCTTATCGAAGGCCTTAGAGTAATCAGTGTAGATTACATCTACTTGGTTTCTTTTTTCCATATTGCTCGTTAAATATTCCGTAAAATTTACCAAGTTTGTTAGTACTGATCTCTTTTGAAGAAATCCGTATTATTGGTTTTGTATATTGCGAACAATTATTGTGTAAATTTGATCGTAGACAACACGTTCAAAAAGTTTACTAAATACCGAGTGTATAATATTTTAGAGTATAAATATTTTACTAAATAGTGAGTATTGAGATTGGGCGGTAGTTTTCAATGTTAATTTTTTAGCCTGTTTTATGAATAGGGATTATAATTACTTCTTTAAACTTTGTGGGAAATTTACCTTCTTTTAGTGACATTATAAATATGTTAGTTAAAGGGCAAGAAAGAGTTTTGGCACATTTTTTGACAAAATATGGCAAGATACCGTCACCACCAGCACCCTTACTAACATCTAAATTATTCAGGTATTTATTGATCATTATATTGTCAATATTTATGTTACCAATCGAGGAATGATTATTTACAAACGTAGAACTATCAAGTGTGCTGGTATTGTTCGTGCTCATATCGCTTACGTAGGTGGACTGAAAGTGTTTAGAGAATAATTTACATACTTGACTCGTCTTTAAGGTGCATGATTTGTGGGATGCCGGTTGTTTTACTTTTGTTCTCAGCGTAATTCGAGAGTTGTTCATTATTATTCTGAATATTAGATTCAACCGAACTTATATATTGATTATAGCAAAGCTTCTGTAGGTGGTTTTGTTGTGTACGTTTGATAGTGAACTCTATGTAATCTATTGAATTATTATAGGATTTCCATTTTTTATGAAGTTTTTGTTTTTCTTTAATAATTTTGATTAGAGGAGCTAAATACCAGTTAGGATTTTTTCTTTTTGACGGTGCGTTTGGGAACAAATTGGTCGATGGTATTATTTAAGATGTTATAAAAGGAATCAACTACTTCGTCAACGTTCGCAATTTCCTTAGTAAATGACCAGTCTATCGTTGACAGATGTTGGTTGATCAATTCATAGTCGGCTTTTTCAAACAAGCATAGTACTTTAGGAGGAGCGTTGATAATTGGGAGCGTATCGATTTGTAATGTAATTTGAAGCGACGGGTGGTGTGAGTCTTCACTGACAAGAGGATTGCATGCACGAGATACATGGCATTCCTCACTACACATGATTAAATCTAGGATTTGGTTATTAGATTTTTTTTATCTGATTATATTGTTTTAATTCGGAGTAATAAATTATGTCAGTGAGTGAGGAACTAATTGTATTTAAGTTTGTTGGTGTCAAGTGTGTCAAATGTGCACTTCCCATATTATCGTAGGCATATTAAAGTCTCCAATTACAAGTAAAATGTCATCGGGATATTGATCTTTTACGTTAGTAAGTAAGCAAAGGAATGAACTGAGAGCGGTTTCATATCCATGACCTTGTGGGAGATATACACAAGCTACATGGATAGTACGTTTGGAGGTATAGTTAGAGGGAGGAATAGTGACCCAAATGCATTCAGCATTGCATACCAAGTCTTCGCGAGGGTATGCGTTAAGATTGTTGTGTGTAATGATCATCACACCACTGCCTCAACGAGAATCTTCTTGGTTGTTGATGCTATTTGTTGAAATGTTATTTGATCTATCCCGTCTGAAAATACTGTAAAATTCCATTGGTGCTAGTTCAGGATCGAAAATCGAATTATTAAGCCAAGTTTCAGAAATACCGAATATATAACAATCGTCATTCGATAAAATATTTCTGTTTTAGTGCGTGGTCCTCTACAGTTCTGATACAAAATAGTTATCATTGTGAGTTATATATGTTTTTATGTATATTATTATTTAGGTAGACATATAAGGTAAGAAGATGTAGAGTTTTATGAATGACATGTACGATTATAAACATAAAATACTGTAGTAGAAAGATGAGCATCGAGTACGAGCAGCATATTGGGATAAAGGGGGTAAGGAGAGTGTAGGAAAGGAAGGATGGAATGTCTTGGATAATTAATACATTGATTAATCGACGAATTATATAATCCATATCGAGATTAAATTCGTCAAATATAAACAATAGCATAGGATGTGAGGGAAATAGAAAAAAGAACATTATTCAAAGGAAGGTAAGATAAAAGAAATGAGATTAAAAAATAATAATAAAAGAAAAATATAGAAATGCAAGCAGTGCGCGATGATCTAGTATAGTTTCAAGTTCACAAACGATATAGAAATCTGTCAAACAAGTCAAGTTAACAAGCGATATAGAAAACTGTCAAATAAGAGTAGAAAACATAAAAAATGGAACTACAAAAATTTGTAGGCTGGCAACACCAAATTTCTTGTCAAATTTTCTTTTAAAGTGCAATGACAATAAAAATACATTTGTTCTTAAAATAATCTAAGAAGCACTGTTGTTAAATTACCTGCTTAATGACATCAATTTGATTAAATTGTGTTTTACAAAGTGAGTGGCTTTCATTTAATCTAACATAAAATTGAATTTACAGGAAGGTAGAAAGGAAGAATCATTAATGGTGAGTTCAGTAATACCACTTTTAGATCTGAAAGAGCGCATGGCAGATTGCAGCGGTGTTGGTTATCCAATAAATCGTTCCCGGGGCAGCGGTACCCATACCCGCCACCCAAATCGAATATAAAAGCATCATATTTCTTTAAAAAACGCATTTCATATTTTTGGGTTTTATGACTTTTTTTTCCTTTTTTAAGATATAGATAGATACTTTATAATATAATATTTGCAAAATATAAGAAAGGTGGTCCATCAAAACTGACACATTATATGAGTGAATATGTTGTATACAAACATCTTCAAATGAAATTTTCTTCTCAATACATTAGAATGGAAACCAATATCTCCCCAGACATAATACCTTTTGATAATTAGATCGAGACAGACAATCAACATTGTGTATTCTGTCTCTCTTACACTGCCTGTCGTATGTCGCCATTCCATCTGATTTTTAATTTGAACTGATAGATTGAATTTCTGAATTTGAAATTTAAGGCCCAATCGGACAAACTTTCGGAACAGTAAACACGCCCACATCCCATTTCTTGTTTGCTTTGGTGGGTATCTATCCATCCATTGCAAAGACACGAGCAAAACTCGGCATCAACGGTGAGGCAGCAGTAAAGGTTCATACACATTGAGGGAAATTAAGTGTGATAATTAGAGTTTTTTAAAGTAAGGTAATATTAATGACTTATTATATTTTCTGACGTAGGTACCTACAATATTTGTCAACATTGGATTTTTTACAAGTGATATTTATAAACCAGAAAAGCGGTAGAAAAATCATTTTTTCATCGAACTCGTGATTTTTTTTTCTTTTCTATTGAAAATAAAGTAATTTGAAAAAAAAAGTTCTTCAATTACATATTACAAAACATTTGATTTCCATAACAGTTTTATGGTAGAGAAATCATGACTTAAAATATGCTAATTAAATTATATAGAATCCATGCAGAAGAATAGAAGGTATTATGATAACATTGATTTATTGAAGTGTGTTATTATAGCCTGTAACTACGAGCAGTGCAGTTGAACACATCTTCTGAAAAAGCATTGCCAACTGCAAGCAAACCAGGTACAAGCGAGAATCTAAATTATCCTGATATTGTTGTTTTAAAGAATATTAGATCGAGTACTTCTTGGTGGTAACTGTAAGGTAATTAAGCTTAATAAATCAGGCCTGTCTACAATACCGTTAACAAATTTAAAAGTAAAAGGCAAGGCGGAAATAAGTCTTTTATCTGAGAGTTTTAAGAATTTTAACTATTTCATCCGGTTATTATTTCTTGTTTCTATAAGTAGACCGAGTTTACAATTAATGTATTGTGAATTATTGTGTTAATTATTGCTAAAAAAATAAACTAACTCAATATATCGCGTTATATTATTAATCTTATTGCAGTGTTTTATTCCAACAATCTGTACAAGAATAAAACTATTGAGTTTGCGGTTGTTTCCGTGATATAACTACTGTATTACTTTCCTCGGAAAAATGTCCCGTTGGTAAAATATCTGCTGTTTTCCCCAAAAACAACAAAAAGTTCTGATTGTACATAATATTTTACCCTTTTCCAATGTTGTAAAAACATACCCACCCCTGCCTTATGCGAAATTCTGGACCGGATTAGAAGATTACAAGGCCCTAAGCTGGAGTGAAAATAAACCCCAAGGCCTTTGGGTAAAGTGGAACGATAATTATCAGTATTGCAATATTGAATTTATTCCTTACTGCTTATAAGTAGTATTTTTATGTCAGAAGAACCATTCAAATATATCCACATATATATCACCACATAAAGATTTAATCTTAGTGTAATTTAACATTTTTGCGGTGAACCTGAGAAATCAAAGATTATTTTTTATAATTTCGTTTTTATGAGAAATCCAATGAAATATAGTTTATTACTTATATTCTAGAAAAATAAGTATAGTTTAAAATTTTTTCCTTGATTGAATTTTCTGAGCAAAATTTTTTTTAAATATGATTAATCTAATCCTGAGTGATAAATGCTTCATTAGTTTTATTTTCAAATATATACACAGCATGGCTCCACTATAAGCACGTTCAAAAGGAAGAAGAAGATTACCAAAGTTGGTTTGAAGGGGAGATATGTGAATGCGAATGATAGAGGAAGACCGCTAATATATAAAAAAAGATTATTACTATAAGCAACTATTGGGAATATGGTTAATACGACTTATTTAAAATAAGGCAAAAGTCGACCTCTCTACTCATCTACCCATGTTAAATAACAGAATCAGATGTAATTTTAATTTTTGCGCATATTTTTCACTCTATAGTAGGAATTTCTTATAATGAATTTTTCAACCCGGCACTTGAGTTTTTTTTACGTTAGCTCCACACAGGAAGCCCCGAAGAAAATAATTTCCCTCTGGGCCTATATCATCTTGGGGGATGCTGTGCGGGGGGTCTTTTAGAGTTAGGAAGGAGAGGCAGTTCTGGGAAGGGTTGGGTAGGAATATGGGGCTGGAATATGTCCAGGTGTGACGAACGTATGAGCCCATCCCTCCCACTGCGGTACAAAGCAATATTCGCATGTGCCGCCAAGCGGGCGCCAAGGCCTAGACATTCCTCACCCCATGAACCCGGGCACCCCTGCTGAGCCACCAAATGTACCGAAACACTTGGGGTGACCCATGGCAGGGGTGTTGGTTATCCAAATTGAGTGGAGATTATCTTCACAACTAATATGTATTTTTAAACATACTCATATGTTTAAAAATATATATTCAAAATAAATGCTTTGAGCGATGGAGATTTCCGCCATTTTTTTGTTTTTGATTTGGCCTCGTTCATCCAAAAATTAATACCTCCGAATATTAATATTAAAAATATAAATTGTTTACTGTGGCTTAAAGCCAATGAATTAACCTATTTATGTTTAATCGTTTCTCCCAATAATGTGTAGGTTTATAATTGAGCTGTTCAAGAGAATTAACAAAAAAATTGAAATAATCGTCAACCTAAATTTAGGCAACTATCGCTCAAGACTCAGAGCGATAAGATCTAAATATGGGTAGCCATCGTTCGACTGGTAATGAGCTTAAAATCTTAAAGCTTTCGAGGGAAGTATGTTTATTACGCGACGTTAGAATTTCGGAAAGCGGGCTCAAGGTGACCTTGTATTTTATTTCTATTATATTTTGTACATTGAGGTACGTTTAGATATATATATTATTTCTTGAAGGTTCAGCAGAGGAACGTTTCCTTATTGTTTACCGTAGTATCAAATAACCCTGAGGGGTTTGTTGTTTATAAACAAAAATAACCTTGAAGTATTAGAAATGGCCTTTAAAACTTTTGTTTAATCCTTTAAGTAAGATGAATCCAATTATGGCAAGATAAAATAAACTTACTAGAACGTTGAACTTCATGGTTTCAGGATTGTGGCTTTACAACTTTATTAACAATTTTGGTTCCGGAGTTTGACGGATCGAGCTTCCTGGAAGCACAAAAATTATGCGCTAAATATATGAAATAATTATTGAACTTCCTAACCGTCACCCTATTAATTTATCTACAAAGGTACGCATCTACACTGTCTCATAAATGCCACTTTATTGTGTTAACGTGCACCAGGTCTTCCAAGATGTCGCATACTTCTTATTTCACATTTTCGATCTATATATACAGTAGTAATTAGACAGTGAAGTTTGGTTTTCACATAAAATTATTTATAACAAAGTCGAATATAATGACTTCGCTTATAGTGAGATGTCGCTTATTATGACCCATTTTTAATAAACTGTGTTCTAATTTCATAGAAAATTATATCCTCATGATTCCTAACACCTTCGGCAGTGTTCTGGAGGGTTACGTGACCCCCGACAATGTTCGACGCGTGCGTGGCACGTCACGGGTTGAAATATGCTGTGTCTCTCTCTATTTAAATAAATACATCCATATATACCAAACAAAAACAGGAGGTTATTTATTTTCTACAAAATGCTTTGTATGACGTCCGCTTACTATGACGTGTTTGTCATTTCTCTTCGATGTCATTATAAACGGATTCCACTGTACATATATAACGTACATTATTTTATTTTATTAATTTATCATATATAATATATTAGAGGCTAAAAACTAACCAAATATTATGATTTAAAATTGTATAAAAACTAATGATCCATTAACAAAATTATGTTTTTATTATCTCCGCCATCTGTGCATTAAATAGAAATAAGAAAATACATCAATGCTGCTGTAATATATGGCCAATTGAGTAGTTATTTTTATAAGTTATTCATTGTTTTAGTTGTATTAAAATCAAAAATTCCATATAGTTCACATAAGGGGTAACAGTGGCATAAGTCAAAAAATGTATTTTTTAGTTAAATATGCAGAAATTTTCCTGGATATCTATTCTATTTTAGATAAAAACCGCACAATTCTTAAAATTAAAATTAAAAGCGAAAATTTTGGTGTTATATTATAATATTTTACTCGAATTTAAGCGAAAATAAATGATCATTGTATCGCTATTATAATATTAAATCTAATAAATATTAATATACTGCTTTTCAACTCTTGTAAATTTTTTTTTTTTTAATGGTTAATAAACTGATTTAATAAACTTAAACGAAATATTCAAACTGCTCTACTGGAAAAAAGACGTTTTTTGAGTTGTGCCATTGTTATCCCCGGGGTGCAATAAAGAGTTTTTAAAATAATCTACACTCAAAAACGACGTAAAACGCAGGTTAGTAAATTCGTAATACTCATGCAAGCAGTAGGTACTGTAAATGATTTTTCCGTTAAATTTTATTCGGGTAGTTAGGAAAATTTCTTAGGTTTCCTGTGAATAAAATGCTTAAGTGTTAACTTCAAATTCTAATTCTACGAAACACAATTACTAAATTTTCTGTTAATAGGTGCAGTTTTAAAACTAGAGAAGGCATTTTCGAACGTTCCTAAAATTTCATATGGTATGATGATTACAATATTTTACATATTTTATGAGTAAAATCTTAGGTACGCCTACTTCGAGTGTTTTCGCTAAATTTTTAATACGCATCAAGAATATTACACGAGTATCTCCAACTAGATTGTATATTAACATTTAGCTGAATTCTCGAGTATGATCTGTTGCGACACATATTTCGAAGAAATTGTGCCAACTCGACAAGTTGTGGGGAGAGTGCTTGGCTTTAGACAGGTTTCACATTGCTACTCGTACTTTGCTAATCTTCCAACGTAACACCAAATGATTCGCGTTAAAGTCAATTAAATCATTGTAAGTTGGCAATTTATGTTAAAATGTTAAAAACAATGTTATAAGCAATGTTAGAATTAATGCTAGAAACAATGTTAAAACAACGCTAAAACAAATTGTTTTAGACTACTTACAGAAAAAAGGAAAGCAGAAAAATATAATTGTAGAAAAATAAGTATTTTGATAATTCATCGTTTTATTTTGACTTGTGGCGCCAGATTTTTTTCAAATACCTATTGACAGTTTTCTTCGTGTTTGTGAAGAAGATTCTCTTGAGCTTTTTGGTTGTAATTTATAATCCTTAGTTTGTTTTTGATGTTTTTTTCTGCATATCCTTCTAGGATCCGCACCTGCAAAAGGCTCTTACGCACCGAATATAAGGCAGTGTTTTATGTTACTTTTACTTCGCTAAGAAATGACAGTCTTACAGGGGAAGGAAATATGTTTGCAATTTGGTTTTCCGTTTTACTGTCGAATGAAGGGGTGACACAGCTTGGAGCGGAATAAAAAATAAAAACAAAGTTTTGCCTATTTCCAGAGGGTAAAGTTGTATAATGTAGTCCTAGTCTGTTCGGCCACAGCTCTTGCGGTTTAGTTAAGTTCTTAACCGTTAGTTCAGTTCTACGTATATTTATTTTACTGGCATGCGTTGCAACGCTTAAATAAATAAATTGTTTCTCCCTAGGCGTCTTTTCCCATTCGTCCCCGTTCCCCTTCCGCCTCCCCTTCCCCTTCTTCTCCCGTGTCCCTTTCCTTTCCCGCGTCCCTTTCCCCTCCGAGACCAAAATGTAATAGCTTCACACTCTAGGGAAAATAATTCCACTCAAGCCTTATTTCTTCTTTGTGGATACTGTTTGGGGGTCTTTTTAGGGGAAGGAAGGAGAGAAAATTCTGAGAAGGAAAAAGGTATGAAGGGTGGGTAAGAATTTGGAGGTCAGTGTGTCCAGAAGTAACGAACTAATGAATCCGTACTTTCCACTGCGGTGTGAGGCGATGTTCCGAGAGAGTCCTACTGGAGAGGTCAAAAGATCTCACGTAACCCGTCCCTCCCGACCCTACCTGCCACTCTGTTGGTGGCAGACACATCCGCCGCCAAGATCCGGACAAACCTGACCCCATGAACCCGGGCATCTCTGTTAAGTCACCAAACGTAGCGAACCATTTGGGACTTTATACCTTAAAAAAATATATATTTCGATAAATAACATTTATACGAACAAGTCTGAAAGTTACACAAAAGATAATCATACGTCTTTCAGATGTTTGGGGTAGGTATTTCTCCGTAATGATTGTACTTACCGTGGTGACAGAGCCGCCCGCGCAAGCTCTGCTTAGCAACTGAGTTAACTGAGATAGACAGCGCGTTACATTTCGAAATAAAAAGACAGCAATTCTTTCGCATCGCTTACGTCTGTAAGTCGTAGATTATATTTCTAGGGTTAAAGTAAGTCAAGTACGTTTCTTAACGCCCTGTGTATTAGATACCATAAATATAGTTAGTATATGGGTTATTTTTGGAATAGTTTAGTTTGTTTTGGGTAGTCGAAGGTGTTTTTGTAAATCTTGTTGTTCTATGTTGTGCATTAAACATGGTCAAATGGTGTAGACTCTGATAAATTGTATAAATATCATAATTATTTATTACGTCACATATTTCTATTTCGACATTATAACACTCAGGTATGGTGGGTAGTTACGTGGGAAACGGTTTCATGCCGACACAAGCAATTTTACAAAATGGCAAGGAGGGTACATGTATTGTATATTTTCGCAGTAAGCTATTTGAATAATTTGCCGTTTTGGCCACAAACGAGCTTTAGATGTAAGGGGTGATTCAAAAAAGATTATTTTTAAAAAAATGTATATATTCTCAAATGTTTTGATAAATAAGTCGGTACTCCTATGTTCAACGAATGTTTTAAAATCTTAACGATTTATTAATCATTTGGCAATACTTGGATAAAAATTCTGATGTAATAGTTAGAAAACGGAGAATGATTTAAGTGTACGGTTTTGCCGCTGAAAGCACCGTTTTTTTTTTTTTTACATTAACTCCACACAGGAGGCCCTGAGGAAAATAATTTCCCTCAGGGCCTATGTCATCTTTGAGGATGCTGTATGGAGGGTCTTTTTGAGGAAAGGAAGGAGTGAACATGGGTCTTGAAGAGACCCATGTTGTAGGAGGGAGGAAACATAGAGGCTGGTAATTCGTTCCACATCCGAGCTGTTGAACTCAAGAACGAGTCGTAAAAACGACCCGTTCTCATGTGACTAATGTAAACCGTGTACAAATGTTGGGCGCGTGTTTGGCGTGTTTCCCGACTATGCACCGGTGCCGAGGGGATCAACGAGGCTAGTTCCTCGGAGCATTTTCCATTGTAATACCGGTAGAACAAGGACAGCATTCCCACCTGACGCCTGTGCTCTAAAGATTGCAATCCGTCTGTTAAGATAAAAGTTGCTACCTCTCTTTCACAAAGAACAGTTATATGCAAAGATGGAGGAGTTTTAATGGATTATCAGTGGGATGCACATGTTAATTATTTAAAAAGAAATATTTTTAACAAAAATATTTTAAAATTATGCTCTTTTCTGTGGAACTTTATTTATTAGCAAACCTAATTTTTTATTTTCTCAATTTCATCTTTTTATGAATACGGAACAGTATTTATTTGTAATTCAAGTATTATATCATTTTTTCAATGTGAATCACACAGAAGTCCCTACTGCTCCCTACCGTCTTGAGCAGGTGAGACTATGACATCACCAATTGTGGTATGTTATGAGGATAAAGGAAGCGAGAGGGGGAGGGGAAGATAAGGAGAACGGTGATAAAGTACTTAGTTATTCCGATATTGTCACCAAACACGGCCAAAGCTATTTCAAGCAACGTTTCGATTCTGAATGAAGGTCTTTCACCAGCGCTAGATGGAGGAGTTATAATGAATCTATCAGTCGGATGCACATGCTAATTATTTAAAAAGAAGTATTTTGAACAAAAATATTTTAAAATTATGCTCTTTTCTGTGGAACTTTATTTATTAGCAAACCTAATTTTTTATTTTCTCAATTTGATCTTTTTATGAATACGGAACAGTATTTATTTGTAATTCAAGTATTATATCATTTTTTCAATGTGAGTCACACAGAAGTCCCTACTGCTCCCTACCGTCTTGAGCAGGTGAGACTATGACATCACCAATTGTGGTATGTTATGAGGATAAAGGTAGCGAGCGGGGGGGGGGGAAGATAAGGAGAACGGTGAGAAAGTACTTAGTTATTCCGATATTGTCACCAAACACGGCCAAAGCTATTTCAAGCAAAGTTTCGATTCTGAATGAAGGTCTTTCACCAGCGCTATACCAAAAGTGTATAATATCTACCACTCTAGAATAAATATATATACATATATATGTAGAACATTTTCGGCTTTCTGCGGTGGTAGTAGGAGATTTTCAAACATTGTTGGGCTATTCGTAACCCGGAAATGTTTGTCTTTCTTTTAAAAAAAAGTAAAAAAAAAAAATGTTTGATTAACTTAATGAGTAAAATCTCAAAATGTAATGTATAATCATTGGAAACAAGATAAGCGACTCTCAAAGGATTCGGCCGCATCCAGAGATTGAACTAGCAGAACCCCAGCAAAATGTTAAGGTCATGGGTTAAATTCCTAGATGCGACCAAATTTTTTTCTGATTTTTGTCTTTAAAATTTTCGTTTGAGAGACTCTAATATTGTTTTCAATGATTAAACATTTCATATTATTGTGATATATCACAAACTAATCTGGATCTGAACCCACGATCTCCGGATTCGCAGCAAAGGGACGTATACTCTCAACCACGAAGGCCGCACATTAAAAAAAAGTTACCCGCTACCCTCTGTTGTAGGTACCTATACACCATTTTGAAATTAAATAGCAGCAGATAAGCGAAGTGGAGTAGAACAAATTTGGAATGTAAATCATGCGGCCGTTTAGCGAATTAAATAAAAACACAAAGGGCCTAGCTACCAGAGTCCTGCTACATATTGCTTTTATAAAATGTTTTCCCCTGCCCACACAGACAATCTCTGGCCATTTTGGTAATTAAACAAAAGCATTGTTATCGTGATTTTTTTGTTGCTATACAGTACTATCAGACCAGTACTCACTACGCAGCTAAGACGTGGGTATTAACTAAGAGGAATGAGCGAGCATTGGACGTTTTTGAAAGGAAAATTTTGAGGCATATTTTCGGACCGGTTTTAGAAAATGGATTTTGGCGCAGACGTTACAACAATGAGCTACCTATATACTCTGTTTAAGGAGCTAAATATTACAAAATTTATAAAACTGGGAAGACTTCAGTGGCTGGGTAATGTAGAGAGAATGACCGAGCATTAAGCACCAAAGTCCCTACTGAACTCCAGACCGATAGGGCGAAGGAGCCTGGAGGGCGATTCACGTTCTTTTTAAGGACACCAAAAGTAACCTCGCCTTCAAATTTATCCTTACCTTCGAATATTTCGTGAAATGCGATTCTCGTTCTTCCAGTGACAGTCGATAACCGGCATATTCCTTACATTTTGAAACATAACGCTAGCGTTGGTCAACGCACCGTAAGGAGAGCTCGGGACCTGTCTTTGAGATGTCAATGGCTGTCATTTGACAAAGTGGTCCGCGGCTGTCATTTGACAAAGGATTTGTTTTACTGTGATACGTTTTTTTTATTTAGTTTTCCATATTTAAGTAGTTTTAACACGAGAAAACTTAATATTATCGTAAGTATTGACTGTAAACATGATTTTTGAGTTAATTGTCGCCTTTAAACGTTATTAAATGATTCGAATTAACGTATTTGTGATGTTTCAAAGTAGGTATGCAACCTGCCAAAATACCGATATGTCAGAAATATGATAAATACAATAAAATGCACTTTAGCATGTGCGATTTACCTCATTCCAATTTTTAATTTTCAAACTGTAACTGTGCCGCTATTATCGAATGCTCAAGACAAACTTGTTGCTTGTTGTTGACGTTGTTGTGACTTGTCGTAAATATGCAAGATGGCGCGGAGTCTGGCGCGGAGTGAATTGATAACAAAGTTCTAACTATCTAGCGAGGTAGGGTACCTACATACAAGACGTGAATCTTCGATAAACGGCTTTATTATGATGTTTAAAAATAAAAATAAGATGTGGTTAAAATGCATTATAATATAAAGTAAATGTTTTAATAAGTTTTGTTTATAAACCTTGCGTCAATAGATTATATTCGATATATCTTTGTTTTCAAGCAATCTCTTAACATCTCTTAACCACTCTTGCTCAGGATTTTTTTACTAGGTCTCTCCGAAACCAAGCCTGTAAGGATCGTGAATCGCTTGACGGTCGCACATGTGTTTATGGTTGACCTTACAGGCTAAAAAAATCCTTACCTTACAGCCGACGGCTGTCGTTGGCTAATGCTAGCCATAGGCAAAGTCCAAAAGAACGTGAATCGGCCTGCTGGGAAGGCCAAGATTAAGAAGGAGCGACAACGTCCTCAAAGACATATCTATGTACCTTGGAGCTTCTAAACTGGAGAGAGTTGGCACAAAACCGAGATGAGTGGAGGAAGACTCTTGAGGAGGCCAAGATCCGCCGGGGATTGTAGAGCCAAGAGTGATGATGATGACGATGAAGATACTGTACAGCGCTTCTTTTTTTTGCCAGAGATACTGTTTCCATCATCAGAGCAGTTGGTAACCCAAAAATTAACAACGATACTACTTTTGGCTGTGAAAATCTCAAATCAGAGAATTTTTTTTTCATGAATGCCAACGGCTCCTAACCGCCTGGAGCCAGTGAGACTATGGCAACCCCAATTGGGGCATATTGTGAGACTGAAGATAGTTGTTCGTTCCAGAATGCGATTTTTTCTATTTAGTCTTAAGTAAAATAATTATTCGTAATATTAATGTTATTTTATTTACACGCAGTTTCTCTTTTTCAAATATGCAAACAAAATATTATCCCACGGTTTCTTCAATTAAGGTCCCAACCTTGAGAAATAATATGTATTCTGCCCGGTATCATATAAATGCATTGCTTTGCAAAGATTTGGAAGAAAGTGTTTATTATTTAAATTGTTTTATTTTTAAGTAGGTATTTGTAAATTTCAAATAGGACCCTCAAATAGCACCTATAACCATTTATGGCAGCCACAAGGGAAAGTGTTTGCTGTCGGCCTTTTACGGCCCAAACGAAGAGGATCTTTTATAATAGTAAAATTTGCAATATTTGTTAATCCCTAAGTGTCTTAGATGTAGTTTTATTGGTGGCCTTTTACGGCCGACTTTTGGGCAATTGTTTTATTGCTAGATTTTAAAATCCAGTTGTGGGAACCGCTAAAATATTCTGTTCCCACATTTAATGTACCATATTAATTATTTGTATTTGTATTTGTATGTTTTTCTTTAAATATGGTGACGTTTGGAAGAGAGAGTCGGTATTGTTATTACTGTGGAACTGGAAGGTACACGAGGTGTATCTTCAGTTGAGCAGAGGGAAAATAGGCCCTTTGCGTAAGTGTTATTGTTAAGGTTGAACTGGGAGGCATATGTAGTACCTACAGTTCAGTATTGAAAAAACTGATAGAGATATCGAAGTAGAGACTTCGATATTTGTCAGTGTGGTGTGATCGTGAGGATCAACCGGTCAAAGGGTAAATAGACCCTTTTGTAATAATTGTATTTTTATTGCAATTAATAAATCTTGTTAAAGAAGAAGAAGTGTTTCCTGAAAACTCCATTCTGTTGTGCTCTCGTACCACGATAGTAAGAAACAATAGTGGTATTTTGAGTATTATGACTCAAATCCATGTACGTCATTCTGCCTCCAACATTACTACGCTTTCTATGAAAGTTAACAATTTGCATACATTGATCCTTTTATAATACAAAACAAAATATTCAAAATAGTCATAACGAAGTATTCCATTTCGTTTCGTTTTGAAGCAGAAAGACTCAAGTCCATGTTTTTGTTTGACTCAAGTCAGCGTTATTTTTGAACAATACTTTTAAAGGCTTTATATTTAGAATATTTAATTTTATTTGCTCGTTTTTAAAACAAAACTAATTGATTTAATAATTTCTTTTTTTGTTATCTATCAGCATGGATATCCGTAAAAGTTATGAGACCATTGTTACAGAAAAAATATTTTTTTGGCTCTCCTAAACATTTACCTTTGCATACTTGAATCCGTATGCTTCTCGGGTACAGAAATGATCTCTGATTTTCAAAATGACACTTATATCTTTTGTTTTTAACACTCGTCTTTCATATTTGATACCATAATGGAACAATTACATAGTTCTCTCGCCCTGACTACTGCAACTCAACAATAAAATAAAACTGAAACCCATAAATTAGCCTAATTAAAGAACCATTACTTTTAATAAAGTTAACAATTTAATTTACAAACCGAATCGTTTTATCTCTCCGCCGAGAGAGGGCACGGGGTAGAAGGTAGAGGGTAGTTATAATAATAATTCTCGCTCAAGGAATTGAATCTTCCCCTAATGATGATTTATCTCTGGTGAATAATTGTTAAAGTTCCCTGGGCGCCTTGCGAGAAATTTCTTCGGAGGGTGTGCTCCCTTATCTCTTAAATTCTGCTCGGTGGGTGACTTCTACAGATAGATATGGTAATGATCATTGAATCGAATCGAATTCTTTAGTTCATTATTGAAAATCAATGTGTTTGTTATGAACATGAATTTTATACACAATGTTATAAGGTTAAAGTGTATTTGATCGAAATGTCTAAGGTGATTAATAGCAAGCCATTCGCAGAGATGGTCATTACTCCAGATTATATTCTATGATCTGAGGGGTCTATAAATAAGAAAAAAATAACTCATTTAAATAGGGCAATAAAACATACGGCCTCTGAGGTTGAGGGGTAAGGCTTTCGACTAGCAATCAAATAGCAGTTCAAATCCCACCATGCGCAAGTAAATTAATTTGTGCTTTCCCAATTTAATCGTTTAAAATAATATAAGGTATATGTATATATTTTTTTATAGTCTTAGCTGCTCCCTTCTGGATCCAGTGAGACTATGGCATACCGGATTGGGGTGTGTTGTGAGGCTGAATGTTATGAGAAGGGAAAGGAGATGGGGAAGAGGAAGGCGGGCTGGCTATTCGGTTCTGGTAACCAAACACGGCTAAAACCATTTTAAGCAAAGTTTCAATTCTGAATAGAGGTGGTTGGTTTGGTTACCAGATCTGAAAAAACAGGTACTTCCACCTTCCTTTTCCATGAATACTTGGAGCAGGTGGATGAGTTTGAGTATTTGGGAAGTATGTTTACGAGAAATGAGAAGGCTGATAGAGATAATGAAAGAAGAGTAAATGTAGGTAAAACCACGAACTGGAGGATAGAACTCCGTTGGCACCAATAAAAAACTGTCCGAAGAAGCGTAGCTAGCTGTCCATAATAGAGTGCTGGTACCTACCCTGATGAGGCATGGAACTGGCAAAGGAAGGAAGAGGACTATGGGAGGCGTGCGTGAGACTGAGGAATTATCATATTATATTAGAACCGATTACCCGT
This sequence comes from Limnephilus lunatus, assembly GCA_917563855.2. Classification (NCBI taxonomy): domain Eukaryota; kingdom Metazoa; phylum Arthropoda; class Insecta; order Trichoptera; family Limnephilidae; genus Limnephilus; species Limnephilus lunatus. The sequence goes on from OU830599.1 coordinate 56,642,571, forward strand.
GAAATAATAATTTTTAGTTGCGCACTCCATATCATGGAGTATCAAATCACAACGGCGCCGGCGCTAAAGAAGTTTCACTTAAAAAAAACGACAAAAATTCGAAATTTTTTATATACCCACATAGGTACATGAGAATACAATATACTAAATTTAAATACTTAGAGATAATCTATATAAATTAAAATTAAATAATATAGCCAATAAATCTCGTTGATGCAGTTTTCAAAAACGGTCTGTCGATTCAACTTGAAGCCAATTTTCTTGAAAAATGTCTAAAAGTAGGTCAAAAGTATTTGGTATTATATCTCGTTGTCTAGTCCTCGCTTGACTCCCAAATTGCCTAAATGTCCGCGAAGCCAGTGAGGCTTATTCAATTCCTTTGAATTGTAAAAGAACCCTTTGAGAGAATTTAAATGTTCCGATTTCATTGTAATATTCTGCACAAGAATGGCATCGACGAATTATTTCGAAAACTTTCTATCAACTGCATAGTGCATAATGCACGATTTAAATTTCAAAAACAAAAATACCGTACCGCACCAAACCAAGATTAGGGCAAGGATAGAATCGTGTTTTATGATTTTTATTCTTTGAATACCACGAAGGGAGATTTGTTTCACAGACGCAGATACACTCAGAATGACAACTTTGAAAAATCGAACTCTCTGGAGAAGAAGGGAATAAGGTAACGTAAACTCAATGACGGCAGTAATGATGATGTCCACATAAATTCCACATTTCACATAAAACTTTCCAATTGCGCATATAGTGTAATAGGTATTAAACCAACACTATAATTTTCATGATTTTAGTAATTCTTTAAGTAATTTATCATTAGCATTAAAGAATACACATAGTCACTGAACCTTGGAAACATTGCTTGTACGTTAAAAGTTGTCACTGCACTAGTTTGCAATTTCACTAAGTACTCGTAAGTAAAAGGAAGTACTCGTATGTAGGTGGGTAGGAATGTAAGAAAAGAACTGGAATATTCCCAAACATATAACGTACGTTCCGATTAACCTTATTCGTACATTTTTGCTGCATTTGGTCGATTTTGCATGTATTGTGTCTTTTGGGTTGGTTTAAGTTAGGCAAGTTTAGGTTTAGCGGTTGAGGTAAAGGTTAGGTTAATGCACAATGCGATCTTAAGCATGTCGGTGCAGCCAAAAACAATTAGTTTTATTTATTATTTTTAATTGGTAAACTAATGTTTAAGACAAGATTTTTATGCATAGCACAAAGGGTAATAATTATTATAAGCAATAATTATTAGCCTGAAACATTCATCAACATTGAAAATATCTCCCGAGAAAAGATAAATGCCGCCGACGGGACTTGAACCCGCGTCCTTCTGATATCCGGTCAACTGCTCTACCAACTGAGCTACGTCGGCTTATCTCCCACCCGCCAAATAATTCAATACATACTAGTGTTTCATTCAACAATTACTGCTTATTACATTTTTCACCTGAAAGTTAAAGTATTTACCAAAAAATGTAGACATAATTTGTCTCGACGCCATCTAGTGGGAGAGTTAGCACTAATAATGCATTTCTCACAAAAAATAAAGTTGGTTGTTTTCAGGTGAAAAATGTAATAAGCAGTAATTGTTGAATGAAACACTAGTATATATTGAATTATTTGGCGGGTGGGAGATAAGCCGACGTAGCTCAGTTGGTAGAGCAGTTGACCGGATATCAGAAGGACGCGGGTTCAAGTCCCGTCGGCGGCATTTATCTTTTCTCGGGAGATATTTTCAATGTTGATGAATGTTTCAGGCTAATAATTATTGCTTATAATAATAATTAGTTTTATATTCGATTGTAATTCACACATAAATATATCGGTTTCATTTATTTTCAGGTATATACATAAATATTTTCAAGATGAACCGTAAGAATTTGCCATTCGCAAAACTATCCTAGTAGACATGGGCAGATTCATTCCTAGAACTGAATCGATTCAGTCTGATTCCCCCGGCCTTTTGAATTGATTCCTTTTATTCATTCCTTTAATTCAAAAAAAAAAAAAAAATAAAAAAATAAATAAATAAAAATAAAAATAAAAATAAATAAATAAATAAATAAAAAAAAAATAAAAATCACTAAGAGGAAATTGATGATACGATCTCATTATATCGCAGATTACATCCTTTAGATGAATGTGTTTATTTTTCGTTTCATCGCGTTTCAAATCACAACGGTGTTAAAGAAGTTTTCACTACGTATAGGGTGAATTTTGTCGTTCTGAAAAATTGTAGGTACCAAAAATATTATTATTTTGCAAAAAAAAATTTTTTTGATCAGAAAAATATATTTATAAAGGCTAGCAATTAAATCTTAAAATTAAACAATTTTTATGGTTCACCCTACAGTTTCACCAATTTTGTTTTATTTATTAAACTTAAAATTGTTTCACTTTACGTGATCTAAACTTCCCACTACCTTCAGCCTCACAAAATATCCCAATTGGGGATGCCATAGTCTCATTAGCTCCAGACGGGAGAAGTTGGAACTTGTGCGGTATTCACATAAAAAAAAATATATATACTATTATCACGCTTTCGTATATCCGATCCGGTCACCTGGAATAAGCTCCACTCAAATATATAACTGAGTTTTATAACTGGATTGTTCTCACGTAAGTGCGAACATCTGTAAAACCCAGTATAAATAAATATATTTTTAAATGCACCTACCTCAATGGTGAATTAAAAACCATGCGTCAAATATAAAACTAATTAAAAAGTCTGAGCGACACGCGTCATACAATTTATTCCAAAAATAAAGGAACAAATCACTCGATTATCATTTATCACGGTACGACAGCGACTGATGTTTGTTTTGTTTACGGCTATCGGCTAGATAGACAATATCATAAAAAAAACAATAATACATAAACATCGTTTTGTTGCTAAACGCATTGCATAATTTACGCACGTGTGAGGGAGAAAAATATAGGATTAACTTTCGGCTTTTTATTAGCAGAAGTTCAGAGTCCGAAGTGAGAAGTTTCGCCCTAATATGAGGCTTGGCGCGCGAGGACTAACGACGAACCGATTCTCTGCGGGCATATCAAGGAATAAATTAGGAACTTCTGACTAATATGTGCTGTTTGTCTTGCTGTGACTTGAATAAATTGCATTCCGCGGACCATAGCCTCGATACAACATATGGGAATTGAATTGTCGGCCGAATCAACTCGATACGTGGGACATGGGAATTGGGACAACGACGTCACAAATGAACAAGAAACAAATGTTTTGATTCCTTGAATAAAAATGAAACATTGATTGAAGTTGAGAATTGAACGCTACGGTCCGCGTAGACCTGTAGGACTATGATGAATAGTGGGACCGGCACGCTACACTCGAATCTCAGAATTATTTGACTCCTTGCCTCTTGGCTCTTGGCTGATTCGGTTGGCGGTTATGTCGCTTGGATTAGTGACTCTATGGCCGACGGGGTTTTGTTGTGTGGATTTACTGCGCGGGGTGCGGGATACTTACTACACGTGATAGACAATTTCGCGGCGCGCCGCCTGTAGTAGGTGTAGATACTTGTACCTATCCGCGCAACAAATATGCAGAATAATATTTAAATAAATTCCTACGAAACACTACAATATTTAAAGAGTACATTATTATTTTCTTACCTCAATATAACATGAAATAATTTAACTGTAAAACAAATTAATACAAATAAAAATAAATATGGTGCAGTTAAAAAATCGTAGGATGCAAGGCCAAGAGTAAGGAATAAAGATTTAATTCCTTTTGAAAATGAGAATCAGATCAAGTGTGTTACAAGATTGAATTTATTCATTTAATTCAATCATTCAATTTTGCCCACGTCTATATCCTAGTGTACTTTAAATCAGTGTCAGATCCTTTTTATCTTTTTCTTTGTCAAGCGAGGAAGTTGAACTTTTCGGAATTCTCTCACTTGTGTTGACTCTAAAATATCCCTCAGCCAAGAAATTCCTGATAAAAGACGTTGGAAGTGGGGATACTTTAGACCATTTTTCAGGAACTCCTCGTACCCATTAGATAACATTTACCCACCGAATCGGAACAGAAGAAAGGAGACAGATATTAGTTTTTAAATTATTTTTATCATTGTTTTAACGGTTTTTTTGTTGATAAGTAAATAAAGAGCATATATATATTTTATGGCAATTCATTTTAAAGTAGGAAAATAACAGTACCTATGTATGTCGTCGATGCACACCGAATATTATATCTGTTGCAAATGTATATATTACATAATAATAATAGGTTTTCAATCCTTCAATTTGGAAGGCGGGTATGGGTACTGCCACCCCGGGAACCTTTATTGGATAACCAACATCTCTGCCATAGGTCACCCCGAGTGGTTCGCTACGTTTGGTGACTTAGCAGGGATGCCCGGGTTAATGGGGTGAGGTTTGTCTAGGTATTGGAGGCGGATGACCTGGATACGCTGAACCCGGGATTCCTACCCACCCCTTAAACCCTTTTCCTTCCCAGAAGTCTTCTCTTCTTCCTTTCCTTAAAAATCCACCACACAGCATCTCCAAAGATGACATAGGCCCTGAGGGAATTTTTTTTCCTCGGGGTTATTTCTGTTTAACCATTAAGGCCCGGTAGTATTTGCTCAAAAAGAGTGAGAAGGTGAGATATGTAAATACGAATGTTAGAAGGAGTGCGCTAATATTAAAAAAGATATAATAGAAAATTGTGAAAATGTTTAGTAAAACACGACTTTTTAAATAGAACAAAAACTCGTGGGGAATGTTTAAAAGAGCAACTATTTTTTTACCATCTCCTAAATAAAGTTATATTATGTAAGTCCCAAAAAACGTCTCTAAATACATATGTGCTAAATTATTTCATAAATTTAATATTTCAAGAAAAATTTTCGGTTAAATTGATTTCAAATAAAGGACGAATTTCCTACTTTTGTAAATAAGAAAAATAATGTTGCTCCACAACTATTTAAAAAATGCTTAAGACAATGCTTTTAACATTAAAAAATTACGAGTTACTTATTGAATTAATGATTTTACAAAAAAAACCGTACGTGATAAATATATACCTATTACCTACGTCGACTGTTTGTTTTTGGGAAATTTAGTCTGAATGTGTTTCCAACTTCACAAGCGAACGCTTCGGGCAATCTTACAGTATACATCATCAAAATATTATGTATCTGAACTTCCAACGGTTATCCCATTATACCAGAGAATCCCATCACACACAAGAACATTTATTGAAAAAAATATGTTAAAGCAATTTGGTTCCACAAAATGATAGTGAAAACATTTCAATATCTGACTCTCATTTCACAAAACTGTTCTAAAAATATGTTATTTCATTCCACAAAATGACCGCGAAAACATTTAAATATATCTGACGTAACATTACATAAAACTGTTCTAAAAATATGTTATAAAGCTATTTGGTTCCACAAAATGATCGTGAAAACTTTTTAATATCTGACGTAACATTACATAAAACTACGTAACTATTCTCTGGTATAAATATCCCATCACATACAAGAACATTTATTGAAAAAAATATGTTAAAGCAATTTCGTTTCACAAAATGACTGTGAAAACATTTTAATATATAACTATCATTTAAAAAAACTTTTCTCCTTTATCATCCATTCAAAACCTTGTAGTAACTCAATCCATTACATTTACGGAAAGAATGAAAAGAAAATCCACTAATATTTTCATTAAATTTTTTCCGCTTTCTTGAATTCCCAAGCTCACCTTTATTCACTCATTTGGTCCATATTCTTTACCTATTTCGCTTTATTAAAAAAGACGTTTCTTTATTATTATTTCTTTGAGAAAACTCAACGTTTTCTTTTTTGCGACGTCAACCTCCTCAGTAATCTCAGGTGACAATAATTTCGTGAATTCGAAATTTTTCCCACTCTTCATAATTCAATTTAATACCAAATCTTATCAAGGAGGGTTCTTTACAACTGTATTTAAAGTCAGCTGTTTACAAACATAATAGCAAGATTTTTCACAAATTATTTTTTTATTTTATTTGGGAATATTGGAAAGTTAGTGCAATCCCTCAAATATCGAATACTACAAATAGTAATAGGGCACAAATCATGTAAAAAATACAAAATTAATAATAATGAGACAAATATAAACGGCCGGCGTAATCCAGCGGTAAGGCTCTTGACTCGCACACCGAAGGTCGCGGGATCGAATCTCGGCGTGGCAAATAAATTTTATTTGATGAATTTGTGTTATTTCACAATTTATTCATTAAAAATAATATATAGTATATTTGCGGCACGTTCCAGAGTGGAAGATACTCTCAGTATCGCCCTGGTGTAAGACCACCATTCATAATTGAAACGTTGCTCTAAATAGATTTCAATGTTAGCCTTGTTTGCTGACCAGATCTGAATAGCCAGATACTTCCCCACCTTCCTTTTTCCCCATCTCCCTCCCCTTCCCACTACCTTCAGCCTCGCAACGTACCCCAATTGAGTATGCCATAATCTCACTGGCTACAGACGAGAGCAACTGAGACTATTGTGAGGTATTCACATAAAAAATAAATAAAAAATACGTCGAAATTTAAATAAAATAGACTCAAATGCACCCAAGTTCATAACCAAATTAATTTTTGTTTTGTAACCATCATCGCCCTCATTTCAACATTCTTCCTCTGAAAGCCCAGTGAAATGTAAATGAAAAGTAGAAATAGAAGACTATTTATGGATGTGCTGTGTTTTTATAAAATCAATTTTTAATAGGTACCTATGTGTTTCAATGTGGGTTTTATGATATTAAAACACTTGTGACTTATTACACAGACGACATTTTATTCAGCTCTTTATTAGCTCCCTGACATTACACAAGTGAAGTAGACCATAGACATGTTACAATAATCTAGTCATAGTTTATTCATAGAGATGTGACATCCCCCTTCTTAATTTATAAAATAAAATAAAACATAAAATACATTAAAATTTCATATGTCACAATACCTATCCGGTTGTTTGACAACTCTTCCATATCTCGTAATATATGGATTTTGTGAATTATTTTCTCCCACCTGTCCCTCATCTCCAGCTTCTTTCGCTTCTTGTGCTGGATTAGATCGCATGGACAGATGGTCATTATTGATTCCAGTATTGTATCTGGGTCTTAAATGTATTCTATTTCGTCTATACCTATTACCATAATTATCTTCAATAATATAAGACCTGTTACATTTTAATATATCTTTAACGACAGCTGGTAGCCAATTACTTTTGGGATTTTTCTTAAAGTATACATGATCCCCTGTTTTTAACAAAGACAATGGTTTTACATTTTCATTATAATATTTGGAATTTTTTGAATTATTTTTATCAACACACTTTTTATAATCTGAAAATCTTACAACCTTAGGTTTTAATTTAATTTGAGTTAAAGGAATATTCATTCTCAAAGTTCTAGACATTAATAATTGAGCAGGTGACGGTAAGTTGGCTTTCGGTGTGTTCCTATAATGCAATAAAGCGATATAAGGATCTGCATTTGTTTCTTTACACTTTTTTAGAATATTTTTTACAATTTTTACAGAACTCTCTGCCTGACCATTAGATTGTGAATGATATGGACTTGTAACTACGTGTTCTATATCCCAATCATATAAAAATGATTTAAATTCAATAGATTGAAATGGCGGTCCACCATCTGATACTAAAGACATTGGAATACCATGACGCGAAAAAATAGATTTTAAGTGTATTATTACATTTTTGGATGTAGAATCCTTATTCAATAAAGCAATTTCTATAAACTTTGAATAGTAGTCTGTTACAATGAGATAAATTACATTATTAAAATACATTAAATCAATACCGACTTGTTGCCATGGAACCTTATTTATTTCATAATTTATTAATGGCTCTTTCTGATTAGATACTTTAAATTTATTACATACTTGACACTGTTCAATTAAATTTTTGACATCCACAGTAATATTAGGCCAATATAAAATATCTCTAGCTAATCTTAGACATTTGTTTATTCCTTGATGTCCTTCGTGTATCTTATTTAACATTTCTTTTCTCAGAGATTGTGGAACTATTAATTTATTACCCTTAAAAATCATATCATTAATGACATTAATTTCGTCTTGAAAGTTATAATATGATTTTAACATACAGTGAACTTTATCTTTACCATTTGGCCAACCTTCGTAATAATATTTTTTCAATGTTTGCATAGCTTCATCCAATGCGGTAGCATTACTTATTTTTTTACGATATTCTTCAGTGATAGCTAAGTTCATATAGACTGAATTGACATGACAATGTAGATCAGACTCATAATCAGGTATATAATGATCTTTCAAAGCGGCTCTAGACAAAGTATCCGAAATATACATTTCTTTACCTGGGACATGTACAACATTTAAATCATAAGATTGAAGTGCTAACATCATACGTTGCAATCTGGCAGGTACATCATGCAAAGGTTTTTTAAATAAATAGACTAAAGGTTTGTGATCAGTCTGTACTGTCACTCTGTTACCGTAAACATATTGGTGAAACTTATTACAACCAAATTGTATGGCAAATAATTCTTTTTCAATTTGAGCATAATTTTCCTGCGACTGCGTCATTGTTTTAGAACTATATGCAATTGGACGATTATTTTGCAAAATGACTGCACCTATAGCTGATTTTGATGCATCAACTGACAAAGTTAGCGGTATTTTTGGATTATAATGACTTAAAACTGTTATATTTGAAATAGCTTCCTTCAAAATCTTAAAACATCTTTCATTATTCTCGTCCCATGACCATACTACATTGTTTTTCAATAAATTTCTCAAGATTTGTGACTTTTCTGACAAGTTTTCTATAAACGGACCTAGATAATTGACCATTCCCAAGAATCTTTGCAAATCTTTGACATTTTTGGGAGACGGCAACTCCACGATTGCTTTGACTTTCTCTTTGTCAACTTTTACACCTTCCTTACTAAAAATATAACCTAGGAAACATACTTCTTTGACAAGAAATTTACATTTTGACTTATTTAATTTTAAATTGACTTCTCTAGCCCTTTCCATGACTTTTCTTAACCTAATATTATGGATTTCTTCAGTTTCTCCATAAATTAGAAAATCATCGACAAATATTAAAATACCTTCTATATCTCCAAATAAATCTACCATAATCCTATAAAAAATCTCAGTTGCTGCATTTATTCCAAACGGCAGTCTTAAATATTTGTACCTTCCAAATGGAGTTTGAAAAGTACATAAATCACTACTTTCTTCATCTAATTTTAATGACCAAAATCCTGAATAAGCATCTAAATGCGAAAAATAAGCAGCTCCTATAAGTTTAGATCTAATTTCATCAATGTTTCTTAATGGAAAATGCTCTCTCATTATACAATTATTAAGTTTTCTAGGATCTAGACAAATTCTTAATTTACCTGACTCTTTGACTGTTATGACCACAGAATTTACCCAAGAAGTAGGTTTAGTGACCTTCTCAATGACCTTCATCTTTTCCATGCGATCTAATTCCTCACGAAGACTGTCTTGTAAAGCAAAAGGAACTTTCCTCGGAGGATCAACGCATGGGACAGCATCTTGGCGAAGTTTGAGATGAACGACAGGTGGTAGGCATCCTAGACCCTGAAATATGTCATTAAATTCAGTTAATATAGTGTTACGATCAGATTGAACATTAAACACTCTTTTTATAATACCAAGCTTTATAATAGTTGGAAGACCTAAAACTGATTGACATTCTATATTAGTGACAAAAAATTTTATATTTTCTACGATATTTCCATTTACTTGACATACCAGATCACATTGACCAATGATCGGTATTTTATTACCTCCAAAACCTGACACATTTACGTGACCTTTTTGTAGATTAGTATTTAAATTTAAGTTTCGAAAGTTTGACAATGAAATTACATTTATATCAGCTCCAGTATCCAAAATACAGTCTAATATTTTGTTATTAATTATTAAATCTAAATGCCATGCTTGACTTAGATAATTTATATTTTTAATATTTCTTATTGTTCCAACATAATGACCCTCAGAGCAAAAATCAATTTCATCATTAGGTACTGATGTTTGTGAATTTAAATTTCTTACATTATTGCGACAATTTTTATTTTTGTAACAAAATTTAGCAAAATGACCAAAGGAATTACATGACCTGCATCTGACATTGACGGCTGGACATTTGAATTTATGATGTTGACCACATCTTCCACAGCGTATATGCCCACTTGACATTGACAGTGATGATGACTGTGACGTAGACCCATGACGATTGTATTGACTTGACATTGACGGTGATGATGACTGTGACGTAGACCCATGACGATTGTATTGACTTGAAGATCCATAATGACTTGGACTTGATCTTCTTGGACTTGATCTTCTCGGACTTGACCCCCTCGTTGCACTTCTATGCCGACTAATCTGATGGATATGTTCTGGATTTGTTTGATGTGCAATTTTTTCAGCATTCCTTTGTGACATTATTATGGTTCTTGCAATTTCTACTGTTTTTTGAAGCGATAGTGTTGAATCTTGCAGAAGACGTTGACGTACATGACTTAAATTTGAGTTCATATTCGCAATAAAAATATCTCTTACCAGAGATTCCCTTAAATCTCCAAATTCACATTGCTTGCTTATATTTTGAAGATCCAATAAAAAATTGTCGATATTCTCAGCATTATTCTGACATCTTGTGAAAAATGAGTTTCTGACCATTGTTAAATTCTTTTGTGGTAGAAAATAAGCATCAAATTTTTCTTTTACTTGTTTAATTGTTACCTCTTCAATATTTATGTTAAATGAGTTAAATATTTCCATGCCTTTTGATCCGATGGAGTGTAGTAAAATAGCTATTTTTCTCTTTTCTGATGCATCCTCCAGGCCTGATGCCAGCAGGTATATTTCAAATGATCTCCACCAATCCTTCCATTCTTGATTATTATTCATACTGTCTGAAATAATCAGACTTGACAATGCATGAAAATCATGCTGCATGTGAACTTTTGAATCCTTCGACATTCTGTGATATTATTATACACTTTTTATACTTATGACACTTATTATTTTTATTATCTCACTTCTGACACCATGTTTCAATGTGGGTTTTATGATATTAAAACACTTGTGACTTATTACACAGACGACATTTTATTCAGCTCTTTATTAGCTCCCTGACATTACACAAGTGAAGTAGACCATAGACATGTTACAATAATCTAGTCATAGTTTATTCATAGAGATGTGACACTATGATGGAAAAAATGTTAACTGCAATAATATACAGGATTAAAAATATTTCTGAACTTCCATGTGTTATAACTAGAGACCTTTTGCGATATGCGAATTGCTACGCTAATTTCGCAATTCTTACGTGAAATTCGTAATTTTTACGCTAAATACGAGTTTTGCCATTTTCAATTAAATATAGCGAATTTCGCTGTTTTTACGCGAAAATCGTAATTTTTACGCCAAACGCGAGATTTGCCATTTTCAATATAATATTAAGCTATGCAATATTCAGAAAAATAGCGAATTTTTCACGCAATTTTTTGTATTTTAAAATAAGAAATAAATACTGTGCTATCTAAATAATATTAATTAAAAATAATAATACAAGCTTTAATAGCTATAAAATAGAATGATGCTAACTTCGTACCGAAAACGCCACGTAATGTCATTCATTTTTCGATTTTAAAGAAAAGAAAAAACGGATCTTAGGCAATTTTTTACAGCCTCATTTCAAAATGTTGACATAACAATCGTTTGTTGCAAAATACCACCTCCTTGCGATTTTTTCCAAAAATTTCGCAAATAAAATTAAAAAATGCGAATTTTGCCGGAAAATAACCCGAAATTTTCAGTTCATAGCTGGAATGATGTGTCTCAATCTACTTAGCCTTGTAATATACTTCAGGCATGGGTTCCTTGTCATAAAGCTAGATTAACATGGAAATGAAGGTTTTAGAGTAATGAAGAAACTGCTACTCGCATCATTTTGCCGACATTGCAAACCTCGAAGCAGGCCTGCTCAACATTCAGCCCGAACATTTTATTTAGATTCCTAAATAATATATAATCACTAGCTGACCCGGGGAACTTCGTACCTCCTCAGAGTCAACAACTGTTGTGTTAACTTATTAGCTTAATTAAATTTTTTTTTAAAGTTAAAAATTACAAAATGAAGCAATTTTCGAAGGTGCAACCGTACGTGGTTTGTTTTTGTCAGTAGCAGAGATGGCGTTGTGTACGGATTTAAATTATTTGTGATTTTCTTACTTTTCCACTTACTTACGGGAATGGCGTTTTATTTTCTTTATACCTACGTGTAAGGGAGATTTATTATAATTATCATATTTTTTCTTTGGAGGGGTGCAGACATACGTTCACCGTTTATCTCATTTTCGACTGTTGACATTTAGTGTGTAAGAAAGAGAGGCCGCATTATATGTTTAAGAACAAAAGCAAAACAATCAGCCCTTTGAAATTTGAAACTTTTGAATTTTTGGGCAAAAATCACTATTCAATATTATATTTATCACAATATTGCTGCAGCTTTTTCAAAAGATGAAAAATCGTTCCATACAAAATGTATTAATTGTAACTTGTGTAATTTTTTCTTCATAATTTTTTTTTCGTGAATTTTTCATATGTTTTAATAACTATTCTGCTCTTCGAGGCGGAGACAAATCAAACAAATCAAAGATCATAAAAATCGGTCCAGTTGTTCCTAATTTACGAATGGTGTAACTACATACTATTTTTTTTGTTTCAATTTTTCGTTTGCCAGTCACTAATATTGTCTTCAATGAAAAATTACAATTTGTAGGTTTTACTCATTATGTTATAACAAAAATCTGCTCACTACTAAACAACTGAGAAAAAAAAACAGTACCTATGTATTAACTTATTACCTAAATATAATCTATTGATATTTCATTTACCTGATCAGTTATAAAAAAGATTGTTGTTATCAATTCGGGAGCTGGCAGCATTTATTGTAAAAACCCATCTCCCGTAGGTCACAGCGAGTGGTTTGCTACATTTGGTGACTTAACAGAGGTGTCCGGGTTCGTAGGGTGAGGTTTGCCTGGGTTTTGGCGGTGGATGCGTCTGCCCACCAACTACATGACAGGTTGGATCAAGAGAGACCAATCGAGGGAGACCATTTAACATCTCCAGCGGGACTCTCTCAACCCATCAAACTTTACCGCAGTGGGAGAGATGGATTCACACGTCCTTCACTCTTGGACGCACTGATCCCTAGGTTACTACCCGCGCCTAATAACTTTTTTCGTTTCCGGAACCTTCTTTCTTTCCTTTCCATAAAAAAACCTCCACGCACCATTCATCGTGAGGGAAATTATTTTCAAAGTGCCTCCTGTGTGAAGTTAATATAATTTATTTAAATTTTTAATTATTATTCTTGTCAAGTAGGCCTTCAATTTGTTTCCCTGTCTTAGAAAACAGAACTGTTGGGCTTGCTTACGTAATGTGTGGTATTTAGTTTCATGACAATTATTGTTTGTTATGTTTTGTTAGCTGTAGCTCTGAAATATTTAAACGCGAGAATAAAACAATGTGCTTGATTACCCTAGCAAAGTCCCACTAAGTTAAGACTTTATTTACACTTTAGACAAGTATTTAACACTGTGAAACAGGGTCCCCTGAGGCCGTTGTGAAGGAAAACCTTGTATGACTGAATTTAAAATGAAGAAATGTAAGGAAGGTCCCATAACAGTTGAGCCCCCGATAGATGTCCCCCCGGCATACTTATATACAATATGCAGTCAGTTTAGGGAAAATGCTGTATACCTACTTACATAAAATATAACTAAGGGTACGCGAGGGGTGTGCAGAGAGGATGTAACGCTGAATAACAAAAGTATAAAACATGTTATCATTCAAATACTCGTACATCAAGGAAAAACATTACTTGTTGATGTACTGCATATACCAGCGTATGAATATCAAAAAATGGACACTTTAAATAAATTAGTTTGACATCCATTCCAGCTTATTATTAAAAGTATTTTTGTAGACGGTTTTAGGTTTAAGAGCCATTAATCAGCGGCCGAGAATTTAAATTTCGTCGAACGATGATCTTGCGAGCGAACCGTTGCAAAGTTATGTACTTTTTGTAATTATTTTTTGATCATAAGTATTTATAATTTTTCAATAAAGTCTAAGCAAAATAAGAGTGTTTTTTTTAATTTATTAGTTTGTAAGACCTTAAATAAACAGATAAACTGAAGTATTTTATTTGAACTTAAATTAAAATTCTAAAAAGTAGGTTTCCCAAATAACGTATTGATTTATTTTACTACATAATTATATGATTTGAAATGTATGTTGTATAATATAAAACTCTGTTTGAAAATTTAACAAATCTGCCAACGACCTACGGTAAAACCTTATTGTACTAAAAATAAACATATTTTCTGAAAATTTAAAACAAAGTTTTACTAGATAAAGAAACAGTCTTTCGAATTCAATTTTAATTTTTTGTATTGTATTTAAAAGAGTCAGTATGTATAAAATTTTATTTGAAAATGACATATTTCCGGTTTTGCCTGGTTTTTCTCTCTTAACATTGGTATATGGATCACTTGTATAAAAATAATATCTAATAAAAATTACCCAAAAGATGATTGTTTACTAATTACCAGATTGACCTAGAAGGCGTAGCAAAGTAAGACACTTCATAGCTTCGATAGCTGTGAGGATAGCCAAACTCTGATAGAAGAAGTCACTAGAAGAATAAATAGATTTATCGAAACCCTATGAAAAGGTAGTAAATTGTTTGAACCTTGCGTGAGAATATATTTTTTTTTTAATATTATGTGAATACAGCATACAGCTGCTCCTGTCTGGAGCCAGTCAGACTATGGCATCCCCAATCGGGGTACCTATGTTGTGAAGCTGAAGGTAGTGGGGAGGGGAAGGAGTCGGGGAAGAGGAGGTGGGGAAGTACCTGGCTATTCAGATCTGGTCACTAAACATGACTAAAATCATTTCAAAGCAACGTTTCAATTCTGAATGGTGATCTTACACCAGGGCGATATTGGAAGTATCTTCCACTCTGGAACGTTCCGCAAATTACATATTATTTTTAATAAATTCATTGTGAAATAACACAAATTAATCAAATAAAATTTATTTACCGGCGCCGGGATTCGATCCCGCCACCTACGGATTGACCCTAGACCACGCTGGTCGTCTATTTGTTTTTTTCGCAGTGGTTTATTTATTATCACAATTACTCTGGTGAAATTGTGGCCCTATTCAGAATCGAGAACAGAATTTCAAACAAGTTGCGTTGTTTGAAATGAAATTAAACATTTTTAGACACCAGATAAAAAAAATATATCCCAACCATTTTCTTTCCCATCTCCTTTCCTTGCCCTCATCCTCCAACTTCACAACATTTCACAAATTGGGAATTGTTACGAACAATGTCGTGACACGAGAGAGGTGTGGAAAGTAAATCTAGTTTTTGTGCGAATACAAGAAGATTGACTGCGTTTTCAGCTCAATCACATGAAATGGCAAATGGAAGGATAAGTCCCTACCTTTGATGAGTTCATCAGCTGTTTCGGATCAATCCTGATACTGGCTGCTCTCCACAACAACGGCACAACGGAAGGTCACAATTACCGACACTTTGGGGGTAATTAATTAGAACTTTATGTAGATTAATATAGATAGATATCACTGCAAATTTTCTACTCATAAAAGTAGGTAATTTTAGATTTTGGTGCCAATATTGTAGATGTGTTCCATGTAGGTATGAAAAAATGTTCTTCTTTTCCTAATAAGTAGGAACTTTCAAGTAAAGGAGGAAGACAAAGGAATACATTAACAATGAAGGACTTGAGAACATGAGTTTAGTTTTTAAACTGTTTCAGAACTAAACAGGAATGCTGTAATCTTACCGGGCAGTTGAGACTCAAGATTTTTCTACATTGAAAGGTATAAGTTTGATGAGTCACTTATTTGCCTTTATTCCTCTAAAATGCGCCAATAAACTTTTAAAGCAAATAATTGATACTTTCTTGCCACGAAACTTCCGCGGTGATTTTCTTTCAGTGGATTCAATGGAAACCCTCCCTCGTCATGTATCACGCCTCCTGAAAAGCCACCAGATCCCATTTTTCAGCCGGAAATAAATAGAAACGCAAATAAATACCCGTCAGATGCAATCAGCCGCTTTTGGTGGCCAGCCGGACGGAAGGCTTATCGGAAATGAAAAAAAAAAAAAAAGAATTTGAAAAACATCCGACACGCCGGGTTTATACACGGCGTCATTAATTTATTTACTTTTCCTTTTTTCTTTATCGGGAACTGTAAAGTTGTTTGATTTTGTTAAACTGCTAATCTCACATGCGCAAATTTAGTTTTCGATATTGTAAATAATTCAACGTATCTTTAATCGTAATATTTAACTATAAGTGTTTATAGTTAAATAGTGAGCGATAATTTATTAAAAGTAGTATTTTTTAACGATTTTCTTTGTTATTTAAATTCAACACATTGAATTAAGATTAAAATGCTACGTTAGAAGATAATTGCAGTTATTTTAATTAGGTACGTTATAGGAAAATAATGTGAACAATTTATTAAAATTAGGCATCATATGTGCCAGGTTGCAGTTATGTAGAGATTTATCTTTTCTACACACCCTGTGAGAAATCAGAATGATGGTTATTAGATATTATAGTTTTACCAAAAACAAAACACCATTCCCTAGAGGCGAGTGCGGATTGACAAGCCAGGATGGCCCTGACCCTTAAGATGAAGCCATACTAAATAATGCAAAATCATACAAAATCGTATGTTTTAGTTTTGAAAATTTGACCGCTTAGAAGTATTATAGATGCTTCAATTAAATACTGCGTGTAGAACATACTTTGGCCCTTAAAAATATCGGTCATTTTTTTTAATAAGTCTTTTAATAAGCTTAGAAAAAAATAAAGTATTAGGTCTATAAAAAACATTTTTAACTGAAAACTCTCCTACTTATAAACACTTTTTCGGATATGGTTTTATTGCATAATGTGGCAAATTCAGTTTCTTATATAATTATCGCGAAAAAAAAATGATATTTACGCCCGAACCTCACAAAATAAAATATAATATGCATTTTCGCGTTGGTATTTTTGACATCACGACGACAATACGGCAGTCGACGAACTTGCTATATCAAAGTGAACCTTATACCGTCCACCGAAGAACGACTGGCAGCCGCCCCCCTGTCTTCCGTCATTACTCCTCCGAACGGAGCGGAGAGCGGTCGTGTTATGCTCCGCGCCGCTTATTTTCGTGAAATCAATTTAAAAATTCCGTTTTATTGCTATAAACAATGCATAAAAAAGGAATTAATGTTTTTTACAGGCCTTTACGAAATCAACATGTAAAAAAAAAATCTCAAATATCTTTTCCAACCTTTCCAAAAGCTTTTTCTCAAGTATTTTTAAACTCCTCCCATAAAAGGGTGTGAATTCCGATTTCGATTTTTTCCTGTACTAGTGGATCGCCTTAAGCCTCGATGACGCAGGGCGAGTTTACGAGCTACTATCTGGGAAATTCACTATCTGTTAGTAAACTCGCTCAGTGTCATCGTGTTACTAAACTTGCTAACTAGTAGGTTGTTGACTATCTACGGAAAAAGTTGGAAGGTCGTCAACTTTACTCGCCACACGCTAACTCGTGATTGTTTTATTTATGTTTTCAATAAAGCTGCCAAAAAACAGCTGATTACTACTGTCAAAGTCTGAAGAATAGTTCACGTTATTCCCGCTACTGGCGCTAGCAGCTACGTGCGAGCCCAGTTTCCTACAAAAATGTCGTCGGAAATAGTTCGTTCAGCAATCATTATTTTAGCGCATATTATAAAAAATTTGTTAAAAAGGTAAGAAAAAGGTCACAAAAGAGTGTGGGTAAAATTTTGGGTAGAATTGAAACATGAGAAACATGGTGCATCTAACAATTTACTAAAAGAGTTGAAGGATGAAGATCCGTTGGTTTATCGAAATATTCTGAGGTTAAGCTCTGCCCATTTTGATGATTTACTGCAGATGGTAGAGAGAATGCTAAAAAAACGATACTAAAATGAGAGATTTCAATTTTTAGTTTCGTATTGCAACAGTCTTTAACATAAGATACTGCTGATAGATGTTAAGAAATACCACAATTTCATTTACGTTCCACTTCATTTTTAACGCTAGAACACTCAGAAAATATGGCAACTCGTGAATTCAACTCGCTAAGTTGTTCGCTACTGAGCGAGTGGACAATTTTGTGTGTCATCATGACAATCTCACTCGCCGATTCACCCGCTTTTAAACTTAGTAGATAGTAGCTTGTAAACTCGCCCTGTGTCATCGAGGCTTTAGATTTGACATTAGAAAAAATAATCTTAAAAGTGCCACCATTTTGAAACGGAACCGGAAAGTACGAACAAATGTCTTTCTTACCTGCTGGCCATGGGTGTACTGCACGGCGGTGACTAGGCAAGAGGCAGCAGAACGGGAGGCCGCGCGCGCCCCCTGTAGGGCTGCGGCCGGGTACTGAGCCTGCGCCTGCTGCGTGCCAAGCTGCAGCGCGGCCGCCTCGAGGGACCCCGCCCTGGCAAGCCCCGGGGCTGTAAAAACATACTTATGTATCACCATTGACAGATTTACCACCTAGTCAAGTTTAAGAAAATTCCTCATTTTCAAAAACATTGATAATACATTTTTGATGATATATTTCCTCATTTCCAGTACCTAAAACACATAAAAAACATTAAACATTAAACACATAAAAAAATCGAGGTCCTAGAATTAGTAAGATGTATGCCTGTTATGATTTAATCTACGCAACGGATTTTCATGCGGTTTTCACCAGTAAATAGAGTAATTTAAGAGGAAGGTTTATATGTATAAAACATGCTTATTATAGTAGAGAAAAGCCGAGAAATTCAAATATTCAATTCAGGCAGCGGGTATCGGGCAGCTGGCAAGCGGGTGATGTGGATTTTATAAAGGTTGGGTAATGGCGTTGTGTTTCGTTAGCCACAGCAATGTGTGTCTCGCTTTGCTAGTATAGAATAAGAATGAAATATAGAAAATGAAGAGAAATTTGCAGATTTAAAATTCTAATACTGGAATCAATTTATTTTTTCACAATATTTGATATTTAATACTTTTTTACAGTTTCGTATATGATTATATATGATCGTATATGATCTAATGCCAAAAAATATAATAAAACACATTACAAATTAATATTAGGTAGATATTACACCTACAATATATTTAAATTGTAAAAACATGCAGCATTATATTCGTTAACCAGGATTTTTTAAGAAAACATACTTTATACTAGGAACAAACTTTCAAAATAACTTGATTTTTTTGTCTCACCTACCGTACTTATCCAATACCTACTTTTTGTTTTGGGTTGAAAAAAAACATCGAAAATGTCACTGGAATGCAAAATTTCATCTACATTTTTTATTCCAAATAATGTCAGGAACCACTCACTGGAATCAATTAAAGTAAGTCAAGTTCGTACCTTAACACCTCAAACTAATATAAAGTTTTTCTATGTTTTCAAATTCATGTAAATATGTATTTAAAATCGATAAATATTTTTTCGTTTAGTCAAGCAACACGGCATTATAACCCAATAATAAATCACAATAATAAATTTGGCCGTAAAAATCTCAAATCATATATACCTAGGTTTAAAAAAATTGGTTCCTCCGTAGTTTGAATAACATATAATTAAGTTAATAAAGGATGTAATAAAAATTTAAGGCAATATATTATAACGTATGGTTATGTATTTTTTGAAGTATGTATGTTTTATGCTTAAATTTAGGATTTTTTTTCTTGAATGAATTAACGCAAATCTTGAAAGTGGAAATTAACCCACTTCCCGATATCCGATCGAGTTGAAACTCGAGCGGATAGACTCATTGTTAATGGCAGTGCATTCTATTAACATTCTCTGAAAATGGATGAAATGGTGGCGCCATCAGGTCGAAACCGTTATATTACAAAAAAAAACAATTTTTTTGTTCTTCGATACAATTTAGTGTAGAACTGTTTTGCGATTTTACCTCTCAGTGAAGTTATGAAGGACAGAGATAATATGCCAATAAAAGCTAAAAGAAAAGTTTATAACGCATGGATTCTGCTCTGTTTAACACATGGTAGTCAAACATGGACACTAACGAAAACCTTAACAAATAAACTAAGCGTCTGTCAAAATAGCGCAAAAAGAAGTGTCATTGGAGTTAATAGAAGAGACAGAGTAAAATTAACAGAAATAAAAAGAGAACTCAATTCAAACAGGTACATTCTGTACATCGAACACTAAAATGGCAATGGACTGGACATATGTTGAGAGAAAGGCAAAAGAAATTGACCAGAATAGTAACAGAGTGGTATCCAAGAGACGGATAAAGAAACAAAGGTGGACAAACGAAAAGATGGGAAGATTATCTATAAAAGGTGACTGGTCCAGAATGGATCAGAGTTGCAAAGGATAGAGAAAAATGGAAATATTTAGACGAGGCCTACGTCGAAAGACAAGCTGTTTCTAAAAATAATGACCCGAACGCTGACAATTTAGAATGATATTTAAAAATAATAATAATTATTAGAATAGTTAAGTAATAATAATAATAATCTAAACGAAAATATGAGACAAAACAAGACAAAGAAAGAGTTTTTTGTTTTTATTTTTTCTGTGTCTTGTTCTCTTTCATATTTTCGTTTAGATTATTATTGTTAACTTATTCTAATATGATATATTTCACTGATGGGAATAACCTCCAAAAAAGTAATAAAAAGAAAGTTTTTCTTATAGAAATTGAATAATAATTAGATTAGAAAAATGTTTATAACAATAAAATGTTTATAACATATATATTGTCATATATGATGACAATATCCGGACTAGTGAACCAAATTACAATTATAATTTATGTGAGTCAATTGTTTGTTATGTAAATACTGTGCTGTGACCTTGTTCCAGTAGTTCTTAATCATATCAATCATCATAAGAAATTTGTTCAGGAATTTTCTTGTTTTCTTAAGTGCTTGTGCAGTGATTACCGCCAGTGGCGACCCTCAGGACCGTGAGATCGACCAAGAAGAAGGATTTATCATTCCTTGTGCAGTGATTACCGCCAGTGGCGACCCTCAGGACCGTGAGATCGACCAAGAAGAAGGATTTATCATTCCAGCCAAACAACGTTGGTGGTGAGTCAGATCCTGTCCAATTCCACATTACTATCCCGTATATTTGTTTCAACATGAAAGTCCATAAAACAAATTTGAATGCAGTCCAATCTTTGAATTGCAGTAAATCTAGATTACATTATTTATTGCGATTACATTGAGTTATTGAAATTTGAATTGGCGTACATACAACTTTTTTCTATAATGATTATGTTGGTCTGACACTGCAAACTTCCAGACAGTATGTACAGAATGTCAGTAATATTACAGAAAGCACGACGACGTAAGGAATAAAGTCACTGCTATATGCGAGTAACTGAGAGGTAGATACTCTTATTTACTAGTTTGTCAGAGGACTGAGAGGAGCACTACAGATAATTACTATGATGGACATATTTTAAGTGGCGTACCAGATTATTTGTATCATTTTCCTAAACATAATGTTATTTACTTCATTTGAGAATTTGAGCAAACACAGCATGGATAAATTCAGTAGGTTATTTTCTTCATATACATATTTTTACAAATTTGACAATGGAAAACAATCTGAAATAGGTTGCGGTTATATACAAGCCAAGTTTTCTTTTTTCCCAATTATTTTTGCATTTATATTACTCAATTATTTTATTTATAACTCCTGGACAATATTTCGACCCTTTGGAATAACAAGGTTCCATCTGTTGCGGTAAGGTCATGCGATAATGAATTCTAGTGTAGCTTACTATAGATCCCATTATTGCATGACGTTACAGCGACAGATAAAACCTTGTTATTCCAAAGGGTCGATTTATCAATCATTTTTGAAGTAAAACTTCTTTACGTACGCTCGACACTTAGGGGTAAAATGATGAATACGTTATGAAACGTTACGAAAAAATATGAAACGTTACGAAAAAATGTGACACGTTACGAAAAAATGTGAAACGCTAATCAATATGAAACGCTTATCAATGTGAAACGCTAATCAATGATATGAGTTGAGTTGAGTTGAGTTGAATTGAGTTGAGTTGAGTTGAGTTGAGTTGAGTTGAGTTGAGTTGACTTGAGTTGAGAGTTAAGAGTTGAGAGCTGAGAGCTGAGAGCTGAGAGCTGAGAGCTGAGAGCTGAGAGTTGAGAGTTTAGAGTTGAGAGTTGAAATTGAGAGTTGAGAGTTGAGAGTTGAGAGTTGAGAGTTGAGAGTTGAGAGTTGAGAGTTGAGAGTTGAGAGTTGAGAGTTGAGAGTTGAGTTGAGTTGATGGGGATGTTGGGGGGAAGGGGATTTTTTTAATCCTATTATTGTTATATTGATAATGGAAGGCATAAGTTAGTGAAGTTTTACTTCAGTCGTGTGGTCTAAAGCACACTAGTTTTTTTTTAAATGTCATTACATACTTAAAACTTCAAACAGTATCTTTTAAACCGTGTCACATAGCTGTCATATTATCATACAAATGATATCCAACTACAACAGCGCAATCTACTTCGATCTTTCCATATTGACTGCCATTAAAAATATTCATAACTCATAATATTTTTCAACCGAATTGGTAATTCAGAAAAATTATATTATGGTGATGATCTGAAACCAAATATTTCCTTCCACACCACTGACAACTGCACCGCAGCCTTTTGAACAGAGATTCCTTAGAAATACGAAGAATGGTGTCGTCATAGTCTAACATAGTCGCTGTAACCAAGACAGATGCTCCATTGTACAAATTTTGGTCCCATGTTTTATTTATTTATTTATTTATTTATTGACGCCCTATTGGGCTTTAACATATAAAATACAAATAACATTTATAACAACAGTACATAACAAACTTAAAAAAATATTACAAAATATACAAATAAAGCATAAACTCAATAAAAAAAAAATAGGAGTACATACATCTAAAGCTAATTCCACATGGATGACTTTAGAACCCGTAGGTACTATGTTCCTAGAGATATTAGAATTCATACTTATTATGTTCCCACATACACTTATTGGTCCATATAAAAATCCATTTTCTTTCAAGTCGGTGATTCTAATGTAGATAATATAGATTTTATAGCGACGTTTTTAGTTAAAAAGTACTATTGCAAGTCGCGTGAATGCAAAACATGATAATGGATTTTTTTAAATTAAACTTCTTTAGCGCCGTTTGTGACTTGAAATTCGGGTGAAACGAAAATGCGACACAACTCAGTTCCACACAAATACTCGGTTTTAATATAATGCGGTAAATTCGCACCTCGATGCGTGTCTTCCATAGCGTAGTGGGTAAGGTGGCTGACAAGTCTCAGCGGTCAGAGAGACAGACATAAAGCGAACGGAGGTTCGAATTCTACGAAATCCAAAAAAAAACATTTTTATTCAGTAGTACTAGTTTTACTAGTATCCGTATAAAGGTAGAATTATTTTCTAATTGCCACTTCCAACATAATTAAATGCATTTTGGTAATGAAATGAAAGGGCGTTTTAGCATCATAAAAAAAATAACAATACATTATCTTTATGTGAGGAAAGGTTGTGTTTCGTTAGATTTCGACCACCACAACACAAACATGTGCCTAGCATGGTGGTCGAAAAATTCTCAAATCATGTAACTAACAATTCAATGAATAAAGAAAAATTAAAATCAAAGAAGTAGTAGGGTTGTGCTAGGTAAAGAAATTTTTTTATGGTAGATAAATAAGTAAATTGGGGGTGGGGGGGGGGGACCAACACCTCTGGCATGGGTCACCCTAAGTGATTTGCTACGTTTGGTGACTAGCAGGGGTGCTCGAGTTCATGAGATGAGGTTTGTTTGATGGCGGATGATCTGGACAACTGAACCCTACCCACCCCTTTTTCCTTACTCCACACTGACTAACTACAAATTAACCATCACTCCACACTGCATCCCCAAAAATGACCCCTGAGTGAAAGTATTTTCCTCGGGGCCCCCTGTGTGGAGCAAAAGTAAAAAAATAGGAAGTGTCCCTTTAGTTTTGCTTTTTAAAGTTTGTATAATGTTTATGTTGTGTTTATATTTATAAATGAAAACTGTTTTGTTATTTAATAGAACGGTTGGTAATGCTGTAGTTTTAAGTAAGTTTCGGTAAGTTACAGTGAACAGAAAGTGGTAAATATAATATAAATTTAATATTAGACACAAAAAATGGATTACAGAACAAAAAAGACAATATTACGAAAATTTTGTAACATAAAAGAATAAAACATATACACGCAACACTCACAAACACACAAATCAGAATATATGCCGATTTTCATATAATTTTTTTTTTAATTGTCTTTAATTTTTTATCTCTTTTTTTAGTTTAAATTTATCATAATTTTAAGTGTTTTTTCGTCATCAACATAAATTTTTTTTTTCAAAATGTATTATGTATAAATTCTTATATTATAAAATAGGGGCTTCAGTACGGTAAGCCACCCAGTGAGGCCAACATTACTGAATTGTACAATGAAATGTAAAATAATGTATCAATAAATAAATACACATAGGGTGTAACCGTACGTACCTGAAAGATTTTATCCAGCTATTCCCGAGCATATTTAGAGTAAAAAACAAAAGTTGGTGTCCAATAATATATTTTTTTCAATTGAAAACATAAAATATATTTTTCCATTACATGTCGCCACTGCTCACACTTCTACACGTCGCGACTGATCATGTGGTACGCGTTCTGTCGCTTCTGTTATCATGCTGCCAGAATGACTCGATAGGATGTACCCAACTACCCAGTGGTGAGGAAATTTTCATTAACCAAACATATCTGTAAAAAATCATCATAAAAATCTGAGGAACTTCAAACGTACAAAAAACTGTAAAATGTAACTGCGTGATGATAGTGAATTTATATTAAGAGTAAGGGCTTCGCGATCATTTTTATACAAAATTTAAATTTGGATTTGAGGCCAAAATACGTATGCAATCTGAATAATACTTATTATTTTAATTGAAAGGTATGGCTAATATCTAGTATATATGCATTATGTGCTTTTTTATTTATTTTTGTTTTACATTATTGCCATTAAAGAAATCGATTTAGCATGATTCTATGGGCAACCTGTCATTTTTTGTGAGTTAATTAAAATTATTAAAAAAATAAATCTGGCTCTATCTACTGGTAATATGATGATGAATAATATGAAAAACTGAAAATCTTAAAAAAACCGTTTTTGGATAGAACTTAATTTAAATATTAATTTAAATAAATAAAGTAAAGCATATCCACACTAGATATTTGTTATAACTTTTGATTAAAAAAAATAATTATTCAGTTTGGTTGGTTATTTCGGCCTCAAATTCATTTTTTTTATCGCAGCCGTTTCCATTTTATGTACGTTGGTTATACTAGGGCTGTCTGTAAAATAAGGTCTCCAAGGCACTGCTGTCGCGAAGAATGATTTTACGCACAAATCCCCACCACGTTGCACCCTCTGTGACGTGGCTCGGCGTGGCAACAATTCGCGATGGAGCTTCCACTCGCCGCACCTGTAATTCGTTTTTAAACTTTGCTTCGGCAAATCTGAATGATGCCACTGGTATTGTTTCTTTATCTCTGGGGTCGCGTAGTGTATCCGGGTCTCGTCCACAGTCACAATTGAGTTCAAAAATTCTTCGCCATCAATGTCGTAGCACTCAAGGAATCTGCGGGCTGCTTCAACCCGTTGTTCTTTGTGTTCTTCGGTGAGCATTTTGGGACCCACTTTGGGCAGACTTTGTGGTCTCCCAATTTTTTTGTCAAAACCTTGTCAATAGTGGTCTTACTGACATCGGGGGTCATATCACAGAGCTCCCCAACCGTCACCCGTCTTTGCACTTTGGCAATTTTTACATTTGAAACCGATAGCCGTCCGGCACGCTTTTAAATTCTCTGCACCATTTGCGCACGTTTTCACACCCATACACTGTTTTCCGTACACTTCAAATAGCTGAGAATTTATTTCTACCGGGGTTTGGTTCTTCGCACAAAAAATCTAATTATAGAGCGAAATTCACATCTGGCGGGTGCAGCGAGCGGAAACTTCATCGCGAACGGCTGCCACGCCGAGACTAAGTGTCACAAAGAGTGCAGCTTTGTAAGGATTTGGCGTAGGTAAACCAGGCTACATGCCAGTTTTCCCGGATCTCGCGTATAATTGTTCCTCGCGACCGCAGCACTTTGGAGACCTTATTTTACGGACAGCCCTCGTACTTCGTATTACCTACTGATGTTTGTCATATCTGCATTTAATACTATATTATGGATATTATAGTGGTTGAGTGGGCATTGACCGGTCGGTGGTTGAGTGGGCATCGCGTTTGGGTCCCACCCAGGCGTTCCGTGTTCGATTCCTCGGCTGGCTAAGTCCTCCATCACGACTCAAGCAACCTTTTCGGCTTTCTGTAGTGGTAGTAGGAGATTTTCAAATATTGTCAGGTTATTCGTAACCTGGGAATGTTTGTCTTTCTTTATAAAAAAAATATACACAAATATATATTTATGTCTAAATTTTACATAATTATAGAAATCATAGTTAAAATTTTCACCAAGCAACCTGCTAAATAGGGCATCATAATTTCATGAAAGCGACGCCAACCAGGAGTTTACAATTCCCAAACTACCTACCTTAAATAAGTACCAAGCATTTAATATTTAATTCAACTTCGTCCTTTATTTGCGTCGGTGATTATTTATCTTTGTGTCAGAATACTTAATTTGTCCAAATTCCTGGTTCAAAACCTTCAAACAATGACTTACGACTCTGAGAAGTACGTGAAACAACTTCTTCTGGCAACTTTTCCAGCAGATTTTATACTAAATCTTTGTTTTACAAGTTTTACGGCCGTCCACTTTGCGAGCTTTCACTTGACATGTTTCAACTTTACTTCTTTTAAAGTTATCCCTTTTACTAAATCATAAACAAATGTTGTGTTTTATTATAAACAAAGCACGATGGATTTATTAAACAAATTCCGGCAAAATCAAACACATTTTTTGAGTGAAAACTTCTTTAGCGCCGTTGTGATTTGAAAATCGATGAAACGGAAACGAATGACACTAAAAAGAGACAAACACACACATCTGTAGGATTTAGCCTGCCAGAGCAATAAAATATTTATTTTCACGGGTACTCGGGTATTTTCACGGTTTCAGTATAATACGATAATTCCACAGTTTCACGCAAGTCTTCTTTGGTGTAGTGGTATAAAGCTAACTCTGCAGACATTTAGCGGACCAAGGATCGAATCCTACAAAATCCAAAAAAAAACATTTCTGCAAAATGAACAGGCAAAAGAAAACACAAAATTAAGCGACCTCCAGGGACTCCGAAGAAGAAAACAAAAAAATATTAATAAGACGATCAAATGTATAGGAAACGAGTATCTACTGAAATTCGATGACAAAAATATGGAATAATCATCCGTCATATTAATAAAAAAGTGCATCGAGTCTCTACATCCTTGTCTACTTTAGTTTTCTGAAGGTTTTACTTCTACCGTGTAAACTGCATACTTGTATCTTTTTCCCTATATAAATTGAACTATTGAACTAACAAATAATGGCAGTTACGTACAGGACGATCATTTTAAAGATGATCTTGTTAGTGTAGTGTACTGAACCGTAGTACCGGGATTGTTTGACTGTCGGGTGTTTTAAACTATTTTGAACCAATTAGGACCATCATCGGCGTCCACAGATACAATACAAAATTCAAATTTTCGCTCTGTAAAATGATTTGCTTGTACAATAAGTTCTGTTTGGGATTTTAATGCGTTCTTCTAAAAAAACTTTAATTAAATACCTGCACTTGTAAAAAAATGCTAGTTACAATATTTAAAAAAAAAAGGAGAATGTATATAATGTTTGGGATTTTAATGCGTTCTTCTAAAAACACTTTAATTTTAAATACCTGCACTTGTAAAAAATCTAGTTACAATATTTAAAAAAAAAGTAGAATTGCTACAGTTTTTTTTTTGGAACATCTAAAAACTATGTGTGGTTATAATTAAAGCTTTCGAAGATATTAAGAATTTAAGTACCTGGGTAACATCAATCGCCATCTAAGGCACGGAAAGGTTAACAATCTTAAGTATGTGAGCCTTACGATATTGTGTAATAAAGAAGATTCCAGACAATAGAACTTTGTAAATTACAATCGTATCGATTTTCAATTCTAACAAAGCCGAAGTGAGCGAAACTTTCCGGTAACATTAACGAGGTGGTGTTTCTTAAGTACATTGGCAAAAAGCGGTTTTTTCTCGGAATCACTTCAAAGACCTGCCGAACTTAGGCTTTAGAAATACGGTATGAGTGCCCTTTGGCAGCGCAAGAGGGTTTTTCAAACTTCATATACTCGGGTAATTTTATGATGGTTTTTAAGAAAAAATAAGTGGAAGTGTTTTTCCAGGAAAAATAATCAATAAAGTATGTTTTTCAATACGAAAAAAGCCGTTAGGTAACTACCTAAGAAAAGATTTGATTATTAATATGATATGATTTGATTTGACTACTAATATAAACAATCATCATATGTTTTATTAATATTTCATTATGAAATGATAACGTCCAACATTATTTTTTAATGATATATAGCAAAACTGTCTATAGTTCATTGTCTAAAATCTTCAAAAACCACATCTAATTTATGGGTATATGTACAGCAAAATGCATTGAATTTCTCAATCGTGTCAGACAATCATTGTAACTCTACAATTACTATATGAATATTCTGTATTTAACTTACTACCGTGTACGGAAAATCTATATTTACTGTAATTTCTAATAATAAATATGGAATTGTGGAGTGCTTTGTGTCCGTGTCCGTGTTCTCGAAATTAGACAAATTATTCCTTATTATTTGATAAAACATTTTCAAGTATCAAATCAGCTGTTTTTTACGTGACACCTCACTCGTACAATGTGACGGCCGCGGCAGGGGAACTATGTCGCCACCCGGATGAGTTGACTTGTGAAGGTTAAAGGAGGTGCAATAGGAAGGGATTTATTAATGCGGGTCTTAAAAAAGGCCGGATTTTATGAATAAAATATAAAGAAATACCAACTTGCAATTTTGGGCAACTGTTGATTTATAACATTCGGAAAATTAAACAAAATTTAGTCAAGAAGATTAGTTAGAAGTTGGTGTTTAATAAAAAAGAAACCTTTAAAATGCATCAAAGATATGTATATACCAACAAAAAATCGCTGCGTTGTGAAATTGAAATATTTTTACAAATAATGTCGAACCACGAAATTTTGTTTATTTCAAAGAAGAAGTTTGAATATAGAATGTTAGGTAACATTCGAAAACGAATTGTTTAATAATAATTAACATAAAAATGAAAGGAAAACCTACCTGCAGTACAGATGCTGACATACACCAATATGAAGAAAAACCCCCGCAGGCCCGCTGAGAGTTCCATTTCTCTTGTTTTCCACTTCTACTAAACACAAATGAGGCTTCTCTTTGTTAACGTGGCAAACACAACCTCGATGCACTTCAGCACTTTAATTTAATAACTGCGATGCACTCCACTTTAATTCTTACTATTTGATTTATCTCACTGTTGAAATATACTTCACTTATTCTCTCAGAGGTGTTTTATCTGAAACAAAAGAAGAAAAAAAACATTAATTTCACGGAGATATTGTTTTTTACATAATCTTTGTGATAATTGGTTTCACAGAATTTGAACAATTCATTTATATTTAAAAGTTAATTATCGAACTCTGTTAAAATGTTCTGTTCAAGTGTTGTTATTTCAGTTATTTGAAACAACTTGCCATTTTTTAACATGAGCTCCACACAGGAGGCCCTGAGGAAAATTATTTTCCTTTGTGAATTTAAAATTATATCATCTTTGGAGATGCTGTGTGAAGGGTTTTTAAGGAAAGGAAGGAGAGTTCTGGGAAGGATAAGGGTTAAAGGGGTGGTTAAGAATATGGGATTCAGTGTGTCCTGGTCATCCGCCTCCAATACCTAGACAAACCTCACCCCATGAACCCAGACACCCCTGCTAAGACACCAGACGTAGCGAATCACTAGGCGTGACCTATGGCAGAGATGTTGGTTATCCAATAAAGGTTCCCGGGGCGGCTGTACCCATTCCCACCTCCAAAATGATATGAGCCATGTTTGGTGACTACATCTACGATCATATTCCCACCTCCTCTCTTCCTTCAATCTCCCAATAATAATAGTTATTATTTTATCTTTTTATAATTCAATAGTTCACCGGCTCCGGCTTCTCACTGGCCCAATAATTTACTGTCTCTAAGAAAAATAATCTTTAATACATTTTTCATCGTATTATTAATAAATATATTTTTGGCCTTTTGTATTTTGTTAAAATGTATAAAGACCAATATTTGAAGAGATCAGATCTCAAATCAGAAGTACCATCGTCCGTACCCTACGATTTCGGCTCTAGCCAGATATAGGTACGTGATTCTGTACGGAGACACCCCGAGGGCGGATATCTGGCAAGGCTAAGCTGCCCTATTCTTTACAATTCAATGAAGCCACTCCAAATCGGCAAGTGTTGCAGCCACTTAGAACCACGAGGAGAGGATGGATTTGGGGGATGATTCATGAACTTAAAATTAGCTTTTTTTGTAAGCCAAAAGCAATCTTTCTCTGTATTTTGTATTGTTTCATGTCCAGGCTGATAAAAAACCTAATTAACATCTCCAACCTCAAGCAAAAGAATACATATATACACAACTTACAGACGGCCGTTAGAAGTTGGAATTTGGAGCCACAGTATCATAAGAAGGAAAGAAAAGCAGAGATGTAAGTACTTCGTTCTCTTCAAATCGTCAGAGACGTCAGAGGATTTGAAGAGAATTGCAGAATTAAGATTTGAGAGAAGCCTATCTTTTAAGATGAAGCCATGCGAAATAAGCAAAATCATTCAAAACGACGTTTTTTTTTTTTGAAAATTTGATCGCTTAGTATTTAATTGAAGCACCTATAATACAGGTGCTTTAATTAAATAATGCGTGTAAAACATATCTTGGTCTTTAAAAACATCGGTCATTTTTTAATAAGTCTTTTAATAAGCTAAGAAAAAAAATACTAGGTGTAAAAAAAAATACTTTCAAGTGCAAACTCTCCTATTTATGAACTCTTTTTCGGAAATGGTTTTATTGTTTTATGTGATTTATTAAATTATATTTACGCTCGAACTTCACAAAATAAAATAAAATATGCATTTTCACGTTGTTATTTTTGACATCAATCAATTCGGCCTGTAGTCGACGAATTTGGATTTTCAAAGTCAACCTTTTGCCGTCCACCTAAGGACTACAGACTTGCTACACCAATTTTGTTTCAATTCGGCCCCGGCTGCGATGGAGAATAGACGTCTTAGACTCCGCGTCGCTTGGTTCCATAAAATCAATTTTAAATTTTTTTAATTTCCTTGTTATAACAATGAACAATGCGTAAAAAAGTAGTTAATTTTTTTACAGACCTATATGAAATCACCCTGTAAAAAAATTCTCAAATACCTTTTTCAACCCTTCCAAAAGCTTTTTCTCAAGTATTTTTAAACGCTTCCCAAAAAGAGGCGTGAATTCCGATTGTAATTTTTTTCTGGACTATCACTTTAAGCTGAAAGCTAGAATTCAAAAAGAATCGTGAAGAAAAATATATCAACATCACATGAACCGTTAGACATTTTAAACCTACCCTTCTTACCTAGCAATAACCCTTCTGTGATTTATAATTTAGTTTTTTCTTAATATAATTCCCAAAATAGTGGCGCTTTCATTAGTATTTAAAAATAATTGCCCCTTTCAACAGATACAGTCTAGTGGAGGTATATCTAACGTGTCTATTTTAAATAATAAAAATATCTCCCAAAAATGGACAATATCCCTTCGAACATTTAAGAATCCACCCCTTTACACTGAAGGGCAATCCTGCTTAGGCCCAGCGATCAATTGTTAGAGACTCTTCAGTTATTTTTACTTGGGCCATTTTAACGTAGGATCTTTTTACTTTCGAAATATTTTATATTATATGAATCCACAAAATGTTTCTTCGCAACGATAAAATTAAAATCGTTTTTATTTGTATTCCTTTCCATAGCTTCCGCCAGAAGTAGCTTATGACACTTACTTCAATATTGCATAAATTTCCCTCAAGATTACACCTCTTGACTACCTTGGCTACTCATATTGAAAAAACTGAACTGAGAGTTTTTGGTGGCATGATGATTGTGACACTGAAGTTTAAAAAATGACGTCAGAAGTTTTGTTTTATACTGAAAAGATATATTAGATATATAAGATAGCTATTAAATACCATCTAAATATAAACTGTTTTTTAAATCGGTAAAATGTGTGAATTTCTTTTATAATTACTGATGTCCCTCTTGTTGCCCAGGCTTTGGGCAGATTTTTTTCGAAATCAGATGTAGATACAAGTATTCATATTAATTTTATTCCTATCAGTCAAAATTCTGCTTCTGGGGTGGAAAATAAGATGGGATTAGTTTTTCGACATTTCGTGTAGACAATGACTTTTCTCTTATTTTGAAGTTCAAGTGTACAAAATTTCATCAATCTCGAATTAAATACGCCGCCCGCTAAAGACGCCCATGTTTATATGCATAGATCAAAAATGTACTAAATCATTAAACCTTTACATTTTTTTTATTCAGATTGTTAAGTTTTAACATAAATTTTTTTAAATTCCATAATTGTGGGTTTCTAACTAATATAAAATTTTCCAACGCGAGAAACTTATTTTGTGCCACCATTTTAATTAAAAATTAATAAACACTTTACTTAAAGTAAGTATAAAGTTTTAAGTTAACCCCGTTGTATTAAGCTTTGCTTACGAAGAATGTGTGTTTAAAAAAAATGGTTAGAACTAAAAAAGTCGTTTAAATAAAGGTGATTAAAACGAACTATTTATTACTTATCAATACATTTTATTTTTAATTAAGTACGTACGTACAAAGACATCATATTTAGTTTGCGTTTTGCAAGACTTTGAACATCAGTCCCTAGAACTAAAGTTCATAAATATCTATAAGTTCATGTTGCAAACATAGTACCTATATATAAATCTGGAGATAAAAATAATCCCTCTAACTATAGGCCTATATCACTTTTAAATGTTCTCACCAAAGTAATTGAAAATCTAGTGCAAATCCAACTAGCAGACTATCTAGACAAACATAAAATTCTATCAGAAAATCAATATGGATTTCGAAAGAATATGGGAGTGCAAGATGCAATATTAAAAGTGACAGAAACCATATTGAAAAATGTTGACCAAAAAAAAAGCTGCATTGCGGTTTTTCTAGATCTAAGTAAAGCTTTTGATACAGTGTCCCATAAGATTTTCCTTAAAAAATTATATAACATAGGTATTAAAAACTTGGCTTATAACTGATTCAAATCATATATAATTGAACGCAGCCATGCACTAAAATTAGGCAACGTAACAAGCCAAAACAGATACATAACTTACGGAGTTCCCCAAGGAAGTACATTAGGACCCATCCTATTTTTACTTTACATCAATTGCCTGTGTCAGTTAGATATTAGCGGAGATGTTATTTGCTTTGCGGATGACACTGTTCTCGTTTTCACTTCTGATTCCTGGACAAATGTTTATAA
Source organism: Limnephilus lunatus (assembly GCA_917563855.2). Lineage (NCBI taxonomy): Eukaryota > Metazoa > Arthropoda > Insecta > Trichoptera > Limnephilidae > Limnephilus > Limnephilus lunatus. The sequence continues at coordinate 56,676,450 of OU830599.1, forward strand.
AAAGGCTGCCCATGGAATCAACCGGATTAAAAATTGGCTAGACAATAACCTGCTAACACTAAATATAGACAAAACAAAGTACATGACATTTAGTATAGATCCCAGACGTCAACCGAGACCTAATGAAAACTTAACCATACACGACTGCTTATCTAAAGAAAACTGCCTATGCAACCCGCTAACACGGACTGAGATAATAAAATACTTAGGAATTTATGTTGACAACTATTTTAGGTGGACAGAACAAATACAAAAAACAGCGGGTAAAGTCAGAAAACTTATTTGTTTTTTTAAGAACATACGAAACATAATGCCAATGAAGACTTTAAAAACAATATACTACGCGTTAGGCCAATCAATTATCACCCACGGTATGATCGGTTGGGGTGGTGCTGCGAAAACTAATATGGACCCTCTCAACAAAGCGCAAAAGGCCTTAATTAAAGTTATTACTAAAAAACCTTTTAGATTCTCGACAATACAGTTATTTAAAGACTTTGCTATATTGAACATACAGCAACTGTACATCAAAATTATAGCTACACATGGTAATGTGTAGCTATAATGTGGTTTAAGTTGTCTTATAGCTACACATTACCATGTGTAGCTATAAGACAACTTAAACCATCATACTGCACAACACAAGACATAGACATCAACACGTGACTCCGAAGACAAATACTACATATGGACAAGACATTATCATAATCTGGCTCCAAAAATTTTTTATTTAATTAAAAAAGATGTTAAAGATATCCACATGACAAAAAATGCAAAACACAAAATCCATAAGTGGATAATCGATAAAGGCATTATATACTGCGGTCAGATAACCTAAACAATACAAGAACACACTCAACGCCTGTATTTTTTCGCTTTTCCTCTCAATTATTTTTATGTCTCTAATTTGTTTCTTTCATATTTTTTTCTATTTTATTTTTCTTTTTATTTTTCTTTTATTGTATTTATCTATCTAAACTAAAAAATTAAATTTTTTTTAATCTTATTTTTCTTCCAAGATTAAGATATCAAAATTAGTTTAAATTCCTGCCACCTCGGAACAGGCTCAGCATAGTGAGGTGGTTTATACCAAAAAAAAAATGTACATTGTATTTTGTATATATGTATTGCAATATCTTGGTTAAAAAATAATTTAAAAAAAAAAAAAAAAAAAAATCTATGCAATCTGGCATAGCATAGTATGTATGCATATGAATGAAATAAGGGTTTTTCATGTCAGTGTTTTGCGTTGTCTCTGAATCACGGTGATAAAATTAGTTAGTAGAAAACATAAATCTGACCCCGGAAACTGGAAAAAATATCAAAAACACAACCTCACTATCGAAAAATTTTAATGAACGCTTATAACAAAAATTTTTATCCCAGCATTGTTTCGCAATAATTTGTTTCGTTATTTTATTTATTTTTCTTCCAAATGTATTAAATACATTCTAGCGGCTTATTTCTATTTTGTTTCGCAACAAACAACGCAAAGTAATGCTTATAAAACAAATTAATTCACTTACAAAAGTTAAATCAGATAATATATTTGAATTACAAATTACCCGCTCGCCGCGAACGCTGTATTTCCAAGTTCTTTTGGTATATCTTAAAGCACACATTTTCTTTCGTACACATAGGACAAACTTAAATCATAACTAACACCAATTCTTTTTTATTTACTTTTAAAAATTTCCCGCAGAAACCAGGCTGGGAAGTATTTACCCTCTTGTCCAGAAAAGGTAACAAAAATTAATTAGTCCCATATTAAAACATAAAATTAAACACATTGACTGTTCACAATGTGATAACGCAAAAAAAAACAAAAATTATCCCAAAAGCTGAACTAAAAACTTTAATAAATCTTTCAAAAATTAGTTGTTACCAAAGTTTTTCTCGGAATTTAAAGCAATTCACTATAATCGAGTAGAAAAATTACGCAATGGAAAAGTGCGTTACAAAAGAGCGCTGACTGTGGTTTGCCATATACAATAATATATTCACTGTCCTAATTTAAAAATATTATGGGATACCCAGAAACAGTTGCGTGTTTAAGAATGGTAAAATTCCGGGTGGCAAGCATATACCACAGTTAATTTAGAAAAGGATTATTGTATCGTCCCCCCTACTGGTAAGTTTGTGAATCTATATACATAGGTTTGGTGCAGTTCGTATCGTTTAAATTCCTAGGGCAGAGCAGGTCGAATAGATTTTATTGTCCAATGACATTAGAATGCCAGAAAATTATTTAATAATGGGTCAATTTGTTTCCATTTATAGAATTTCTAAAATTAAAAAAGCGGCTATTCAGGTAAAAGATTTTAAAGTTATACCTGTTGTTGTGTGCTATACCTTTTTCCTCTGTTCTCCCGTTTGTGCTCTATCAGAGTCCACCTACAATTTCCTAGGAATCTCCAACTAACTACGCTGCTCTACAAAATTAGCTTGACGACTTTTTCTTTCCATTGAGTTTTCTTCAGGTGTGAAGTTGAAAAACTATGGATTTTCTTTGAGTTTTTAAAACAAATACATATATAGTAATGAAATAAAATAATAATTTTGTTAATAACCACGAAATGTTATCCTTATTGATACCAACCGGTTTCGCTAAACACAAGCATCGTAGATCAAATTGGTATAAAATTAAGCTAATCTTGATGATAATAACCCCAATGATGCTTGTGTTAAGCGAAACCGGTCGGTATAAATAAATTAAATTAAATTGTATGGTTTCAAATAAAATTATTGTTTTATTTCATTAAACATGTCGAACCACAAATTAACTGCTTTCCTCCAAAAATATGGTAGATATATCTAAAGCTCGACAGAAAACAACTGCACTCGGTGTACATTTGAAATTTTGTCATCGAGTACGAACTGACTTGTTTTAAGTGTAGTTCTGTATATTTCTCGTAAAGGAAGCTATCACGATTTCATTAGGTAACATGTACCTACCTATTGGCATGCAATTATACCAAGACCAAAAATATATCCTGTATTTGACGACAGGTACCTTGTATACGCATTAATTAAGTATATGCAGAAAAGAAAGTTTTAAGGTATTTCCGTTTATCAACATTAAAAATCTGAGTATCTTAAACCATTGAAGCCATTTCAAAATAATATCAAAACTTTCCCGACTGTTCTGATATCAAAAATCCTGAAATGAAGCCACATTTCTCCGTGAAAGCGGGTTTAAACTTTATCTCCTCCGCACACTAACCGGCAATTAATGAACGCGCCAATAATTAGTGTGAAAGGGCCGACATCTGACGGCCGACGACAAAAGGTGGCGCCCGTCAGCCGTGACGTCATAATTCAGATTAATGGCGGCTCAACGAAGCACCAGACTGTTGGCATTCATATTTAATTTAAATAGTAGATGAATTAATTCAGGATTTTGCTCAATTGTTTTTTATGAATGCTGTAAAGATTTGACTAGGTGTAACTGTGCACAGTGTGCAGTAGGTAGCTTCACCGTACTAGATGTTAGGGGTTCTGTGTTTTTTTTTAAGCTTAGCTCTACACAGGAGGACCTGAGGAAAATAATTTTCCCAGGGCCTATGTCATGTTAGGGGATGTTGTGTGCAAGGTCTTTTTCAGGAAGGGTAAAAGAGAAAGTTATGGGAAGGAAAATATATGGGGGGTGGGTAGGAATCTGGGGGTCAGTGTGTCCAGGGGTGACGGACGTATGAATCCATCCCTCCAACTGCGGTGCAAGGAGATGAGTCAAGATACTCCGGCTGGAAAGATCAAAAGGCTTCCCTCAACCAGTCTCTCTCGATCCGGTCCGTCACGTAGCAGGTGGGCAGACGCATCCGCCGCCAAGACCCGGAAAAATCTCACCCCATGAATCCAGCAACCCTTCTAAGTCACCAAACGTAGCGAACCACTTGTGGTGAAACCGATGGTGACCGGTCAGTGCGTTGAGTGGGCATCGCGTTTGGGTCCCACCCAGGCGTTCCGTTTTCAATTCCGCGGCTGGCTAAGTCCTCCATCACGACTCAAGCAACATTTTCGGCTTACTGTGGTGGTAGTAGGAGATTTTCAAACATTTTCGGGTTATTCGTAACCCGAAAATGTTTTTCTTTCTTTTTAAATAAAAAAAATATTTTAAAAAACCTTATGGCAGAGTGCTGGTTATCCAATAAATGGTTCCCGGGGCAGTGGTATCCATACCCGCCTACCGAATTGAAAAAGAACCAAAACTCTCTCCTCTAAAAAAATTACCTCCCTCCAACAACAAAAGTCTCTTCAAGATCCGAATTGCTTCTTCCTTTCCTGGAAAAAAACCTCCATAAACCATCCCCAAAGATGACATGCGCTTTGAGGGAAATTATTTAAGTGGAACTAATTTAAAAGAGGTTAAAAATTAAATATAATACCATAGTGAATAAAATAAAATAAAAACATGTAAATATCCAGACTAAGGCTTTATTTGAGTAGTTTAGTTTCCTTCATAAATATTATGAAAATAATAATTGTAGCTAAAATAAAAAAAACATCAAAATGCGTAAATATAAAAATTACAATCTCGTTTAATTAGTATTCTTTTTCCACAAAAATCATTCGAAACTGTCGGCTTGACTTAATACTGTTTTAAATTTTTTTGGAGTGAATCTTCTTTAGCGCTGTTAGTGACTTAAAATTCGGGTTAAACGGAAATGCGTCACAACTCAGTTCTACACAAATTTCTCGGTTCTAATTTAATGCGGTAAATTCGCACCTCGGCGCGTGCCTTCCATAGTTAGCGGGCAAAGGTGCCTGACAAGTCTCAGCGGCTAGAGAGACAGACATCAAGCGAACGGGGTTTCGAATCCAACGAAATCCAAAAAAAAACATTTTTATTTTGTGAAATCAATATCCAATCTTCAAACCACTTTAAAAAAACAAGCAAAAGAAAAGAAAGCGACATCTGGCGACTTTCTAGCTTCACTTTTACCGCGTGTGAATTACACACTCTGTGTTTGGATTTTCTTCTGACCGACTGCAAACTCACTGCTAAGACGTTCAAAATTAAGAAAAAAAAACTTTTTGATGTTTGAAGAAAAAGGTTATTTTATTAGGTCTGCGGCTAATGGTAAAAACCGTCAAATTGTGAAATCTGAAAAAATATTAGCAAAGGTAGAAGCCATTAAATTAAAGTGCGCAAATCTGGCAGGAATGCCTTTCATTGCTTCATCCGTCTAAAATCAACTTGAAAACACTTTGCAAAATACACATTATAATTTTAGGTTTGTTTTCTCACAAAGTGCTTAATTCCCAAAAGCATTCTTCGGTTAATAAATTATTGAAGATTCCACAATCGCCAACTTTGGTCCAAAATCCGCTTTCCAACAATTAGAACTCACGATGCTAGATGCTTTCAGCAAACTCCATTCTCCGGAGATGTAACAATTTCAAGAGGGGGTGGACAAGAGTACGTCAAGGGGGGGTGATACTTAACTTGTGTCAACTTCCTTACGGAGTGCAGAGTTAGCTTAGTCTCATGGACATGGAAAGCTCTGTAAAATGTTAGCTGGATCAATCGAACTGTGTAGTGTAACTTATGTGTGAAAACTTCTTGGTACTTCTTGTGGTATTGAACTATATAGTGATACTTTTATGTAGTTACCTAAACTTGGTAGTACGAATCTATTGAACTGTGAAATGATACTTCTAAGTGGAAACTTTCTAGTACTTCTAGTCGTACTGAACTTTGAAATGTTGATACCTAGCATTCATCCTTTTTCCTAAATTATAATTCCTACCCACAAATTACTTTTTTTCTTCCTGTCAGCATGTATTGTGAGTGTTGAATACGGAGCATTCGACCGCGTCGAAACAGATAAGACCCCTCGTGAGGCTCGAGAGTTCAGTTGTGAATGTGAAACAAAAACAGGCTAATTCGGCATTCCTTGACTATCTTCGGTCCTTCTGCTTCGCGGGTATCAATTTTAAGTCCCCAACAGGTACTTCCGTGTGGAAACTTACTTGCACTTCTATTGGTCTACTGAACTATCTATATCAGCACCCTCAAGATAATTTTTCACAAAAACGGCGCTATACAAGTCATCTAAATATCGTTATTATTATTATATGACTACTACGTATATCATGGAAACTTGGCAAAATACTTCACTGAATCTGATGTAAATGGATAAATACTTTGCTTCTAGAAGTAAAATAACTGCTTCTATTGATCTGCGTGGTGTACTTTTATGTGAAAAGTTTACTGGTACTTCTAGTGGTATAATATTAGCCTGACGGCTAGTAACTTTTTAGTGTGCTAAAGTTAATGTTTAACGATGAAATAGCTTTGCGACTTATTCCATATCCCAAGGTCCTGTCTAGAATATTGTCCTCGCTCTCCTTCAAAGTCTTACGTGGCATGAAAGAAGACTTTAAAATGAACTACCTGCTGGAGCCAGTGAGATGGTAAGTTATTTTTCAACTTACGTAAAATTGTCGTTACCTGCAAAGGAACTTTACTCTAGTTGTACTCGAAATCTTTTACCTACAAATTGCGGATCGTTTCTCTAGAAAATTGGCCTCTGAATCGGATGAATTGTGCGTCCCCAAATTGAATGTCATTGTGTTGTGGAATTAAAAATAATTATGTTGTGAGACACTTAGAAACTTAACACTATTATGAAAATAACACTATTATGAAATTCTTCAGAACCAGACAATAATAGTTTTTTTTTACTTAGTTCCACACAGGAAGCCCGGAGGAAACTAATTCCCCTCATGGCATATATCATCTTTGGGGATGCTGGTGGAGGGTCTTTGTAGGAAAAGAAGAAGAGAGGAAGGTCTGGAAAGGAAAAAGGTAAGAGGATTGGGTAACCAACTGAGGGTCAGTGAGTCCAGGAATGACGGACTTATGAATCCATCCCTCCCACTGCGGTGCAAGGCGATATTCCGAGAGAGTTCTGCTGGAGAGAACAAAAGGTCTCCTTCAGCCAGTCTCTCCCAATCTCACCCACCACGCAGTAGGTGGTCAGGTGAAACTGCCGCCAAGAGCCGGACAAGCCTCACCCACGAACCAGGGCACCACCAACGAACCGCTTGGGGTGAAATATGGCAGAGGTGCTTCAATAAATCGAAAACAATTATAGTCCATTCAAATACATTGTCGTTAAATCGCCATTCGAATGTTAATAGCTAGGTAATATTGCAAAAAACGACACCTTTGATGTTGTATCAGAAAATTTTTAAAACTTACCACACAACAAAAAAAATCCTGAATATTTTTATAAAAAAATTTAAAATTTTGAAAAAAATATATAATTTTCAACTTCAATAACGTCAGGTTTCTTAATTGAAGCACTCTAACAAAATCAATGGTCACAAGCCGCCTGCGCCTGTCTATTTTACCACTACAAGCACTTTTCACTTAGAAGTAGAAAGAGTCGATAAAACAAACAAAAAAATCATGAACCGTTACAGTCTGACTGCCACTGACACTTTTTATAATGTGACTTCAGTCAATTGCAATTTCTCTCGCACAATATCCATAAATGCAAAATTATGACTGCCACATTGAATTCCATCAAGAATTTTAAAGCGAAGACGTATTTCTTCAACACCGTACTAAGCTTGGAACTTTATTTCTAATTTATCAATTCCTTGGAATCTGTAAGGTTTTGTCTTCCCTCTAATACCAGGCATAGTCATTATTTCGATGATAGTGCCTACAAAAGTAAAGAAAGGCAGTTCTGTTGAAAGTGCATATTGGTAAGTTCAAAGTAAACAAAGGTATAAATAGTAAAATGCGGAAAAAGCTTTCCTGGAACTCGGTAATAATTGAATATTTAGACATACACTGGCCGTGTTTGCTTACCGAGAAACGATTTTAAAATATTCATCGGTTAGTTTTTCCATGAATTTTGACTGCAGACCACTTTTAGAGGCTCCAAAGAGAAAATAATTTCATTGAAGCAGCTTAATACGAATTTTTGTTTTCTAAAAATTCGTTCATTTCAAGAGAAAAGCTTTTTCACATTAAATCGATTAAAAGTTTCTCGGTTTTCGAAATTTCTACTTAATTAAAATTCTCGCAAATTTATTTATTTATTGACTCCCTTTTTCGAGGCTTTTACATTACAAATGAATAGTAAGAAATATACAGTATTTATTGATAACTGAACTGCCATAGTAACCATATTTTATACTTGTTTAAACATAAATTGAAGATGTCCACTGACTTGTGTTATGTGTCGCCCATATCCTACGAACAGACACTACAAGTGGCGGGCAGACGTTGTTCACGTGCGCATGGCATGTCCAGTCACGCATTTCGATGCTGTCCTTCACAGGCTAGGAGAAGCATTACCTTATATGGTCACGTAGCTCGCGGCTCAACCAATAGGAAGAGACATTACCTTATAAGGGCACACGTTCGAGTCTTCCCTCTCGCTCGACGGGAGCAAGCAGCTCCGGCCGCCGAACGGCAAGGACAGACACATTCGAGACAGCGGCGCGAGAGGTTGTACTTACACACGAGGGCAGTATGCCACACTTCGACGCGACTAATTAAGTCTCCGCCTACATCCAAGTATGGCGTTATTACAACAGCCGCCTATATAATACAACAGCCGCCTATTTAATACCATGGCCGCCCTGGAAGCGCACGGCTTTTAATCCGCCTTCGTTGCCGACGAGCCGAGTATTTCACAACTGCCGCCTATTTAATACCATGGCCGCCCTGGAAGCGCACGGCTTTTAATCCGCCTTCGTTGCCGACGAGCCGAGTATTTCACAACTGCCGCCTATTTAATACCATGGCCGCCCTGGAAGCGCACGGCTTTTAATCCGCCTTCGTTGCCGATAAGCCGCGTAATTCACCAATGCCGCCTACTTATCTGCATACACTAACCGCCTGCCGGTTAGGTAAGCTGGCCGAATCCGCCCACCATGACGCCGAGAAGCCGCCCCCTCACCGCCGAGCGCCCAGTGTCCCGAGCGCGGTCTGTGAGCTAGGTTCCAGACCTCTCCACTACGTAGGGAAGCTGCCTGCATCCGTCCAATGCCACGTGAGATTCTAAACTTTCGTATTAGTCTTCCCGAGCCTAAATTCAGTAGCATTACTAGTTGCCTCTCTCTCTCTCTCTCTCAAATGCTAGGCCTTAAACTGCTTACCTGGTTGCCTGTACTGTTTCACCCTTGCATATTGAATACATTTGAATTGTAACCAAACCTTGTTTCATTTGGAGTCAACCATCGACAAGCACGGAGGAACCCTACTTCCCTGAGAGGAGCCTTCCAAGCCGAGGCATATGACCCCCGGGGGGTCTGCTTAACACTTGTTCCCCCCCCCCGGGAGTGACTTATATTCCTGGAGACCTTAAATATAACCCTGGCTTTCAGAGTGGGGACCAGGAAGTATAACACTTGGTATAATTGTTATCCATTAGTATTCCGGGCAGAGAGGAATACATATGGTAGTTAATCCAAGAATTTCAGCACTTAAATAAATCCTGACTTCTAGTATTAAGTTGTGGAATCCTTAAATGGAATGAATGGAATCCTATCAATTAAAGCAATACCGGACGATCAACAAAATCATTTAGAATTTTATATAGAAATACCAAGTCAGTTAAAATTCTTCTATCTGACAATTTTTGCATATTCATATAATTTAAAATAGTGTTCCAGTTCAACATAATTGCTGAAATACCATTTTCAAATTTAAAAAACGTAAGAATTTGTTTTGTAACAGCTTGTACGTGTATATTATAATGTGGGTTCCAGACGGGAGAATTGGACTCAAATTGACTTCTAACATAGGAAAAATATAACAGTTTAATTAACTAAAAGGGGGAAAGTGTTTTTGAACACCTCGGCATTAATGTATCCATTATTCTGACTTCTTACACTTTGTGATTTATTACAGAAACATGAGTGAGATCAATCCAATTATTTAATAAATAAATTTTTAAAAACTCAGCCAAAAGATGCATACAAACGAGATACAAAAGAGAAATCACACAAAGAAAAGAAAAAAAGAGAGGTAAATGAAAACAACAGAAGGTAAAACAAGCAAACAAAGAGAAAATAATAAAATAAGTTTTAAAAAATCAACCAGTGAAAACTATTTTTTTTAATACAATAATACTTTTTTTTAAATGTATTTTAAAACAATAAATTAAAAACGATGACTTAGGATTGAACCTTCCTAAACAGGAACCGAAATAGACAACTCTACCAACCGAGCCAATCCCGATTCCGTAAGACCGACATTTATTGCGTATATGATCTGCCGAAGTCTTCGAATTTCAGAGAAATGCGTATATATTCACGTGTGTCATCAAAAGTTGGTAGAATGTCATCGACAACTAGTCTATCTGCCGAGTTTCAGCTCGATCGCATGTCAGGAAATGGGTTAATTTCCATTTCCAAGATTCCACTTGATTCATACATTCATTCAGAAAAACAAAATGAAATACAAATAAATGTAATTAAAACGCGTTATAATACAAAACGTTGAATATACAATTTTAAAGATGTCGTGATTTCGATTGTTAAATTATAAAGTTTTAGATACTAAATAGGAGTATAAAACCTTTCTTTAGCAAGATTTTCCTGCTGGAATGCAGCAGATAAATGTATTTAATGTTAACATTAACTAAAATTGACTCCGTCTATGAAAATAGGACGACAGAATTTGAGTCAAGTTTACGTTTTTTGGCCGGTGCTCAGTTCGTGCGGTACCGTCATGTTTATTATTTTAACAACGCATTGCATACATAGAGATATACTATAGAGGCGCTTTCCCGTACACAATTCTCCGTGTTCAATTCGTGTTCAAATCATGCACGAACAGGCCTTCGGGAAAGTGAATTCTAACTGAAGCCAACGCGTCGAAAGGCTCGGCCGTTAGACCGTCCTTTCCTTTTACTCAAGCCCATGGTTTCATCATTTTCCATCCTACTTTGATACGTCAAACGCATAAATATACCAAACCACCCACTAGATCGATAACTTCGGGTTTTAGTACGTGAAAAATTTGGTCACTATTTCACCATCAAATTATCACCTGTGACGTCACGCACCATAGACGAAAATAGAGAAAGCAACAACAGAACAATGCGCGACCATAGACAATATAATTTTCTTTCGGGGCCTACCCAATACCACAAAAATCATTAGCCTAAAATATTATTTTAAAAATAAAACTCGTAATTACATGATAACAATTTTATTATAAACATATAGAAAAAGGAAATACAAGAATATATAATTGAAATATGATTACGCGTTCCTACAAAACTACTGAATTAAAATATTTTCATCTTTTAACAGAAAAATTTAAAACTCAGAATTACATGTACATATTTTATACAATAATACAATATAAGCAGGTTATATTTCTGTAGCAAATTGCCACATCAAGTCGTTGTTTTAAAGATAAATTTTTCTTTTGAACGTACCTATTATATCTTTCAGCAGGTAAAAATAAATTTATGATATATTTCCAAGATCCACGGAGACACAAGTTTGCATAAGATGTTTGATTCTTCATAAGGGGCTCAAAAAAACATTATATTTGTTTATTTGGCATAAAGTAGCTCAGCTCACCATATTTTCCCTGAAATCATAAAAAATAGAATAAGTTATATTTTCTAAAAACTACATTGGTTCAGTTATGGAAATTTGTAAAATAATGCAATTTTTATTGTATTTGTGTATGTGTATTATAGTACATACCTTTGTATGTATGTAGTTACATTTCCTCCCATGTCTTTTATTTTTTAATTTATGATAACTCTCATATTAAACCAAGTTCTAGGATACCTACTTACTTATATACATTAAATTTGACTGACGTTTTTGTAAAATGAGAGTTATAAAAATAATAATTACCTCTGCATCATGCACCATGACTGTATTTATTAGTAACCATCTCCAGAAACAGAAGCGAATGTATTGAAGTGTGGATAAAGAATGTTATATTGTAAAACAAGTAAAGTTTTGTCGGTTCAGATTCCACTGAAAAATATGAATAAATCTATTAATATACTGATAAAAATATAAAAAAAATGTTGAAAATAAGAACAGAAAATGCAATATAGAAAACATATTTACCTTTTTAAGATGTAATTGTGATGTTGGATAGCGTCAATTATTAGATAGATCCCAGGTGAAACATAAATATGTTCTGAAAACGGAAACATGTACATCAGTTTAAAATACAATTAAGCAATACATTTCAAAAAATACTTTAGGAACACTGAAATAACAACCAAAGGAAGACTCCCACCTGTAATTTTGTTCCAATTGCGGGTCCTGTTCTCCCATTTTTCATTCGATCGTGAATTCCCAAAATTCATAATCGTTACTTATTGCGTCGGAAATGTAAATGTCAATTGTCAATCAAACGTAAATAAAACAGAAAAATGCAACAAAAATAAAAGATTCCTATTGGTTGATTTAGTAGCCAGTGACCATAAACAAATCGAAGTGGACTTGTGAAGTCACCCAAAGATTCTGACCACGTTTTGGCTCGGAGTTATACCCGCCTGGTCAAACGCCAGCCACGGTCGACGGTTGTTGTTGTACTAATAGAGAAATGGAGGTACTAACCTACGATTCCGTTGAACCAATTTATTCGCAAAATGTCTCATGTATGTATATATATCAATGATTGCACAGCAGTGAAACGTACAATAACTTTAGTTCGTAGTTATTAAGTATTATTTAAAATATGGCATCAAAGATAGTGTCAGATAATACCCTTTGCATATATATATATATATATATATATATTTTTTTTTATGAAAACAATTTATTTATTTCATCAATATGTAGCATTCTTTGTATTTGCATATTAACAATTTACAACTTGTTCAGATTTAATTTGGGAATATAATAATTATGTAATAAGTCTTAATGTAATAAGGTAATAAGTTTAAAACACATTGCGTGCCCATTTTATAGTATGTCATATTATATTGGTCTTAAGAAAATATGGCCGTTGAGAAATACAACAAAAGTCTGACGCATACGCTGACCAATAAAATCACAGGGGAAATAACAGTTGTGTATTTTTGTCTTTGGTGAAAAATTTCTACCTAGAGCCTTTTTCGATTTTACTTCCTGGTTATACAGGATGTAACAGGGCGTATCGGAAAGATTTTAACTAGCGATTCCTGAGCATAACTGGAGTAAAAAATGTAGAAGTCATTTTGCTGTCCGATAAAAAATAAAAATATTTTTCACATCGGTAGTTATAGTCTGGTTTAGCCTTGTCAAAGGTCAAAAATTGAGTGCAGTGTACACGCGTTAGAAGTGAAACTTTACCAAAACAATCTCAACCAATACTTGAAAGGTGAGTTCATGATCAAAGCGACCAATGGGCGCAGACGAATTAGAAGCCTTTAAAAGTGACATCATAATCAAAGCGGCCAATGAGCGCAGTTGATGCGTCGCAGGTGCAGTAATCGTCATTTCCGTTTTACCCGAAATCCATATCACGGCAGGGCTATAGAAATTTCACTTAAAAAAATCTGATCAGACAGTAAAATGACATCCACTTTCTGTACTCCAAATATGCGCAGGAATCGTTGGTTTAAATCCCTTAAATACGTGCTGTTACCACCTTTATTCGTTCCATTTGCACTTATGATAGATCCGGCGATGTGTGGATGCAACCTTAAGTCCCAAAATAGACTACGGTAAGTACATGATTCCGGTTTTGATCCAGGTATGCAAATATATTTAGGGATGGAGAATTGTTTGTTTTAGAATGGGTTATGTAAATTACCCCACACACGCTCATTACGGCGAACTTGCTGGGTTTTATGCGGGATATTATTGCGTTTTTAAACGGCACCTTTTGTGAACCGAATAAATTAACCTTAAAATTTCCATTTTTACCGCGACGACACCAGTCATTATATTAATTTTGTTAATATTACCAAGTTTACAAAGTACACAAATGCTGACCCTGTTCAAATCAATATTCATAACAATAAGAGTGTTCCCCCTTTTGTGGTTAGTTGGATAGCCACCTTTGGTTTTCAGTACACAAAGATTTTAAATAAACTTCAAATATTTGTTTTCTCTTGGGACTGATGTGTTTATTCTACCGGTAGTTCAACGAAAGTGCTCCTTTGATACTGGTGAGCAGCCGTGAGTAATGTCAAACACGTTCACGACGATAATATTATACTTTGTAGCAGGAAATTGCTCGGTAATACACAGTTATTAAACAAAACCATAATCATATATTGAAACAAAGTTAACTTATGTTGTGGCACAATCTATGCTAAATTTATTCGCATTGTAACCTTTCCCTCTCTACCCACCCCATTCATTCTCCCACTACCTCTATCTCTCAGTCTATATTTGTAATTTAGTTTTTAAAAAACCCTGATGAGGTGAGCAATGATCACACACATGTCGGTTGTATCTAATTTGGGTACCGCTGCCCCAAGAACCATTTATTGGATAACCAACACGTCTGTTATGGCCACCCCAAGTGGTTTGCTACATTTGGTGACTTAGCAGGGGTGCCCGGGTTTATGGGGTGACATTTATGAGGTCTGATCGGAAGAGAATGGTTGAGGGAGTTCCTTTGACTTCTCCAGCCTTGCTCTCTCAGATTCATACGACCGTAAATCCTGAACATATTGACCCCCAGATTCCTACCCACCCCTCGTGCCCTTTTCCTTCCTAGAACTTCCTCTCCTTCCTTTCCTAAAAATACCATCCACACAGCATTCTCAAAGATGACATAGGCCCTGAGGGGAATTATTTTCCTCATGACCTCCTGTGCAGAGCCAATGTAAAAAAAAACAATACCCACTTATAAATAGTAATTTATTATAAGTAGGTATAGTTAGAAAAAAATTACAGTATGTACGAAAATAAAAATACACATGATGATCAGAAACAGCTTATGAACTGAAACCCATTTTCTCAAATTCCTTGCATTGTTATTTTCTCCACTTTGTCCCTCTCCTTCCTTGAAAGGCCCTACTTACTTACTAGAAGAAGAGGAAGATGATGTCTACCTACTTGGCGCACATGCCCAAAATTGCAAAAAAATTGAAAATTACCCACATTTAATTCAGCCGAAAAATTGTGTAATCGTTCACAGCTCCTTCTTGAAATCTTGCTTAAAATTCGTAAAAATACTAATTAATGCAAAACGTGACAGTAAAGTGTAACTAATCTTTGTGCCCTAATCGTGGAAGAGCAACCACCATCAATAAAGCAGCATATTATCACAGCAAAGTTAGGGCTTTCTGCTTTCCAATTGCCAAACCCTGTGATTGATTTTAAAAAATGCCATCAATAATTGTTTTGCCTCACATAAATAAAGATTTTCCATCTCTTCTCGTGTCACGATAGTGTTCATTGACACATAATAATAACTGTATCGAACTTCTTTCCCTAGTTAATTTTAACATACCATTAAGACGTACACGCCATACAGAACTATTCCACACGCTTAATTATAAGACAAATACAGCAACTAATTCGCCAATCAATCGTGCTCTTCATATGTTCAATAATATTAATCTAAATTCTAACATCGACATTTTCTCCGATTCACTGCCCAAATTAAAAAAGAGCATCATGTCAATCATATAAATTGATCAATGTGCATACATATATACATACATACACACATACTTACACACACATCCACTCCCACTACACATATTACCCGGTAATTACTTAATATGCACACCATAAATACACATAATAGGTACCCACCATGAATTATATTTATTAATTATAATTTTTTTCTCACCAATGGACAATATAATGTACTGTTTGTTTCTGTTTATAAATAAATAAATAATAGCAACAGAAAATAGGTATATGAAAATCAACGGTAAAAACAGTATATCTGTTGGTTTTCGTTAAAAATGTGACGTTAGTTTTAATTTAAAATAGCTTTTCTTACTTTTAATTAAATATCCTAAATATAACCTTTTGTTGAAAACGACAACATATCTAAAATCAATGACATTTAATATTTCCGCGTGAAATTTTCTAATAGCTCCCGTCACTTCTGTGCATTTTTTACTACAACATTTTCAATTTTCTGCCGTCCAATCTTCTCGCCCACTGGAAATATCCAATAATATAGTTCCCCTTCCGCTAGAGTGGCGTAAAAGTGAAAACGTTATCGGCGTTCGCTTATTCACGAGAATTTCAATCACGAGAACTTCGCTTTGCTGTAAAAAACCTGGTACTTTAAAACAAAGCAACATAAAAATAAAATAAAAATGTTTTTCACTCGCAAACGTGGTATTTATGAACAAGTTTCTCGAATTTCGCCCGATCTCGATGGAGTGAAATTGTTAATACCTGTCAAAGAGAATGGATGTTAACAATTTAATGTTTAAATATTTTATTGGGTAGAACGAATCCGTCTTTCTTTTGATGTAAAAGATTGAATGGTTCAAACCTTTCAACATTGAATTGACTTCCATATTTATGCGGTTGTAGGTTCTGGTACAAATAAACAACATTGAACTCTCCATTATGGAAATCACTGGTGTATGAAACAAATGTCTACATCAAAAATAATATCACATCATAATGAAGAAGCTGTCATTAAGTTACTAGTAATAGATATTTTGTATTGACAAGCGTAATGGCAAAATGGAAAGAATTTTGGCTCTACACCCAATTTGACGTTCTCAAAACACTATGAAGTACAAATAACATGCCATTAAAAAAATATACAAAAAATTTACCTACTGTAACTAATTATAATTAAAAATCAAGGTGATCAAATTTGGTGTTAAAATATAGAGGAATAAAGAAGTTTTGACGAAATTACCCTTTTTAAACGACTTCGAAAAGGAGGAGGTTATCAATTCGACGGTATTTTTTAAATTTTTTTATTATTGTTACCTCAGAACTTTCGATTGGGTGAACCGATATCGATGATTCTTTTATTATTAGAAAGCATGTGCTTTCCGTACGGTCCCATTTTAATTTGGTCCGGTTCTGACAAGTGGGATCCATGAGAAAACCATGTACCTATGTCTTAAATTTGAAATTAGTATGTGCGCGACAAATGGACGAATAACTCAATATTACGCCAACAGATTTCGATGATTCTTTTTTTGAAGTAAAATTTCTTTACGCACGCTCGTTACTAAAAATCAAAAAATAAACAAAAAATTTAAAAAAACAAAAAATGACTTAAAAAAATGCACTAAAAAGTAATAAAATAATTTCGTTCGATTGTTATTTTTGGAGTCGGTGTCAGCCAAGATCTCCACATCTCACCTAGAACTACCTATGTGTGTAGTAGTTACCTTGGCTGACATCACCAACTCCAAAAATAACAATCGTACGAAATTATTTTTTTACTTTTTAGTGCATTTTTCGAAGTCGTTTTTTGTTTTGTTAAAATATTTGTTTACTTAGGGTCCCCCCTCGTATGTAACCTTAATATTATTAATAACTATCAAACATCCATAATGAAAACAATGTACACTTCACTTCCAGCCACATGCTAACGCTTTCATGGAAGAGTAGTATTATCAGAGAAAAATGTACTTACGTTTTTTTTTTTTTTTTTTATTAAAATAAGTAAATAAAAAAGGACTATAAATTTCTTTTAAAGTTATGCTTTAAAAAATTATTACGGCTTATTTACCTGTTCGTGAAGAATTTTCCGTGTTCATAAAATTTACAAGGCGTGGAAAGCTGATTGCGTGCAAGATTTAACATTTTGCAAGAGAGGACATTTTCTATACTTATATAAATCATTCATTCAAGCACTATTACAATATTAACTTAGGAATTCTGGATATCAAGGATAAAAAGAGAAAACAATTTTTTTTTAAATAATATCACACGTGCTACCAAAATTAATGATAACACTAGAAAGACCTGAGCCTTCATTTTGACGGCTGGCCGAAGTAATGTGACGATATAATGCTTAATAATTATTGTATTGGTGTGATTTTTCTTGACATTTCATGATTTATTATTAAACAACTATGGTTAAAAAAGCAGGTACCTACGTGTCTTATTTACTTTTTGAGATAAATTGACTTATACCTACAAAGACCGCCGCCGTCTATGTGACGGTTTGGGCCATTATGATGAGTTTGTTTACAGCTTTATTTACCCAAGTTTAGAACATACCCATTCCTCCTCGTTTATGATAGTTCTAATACATCTGTCTCTTGCTATCGCGTATCACATAATTTATAAAAATACCACAAAAAATATATCTGGCCCAAATTTATTTTATGGCTAGTTGGAGAACTAAAGACAGAGTATGCATACCAGAGTTGGTTCAGCTGGGTAAGCTCCTGAAGAACTGGCAGAATCATTTATTGGATAACCAATACCTCTGCCATAGGTTACCCAAAGAAGTTTTCTATGTTTGGTGACTTAGCAAGGGTGCCCAGGTTAATGGGGTTCAGTTTTTTTTACATTAGCTAACAGGAGGCCATGAGAAAAATAATTCCCCTCAGAGCCTATGTCATCTTTGGGGATGCTGTGTAGCGGGTCTTTTTAGGAGAGGAAGGAGAGGAAGTTCCGGGAAGGAAAAGGATATTAGGGGTGGGTAGGTTCAGTGTGTCCAGGTGTGACGGACGTACGAATCCATCCCTTTGTGATGTTCCGAAAAAACACGGCTGGAGAAGTCAAAGGGACTCCCTCAACCATTCTCTTCAGGTCCGGCCTGCCATGCAGCTGGTGGGCAGACGTATATGTATTTGTAAATATAAATTAGCCAAATATTATTATTATCTGCCGCCAAGACCCGAACAAACTTCACCCCATGAACACGGGCACCCCTGCTAAGTCACCAAACGTAGCGAAACACTTGAGGGAACCTATGGCTGAGGTGTTGATTATCCAATAAATGTTTCCCGGGGCGGCGGTACCCATATCCACCTCCCAAATGTTCGGATCTTGGCGTCGGTTGCGTCTACCAAACGACAGGGTGGCAGGCCAGATCGGCAGCAAATGTTTGAGAGAGATCGTTTGACTTCGTCAGCAGGACTTTCGGAACATTGCCTTGCACCGCAGTGATAGGAATAGATTCTTACGTCTGCCACTCCTGAACACACTGATCCCCAGATTCCTACCCACCCCTCGAACCTCATTTCCTTCCTCTTCTTCTTCCTTTCCCTATAGGTGCCCTCCACACAACATCCCCAAAGATGACAAATGCCCTGAGGGGATTTATTTTAGGGTTTTTTTTTGTGGAGCTAATGTAAACGAAAAAAGAAAAGAAACCAGGATTTTTTTGGTCTTTGGGGATGCTGTGTGGAGGATGTTTTTAGGTAAAGGAAGTTCTGGGAAGGAAGAAGGTGTAAGGGGTGAATAGGAAAAATTGGTAAATGAATCCAGGAGTAACGGATGACTGAAGAAGGAGTGAGGGGTGAATAGGAGAAATTGGTAAATGTATCCAGGAGTGACAAACGAATGAATCGATCTCTCCCACAGCGGTGCAAAGTGACGGTTCGTGAGAGGTCCTGCTGGAGAGGTCTAGATTAGGTCCACCTCAACAAGTGTCAAGTGTGGGCAAACGTATTTGCCACCTAGGCCCAGACAAACCTCACCCAATGAACCCGGGCACCCCTGCTAAGTCACCACGAACGTAGCGCGAACCACTTGGAGTATCCTATGGCAGAGGTGTTAGTTATCCAATGAATCGTTTCTGCCTATCCGCCTTTCAATTGGAAAAAAGTGATCAGCCGTCAAAATGACGGTCGTGGTCTTTATAGGTATGGAGAAGTAGGTACCCGGTCTTTCTAGTAAAGTGAAACGTTTTTCTTGAAACCTAAAAAACTGAATCCAATGCGTGACGATTTACAATCATTTTATTATTTTATTCTTACGCGGTGTAAATTCTTTTTGTGCGGTTTTATAAGAATGTCATGAACATTTCCCCGGAGGCGGAACGACTGGAGAGAATAAATTAGAAAGGCATAAATACTCGTATTTATGCTTTTTAATATTTTGTTTTGTTAAATTATTGAAAGAATTGACGTTTCTGCTTTTTATGAACATTAACTACACGTATTCATGCATTTAACTTAATGGTTCTTGATATCCGGTACTTGGTAGATACATCTAAACTAAACTACGAAAACCACAATATTTTGACTTACTATTATGCTGAAATACCAGCCGTACGAGGGCTACTGCATGAAACACAGTTACACCTCTACATACAAAAATTACTAACATTTCTCCATAAGTTACACATCCGTCTTGATTATGGACATTGTAATGCTGTCCGAAACGATGGGCTAAATGAGAAAGAAGCGCAACACGGTACAGTTATATAAAAAATAATAACTATGATTATTTAGGTAAGTCATAAGTAACTGATTTAGATCACTAAATGAAATAATGTTAAGTTGATTTCCTTCTTGTAGTTTTAGTAAAGTTGAATACTTTCGCAGAATATATCATGTCGAGGTATTAAAATTAATGATGCTCTATTTTAATTGCTTTTAGTGCTGGCTGCAGTCATTATTTTTCCCCGAGAAAAATGACGTAGCGTTTAAAATATCACAAAGCCCCGTGAATTATTCAAGACAAAAGAGGTTTTCCTAGGGTTTACCTCTTTCCTCTGCAGCCCGGAGAGGGAATCTATTTTAATGAGGGGCATGCAAGCAAAAACAGAGTACAATAGTTATAAAAAATAACCTTGGTACCTTTTGTAAATACTCTTATTATACATACGTTGTTTTAAACATGCATGTTTCCTTTTTTACTCAGCTAAACGTTAACAATTATCCGGTTATTTATTAATCAGAAACATGTTTTTTTTCTCTAAACCGATGATCGCCATTAATTTGTAATAATAATTTTCAATAAAATGAAAACCTACAAGAAAACCAATTCGTATCATTGGATTATTTCGACTACTGTTTGACCAAGTCATTGGAGACGACTCCACCACTTTACCAACGGCGTTATAAGGAAACACATGATATCCTCCTTCACCACACACGTCAAGACTCTATTTTATTGAATGAACTATTGAATTTCATTGACCACGTCAAAAGAATATGTTAGTAAGTGACTAATGTGGTTTTCAGCCAGGTACTTCAAAATCTTTCTCCTTCCTATCTCCCTTGTCCCCACTTCCTTCAGCCACTCAACATACCACCATTTTTTTTTTATTATTTGGGGTTTGCAAAGTTCCACTGACTTTGAACAATTGAGAGTAGTTGGTAGATATGAAGGTTCTCATGACCGATATTCACATTTAAACATATTTATCCAAATGTCTTTTAAAACTTAATAAAGAAGATTTAAATATCAGTTTGACTGATATTTAAGTCTTCCTACCCAGTAATCGGAATCAACCGCGCTACCAAATCGGTTGGTAAGACTGACATTTATTTGGTATAGGTATTAATTGTTTAATTTCTTGGAATTTCAAAAAATATGTATCGATATAATTGTCGTCGACAACAAGTCTATCTGCCGAGTTTCAGCTCTATCGTATGTCGTGAAGTGGGTTAATTTCCACTTCCCTTTAATTTCTCTTCATTCATATGTTCAATAAAGAAAACAAATGTAAAATTCACATAAACAATTTAAAAAAGATTT
This sequence comes from Limnephilus lunatus, assembly GCA_917563855.2. Taxonomy (NCBI): domain Eukaryota; kingdom Metazoa; phylum Arthropoda; class Insecta; order Trichoptera; family Limnephilidae; genus Limnephilus; species Limnephilus lunatus. The sequence goes on from OU830599.1 coordinate 56,697,996, forward strand.
TCGTTATTTATTTTGGGGATGTTATTTATGCCTCCTTCTTTAGCCAACATTTCGGACAGTGTTACAGCGCAACACGGCATAATATTCCAAAAATAAATTACGAAAATACTTTTGGCCGTGAAAATCTAAAATCATATCGGAAAATAATAGTGGAAAGAGAAAAAATATATTCAATGTTATAGATATAGATGTAAATTTGTTATTTTCCAATCAAAATGTATTAAACATTCTTTGGGGTGCTTGAAGTTTTGATTAGATTATTAATTAAAAATATTTACTTATTAATACCATTAGCAATTAACCCTTTAGCTGCTAGCAAAACCACTGAGGCTTTTGAGAGAAATTCAATAAATTCAAATAAAATGCATTTTCTTGGGCCCACATCGGAACCGGAAGTTGTAAATATAATTAGTGCACTGAGAGGTGGCTCAGCGCCGGGTTACGTTGGAATAACAGTAGAAACCATAAAAAATCTTAAAGACTTTCTTAAAATACCTATCGTGCATATCATTAATTTAAGCTTTTCAGTTGGAAGATTTCCAGATAATTACAAAAAATCTGTTGTTAGTCCGATTTTAAAATCTGGAAACCCAGAGGAAATGACTAACTACCGGCCTATATCTTTGACATCTAACATTTCTAAAATAATTGAAAAAATTGTGAAAAAGAGACTATTCCTATTTCTGGAAGAAGAAAAAATTCTCCATTCTAACCAATATGGATTTAGACCTAATCTAGGAACTCATGATGCAATTGCAAAATTGACTTCTCTAGATATGGGGAATTTGGATAGACGTCGGAAGTGTCTGGGAATATTTATCGATCTGAAAAAGGCTTTTGATAGTGTGTCGCATTCTAGGCTGATCGCTAAGCTAGAGAAATTTGGACTGGAAGACAAAGCTTTATCTTGGTTCCAGAGTTACTTAAAAAATAGAGAACAATACGTTAAACTAAATAATTCATTAAGTGAACCCTTGTCTTCTGAATATGGAATTCCACAAGGCACAGTAATCGGGCCTATACTTTTCCTTATATATGTCAATGACATGTTCACTCTCCCTCTTAATGGAAGTGTCATCTCATATGCGGATGACACAGTCATCATAATTGAAGGAATAACATGGACAGAAGTGAATATAGCTGCGAATGCTGACATTGACATATTGAAGGAATGGTTTGATGATAACTTACTTAGTCTTAATGTAGAAAAAACATCATATATACCTTTTTACCTTAATGATCCTGTCACAGATTCCAATATTAGCGTGATAGTGCACAGTCGTTCGTGTAAAGGAGGAGAATGTAACGATAATAATTGTAAAATCCTGAAAAAAACCCCAGATGTCAAATATCTAGGGATTACTATAGAAAGTAACATGAAATTTAAGAAACATATCGAAAATTGTGTAAAAAGAATTAGAAAACTTACTTTCATTTTTTTACGATTAAGAAATATCCTAAATCTTTCAAATATTAAAATGGTTTACTTTGCTCTTGTGCAGTCAGTTTTGCAGTACGGAATAATCGCATGGGGGGGCATCTACAAGAATAATCTGTATCCGATAGTAACAGCACAAAAAACGATCATCAAAGTTATTATTAAAAAACCAAGAATTTTTCCAATCAAAGAACTTTTAGAAAAATTTAAGGTCCTACCGGTTTCAAAACTATTTCAAAGAAATGCTATTTTAAAAGTTTTTAAAGAATCTGAAATGTCCTCAACGCGAAGTATAAGACCTAGAACCTCTGGGAACATATATGTACCTAGATGCAACACGACAGCTGCACAACACCATTATGAATATGTAGGCCCAAAGTTATTTAACGATTTACCGGATACAATAAAAAGTGAGAAAAACTATTCTAAATTTAAAAAAAAACTTTCGTTGTATTTTTACAGAGAAGATTGACTCGCTTTTATCGATGATTTTCAGATATATTCAGATATGTTGCTATTATTTTTGTTGATTTTTTGTTGATTTTTGTTGATATTCTGTTTCTTTAATTATATGTTATTTTATTATTGTACAATATTTTTGTTATATTTCACAGTATTTTTGAAAGTATTATTTTTCCATTTTTGTAACTATGCATATTATTTATTATCTATATATATAATTACATAGACTAGCTCCCCAGTTAGACCCGAGAATATTTTTCTACTAATTGGGTAACCAAAAAAAGTCTGATATGAAATGTAATATATTATTATTTATTGTAAATATTAACTTTTTTTTCTAATATAAAAAAAAAATAAATTCATTTATCTTTGAGCTATAAATATGAGCCAATGATAAAAAAAAAATATTTAGGTGTAGTCGAATTGACGCCAGAAAAAATGAACGAAAGTTTAAAAAAAAAGTTAGTCAAGTTAATTCAGATCGACACATGCTTCTAAACATTTTTTGCACATACATTAAACGCATTAAAGTTTAATCCTAACATGTTTTCTTTTAAACGCATTAAACTCATTGTATATTTTTATAGTTTCCGTTAAAAATTGTTCATAATATAATATGTATGAAATACAAAGTGCTGGGTTTCAAATGCAGAACTTTAACGATTTATCCAGCAATTCTGTTGATGCTTTCAGTGAAAGAAAGCGAAACCACGATAAATCCATTCCAAACTCTCAATTAACTGGTTAAACGCCAATGACTTATCTATATTATAACTCCTTCTTGGCCACCCTGAATAATAGTATTTTAATGACAGCCAGTCTATCCTTTTTTATTACCTCAAATGCAATGCGACGATGTACCAATATTTTATGTGTTTATTGTCAATCCAATAAAACCGTCTCTTTCATGTCTCAGATTCCCATAAATTTCCCATATTATTGGACCATTCGGCGTCAAAGTGGATTTTATTCGTTTTATTGTAGTATGAAAATTGCCGAAGATTTTGACCGAATGGCCGAATTCCCTCATTTGGGATTACCCGACGCGCATTTTCCCGATAATTTTCCTATATATTCTATTCTTCTTTGACATTTTACTGCTCAGCTGAGCCATATTCGTTTTTTATCTGTTTCCTAAATAAATTTATATAGTTTTATTTGCCAATATCATGGATGTGTTGATATTCGATAGAGTGGGTGATGAACAAGCAATACATTGACTGAATAACATCCTTCTATTCTATATTTGCACCTATATCCTTAACAAGGACTAACACAATAACACCCGATCACTTTTGTTGCCGAAACAGGAAAAAAAGTTGGTTTTATTATTGATTGTGGTGGTGAACGGACAAGTCAGAATGAAACCAACTCAGAAACACCTCAGAAAAGTCATTAGAAGTTATGAAAAAAAAAAAAATGTTTAAATAGGTTCGTTAGACTAGGGTTTGTGTTATTTTAAAATTATTTTTTTCAAAGATTTTAACGACTTTTCAAAGAGGTGTTGAGTTGATATCATTCTCAGTTGGCATGAAACCAATTGTGGTATGGTGGAGGTAATATAAATTGCAGAGGATTTAATTTATAACTGAGCCCTTATCCAGAAAAATGTTGTATCCAACAATATTCTTGTTCTGAGAAAAATGTAAAAAACGAAACCAGATAATGTTACGTAACATTTAATATTTAAAACACAATAAACATACAATTCTTAACAGTTTTAAATGAAAAGTTGAGAAGAAAGACGATTGAAATAGAGTTTATTACTAGAACTTGTACTGAATTAATGGAAAAATGCTGTATATAAAAAAATCACACACAACATTATTCCACAAACTGTTTTTTTTACTCTTCCTACCTTACAGAAAGCAACATGCTGTTCTAACATAAATTTACACAAATCATTGATGTATTTAGCTTGAAAAACCAAACAAAAAATATATGAACATATTTATTTATTTGTAAGAAACAAACAGCTTTCACATAATATACAGTGATAAATATACAAGTGAACTGAATTCAAGCCACAGAAGTTTCTTATGCTAAAGTACATCGTAGATCAAGTTTTAATATCTCAAAATTAATTTTAGGTTATTGGAAGGGAAGAGGAAGAGGAATATAGGAAAAGGATAGGAGATGCTCCCGATACATTCTATACTCTCACATTAATAATCGGTCGTGCGCGTTACTTCATACCGATATATCTTTAGATTATTTCTAAAAATGTCCATCCTGTGAAATTTTGTATTATATTGTGCACATACACGAGGAATTGATATGAAACCATTTACGTCCGAGATATTGTCTTGAGACCAATTTACAACATTATTTTACAAAACTATTTCAACGGCTAAAAAGCAGCCTTAATAATATTTTTTCCGGACAAATTCTACTTTTCTGAATTCTCCAGCTTCTTGGCTTTGAAGTCTTACTATTTAAAGCCATAAGATGTTCATTTTCTCCATTTGTTCCCATGAATTATAACATGCTCCGTGAAGTCAATAAACGGCATTTTTCGTCTGTATTGTGAAAGTTATATTTTTTATATCTAAATTCCTATGTAAAATTGTAACTGTTTCCTCCCACCCATGAATTGTATATTCCCCCTGTCTTAAAATGAGTTCTGTAACTCATCGGGATTGCCGTAGCATGAAATAAAAACAATTAAACAAATAAAAAAATAAAAAGTATCGATTCTAAATGTAATCATTCGACATGACGAAACTGAGTCGTACCACGTAAGCAAGATCGAAACAACCGGATCTGAGCCACGCATTTTAGCTTTCCCCACAATTTAAATGATAATACAGCAGTTTTTGTACATGCCTTTAGAATCACTTAAGCCTCGATAAATACTGAATACGAAAAATCCCACAGCATCCTTGAACCGTCAAACGAAGCCATGAATCTCTTTTAAATATGATCCTTTTCCTTGCCGCTTTTTGTGTGATTCTTTTATCTCCCGGGCACACTCCCGCGGTGTCGGGGTGTATGGCGAATGGCGTATGGTGTAGTACCTACCAAACTTCGTCTGTACAGCCAAGCCTACCCCTGCCTACTCTTTTAGGAAGTGCTGACGCATTATGCTACAAGGGAACATAGTACAACCTGCGAGAGGAAATGGATGAATAACGTATTTTACACAATTTTTTCTGAGGAACCCAGTCTATTTTTAATTTTTTTTTAAAGTGAAAACTTCATTAGCACCGTTGTGTTTTGAAACTCGATGAAACGAACAATAGCAACACTAAAAAGACACAAACACATCAGTGGCGGTCCGTGAGTTTTCAGTGAGCCAGAGCGCTTAGATTGAAAACTATATTATTGACGTTGTGAATGATTTTTTTTTTTTTTAATTTCAACTTTTTGTATGCATATCGTCAATACTCATATCATAATATAATATAGTTTTCAATCTAAGCGCTCTGGCTCACTGAAAACTCACGGACCGAAATATACTGAAAGGTCTTCATACAAAATGTAGGAAATTTTGAAAAAAAAAATTTTAAGCTGCAACAACGTGAGTATAGTCGTATTTTTCAATATTAGCTCTCTAGCTTACTGAAAACTCACGGACCGCCACTGAAACACATATATCTATCTATTTGATATAGCCTGCAAGATAATGAGGTAGTATAATCGGTCTCCTATTTGTGCGGTGCTTCATAGACTTTCCAAGTGTTTCTACTTTAGTTTTCTGAATTTTTCGCTTCTACCGCGTGTGAATTAATTAAAATAACATTCTAATATGTATAATAGCGTATTTCTTTTCTTTTTTATAGTTAGTTTTAATAGTTTTTAAGGTTTTAATCTCCGCTAAACCCCTGTGACGTCATAATGAGCCTTTTGACGTCACAAGAGCTTACATTTTACATCAACAGGGTCAACTCAGTAATAAACTGAGACAGACTCATAAAAATAGTCGTTCTATTTCCTTTTGTATTACGGTGAGATAAATGATATTAAGCGAGGTTACAAACCGACCACTTTCTGGTGGTGTCAAAAGTAAACCTCTTTCGCGGCTGGCGCTCTAAGGTGAAAACGGTATCAGCTCCAACAAGAGTCAAAATAGAAAAACTACAAAACGATTATGTCAGAAGTGAATATGAGAATTGTGCAGAAATGAGATTGAATGAGAAGGAAATGGACGTTCTAAGCATAGAGGAAACATGGAACCACATTAAGGTGAGTCTATGCGAATCTGCTAGAGATGTGTGTGGAATAAGTAAGCAAGGTAGGAAAAAAGGTGATGCATGGTGGGATGATGAGATCAAAGCACTGGTCTCAGAGAAGAAGAAAGCATGGTTACGTCTGATAGCGATTGGCAGAGTTTCAAGCGAAGAGAGAGATCGAGCGAAAGAAGTGTATAAGATATGCAAGAAAAGAGTAAGTGTTGGGGTGAAAGAACGAAAGAAACGCCTGGAAGAAGAAGAAGGAATCAAAATGACAAACCACTTCCAAGAAAACATAAAACTGTTTTGGAAGGAGGTCAAAAGGTCCCGGAGTGGTCCAGAGAACGGAAGCATGAAAGTGATAAAATCGAAAGATGGACAAATGTTGACGAATGAGAATGAAATCAAAGAGAGATGGATGAAATATTTCGAGGAAGTCTTCGAAAGTAACCCGAGTGGTTGTGATCCCAGCGGTGAATCGGTTATGAACGATGATGGAGTGAATGTTACCGAAATCAGTATGGATGAAATAAAAAGATCAATTAAATGCATGAAGAGTGGCAAGGCTGTGGGTTTCGACAATATTGCTGCCGAATACTTTAAAGGAGATAGTCGTATTATTCTAACATGGCTGTGCAGACTTTTTAACCAATGTTTAAAGGAGGGTTATACGCCATTAGATTGGAGAAGGGCTGTAATCATGCCATTATACAAAGGTAAAGGGTCACGTATGGAATGTGGGAATCATAGGGCTATTAGCCTGCTAAGTGCAGTCGGTAAGCTGTACGGAAGAATATTGATTGAAAGGGTAAGAATGGAAACAAAGGATAAAATATGGGATGTGCAAGGTGCCTTTATGAGTGGAAGGGGATGCATGGACCAGATTTTCTCATTGCGTATGCTCACTGAGAAGTTTCTTGCAAAAAACCAGAAACTCTTCTGTGCCTTTGTAGATCTACAAAAAGCGTACGACCGAGTTGACAGGAAAAAGCTATGGAAGGTGTTGTCCAAGTACGGAGTGAATACGAAGCTCATTCAGGCAATTGCGTCGCTATATAAGGGAAGCGTTGCATGCGTTAGGGTGAACGGCGATTTTACGGAGTGGTTTGACATCACAAAAGGTGTTAAACAAGGCTGCGTAATGTCACCGTGGTTATTCAATCTATACATGGATAATTGTATGCAAGAATTGAAAGAGATGGGATTGGGCGCAAAATTGAGTAATCTGGAAGTATGTTGCCTTTTGTATGCTGATGATGCGGTGCTAATTTCTAGCAGTATGGAAGATCTACAGTCTCTCGTGTCTAGGATGAACGAAGTATGTATGAAGAATGAGTTAATGATGAATGTAAGTAAGTCTAAAGTCATGGTGTTTGAAAGAGAGAGTACGAAAACAGTATGCAATATAGTTGTGAATGATGAATACTTGGAGCAGGTGGATGAGTTTGTGTATCTGGGTAGTATGTTTACGAAAGATGGGAAGGCTGACAGAGATATTGAAAGAAGGGTGAATGCCGGTAACTCCATTAATGGAGGACTGAATGCCGTTGGCGGTAATAAAAAACTGTCCAAAGACGCGAAACTAGCCGTCCATAATGGAGTGCTGGTACCTACCCTGATGTATGGCAGTGAGGCATGGAACTGGCAGAGGAAGGATGAAAGCAGACTGAATGCTGTAGAAATGAGATCCCTGAGGCGAATGTGTGGTAAAACCATGTACGATCGTGAGAGAAACGTGGATATCCGCAAAGAATGCAAGGCTTACGTAAGCGTGATGTGTAAGATTAAGAAAGGGACTCTCCGATGGTTTGGGCATGTAGAGCGAATGAACGAGGAAAGGAGTGTAAGGAGAATATATGATGCAAATGTGAATGGTAGAAGAAGTCGGGGACGCCCGAGGAAGACATGGCACGACCAAGTGAATCAGATACTTGAGTCGGGCCATGTGAAGAGTCGGAATAATAGAAGAGCATGTATGAGACGATGTATGAATGTGAACGAGGCAAAGAGTGTGTGCCAAGATCGAGTTGTGTGGCGGTCCGTCCTCTCTGCCTACCCCTGCGGGGAAACGGCGTGATGGTTAGTTAGTTAGTTAGTTAGTTAGGTTACAAAGTGATACCACCACGCTTTTATATTTGCATCTTAAAGCTTACAACTGAATGCAACATAATAGTAAATTCAAAATAATTGTGCAAAAAGTCATCGACCGTAAAATTTTACATGTTTTCGAAAGATTTGTGAATTTATATTAATTATGTTTATGGGAATATAAATTCCCAGGAGCTAAACGTCACAAAATTTCTATAACTGGGAAGATTTCGGTGGCCGGGTCATATAGAGAGAATGACCGAGCATCAAGCACCTTAACTTAAGACCGATAAGGCGAAGGAGCCTGGGAAGACCAAAATTAAGATGGAGCGACAACGTCCTCAAAGATATATCTACCTTAGAGCTTCTAAACTGGAGAGAGCTGGCACAAAACCGAGATAAGTGGAGGAAGACTCTTGAGGAGGCCAAGACCCACCAGGGGTTGTAGATCCAAGAGTGATGATGATGATTTTTATATGAAACGAAAAATAGTGAAGTGACGATTATCTTTATGATACGTCTGTTTAATTAAATGTGTTTTTAAGTTTAATATAATTTGATATTTTTACTGTTCATAATAAAAAAACAATCAGAAAGCAAAATTTCTATTTTTCCCCAGGGAAATGAGTCATATAAACATCCTCTGTTATTTTTAAATCAGAATTTTTAATTGCAGATGTCCGTTGGTAATATTAAAATCTGAAAGAATCATTTTGATATATTTTTGAAAACAATGAATAATATTCAGAAAACTGTTTCTGAAAAAATAAGAAAATATACAGATTTAGGAAATGAAATTAAAAGAATTTGGCATTCTCAGACTATAAAAATATTACCATTTGTTATTTCGGCTACTGGCATTATACCTAGCTCTCTCATTCAAAATTTAGGCGTATTAGATTTGTCAAAAAATTTGTACATAAAAATGCAAAAGTCGGTCATTTTAAATACATGTAGGATTACGAAAGATTTTTTAAATATTTATATTGAGGGATCAGTAGGATTTATCGGACCAGTTAGGATTTCATCAGAGCCGAACCCTCTGATATGAAAATATCTGGAGTCGGTGAAATATTTTCCCATTATGTTTCTGGTGGATTGACGTATTGTTCTTGTATTGTTTTATTCTTATATAGTGCAATTACATTGCGTTAATTTACTAGATATTCATTTGTGGAAAAGTGTGTGGAAGGGTTTAGTCTTTCATTTGGGAAAGATTCAACCCGGACATGAAATCTGGAGCACCGTAAAAAAATGAAAACAATGAATCTATTAGATTTACTCATTTCTGATAAAAAAAAACGGAAAATTTTCATACAATACCAGAATTTAAAACCCGCGGAGACTCGCGGTGCACAGTGGGCTATTTAACGATTCTAGCGGGAAACAATTATTTCATGGTTCAAAATAAAAGTTTATGCGTTTTTTATGAAACACATGTTATTTACCATTATATATGATACCTTGGGTACATGGTACGTACATATTAAATGATGGATTTATGAAACATATGACAATACTTTCATAGATAATAATACTCGTAATACATGTTTTCAAATATTTATAGGAATATTTTTTTTATTGAGGTTGGAACTACATAGCATCCAATGTTAAAAATAAAATATAATTATAATGCGCTAGTTTTCGGATGAGTACTTTGGGTCATAATTATTCGTTTTCCTCACTCGGGATCTTACAGTAAATCTAATACCTCTTTATTCAGTGATGCTGAAGTGAGGGTCTCACATTTGAGATGACCGGATCCCATGAAATCAACAAACTTTGTTAATATCTCAGATTGAACTTGACATAGTCGCACGGCGTTAAGTCAACTAAAGCCTGAAGTTTTATCTTCGCTGATCTATCGGTTATTATGACAGAATCTTCGTGAGGATAACAAGCTTGCTTTTGTTCAATAATTTTGTTGTAAGATGGGTACAAATTTATTTATTTTTTATTTTATTTAGTAAAAGATTATACATTTATATACATTATTTAAGAATTTTTTTGACTGCCCAACCAGGAGGATTCCCGTTTTGGGACAGTCAAATTAGGATGAGTATTAACATACGGAACATGGTCTGAAAATAATATAAAAAACAAAACAAAAATAAAAGATTAAAACAAAGTGACTGTTCTTTGTTTAGATTTTTTTCAAATTACAACATATTGCTTTGGCCCCTTATCGGAGCATTAGGTATTATTTGGTAACTTTTGCAGACACCATCATGGCTAATGTCTCTTTCGGAGAACAAGATAAAATTGTTTTTTGGAGGAAAAGTTAAAAATCCTTTTCATTCTTGTAGCTCCTGTTGAAGAATATGTTATGACTTTCAATATCTTTGCTGCATCTCTTTTTCTCAATGATTTCTGTTACAAAAGTAATTTCCTCCAAAGATCGATCTTTAATAAACGAATCTAATTTTTGTCATTTAGATTTTTCGCTACATCGTTTGAAAGCTTTTGCCGGTCGCCTGGCCGACTTGGCTGGCTCTGAAAGGTTACTAGTGCTGGGTTGGTCGATGTTTTTGATAATAATTTCATCTTGTAGCCATAAATTATGTTTGCGCAGAGAAAATATTTCTGTACACATTTACATTTCTACCATCGCGTGGTGAGAGGAAGTGTAAACGATGTTATAGCTTGTGCGACCGCTGAATTCATATTCGATTAACATTTTTATTTAAATTAACTTTCGGATGACGTAATCCTGTAATATTCTTCGGGATCGAAGTGAATTTGGATGCTAAAATCTTTCTGCCCGTTAAAAGTTGAACAAATCTGTGAAAAATTCGTAGATGGCTCCCTAAAAAAAGAGAGTTTTGTTAAAGAGTTGATTCGAGTTAGTTCCAAAGCAGTGTTTTAATTAGTTCAAAACTAACGCGCAATCAATAAAATGTGCATGAGACAACACACCAAATTGATCGAAAAAAGATGCACTCTCGTAAATTTCAAAGATTGTTAAAAAATCTCTTTAGAAAAACACCATTTTTTGACCCTTAAAAACTATATACACTAAAAATACATTTATCTGAAAATTTTATATATTTATGTACATACATCCAGCTATATTTTCCATGGCAACCCTTACAACAAAACTTCGAAACATACACAATGCAGCCACCCGATTAGGGCGTAACCGTAAGTCCTTCCGTGGCAGTGGTCGACTGAATTTTGAAAGCGCCATGTTTGAAAGCGTGTCCACGCATCCGTGTAGTGTTTCAACATAAAATTCGTTCAATTTTAACGCGTAGGTATAATATAAGACTACGCAAATATAATTATTTCACTTGAAATTTTTGAATTGTTTCCCAGTAGTTTCCGTAAATAATCTTCTGTGCGGTGTAACGCTAGAACAGCCGATGCATTTAGGTATAATATAAGACTACGCAAATATAATTATTTCACTTGAAATTTTTGAATTGTTTCCCAGTAGTTTCCGTAAATAATCTTCTGTGCGGTGTAACGCTAGAACAGCCGATGCATTGGTGTTAACCAAGCAGGACAATTTGAAAGGATAGTGTTTTATTCATTTTTAAATGACGTTTTATTCATTCTACATAAAATTACATGTAATAATGCTTATATAATCGGAATTGGCGTTTGTTGACCTACATGAATATGTACTTTTTTAAGCCATAATATTTTCACTGTAGTCCCTTATTTCAATTTGGAACCCGCAGTACAAAATATACATAGATCGCACAGAGCATATTCAAAACAAATTTATTAAATATCTTACCTTCAAATTCAACAAAAACTTTGAATGCACATTTCAAACTTTGCAACAAAGGCGAGCAATAGCTGATTTGACATTTATATATACACAAAAAAATTTAATAATAATATTGACTTTACTGAACTTCTTTCCATAGTTAATTTTAACATACCCTTAAGACGTACACGCCATACAGAATTATTCCATGCGTTTAATTATAAAAAAATGCCGCAAGTAATTTGCCAATCAATCGTGCTCTTCCCGTGTTCAGTACTATTGGTCTAAATTCTCACATTGATATTTTCTCCGATTCACTGCCTAAATTTAAAAAGATCATCATGTCAATAATATAATTTGTTCAATGCATATACATTATACAAACTTACATACTCACACACACCTTCCCACTACGCACATCACCCGGTAATTACTTAATAATTATACCATAATTAAAAGACTACAAAGAAACACATCAATGGTACCCACCATAAAATATATTTAACAATTGTAAATTGTTTTCACAAATGTAAATAAAGTACTGTGCGAGACAGGATTAAGGGCAGTCAAAAATTGGCTTGATCAAAACTTGTTAACCTTAAACATGAACAAAACTAAATATATTACCTTTAGTATTTCTTCTGTAAATCAACCATCTTTGGACCGCTCTTTAAAAATACATTGTTGCATGCAGAAGTGTAATTGTCAATCTTTGGAAAGAGTAGACAATATCAAATATCTTGGTTTAGTTATTGATAAACATTTAAAATGGAACAATCATATTGCTATATTAACAAACAAAATAAGAAAGCTAGCCTATATCTTCAAGACTCTAAGAAATATATTGGACAAAGTTACACTAAAAACTGTTTATTATGCTCTTGTTCAATCAATACTTTCATATAACGTTATTTGTTGGGGTTCTTGTCACAAGACTACTCTAGAGTCTTTAAATATTGCACAAAAATTAATTTTAAAAGTAATGTTCAAGAAAAGTTTTATGTAGGTATTCATCACAGTTATTATATTGCGAAAGCAAAATTATGACAATAAGGCAATTGTACATAATACATGCTCTCTGTAAATTTTTCAACATCATTATCACTGCTAAAAGATCTCAACAAGTACGCAACACCAGATTGGGCTCTTCTTTAATGTATCAGCCGGTATATACCAAAACATCCTTTGGACAAAGAAGTTTTTCATATAAAGCTCCGTTGCTTTATAATATGCTCAATGAAAAAATAAAAACTATTGGTACATTACATTTATTCAAGAAAATGGTCAAAATATGTATACTAACTGAGAGTGATGGTTTTGGATTACCCATGTTGTCGCTTATATCATAAATCACTATGGAATTAAGCTATATTTGATACAATCCATATTTAATTACTCTGTATGTACTTAACTTATTTATTGTTATGTACTTTTTAATTTGCTTATTGTTATAAGTATACTATATAGTATTGTCTGGTTTTTCAAAAAACTCACTTTTCGCTTGACGGGAAAATCGACCGCACCGCCCCTCGCGTTTCACCAACCTCAAGGTTCACTTTGGCTTGGCGACGCAAAAATGCCGCTGGCACGCCAAAACGACCTCTCCGGTCCTCGAGTTTCGCACACCTCAAGGTTCAATTTTGTTCGAAGGAAATTGTCCCAACGGCTGACACGCGAGAATGGACATTAGCGCTCGCTATTTTGGAACGCTTCAAAGTTCACAATCCTTCGAAGAGTCGATTATTTTCCAGCCACTAGCAGTTGTTTTTTTTTTGATAGGGGAAACATTTTTCATCGTTATCAATATGTTTGCCAAAACTTTACGGGAGACTTCTAGCGGTGCGGAATACAAGTATGGATTATTCACATTAGAAAAAATCAAATGTCTATCGAATACTGTTGTAGTTCTATTTTCATCCGTTCGAAATGGCAGCTTCGTCTGAATTTAAATAAATACGCTAGCTTCACGATTTTCACAAAAAAATAGACTAGACAGGAAACTCACATAAAATTGAACTGACACATTTTAAGAGCGAAAATTATATAAAATTTGCGGCGAAAACTGGAACTACTCATTCAATCAACCAATTCGGCTCAGTTAAAGTTCCCGCCGACAGGTTCGCATTAAAAAAAAAACCACAAATTAGGCCTTAGTTTCAATGCAATGGAAAATACTAGAGAGAATGTTGAGACAGGTCAGTTATCCGAGATGTCAAAACAAAACGGATCTCTCAGCGGTTTGGGTTGTTGTTTTTCGGGAAACGGCATTGCAGCCGAAAAAACGATCCCCGGTTAGATGTTTTTGAAAAATTCGGTACCCGGCAATATAAGGCAACTTTTAACACCAAAATTTTGCGTCCGTTCCATGTAAAAAATTTCAGGGTCGCCGAAAAACCTATAAAATTTTCCAAAAAAAACAAGAAAATTGGTGTCCATAGATTCACTTCAGTAGGGTGGATATTTACCGGCCAGTAGGTACAAATTGAAATGTTATTAATTCAGGGTAGGTACCTACTTATCTCGGTAGTATTGCAAATATGATGAGAAAAGCAAATACATAGCCGGAATTTTGTAAGGAAATGCGCCGGTACCTGCCGGAATAGGTAGTTGGACAATTATTTAGGTTTTTGATGCAATTTATTTTACTAAGGTAATGTTGTTTCCACGATACTGAATAATTTAACAATTTTTTAAAGTTCATTTTCACGTTCTGTGTAAGTTCTGTTTTTTTATCAGTAAATGCCAGTTGCATCATAAAACTGAAATAATTACAGAACTTGAATAGAATTCGAACCGAACTTTTACAGAACGTTAAAATTGACTTGAAAAATTAAAAAAATTTTAATTTCGTTAAACAACCCAGCCTAAATATGAGTTTTTTTTTACGTATGTATGCAAGTACCTATACTCAGAATATAAGTAGGTTCCTACCTGCACATAAACACTCGATATCATCCGACGATATTGCATACGTATTAGTTTTCTAATTTTACAATGAAATTACTCGAAGGTGAACGGAAATTTTTTTTAAAGTATTAAATTCATATAGCGCTTTATTTTAAGCAGTAAAACTACTGGTGAGTTCTGGCATTATAAAATTTGTATGAAAATGTACGTACGCTCATAACTTCCGAAGGACTGCAACAAATTGAAAAATTCTTTTTTTGTTGTGTTCGTTATTGTTAGTACAAGGTTTGTATAAAATTACTGGTGAGTTCTGGCATTACGAAATTTGTAAAAAAAAAAATTATAGATGGCGCGCGAGCTGTTTGAAAAATAAATGTACCGGGAATTAGTGTATTAATAATGCGGCAAGTGGGGGGGGGGGTGGAAACAGGAAGGGGGGGAGGGGAACTCGGGAGGGGGTTTACGATACGGAGAAGCCTAGGAGTGAAGTGGGGGTGAGCTCTGGCAATACGAAATTACGCATTGCTCAACCGTTCATCCGATTGTGATGAAACTTTGGGGATTTGATGTGTGCATTTCTTCAATGGTGTTTATATACTAACGTATAGCAGGTTTTTGCTGCTAGGTCCTGCGGACGGCTTTATACATGGTTGTATGTTTAACCGCTAAGCGTTTCTAAACCATTCATCCGATTGCGATGAAAATTTGAGGATTTGATGTGTGCATGCCCACGACGGTTTCTGTATACAAAAGTGTGCTCTGGCATCATGAAATTACGCATTGCTAAACCATTCATCCGATTGCGATGAAACTTTGGGAATTTTATGTGTGCATGTCTACAATGGTGTTTATATACTAACGTATGGCAGGTTTTTGCTGCTAGGTCCTGCGGGCGGCTTTATACATAGTTGTATGTTTAACCGCTAAGCGTTGCTAAACCATTCATCCGATTGCGATGAAAATTTGTAGATTTGATGTGTGCATGCTCACGACGGTTTCTGTATACAAAAGTGAGCTCTGGCATCATGAAATTACGCATTGCTAAACCGTTCATCCGATTGCGATGAAACTTTGGGGATTTGATGTGTGCATGCCTACAATGGTGTCTTTATACTAACGGATGGCAGATTTTTGCTGCTAGGCCCTGTGGGCGGCTTTATATATATTTGTTTGTTTAACCGTAGGTACCTACCCGCTTACTATGAATTTTTTTTCTGTTAGTTAGTAAGTCAAGTTAGTTTTAACCCGTTAGTTGCATTTGCAACAGGCATAAGCTAGTACTATATATTAATGCTCAGTTTTCAAAAAACTCACTTTTCTCCTTGACGGGAAAATCGACCGCACCGCCCCTTAAGTTTCACCACCCTCAAGGTTCAATTTCGGATAAAGCATTTTCAGTTTTTTTATGGATCCGAAAATGACCTCTCCGCTCCTCGAGTTTCAAAGACCGCAGAGACCATTATCGGATCAAGGGCCGTTCACCGAAATCGTGTCCCGATTAGGACCATTTTTCATACAAAAAACCGGTGCACGGTTTACAGCGCACCAAACGGCGAAAACTATAATTAAATCTCTCACCTATGAAGAAATTCGGCCTTAGTTCTATTTCCTGCCGCTAGGTTCACCCGTTAAAAACGTCGCATTTTTCACGGAATCTAATGTAGTATTTTTTCCATACAAAACTGATTTTGCCCGGAATTTATACTAAATAATTAAACGGCTTCGAGAAAATTCTTGAGAAAAATTGTCATTTTACAGGGGCATTACGGAATTAAAGAATACGTTAAAAAAACACCTTCCGGCGGACATGTTTTTGATTAAACATAAGCAATACAAGTTTTATAAACTTTTAAATGCACGACATGTACCGCATTTCATTAAAATACCTCACAATTTTGCATCAAAGATTGGAATAATTCTGACATTTGTTGAAATTAATCTGTCCTCGACAATGAACAATTTTGCGGCCAGTTAAAATGAATTCTTGGTAGGTACCTACCGGCGTTGAAAGGCGAATAATTTACATGCAGAAAATAAATAGTACCAAGGTATATGAAACCAAATCGTACTACTACGAAGGTATTCAATTCCATAGAAAACTAAATAAAACGATAAAGATTTTATAATGCTGCATTCACATTTAATTCGCCAGTACGTACTTATCAGTGGGAACTGATTTATAGCAAAAAAATGAATAAAACGCGTGGCCATAGAACATTCTGAAGTGAAAATTTTTACTTAAGGCAGCATCACAATAGGTTTTACTTAAGGCAAATTCACAATAGGTTTAAATGCAATACTGAGGTTGTGTTGTTTCCACGACACTAAATAATTCAACAAAATTTTTTTAAAGTTCATTTTCACGTTCTGTGTAAGTTCTATTCAAGTTCTGTTATTTTATCTGTACATGCCAGTTGCAACATAAAACTGAAATAATTATAGAACTTGAATAGAATTTGAACAGAACGTTAAAATTGACTTGAAAAATTGAAGAATTTTTTTTTTTAAATTTTTTTTTTTGCAAAAATGAGTAGGTACTTATGCAAATTATGGGTTCTTATGGGTTGTTATGGCTTCTTATGGCTTCTTATGGGTTCTTATAAGTTCTTATGGGTTCTTATGAGTTCTTATGGATTCTTATGGGTTCTTTTCGGTTCTTATGGGTTCTTAAAAGTTCTTATGGGTTCTTATCGGTTCTTATAGGTTCTTATAAGGTCTTATGGGTTCTTATAAGTTCTTATGAGTTCTTATGGGTTCTTATAGGTTCTAATCGGTTCTTATGGGTTCTTATGGGTTCCTATGGTTTCTTATGGGTTCTTATGGAAACTTATCGGTTCTTATGGGTTTTTATAAGTTCTTATGGGTTTTTATGGGTTCTTTTGGGTTCTTATGTGTTCTTATGTGTTCTTATGAGTTCTTATGAGTTCTTATGTGTTCTAATGGGTTCCTTTGGGTACTTATGGGTTCTTATGGGTTCTTATGAGTTCTTATGAGTTCTTATGAGTTTTTAAGAGTTCTTATGAGTTGTTATGAGTTGTTATGAGTTTTTGTGAGTTGTTATGAAATACTATGAATAATAATTTTTTCTGTAATTTTTTTAACTGCAGTAAATCAAAGTTTCTTGGAAATTCTGATTTACACATTTTTATAATGTTTTTTGTAAAAAAATACAATAAGGGCTGTAGGTACCTACCCGCTTACTATGAAATATATATTTTTTCTATAATTATTTAACTCCGATAAATTAAATTTTATTTTGTAAGAAATTAAAAAGAATACCTACTAAGAACGTACCCGCTTACTATAAAATAATATTTATTCTGTAATGTTTTTCGTCCCGATAAATCAAAGTTTTAGTTTTTATGAAATTCTGAATAATACATTTTTATAGCGTCGATTTTGTGGAAAAGCACAATAAGGGCAGTAGGTACCTAGCCGCTTACTATGAAATAAAATTTTATCTGTTAGTTAATAAGTAAAGTTAGTTTTAACCCGTTAGTTGTTTTGCAACGGGCAAAAGCTGTCTCAAAATAAATTGATGTACTCAGTCAGTATGTACTGAAAGTAGGAACTATTTTTTGATTTATCCACATTCAAACAAAGTTTTTATCTTTATATATTTAATATAACACCCGCTCCTCGCTTTGTGTTATAACCCGTTAGTTGCCTGCAACGGGCAAAAGCTGTCTCAAAATAAATTGGTGCAGTCAGTGAGTAGGTACTGAAAGTATGAATTAATTTTTTGCCTTATCCACATTCAAACGTCGTTTTTTCTTCATATATTTAATTAAACACCCGCTCCTCGCTTCATCCAAATGCACACGTCAAATCGCATAGTGTTTTAACCCGTTAGTTGCATTTGCAATAGGCATAAGCTAGTTTACTTACTATTATCTACTTCTTTCGTATCATAATTTACTTACTATACAATATTATAATTGTTTATTAGTTAATTATATTAACTCATAATTATTATGTACTTTATTTACTTATGTTTATTTACTTATTATTTTTAAATTGTTTATTATTGTTTACTCATAATTATATTATATTATATTATTTGTTTAATTTATTTATATCTACATATTTACTTAATATATTATATTTATTTCATAAACTATATAAATTTATTACATAATTGTTTATTATTATTTATTTTTTGTTAATAATTTAATGCTACTGTGGTATGATCACCCTATTATTGCATCTGGTAAGCCACAACAGGTACATTGTATTTACATATTTTAATATTTAGTTTACAGTATAATGTTATTTTTGTCAACAATGAGCATACTGCCCAGCTGTAATAATTATTAATTAGTAATGTTTAAATAACTGTACTCAGTGCTTCTTTTGTAGGTTTATTATTATATTTCTTTTAAGTTTAGGTATATGTATGTTTCTTTTTTTTTAAATTACTTTATTGTAAAACTGCATATCTCGATACAGGAATGCCCTAGTGAGATGTGCAGCTTATGTTTTCGTGTATTTCTTATTATTTTCAATAAATAAATAAATAAATAAACTGTTTGTTTCTAAATAAATAAAGCGAAAAAACGGTGTACCAACTGAAGCAGCAAATACTCTGAACGTTGAGCTCTGGCATCAGGAAATTCATATAGATTTTTTATTTTTGAATTTTTATGTCGAAACCACAACAGTGTTATTTATTTCACAAGAAATGATGTTTGAAATGTTATTTTAACTCTCAACAAATTTGGCAACATTAATCCACTCTATATTTTTTATTCCAAATATCGAGTGCAGCTGCGAAGTTAAGCCAAGGAAGTAAGCTTGCAGAACTGAATGATATTAAATTCTGCAAGATATTTTTTTAAAGAGAGAGCGGTTCCGCCTGTCGAAGGCACTTTAAAACTGAGGTGAAGCCACTAAGGTATTTTTTAACTCAATTTTAAGTTTCAAATCGGTAAATAGTCGAAAGAATTATTTCATAGTAAACCGATGCCGTTTATTTACTTTATTGCTCCTCTGGGACTCGAACCCAGGACCTTCTGCTTTCATGGCAACAAGCTAATATTGTCTTCATTTAATTAAATATTACAATTTAAATTTTTACTCATAATGTTAAAAATAAATATCTAAAGAGAAAATATGTTTAGGTAAACGTACTGAATCTATCTAATGAAAACTTATTTGAAATTCGCGGGCACAGCCCGATAGTATAAAATACTAGTTTTAGGTACTTTTTTACAGTAGTTCCACACAAGAGGCTCTGAGGAAAATAATTTCCCTCAGGCCTTCTTACATCTTTGGGGATGCTGTGTGGAGGGCCCTTTAAAGAAAAGGAAGGAGAGGATGTTCTGGGAATGAAAAACGCATGAGGTGTAGGTAGGAATCTGGGGGTCAGTGGGTCCAGAAGTGACGTAAGTATGAATCCATCCCTCCCACTGCGGTGCAAGGCGATGGGTTGATAGAATCCTGCGGGAGGCCAAATGGTCTCCCTCAACCAGACTTCCCCGATCTGGTCTGCCACGCAGTAAGTGGGCAGGAGCATCTAAGTCACCAAATAATGTAGCGAACCACGTTGGGTGACCTAAGGCAGAGGTGTTTATCAAATATATGGTTCCCTGGGCGGCGGTTCCCAAGCCCGCCTAACAAATTGAAAAGGTACTGGTATAAAATAGGTATCTACTACTATAAAACAGATAGATGCTAGTGTACAATAGGAATAGGTACACGAATCTCATAAGGCCAAAAACAGATTTATTTTCGTGTGGCAAACACGATTTTGATACACCTTTTGTACAACTTTTTCAATATCTTTGGGATGAAACCTAATAGACGTTCACAAAGACATTCCCTGCCTGTCGCGTCGGACCCGATACTAAATTGAACCCGTATTTCTATCGAAGTTGTCACTTACTTCGCAAGTTAATTTGAAATATGAAGGTCAAATAAATAAGAAATAGAGAAGATACCGTTTTTTTCACTATTTACTTGATGTAAATATATGGAGTAAACTTACGGGTGGACATTAGCCTTAACGGGAAACAGCTCTACCAACTGAGCTAATGTGTCCCTATCCGATCATATTTAACTGTAACATACTTCGCCTAAGAACTACCAACTCTTCATAGACTTGCAGAAAAGTCAATAGATGTCGCATATTAAAATAAAAATGGATAAATTTATCAAAGACGCTATCTAAATAGCATTTAGTTCGGGTTTGAATCTTGCAATCCTACATAAAGATAGCGGCCAATAAAAACATGCGTTAAGAAACTTCATAACAATATACTCGTTAAACGTCTCTAGTTTACTAGCACATATCGAAGAAGTTGAAGACATGCTACATAACAGAATACAAACCGCACATGGTAATGATGAGTGAAACTTGTGTTACTGAAGAAATTAAACTACACGAAATAAGATTTCAGGGCTATTCGACAATTAGATGCGACTAATTTAGCAGGCATACGGGGGGAGTTATAATATTAATTAGAACTTAGAATTCAAAATAATATCTCTAACAAAGTCACAACAAATATGGTTCTAGATAAAAGTAATACTTGGATGCTTGCTATTGAAATTCAAAAGGATTTTAAGAGGGGGACCTACGCAGCTATTTATCTTTCCGCAAATCAAAATGATACAAAATTCTTAGATTTTTTTGATGAATGGTGTCGTAAACAAATAAATACAAGAGATTTAATAATAATCTGCGGAGATCTAAATATCGATATGATGAAACCCAATGCAAAAAGCACAAGACTACAAAGCATCATAAATTGCTTAGGCTGGAAGCAACTTGTCAACAATTATACAAGAATAGGAAAAACCTCTAAAACCATGATTGATTTAGTAATTTAAAATTTCTTTTGTGCGGAAGTTAATGCTGTAGAAAAACTCAAAATATCTGATCATGAAACAATTGTTACAAAAATTATATATAGTAGTCCGAAGCCACAGGAAATACAAAAGATAACGTACATGAATAAAAAGAACTATGATAAGGATAAATTGTGTACGGCATTAAAAAACAAAAAGTGGATTTGCGATAACCAATGAAATTTGGAGGAAAAAGACGATGAACTAGTAGGACATCTAAAAATAGTAGTTAACGAGCTAATGCCTATAACTAATATTATATTAAAAGATATAAATAATTGGTATACGAAATCTCTACATCTTCTACAAAAACAAAGGAATACAGCTTATAAAGCCTGTAAAATATAATTTACGGAAGAAAGATGTGAAACCTATAAAAAAAACTTAGAAACCTGTATAGCACAGAAATAAAATAAACCAAAAATTCGTATATTAGACAAAAAATAATTACCTCTCAAGGTGATTCAAGAAAAATGTGGACTACACTCAAAGAAATTATAAGCGGTAAACAGAAGGGAGACACTAAGGAAGTTCGATTCCCCGATCGAGTTGAAGATGATAAATCTAAAATAGTCCAAACATTTAATACAAATTTTATACTCAGTGTCGAAAACGTAAATAAGAGCATTCCATTAGTCACATACACATTTTCTCAATCAATGGAAAGTAGAGAGAATAACAATATTTTCAGGTGAATAAAATTAACATTGAGTATTTAATGAAAATTCTTAATGCAATGAAACTAAAATCGTCCACGGATGGAATTACGATAGGCATAATCAAAGATGCACTGCCAGCTATAGGAGACAGATTAGTTGCATTAATAAATGAATCTCTGTTAGGGGGAATTTTTCCACAGTCATGGAAAACTTCCATAATTACACCAGTGCCCAAAATAATAAAAAAAAAATTAATTTAAAGCTAAAAATTTCGAAGACTTCAGACCAAGAAATGGATTACCTAAATATGAACAATTACTAGAATCGATAGTTAAAGAACAGATAAACAATTTTATTTAAAAAAATAACATTCTTGTAAAACAATAATCTGGATTTGGAAACCAATATTCCTGTGAAACAACAATACATTATGTGATAAATGAATGGAAAACAAGTATGGATCAGATGAAAATCATCATAGTATTCTTAAACTTTAGACGTGCTTTTGAAATGATAGACAGAGAAAGACTAATAATGAAATTGAAGGTCATGGTAATTTATGGTAAAGAATTGCAGTGGTTTACTGATTATCTAAAAAACAGAAAACAAAGAACCAAATTTGGAGATGCTGTCTCTGAAGAGCAACAAGTAAACCTTGGAGTTCCTCGAGGATCGGTTTTGGGACCACTACTTTTTATTATATGTATTAATGATATAGTGAAGTGCCTAAAGTACTGTTCCATCAAACTGTTTGCTGATGACACACTTTTATATATTATAGAAAATAATATTGAAGATGCATTGTCAAAAATACAAAGTCAACTTTACGAAATATCTAAATGGTTAAGAATAAATAAACTCAATGTAAATGTAACTTAAAGTAAATTCATGGTATTAGGGAAAAAATAAAATGAACTTATTACCCTAAATATAGACAATCAAAATATTGAAGATGTAGAAGAAATTAAATATTTGGGAATCAAAATCGATAATAAGTTAAAACTTAACTCTAACTTTTAAATGCTAACTAAATAAGTTTTAACTTATTATCGATTATGATTCCCAAATATTTGAGAAATTAAATATTTGGGAATCGTAATCGATAATAAGCTAAAACTTAACTCTAACTTCTAAAAAAATTGCCAAAAAGATTAATTTCTTAAGTAGGATAAAGGGAAAATTAGACATTAAAACTAGGAAATTGGTCTATAACGCAACTGTAGCATCCCATCTGAATTATTGCTCAAGTGTAATCTTTCTGAGCAATAAAACACAAAATAAAAGAATGAAAATAATTCAGAACAGAGGCATGAGGTCTATATTGTGCTGTAGCAGATATACCAGGATAAAAACCATGCAACGCCAACACAATATATTAAGTGTGTGGCAAAGATTAGTTTTCAATACCCTAGTTTTTATTTATAAGTTAAATAATAAAATGTTCCCAGATTATATTTGAATAATGTTAGTATCAACAGTACAGTTCTTTGTTATAATACGATAAACTGCAACGATTTTAGGCTTCCTAAAACAAATTTATCGGGAACACAAAATAATATTTATCACAAAGGTTTTAAAATGTTTAATAAACTCTCTGTAAATGTTAAGGAGGCTAAAAGTCTTGCAGTTTTTCGTGGATTATGTCTTAATGTTGTAAAGTCCAAATTTTAGTCAGTAGGTAAGTAGATAATATTGTAATAGTTACAGAAAAGAAAACATTAGATATAAGATGACAAATTTTATATCTAAACAAAATACACAAAAAGAAAAATAAAATAAAATTGAAGATAGTGTTGTTAATTATTAGTCGAAGTATGATACAGTTAAATATGACTGAATTGGATAGGAATGAGCTCAGTTAGATGTGACCGTATCTTTTTCTGATTTTTTTCCGTTTTCAGATGTTCGATTGAGTTTCACTTAAATTGTCTTCATTTAATTGAACAAAATTATTTTTCTTAATAATAACATCAATTATTGTACCAACAACATATTATTTAAATTTTTATACGAATGTAAAGAGATGAGGAGAGGAAGATTGAGAATTACCTGGAAAATGAAATTCAGTCACTGATCACGGCTATCGTTACTGTTATATATTGTATTTTTTCTGAATAGTTGTCTTTTACCAGTGTGATTCTTTTTTTTTTACATTAACTCCATACAGGAGGCCCTGAGGAAAATATTTGAAGATGCTGTGTGGAGGGTCTTTTTGAGGAAAGGAAGTAGTGAACATGGGTCTTAAAAAGACCCATGTTGTAGGGAGAGGAAACACAGAGGCCGGCAAATCGTTCCACAGCCAAGCTGTTGAACTCAAGAACGAGTCGTAGAAACGACCCGTTCTCATGTGACTAATGTCAACCATGTACTGTTGGAAGCGTGTTTGGAGTGTTTCCCGACTATGCACCGGTGCCGAGGGGATCAATGACGCTAGTTCCTCGGAGAATCTTCCATTGTAATACCGGTAGAACAAGGACAGCATTCCCACCTGACACCTGTGCTCTAAAGATTGTAATCCATCTGTTAAGGTGGGATTTAGATTTATTTATATATTTTGTTTTACAGTTTTTAAGAGAAAAATGTGTCCTTACCATTGACGTGGGTATACTTGGTCGAAGGTCCTTACCGAGGTACCCCGTTCTAATTTGGGAGAATCTATCAAACGGACCGCCCGTTTCTGCACAGAGTTAAGGTTTTTTTTTTAAAGTATTTTGGAGCTCCAGACCAGAGGTGGCTGCCAAATTCAACCGTGGGGCGCACTTGCGATTTGTACGGGTTTAGCAGTTGTGTACTATTAAAGTATCTGCTATTATTCTTACCCCAAGAGAAAACACTCTCGAGGTAACCGTCCATTATTTGTTTCAAAGCCCTCCGAAAGGATCTGCCATTCTGGGAACATAAAAGTTAAATTGAAATAAAATTATTGCGCTTACAACTTCTGACTTTCACTTAACCCATAATAAATTGATTGAGACTTACTATTCAAGACTTTTAAGAAACCCTTTCTACTCATTGAAAATGAAGAGAAGAATAAAACAAGTCGAAAATCAGAACCGATTTCAAAAGACTTTGTTCAAAATCAATGACAATATTTATACTTTCCAATTATTATAATTAAAATGAAAAAGTTTTTTCATGTCTTTCAAAGGCGTCCATAATAATATCCCAGATTTTTCAATTTTTTGTTTCTTGGCTAACTTTGGCAAATTAATTAACTTTGTTATATTATTTTATTCAACCTGAACTGTAACAAAAAATATTTACATCAATTCTGAGAAATGAATACTAGCGCCAATTAATTTATATTTTTTAAAGTTGAAAATAATTAGTAGGTAAAATAAAGACTCTCTTCTGTAAAAATCTCTTTGTCATTTACTGAAGCAGTTTTAACATGAAATATTTCGAACAAAATAAAGGCACGTAACATAAATGATATTGACATTGGCATGTCAAAAAGCTAAAAGCGTATATGTCATAGACCGATAGTGAAATCAGGCAGATCATGATGCGCCTCGCCACATGATTTGGCACAGCGTGAAATGGCGGCAGATCATAATGTGGCGAGGCCCATCATGATCTGCCTGAATTCTTGATTGCCCTGCGACATTTAGTGTCCCAATTTTTCGTTCCATCGAGTTTCAAATCACAACGGTGCTAAATAAGTTTTCACTTCAAAAAGTAATAATTATCGAAGATATTATATTAACAAAATAGATTTTACACAAACCAAAGCCAGCATTTTCCTATAGTCGTCACCGTGACTGAAAAGATATAGGCTATGTAAATGTTTACACAAAAAAACTGACCTATTGTATTATTACTTGTTATAAATTGGCTTTGTATGTCGTCCGTGTTCACGAATTAAATTCAATTATCCCTACTCGTAAAATTGATCAAAATTGAAGTGAAACTTCTTTAACACCGTTGTGATTTGAAACTAGGTGAAACGGAAACGACACTAAAAAAAACGTAACACGTACATCTGTCGGTTTTGGCCTTCAAGAGAATGAGACAGAATGAAACCTTACCGCATTGCTTCTTTGATTATGAGATCACTTTACAAGGCTCCTATTGGTTGAGATTGTGTGGTGATGGTTTCACTTCTACCGCGTGTGAACTGCACTTGATTTTTTTTTAAATATTATTCTTTCTTAGATCTTAGATTATCAATTCCAATCGGGGGGCAGACATGTTTTTCGAATTCAATCTTTGTAAATCAATTGATAAGTTTTTCGAAAGACTCATTTTTCGAACAGCAATTGGTCGAAAGACGTATTTTTCGAAATTGTTAATCAACTAAATACCTATATATTTCAATTGATTATAACTAACGAGATACTGTTTGGTTAGGTTAGGTTAGGTTAGGTAAGGTTAGGTTAGGTTAGATAAGGTTAGGTTAGGTTAGGTTAAATTGGTAATTCTATAATAAAATACTCTTGTACGTACTGTATACACACTTATATTAATTCGAAAAACTACTGTTTCGGTCAATTGATGTTCGAAAAATATTTTTTTGAAAATTGAATTTCGATAAATTGCATTTCGAATTGGGAGTAGATTACATTTCAGGAATTATTTTTTCAGGGTCAATAATCTATTATTAAACAAGAAAAATGTATTAAAAAAAGTAAAAGTGGGTTGTTTTCGGTAGCTATCTATGTACATAATACTTATATTTCCACCGAAGAAATAGAATAATAACTCTCCAGCCATTAGCCCCATTCGCCATCTTGGGGTTATTATTTAAGCCGGAGGAATTTTTTTAATTAAGTCTAACAAAAATCTTTGATCTATTAAAAAAGGGGCATCAAAATGCCGGCGAAGTGAAACATGAAATAAAGGATCTAAGCTACTGATTTCTACTTAGCTGGGTTCGGATTTGGACTTAATGAAAATTTTTAAATTTGGCTATTTGAAACAATCATAATGCCATACCTCCCCTTAAGAGGGAATAACCAGACAACACCGGAAATATGGCATTTTCAATAAAATTTTAGCCGTGTTGACTCTTTTCCACAAAACAGTATAAATTGATTTTGAAAGATTGTTCTTTAATGTGGTAAAGTTATGTTTGAAATTATGAGAAGATTTGTTTATTTTTAGCATAATTAGGTTATACCGTGGGTTTTTTTTTTTAAATTTTGTTTGAAAATTTTGTACCATACAACACACATTTCAAATCATATAATCGTGCAGCAAAATAAATCAATAAATTATCTGTGAAAGCCATAGATATACATATTCATATATCTATGATGAAAGCTATGTTTCAGAATTTTAATTTTAGTTAAAATAAATTCACAAAAAAAAAAATTCGCGCACGTGTTTTGTGACGAAAATACTACAGTTTGACTTTTTATTTACGGTCTTGCAAACTAATATATTAAAGATTTTTTTACATTCTTATTTTGCTTAGAATATATTGAAAAACTATAAATACTTATAATCAAAAAATAAAAACAAACGTACATAATTTTAATAGTTTTATCATCACACCTTTCAGCATTTTTGAATGTAGGTATAAATTACAGCAAATTTTGAATGAAATTAAATCGATATTGAGTTATCATTTAAATAAGCTGGTACGGAGAATAATTAATCTTTCTCATTGGAACCGTCCTGTACGATCGCAAGAATATCTTTTGACGAATTTGAATTCTCGGCCGCTGGCTGATTAATGGCCCTTAACAAACCCTGTCGCTGAGGTACGACTAAACTACAAGGACTTTCAAAGCGGCCTAGCAAATGACGGCCTCCGTGGTCCAGCGGTAAGATTCTTGACTCCCAATCCGAAGGTGGCGGGTTTGAACCCGGCGCGCGGGCGCAAATATATTTTATTTGAGTAATTTGTGGTATTCACAATTATTAATAATTTTAAAATATTATATTGTATATTTGCGGCATGTTCTGGAGTGGAAGATACTCTCAGCATCGCCCTGGTGTAAGACCACCATTCAAATTTGAAACATTGCTTGAAATGGCTTCAGCCGTGTTTGGTGACCAGATCTTTGGTGAGTAGACACACAAGTGTGGCACCGCTGTTCGTAGATGCGATTTGCAGTGGTTATGGATGAATGATATCGGCGATACTTATGATCCGTTATGTATGGTCTCGTGAACTTTGCGAGGGTATTCAGAGAGGATGATGTGCCACATATGTCACATGTGTATTGTGCGTAAGCTATCCCAAGCGTACATTTCTGTTTATCAGTTGCGACCTTCGACCAAGTATACCCTAGACAAGCCCTCTCATAGTAAGAATCAGAATAAAATAACGCCAGTAACAGTAATTTCGCAACACAACTCTTCTTCCAATTCCGCCGTCTTGCATACAGAGTTCCCGGCAATATGCAACTGACCACCAAGTTATCCTATTGTGTAATTTGTCGAACTAATACATCAACAGTTGTTCACGGATTGGACGCGTGAACAATATCCACAAGTTCTATTGCATGTAAGTGGTTTTCAAAGTGTGGGTCAAGAGACATTCATAAATTTAATTGGAAAAAAATATTTTTTTACTTTATAATGACAAGCGATTTAATTTCGAAGGCCAGTATGGGTACCGCCGCCTCGGGAACCATTTATTGGATAACCAACGCCTCTGCCATAGGTCACCCCAAGTGGTTCCCTACGTTTGGTGACAAAACAGGGGTGCCAGGTTAATGGAGTGATGTTTGTCCAGGTCTTGGCGGCGGATTCGTCTGATGGTCCGTAAGCTTAATGAGTTTAATAAAAAAATCCATTCATCGTTTGCTTGAAAATATTTACCAAAAATTCACCTTTTTACCGCCCACGCACCGTGGGCTGACCAAGTTGGTTGCTCATCATTAACACAGTGATGAGCAACCAGCGGTCCGCAAGCAAATTTACTGCTTTCCGGACTGACTACAAAAAAATATAAAAAAATTGCTAAGAAAAAAAAATGTTCAAAGGCTTCTATTCTGTTTTGCAAAAGGTATTAGCCAAAAACTATAATCTCTCTTCAAAGTATTGATTCAGCTACTCAAAACATTACGTTTTTTGCGTATAATAAATAAAAAATGACTGAAATTAGTGGTTATTTAAAGCCAAGAAGTAAGCCCTCAAAAAGAAGAGGAAGGGGAGATATGTAAATACGAATGTTAGAGGGAGCGCGCTTATCTCGAAAACGATAATATTTAAGCGAAAATTGTGAAAATGTTTAATAAAATATGACTCGTTTGAAATAGAACAAAAATCTGACGGAAAATGTCTTTAAAAGGATTTAAAAATACAATGAATTACGAAATTTTTCATATACCTACATATTACTAGTAGATCTGTGTTTAATGTATTTTAAAGGTTTCCGTTTTACAAAAAAACAAAAATTATCATGATGAAATATTGCATAATACATTATAATTATAATACATATTGTAATTCCGAACGAAAATAAACCAACACCATTTATTGGTTTGACCTTGAACGTAGTAAAAATTTTGTCTGGCAATTTTTGACCTTTTTGAATCAACCGCCAAAATTTAACATTTCCAAATGAAAAAATCGTTAGTATTCATTGTTTTGGCATTGCGGATATAAAGTTTTCAGTTGCGGCGCTTTATTTTTACCCACTTTGATAGTTTTATTAAACAAATATTATTTTACAATATGTAAAGAAGGTTTGCGATTCCACAGACAACAAAGTTAACCAGCTTATGTTGTACTTACCCTTCCACCAAGGTCCGCATAGGTACATAATAATAATGGATACATTAATAATACTTCGACTAAAAAGGTTGATCATTCATAAAAAACAGCGGGTGGTGAATATATGTAACTATAATTATAATTTATGGAATTAGTATAATTTATTTTATTATTGAAAGCGGGTCGCGCTTTAAAAAAGTTTGAAAACTCTTCCAAATTGTGATACTAGCCCTCCTTGTATGTATTAGTAGTCAAACTATCGTGATGTCACAAGCAGTGCGGTGATTTGATGACGTAGGAAACTTTGATGGTAACTCGAAGTAACTCTTTAACATTATTACGTTTATTGAAACGCTGCCTAAAAGACATCTGTAAGGTATATTTTTTTTGTTGTATTCAGATAGCTGACTACATTTTCAAAAATAAAGTCCGCGGCGTGTACCTTGTACAATATTCGGAAGTTGTATATTTTTGTGTTTTAATAAAATTAACTCGGTCCGGACGGCTGACACACAAATTAGTTTCAGTGTAGATCTTTTAGACCGATAAAAGATACAACACAAATCGCTATGCGATCTGAACGGTGCAAAACAATGCAGGCACTTTTTCATAAATTGGCCTTGAGCCTGCTTTTGCTGGCTTCTTGCGTCATTTTGAATTTCACAGGGCACGTCTAGATATCATACGTCAATGGTTGCGACTCATTACACTGATAAGATATGATACAATTATCTAGATTCTAGATGCGGTTGATTGGGTATGCATGAGAAATCTTCGACTTCTTCTTCCATACACACCCATGTTCTATACCAATTCTTCTCTCTATCCATCCGTTATTTATGTCTAAATGACCATCTAAGCTTCTAAGCCTAACAATTGTTACATATAAGTATTTGTAACAAGGTGTGTGTTATACACACATTATTCATGGTTTCGGTGTGTTTCCAGTGCTTGCCCATTGAGATTTGGGCATTGGTAATATTGCGAGCTCTGCAATATTTTGGGATGCAACAGTTCTTGATCCTTCACAGATTCAAATCAGCATATTTGAAAAAAAAGCATGCCATTCTTTGTAGAGCAGACGAGAGCTCAGGGCGGTCCTCTCGACCGCAACACGACGGATCCTTTTTGAAGATTGCTGCGATCGTGATTGTGAATTTTGGACGTCACACTCGCCTTCTTGGGAGCTGACTGGTAGTCATCCTGGAGTGGAGGGATGATTGGAATCGAGAATCATCCGCCTTTCCTGTTTCTGGAGGGTTCTTTTGGCTGGGAGCCATTTCTCTGGAGCCTTCTCACGATGTGAGATTCGTTTCACAAAAGAAGAGTTCACCATGTGTCATTTTAACTTACCACGGTATCAAAATGAACTATTTAAACCTAAACAAGCTCATACCAGACAGCCTTAGTTCTAGGATGTTACTTTTTAGTTTAATATATATTTTTGTATTTCGAATACCTTATTTTTTTTGAAAATCATTAACCTATTCCTTACATCTGCCATGCGAGTCATTTCATAATAATCTACTTTGTACATTGTTGCCACCTCTTCCCCGGTAACACAATTTAACCTTTTTTTATGCGAATATCCCACAAGATTTCCAATCTGGAGCCAGTGGGACTACACCCAATTAAGGCCGTTTTGCAATTTTGTGAAGCTGATGGGAGTGGAAGTGGAAGAGAAAGGGGGAAAAGTTGGTTTAAAAGAAGGTACTAAGTATATAACTATTCAGAACTGGTCACCAACTACTAAAAGCGTTAGTCATTTCAAGCAATGTTTAATTTTGAATGCAATACTGAGAGTAATACTGCAGCAAGGAAGTTATATAGTTGACTACTTAAACCCTTTCAAACCAATTTCTATTCTAAAACTAACTAACTAACTAACCATCACGCCGTTTCCCCGCAGGGGTAGGCAGAGAGGACGGACCGCCACACAACTCGATCTTGGCACACACTCTTTGCCTCGTTCACATTCATACATCGTCTCATACATGATCTTCTATTATTCCGACTCTTCACATGGCCCGACTCAAGTATCTGATTCACTTGGTCGTGCCATGTCTTCCTCGGGCGTCCCCGACTTCTTCTACCATTCACATTTGCATCATATATTCTCCTTACACTCCTTTCCTCGTTCATTCGCTCTACATGCCCAAACCATCGGAGAGTCCCTTTCTTAATCTTACACATCACGCTTACGTAAGCCTTGCATTCTTTGCGGATATCCACGTTTCTCTCACGATCGTTCATGGTTTTACCACACATTCGCCTCAGAGATCTCATTTCTACAGCATTCAGTCTGCTTTCATCCTTCCTCTGCCAGTTCCATGCCTCACTGCCATACATCAGGGTAGGTACCAGCACTCCATTATGGACTAGTTTCGCGTCTTTGGACAGTTTTTTATTACCGCCAACGGCATTCAGTCCTCCATTAATGGAGTTACCGGCATTCACCCTTCTTTCAATATCTCTATCAGCCTTCCCATTTTTCGTAAACATACTACCCAGATACACAAACTCATCCACCTGCTCCAAGTATTCATCATTCACAACTATATTGCATACTGTTTTCGTACTCTCTCTTTCAAACACCATGACTTTAGACTTACTTACATTCATCATTAACTCATTCTTCATACATACTTCGTTCATCCTAGACACGAGAGACTGTAGATCTTCCATACTGCTAGAAATTAGCACCGCATCATCAGCATACAAAAGGCAACATACTTCCAGATTACTCAATTTTGCGCCCAATCCCATCTCTTTCAATTCTTGCATACAATTATCCATGTATAGATTGAATAACCACGGTGACATTACGCAGCCTTGTTTAACACCTTTTGTGATGTCAAACCACTCCGTAAAATCGCCGTTCACCCTAACGCATGCAACGCTTCCCTTATATAGCGACGCAATTGCCTGAATGAGCTTCGTATTCACTCCGTACTTGGACAACACCTTCCATAGCTTTTTCCTGTCAACTCGGTCGTACGCTTTTTGTAGATCTACAAAGGCACAGAAGAGTTTCTGGTTTTTTGCAAGAAACTTCTCAGTGAGCATACGCAATGAGAAAATCTGGTCCATGCACCCCCTTCCACTCATAAAAGCACCTTGCACATCCCATATTTTATCTTTTGTTTCCATTCTTACCCTTTCAATCAATATTCTACCATACAGCTTGCCCACTGAACTTAGAAGGCTAATAGCCCTATGATTCCCACATTCCATACGTGACCCTTTACCTTTGTATAATGGCATGATTACAGCCCTTCTCCAATCTAATGGCGTATAACCCTCCTTTAAACATTGGTTAAAAAGTCTGCACAGCCATGTTAGAATAATACGACTATCTCCTTTAAAGTATTCGGCAGCAATATTGTCGAAACCCACAGCCTTGCCACTCTTCATGCATTTAATTGATCTTTTTATTTCATCCATACTGATTTCGGTAACATTCACTCCATCATCGTTCATAACCGATTCACCGCTGGGATCACAACCACCCTCAACCATTCTCATTTCCGATTTATCTTCTGTTATGGAACCTTAAATTGGGTACTAACTTAGAGGAATGAGCGAGCACTGGACGTTTTTGAAAGGAAAATTTTGAGGCGTATCTTCGGACCGGTTTTAAAAAATGGATTTTGGCGAAGAAGTTACAACGATGAGCTATATACTCTGTTTACGGAACTAAACGTCACAAAATTTATAAAACTTGGGTGGCTGGGTCATGTAGAGAGAATGACCGAGCATCAAGCACCAAAGTTCCTACTGAACTCAAAACCGATGGGGCGAAGAAGCCTGGGAAGACCAAAATTAAGATGTAGCGACAACGTCCTCAAAGATATATCTACCTTGGAGAGCGCTGACACAAAACCGAGATGAGTGGAGGAAGACTCTTTTAGGAGGCCAAGACCCACCAGGCGTTGTAGAGCCAAGAGTGATGATGATGATGATGGAACCTTAAAATGTAGTCAACTCCGTATACATTTAAAAACCATCAACAACTTTATTCTCACCCCTATTTTCAAATTTCACCCTAGGAAAACGTTCCATCGCGTCATAGGAGATGATTTTGCTGAAAATTATTTGAAGGATGTCAGGTGATATACATCATATTAAATATACATACGGCCTTCTCTATATAATATTTAATTATATCCCTGCCAAAACATCGAAGTGATATTCACTAGAGAAGTTCTCTTACCAGGATACCGTTATTTTCTTTTATGCCTGAAATGTTATTTATCATTAAGACAATTACATATAGTGATAAACCTGGATTAAACAGTCGGTTCACCTAAGAACTGGAGTTTTACGCTTTATTATTATTTTTCCTTTCCAAAAATGTTTACTTTTCTTTTCATTGGGAACGTATGTTTTCTTAAAACCTCTCTTAACAGTGTTCTCTTTTATCCGCATATTTTGTTCACGCAATTAAAATTTTCACGAGCAAAATAACAATTCGATCAAACATAAAAATTTGAATTAAAATTAAAGAATACTTACTGCTTAGTGATTTTTTTTTGTACTCTCCTATAATCAATTTGGGAGGCAGGAATGGATACCGCCGTCCGGGATTACCAACACTATTTATTAATACCAACACTATTCCGTCCATTTATTGGATTACCAACACCTTTACCAAAGGTCACCCCACGTGGTTTGCTACGTTTGGTGACTTAGCAGGCGTGATAGGGTTTTTGGGGTGAGGTTTGTCACACTTAATGGACACACTGAACCCTAGATTCCTACCCACCCCTAAAACCTCTTTCCTTCCCAGAACTTGCTCTCCTTCCTTTCCCTAAAAATACCTTCCACACAGCATTTCCAATGCTGAAATAGGCCCTGAGGATAACTATTTTTCGTGTGGAGCTAAAGTAAAAAAAAAAAAAAAAAAAAATTTTAAAAATCTAGGCTCATCTTTAACGAAAAATATGTTTATACGGTATTTCGTAACCAATTAATTTACTACGAGATATGTATAACTTTAAATCGTCCGTATGGAAAATCATGGATAACAATTAGTATAATCTTATATATCGGCTGGGTTATTGATGTAGTTAGATATGTATTAGGATTAGTTACTCGTACATATGTTAAATTGTTTAATGTTTTCGAGCTGGCATAGAAATGGCTTCAGATGTCAGGAAAGTATCATTATTTTTTTCCAAGACTATTTATCTTAAAATATTATTAATGCTCATTTAGTTAGTTTTAATTTAATCACCGTTCTGTTGGAAATGCTGTCATTTTTGGCACTGTGAGAGACAACCTTACGAAGTTTGCACCATTGGGCGCACGTGATATGACTGGCACTCATATCGCATATTCGCCGGAGTTTCGTTTGACATTAATAAGAAAGACACGTAGATTGAAACGAGGAGAATTTAATGGCTTAATCCACGTGCCGTTTTGGTATTGAGCTGATATCGGCCTAAATACGGTGACGGGCGGGTTTTCAATTTTCTGTGAAGCCTTTTTCAAAGTACATCGAATATTATAAATATTGAGATTTTTGTACAAAATACCCAATTAAAGGCCAAAATTTTCACTTTATAGACACCTTAGCTCAGTTGTAGAGCATTTGCCATGTAAGCAGAGTGTCCTGGGTTCAAGTCCCAGAGGTGCTAATATCTTTTTCTGATTTTTCTGTCCCCAGATTTTCGATTGAGTTTCGCTAATATTGTCTTCATTTAATTAAATACTATAATTTGAGATTTTACGCATAAAAAGTTAAAAATAAAAATTAATGTTATTCTTCATATGAACCATAAAGAAAAAGAACAAAATTATTTCACAATTACACCTGTTCCAATAAAAATAAACATATTTTTTAATGGAACATAAAAAGAACTGAACAATGTTTCAAAACAAACAAATTAAAAAATTTCCCGACTCAAAGAAAATTCCTTCAGTTATAAATTCGTTTGACTTCTGTTTGACAAATCAGTTGAAAAAGTTGAATCCGTGTCAATTCAAAGGAAAAATCTCATTCTTAAATCAACACATTACGGGCAAAATTTGCTTCCAGTTTTTGGAGGGTGATACTGAACATTTGTTTGAACGATTCGAAAATGGAGAAATCGGAAGAATAATGAATTCCTCCCAAAGCTTTTGATATATTTTTGACTTCATCCATTCGTACGAAATTAGAATTTTCAGGAAAAATACGCCTCTCTCTGTATTACATAAAACACAATTTATTTTTAGATTATTTGAATAGGTACTTAGGTGTCGCACAAAATTCTAAACTGCCCGGAGCCAGTAAGACTATGGCTTCCCATATGTAGTTTTAGAATGTTACTAGGCTGAGAAGACTTGTGAAGTTAAAGACATACAAAAGGAGTAGGTTGGGAATTAGTCGGATATTTAGTATTTAAATCTGGTCGCTAATTACGACGAAAACCATTTAAAGCACGTTTTTGAAGAATGTGAATGACGAATGTTCACCATGGTGATACCGAGGGTATCTACCACTCTAAAACAAGACGTACACGTTCGTTTTATTATTTTAATTAAGAGCCATTGACCAGCGGCCGAGAATTTAAATTTGATTATGATCTTGCGATCGTACCCCTGCAACTGTACATTACGAAAGATTAATTACATATTAACCATACCAGCATTTTAACATAATAACTCAATATCGATTATATTTCATCAAAATTTGCTTTGAGAAATACCTACATTAAAAAATGCCCAAACTCGTGATGATAAAGCTATTAAAATTATTTTCCCTTTTTGTAATTATTGTTAGATCATAAGTATTTATAATTTCTCAATAATTTCTGGGGAAAATAAGAATGTTAATTTTTTTAAACATAAATGTAAGGCCTTAAATAAACAGACAAAACTAAAGTATTTTTGTCACAAAATAAGGACGCGAATCTTTTTTTATAATTTTATTTGAACTAAGCGCCCTTGAGGTGATTTTTCACAAAAACAGCGCTCTACAAATTGTCCAATTATTATTATTATTATTAATAATACAAAAAAAATAATGAAACGAAGCTTTCCCAAATTATTTATTTATTTATTTTAATGCATGATTATATGATTGGAAATGTATGTTGTATAATAAACAATTTTGATTGAAAATTTAACGAATCTGCGACCTACGGTAAAACCTTATAGTATTAAAAATAAACATATTTTCTCAAAATTTAAAACGTAGCTTTACTAGGTAATAAACAGTCTTTTGAAATCAATTTATAATTTTTTTGTGGAAAAGATTCAATACGTCTAAAATTTGATTAAAAAAATGATATGTTTCCGGTTTTGTCTGATTATTTCCTCTTAAATGATAGTGTTTTCAATTTATGTTATGTTATGTGCCTTGCCGGGTTTCAAACGAGAGTCAATGTAAAATATTGAAAATCGACCGAAGTGTTTTGAGATTTTCACTTCCAAAAATATGATCGTTGTTAATTATAGGTTGTTATGCAGTGTTGTGTTTCCACCTTCTTTAGCTAACGTTTCGGACAGAGTTATAGTGTCCAAAACGCTGGCTAAAGAATACGGACATTGTAAGTGTCTATCATCAGGGTAGTTGTCATGATGGACACTGTAATTCTGTTGGAAACGTTGGATAAAGAAGGAGAACACGCAACAGGCAACACGGCGTAATATCCCAAAAATGAATCATGATATATAATATACTAGCAGGCCCGTCCACACAAACGAAACACAATGCCACGCCATTCCCCAACCTTTATAACCAACGCCATCTGTTAAATTAAATGCGCACTGCCCGGCGCCCGCTGTCCGCCGGCCAGGCCGCTCCCTTTATTTATATATTTAAACCAATTTAAACAAAACCTTGACAAATTATATACCTTAAAACCTTCCTCATGCATCACTCTATCTATTAATTGAAACCGCATGACAATCAGTTGCGTAGTTTAAAAGATCTAAGCACTCAGACAGCGAGAACGACTTCATTTTATACTATGTAAAGATAAAGACTGACCATTTTATTGTTATTCAAGTACGGCAGAGCTGAAAGTTGGGACAATAGCTTAATTGATATCTAATATTTCAGTACTTATTACGAACATAACAATTTCCCCGCGATTTTCCAAACCAGTACGAAAAACCACAGGGATTTAACTACCTCTTCAAATATCTTAAGTACATATCCACCTCCCCTTTGATGAGAATAGAAGCCGAGCCTTGGTACAGTACTAAGCCTGAAAATTTGTAGCACAAGATCTAATGGGCTCTCGGATACTCACTGTAGAACACAGCGAGGGTTGTATTTTTAGTAAACTATGCCACAAGTTCAAGCTCACAATCCAATGTCAAGCGTTCATTGTAGTCACTAAAAATAGTTTAAATATAAGGGTCAGAAGCAATGTCGCAGAAATTTCTAGGTGGCCTTGTAACTAGGCAAATGAATTTATTTAGAGTCAGTGTTTTATAAGATCTTTTGCAGAATAGCAAACGAAATTTCAGGTTATAAGGATATTAGTATGATACCTCAAGTCCCGTGATACGAATCAATATGATATCAAATGTACCTATCGAAGTTAACCTTATCGAAAAGTGAAACAATTGTTAAAATAATATATTTGAGAAATAGCCATCGAATTTCTTCGGTAATTTGTTATGTTCTGGCACTCTCGAGGATGCTTTTGAGGGTCTATCGAGGATGAGATCATCGATTCCCCACAGACTTAGACATGCATGAAGTGCAAAAGTGGTTTCGCGATCCTTTGATCGCCAGCTTGTGGACCACTGGAGCATGTGCAAGAGGTGAACATGTAGAAAAATAATGTACATATTAAACCCCTTTCTTTGTGTTATTAAATTGACTTGTCCTCGTAATATAATATATTCTATTGCTTCTCTTTTATAACCTTTCACTCTACATATTAAAAAAATGTGGGTTTCATGAACGGAAAAATCGTTCGAAGGTGATGTAAACCGATTTGAAAAAAAATAACTGATCTGGTCAAACGTTTCAAGTCCTACGTCCAGACAGGCAAATGCAATGGATTATCTGTCCTTCTTCTTCCTTGCACTGTCCCAATTCATTACCTAGGTGGGCTGTTAGGGTCGGCTATTCTCGTTCTCAGGCTATATCTTCGGTTCTGGGTATCGCTTTCATACAGGCCGTTTCCGGACAACATTTTTCTGGACAACGTTTTTCTGGACAACGTTTCAACATTTTGGAGCATTGAGTCATCCAGGAGTTCTTTGGTCTTACTCTGGATGACTGTCGATGATGCTCCATAGACTTTGCCTGCTTCACTGTCTTGTCTGGTGGTCTTCGTTTTACCGTGCCTATGTGATAATCAGATCGAAAAAATCTTCATCAATTTTATCAGAATTAAAGGGAAAATGAGCTTACTTCGGTCACGGCAGACGGGCCCACAATACTGTTATATCGGTATATTTCTTCAATGGGTAGGAATAATATGGAATGTTGAAATTTGTCTTTATGATAATAAGTAAATCTGGCTTCCAGAAACTGGGCATCTTGTATAACGCGTGCAGATTATTCAATTGTAACCCGTTCAAACCCTGTACAAATCTCAAGTACGTCCAACAATTGAATATGGGAGCCGCCTCTGAACTGTAGCCATAAAATATTTGATAAATCTACTTAATTCTGTGCAAACGAAAGCGTTTCTTTTGATTGATAATCCGTTGTTAA
The DNA here is from genome assembly GCA_917563855.2 of Limnephilus lunatus. Taxonomy (NCBI): domain Eukaryota; kingdom Metazoa; phylum Arthropoda; class Insecta; order Trichoptera; family Limnephilidae; genus Limnephilus; species Limnephilus lunatus. The sequence goes on from OU830599.1 coordinate 56,737,621, forward strand.
AAGACCGATTGACATCACTTATGCACATACGCAATTTAAGCATGCTGAGTCTGTTCTTAAGGTATTTCAGTGGAGCCTACTCTAAGGATCTACCAGCGTTGATCCCTTGTGCACCGGTGCAAATTCGACGGACACGAGCGTAATCCCGTTCACTGTTGATTTGCCGCAAAAAATGATTAGAAATTTTTATGTAATTTTACTTACCACAATTCTCTTTTATTTTTGAACGACGAACAATCTAGCGTACTTAAATTAAATGGTCGAGCAATGCGGCCATGTTTTGTTATTTATTTTCCAGTCCAACCATCGGAACACATTTGTAAATTCTTCTGTTTCCCGATAATTAAGAAATTCTTTAGGCAGATGGTGCTATTCCTGTCTACCCTTGTTGGCAATATACTTATTTTCCACCGCCCTCCTTTTAGATGCCACACTGAGCTTCAAAAGTAAATTTTGACATATTTAAATACGTATCATACCACTTAGCCCCTCAATAACAAATTGTTCAAAAATCCAGAATTTGATTAATTTGCGTAAACAATTTTGTAAAATTCAATCAGCAGACAGAGGAAAATGATTGAAGATTACGAAAAAAAATCCGGGGTGGTTTTATCAGCACATAAATAAAATTTAAACGAAAATTTACTTAGTTTTAAACCACTTTATAATACACACTAGTCAGCAACTAGAACACACAAAGTAAATAACCTTCTTTGAGAGCGTAATAATATAAACTAAATTAAGGGTTGTTTTTCTTTTTAACCTACATAAAGTTGTCTCCACCAGAGATTGCAGAAAAATTCAACAGAATAACTATTAAAATCTAATATACTAAAGACGTAACGACTGTGTGCGTTTTAAATAAAATATGTGTTTATATTTTTGTAGTAAAAATTACGTGACAGAGTTGTATCAGGCTCTCCGGCCTGATCATTTAGAAGATTTTTTCTTTAAGTAAGTTTGCAAAGAGTATATACGGCCGTACAACCAAAATCGATATATATGAAGGCTTCTTGAGTTGAAATCCGCTGTAAAAATATTTTTACTAACAATAATTTCGACTCTCCGAAGAACCATTTTTTTTTTTACGTTAGCCCCACACAGAAGGCCCTGAGGAAAATAATTTCCCTCGGGGCCTTTGTCATCTTAGGAGATGCTATGTGGGGGGTCTTTTTTCTTTGTAAAGATATCTGAAAGTGAAATTAAACAAAACTGTTGATAAAGTAATCAATATATGTATTATAAAAGAAAGTCCATAAAAACGTGCATCCCGCAAAAACTCAGAAACCAATCCCGGTACGATCAAGGGAGTAATATGGGGTAGTAGATCTCTATCCCCTCTCCAGGATGACGGTTCCCGTTTTTACCTAATGGGCATGCTTTTAAAGATATAAAGGCTGGAAGTTTCGCCCTCTTGAAATTTCCGGAAAGTTCTAGAAGGTTCGATAAAGCTATAGAAAGTTCTGGAAGGAGTGGCGGAGCATGTCGTGGAAGTTCAGAACATCATTGTGGAACATTCTAAAATACTCTCGAATGTTGTCCTGAGCGAAGCCGGTTAACCCAGCTAGTAGTAAATATATTACAAACTTGTTTGTTTCCGTCGATCGCTAGATGAAAGCCTTTCAGCCGTTCTGCGACTATCTTTGCATAGTTGATTTGAATATTTGAAGACCGTTTGTGTGCTCTAAATGTTGATTTTCTCTGCATTCGGTCAATGTCGAACTATCGGCTAAGTTAGCTCATCGTACAACAATAGCATACATTTATATTAGTTTGAATTATGCCGAACTTAAGCCGTGTTGATTTGCTGCATGGTTCCATGCCAACTGAGAATAAAGGTAACTCAACAACTCTTTGAAAAGTCATTAAAAGCTACGAAAAAAATAGTTTTAAATATCGCATAACCCTAACCTAACGTAACCTGTTTAATCAATTTTTTATAGTTTTTTTTTATCACTTCTAATAACTTTTCTGATCTGGTTCTGAGTTGGTTTCATGCTGACTTGTCCGGTCACCCAATGCAGTTGGATGTAGAGACAAAGGTGATAGATTCAGGTAATATTATTACGATGATGTCTGCGCTTGAAGCGATAAACGTTTATTTTATATGTAATTATTACTCAAATGTCGGGGTAAAAACTGTCTCTTTTCATTTTACTATTTTACTAGCTGGTTCAGTTATCCCTTACAAATGCTTTTTCTTTTTCCAAGTGTTGGAAATGCATTCTGTTATACTTGCTTGTGCTAGAATGAATGGGAAATTAGATCCAGCGGTCCTTGGAATAGATTCCATTTGAATATTGCTTCTGGCAGAAGAAACAATAATTGCAAGTACGCAGTAGAAAAACAAAGTTTTCTTTTCAGTTACTGGAGCTCGTATTAAAACAAAGGGAGCATCGGATTTCAATTCTGAGTTATATCGATTTCGTGGATAATTAGTAAGAAAGATATGAAGTAGTTTTCTATCTTGTTTGTTTTATGCAGAAAGTTTGATTTTAAACTTGTTTCATTTTATAAATCACCTAAACATGTTTATTATTACAAGCAATTCAGGGATTGCATGGCTGTCCGTTGGGGTATTTAAAGGGTAAACTTGAAATGAGACATTTGGAAACACTATTCGATAGTAACAAGCTTCACTTGACAAATTTCTGGCTCCACTTGTCCGCGCGTTTTCATCCCACGACAAAACATCCCACGACAAAACATCCCCCGACAAAATATCCCCGACAAAATATCCTACGGGCAAAACATCCCCCAACAAAATATCTACTAAAACCTAACAAAACCGAACCTAACCTAACAAAAAATGGGACAAAATAATACAGACGTCCTGTAAAGAAAATAAATTATTGTTCAAAAATAATTATAAGAAAGAATTCAGTGCAGTAGAGATACATGTTGTCCTTGGGATATTATGTCGAGGGATATTTTGTCCGAGGATATTTTGTCTGGTCACCCATCAATAATTATTACCGCTTCAAATAGAAATAAAAAAATCTCAGACTCTTAATCATTTTCGTTATTGAATTAGATTCAATTTGGCTGTTGTGAATTAGATTCAATTTGGCTATTCAATTTGATATGTAGTTGTCATGTAGTTTCGTGATCCTTCAAGAGATGTCGTTAGCGTAGTTAGTTGTAATGTAATATAATAGCAGGCATAGTTTTGCAGTGTCTCAACAGATGACAGATTTTAAAAGAGAGTCATCTATCGCCGTTCGTGTCTAATGTAAGAACGGTAACGATAATTGCCAAAGGCTTCTGGTAGACGAACAGACGCCATCAGTGTCGTGGTTCCGCAGTCGCAGAATAACTTATAGTCTTTTATAGAAAGGACGTCAGATCCAGTTAAATATTCATTGAAAACATCACGATATCATAAATAAAGTAAAATTGTAATCTCAACTAAAATCGATCTTATTTGGAAGTTTCCCAACACATTTCAAGTAGTCTTAATCATTAGAATTAAGAGACTAATATTTGGTCATCTTATTAAACTAGAGCCAGTTTATTAATTCCAAGTCGAGGGGGCCAACACTTCGCATAAAAAACTTAACAAATGCCCTGTCATGCGAAATTTCTGTTTAGAAATTATGCGCGTAAGTAATGGAGGAACATAATTAGAAACAAAATGGATTTTAAGCGAGATATGCACGCAATGCTTAAACAACTAAGTCGATTAATCTATTTCAGCGGGCTTAATTCTTAGTTCCCTAGTCGAGTTTCACACAAAAGTATGAATGAATGAAATAAACAGTTTTGTTAACTGTGTGAATGTTAGCGTCTCGCAACTCTGTTAAAGATTTTATTTTATCAAATAAATAATCTGGAGGATTCCGATACATTCTTTTACATATAAAGTATTTTTAGAACATTGAAATCTGTTTTTCTAGATATCTTTAAAATTAAAAAAGTCGGGTTAGTAACACCATTTATAACTCAAGAATGGCTGGACAGATTTTTATGATCTTTGATTTGTTGGATTTGTCTCCACCCTGAATAGCAGAATAGCTATTAAAACATCGGAAAAAATCACGAAAAAGAAATATTAAGATAATTCTTTTCGTCATACATTTTGTAAAAAACGAATTCTCATATTTTGAAGGAGCTGCAGGAATATTGTGATAAATATAATATTGAATAGTGCCATAATTCCAAAAATATAAAAACGTCAAATGTCAATGCGCTGATTGTTTTGATTTTGTTCTTAAACATATAATGCTACCCCTCTTTCTTACACACGAAATGTCAATAGTCGAAAATGTGACAAACGGTGAACGTATGTCTGCACCCCTCCAAAGTAAAATACAATCTTATTAATATTATAAACTTTGTATGATTGTACGTGTGTTTGTTACTTTTTCACGCAAAAACTAATGAATGGATTTTAATGAAACCTAACAATAATATAGCTCATACATCTTAATAACATATAGGCTATATATAATGGTAAGTTCTAGCTTTATAAAAAGTGCAAGTGAAAATAGGTGTATTTCACATATTTCAGCAGCCGTGTGGAAAGGCAGGGGGGAGGGGGACGAGGGAGGTGGGGTTCGCGGAGTGGAGAGAGACGAGTAAGCGGGAAGGCGGGGAAGGTGGAAGGGAACGGGGATGCACCGGAAACGACATGCAGGGAGAATCAATTTATTACTTTGAATGGCATTGCAACGCATGCCGGGGACCAGCCAGTTAAAAATAAACACCAACTTCGATGTAATTTAATTCCTCTTTTCTCCGTTGTTGTGTTCAGTACTTTTTAGATGTTCCAAACACTTAACTTGAGGAGGTGGAAACAATTATCAGTGGATTCTTAATAACAAACTGGTTTATTTATGTTTACGTATTTACAACTAGCTTTTACCCATAGATAATAATAGAAACCCATAATAGAAAATTTCAAAATTTGAGAATGACATTTCGTAAATAAAAATTCTATTTTAGAAAATATTTAAATTATAGAAATAGAAATTTATTTTAAGTACCTACTCCCTTTATTAGTATTTTATTCATATTTGAATCCAGAGTAACCTAAAAAAATAGGAAATGACAGTCCATTTCAAACGCTATGCTTTATAGCAACGTTATGCTTTTTGTTCGGTGAATAAACATTTTTAGAGATATGCAGAAATTAACTACGACGCCAAAAAAGTACTCATAATTTCATAACGCCGTTTTTACTCGCAAATAATTTAGCTTTCGATTAGTGAAAGAATTTTTAAATTCCATTCGATATTTATTGCGTGAAAGAGTAAGGACCATCTCACCAACCAACCATCCATACAAACTTTCGCATTTATAATATTAGTAAGATAAGATAAGAAGACTACAAGTTAGCCGACCTAACTGGGAGAGCTTTTACGATACATTACAGCTGCGTAACACTATCTTACATTATTTTTCTCCCTTAGGTTTTCCGGAAAAATATTTATATAAAAGGATAATTTCTGCTTCTTCAATTTGGGAGGCGGGTATGGGTACCGCCGCCCAGGGAACCATTTATTGGATAACTAACACCTCTGCCATAGGTCTGAAAGTTCTGGAAAGAAAAAGATAGGGGTGGGTAGGGATCCGGGGGTCAGTGTATCCAGAAGCGACGGACAAATGAATTCATCCCCTCCACTGCGATCCAAATCCTGCTGAGAGTCCTGAAATCTTCAACCATTCTCTCTCGATCCGCACCCCTCCAAAGGAAAATTACAATAATTATAATAAACCTTCCTCACTCGTATAAAGAAAATGAAACGCAATTCCGGTAAATAAGTGGAAAAGTAAGAAAATCACAAAAATTATAAATCCGTACACAACGCCATCTCTGATACTGACACAAACAAAACACGGACAGTTGCGCATCGGTAACTGCTTCATTGTGTAATTTTTAACTAAATAAAAAAAATGAATTTAATTCAGCTAATAAGTTAACACAACAGTTATTGATTCTGAGGCGGTACGAAGTTCGCTGGGTCAGCTAGTAAAAAATAAAATATGTTAATGAACTATAGCCGATGTGGTATATCAATAGCTGAGTGGGCAGGGTTTCCACCCACGCATCCACGATTTAATTCCTGAGCCGCTAAGACCTCAATCACTCCACAAACAACATGTACCTCTTGTAATTAAGGCAGGTAGTACAAGTATTGAAAATTTAAGTTATTCGTAACCAGAAAATGTTTGTCTCTGTTTCAAAGAAAAAAAGGTTTAAGCCGCCCCGATTTAGGAACTCTATTACAACTCAAATGTAGAATAAGTTAACATTGCATTTTTAAATGTGTTATTCTCACATTGCTTCCCATCTTCTTTAAGTTTTAACACTCACCTAAACACAGAATACACAATTTTTCGTCATCTCTAATTTTTTGACAGTCCCCAAAATATATATCCCAAATATCCCGGAACGAATTCTTGAAGCTTTTTGTAAGGAAAATTTTAATGAGGTATTTTCACAAACTATGAATACCGTTAAATAGATACGGAACATTTATATTTTTTTCCGATTCTCATCATCGTATTAAAAAGGCGTGATTTAAATATTTGCATTCATGATTATTGATTTCAAAAACAATCTCGACCCGCGCATTACGAAACGGTTCCAACCTGCTAAAACGCCATTGTGACGTAGAAAACACTACTGGATGGTAAGACAACTGTCACCGACCGACGGCGACTTCAACAACGTCATTTTCACGAACAAAAACGAACTTGTCGTTTTGGCGACAAATCAAAAATAGCACAATTTCAATCGTTACAGAAAATTGATGTCAACCTAAAAATAAAATAAAATGCCTTCAAGGTTATATATTTTTTTATGTATAAAATAGTTATAATACCCTTTTAATAGCAGAAATGCACTGTCAATAATAAACCTCATAAGTTTTTACTGTACCTGCTCGTACAGGCCCGTATATTGTTTAATATGCAAAAATAAATCCAATGGGTAGCTACAATAAATGTCATTTATTAATAGGTACTTTTTAAAACAATATAGTTATTGAATATTGGTAAGTGCTTAACTTTCGTTATTTTGTAAATTTAATTTTAATTAATTTTGATGTTATTATCAACTTCTGAAAGAATTTTAGTTTTTATTTGAGTTACAGCTGTTTCGATTTACAAAAAAAACCCCACATAATAGTGTCTACTGTCTCAATTAGTTTCTCAGAAAATTGGTTTAACTGGAGATAAATCAATTTAGACACCTTCAAAAATTGACATTTAGAATTCTATAAATAAGTCGTCTTAAAGTGGTATAACCACAGTTTGAAAACGGCCTTGTAAGCCGAAACAGCTATCACAAAAATAAAAACTAAAATACTTGCAGAACTTGATTATAAAAATTATAAAATATAATCTGAATTATTTTTTTAAATTAAATGAAGTTCTACGAATTAAAAACAAAAACAATTAATTCGTTGTTTTAAGTGGTTAACCTCCATTGCCTTAGTTCTCCATTACGACACAGCCTATTTTATTGATTATCATTTGGCATTGTGGTGAATATGACAGATCTCACGATCATAAATAAGAGAAAGCGTTTGCCATTACCATATGACACCAACCCTCGCATAATTACTTCCACGACCCAAAATAGAAAACTCGACTCCGGGACGTTTATTCATTGAGCATACCTCTCACTAACAAACATAATCAAATAGAATCTAACTTATATACAAGATTACTTATATACACATTAGATGATGTGTTGCGTGTGTGGCGATTGTGTTTTAAAAATTGAGATGGCTTCCTTGTAAATTAATCTGAAAAACTTATCACCCTCTGATACCTCAAAAATCTTTTTTTGCGAACAAGAAATTTCATCCAATAAATATTTTTTAAAAGAAAGCATAATTATATCTACTAAAAAAGCTTCCACATTTAAAAAATGTTTTTCAAAGATTTCATTTGTTTGGTTAAAAAATAAATATGATTTATTCAGTTCATCTTTAGATATCTTTCTTTATTTCTTGCCATAGAATAAAATTTGCTGCAGACTAGTTTTATCACTATTACGACTTTTATTTTATGTTTGCTGGAAACGAAATAACAAATTTAAAAAATATATTTACACAATCTCTTGCAGATTATTTATCAAATATTTAATATAGTTATTTTAATATATCATTGAAGAATAAGATAACGCTAATAATCTAAACGTAAATATGAAAGTGAACAAGACACAGAAAAAAAAAAAATACTAATTTTCCATATTCCATGTCGAAGATAAAATTGTTAGTGATAAAATTTGAAAATATAAGTTTGACAATTATGAAGATTTGATGGAAGGTATCAATGGCTAAATTGGTAAAAGCGCACGTCCCGGTTAGATGAGAGGTTCTGAGTTCAAGTCCCAGTTGCGACCATTATATTTTTCTATTTTTCTGTGTCTTGTTCTCTTTCTTATTTTCGTTTAGATTATTAGTATTATCATCTCCGTCAATGATATGTTACATTGATGGAAATATCCTTCAAAAGTTATGAAAAGAGAGTTGTTCGTATAAAAAAATATATATTTGTTTACTTTCACGCTGATAATTAATGGATAATATTTATTTTTATAATGTTAAACTATTTAATCGTGTAAAAAAATATCTTCATTTGTTTAAATTATTTAAGCAATGTGACGATAATTTTTTCACACTATATATATGTATATAGGCCTCAGTACGGGTAAACCACCCAGTGAGGCCAACATCATTGAATTTCGTATGAAATGTAAATATATTGCATCAAATAAATAAATAAATATATATCGATCACGGAAATTTGAAATGCTGTAACTGTAAAGGACAAAATGCTAGTTGTTCAGAAGAGCGAAAAAAGGTTTTATGTTTTTTCAAAAAATGATGTCTTCTGTTTTTGTAGACCTGTAGTTACGATTTTTGAATATGAAATAATATTAAATAGATCTTTTAGAATACTTCATATTTTTTATTAATTTATGTTAAAACAGAATTTCAATTATTTTTATTTTTTCAGAAAAAAAATCGTTTTGAAATGCACATCATATAATCATATATCATCACAAAAATATTTCGATTCCGAAAAATGATATATTCAACTCATTTATGAATTTATTGTCCTTTACATAATTTAAGAATTTAAGGATTTATTGTCCTTTACAGAATCTTAGAAGAATATACGACGCAAATGTGAATGGTAGAAGAAGTCGTGGACGTCCGAGGAAGACATGGCACGATTAAGTGAATCAGATACTTGAGTCGGGCCATGTCAAAAGTCAGAATAATAGAAGAGAATGTATGAGACGATGTATGAATGTGAGTGAGGCAAAGAGTGTGTGCCAAGACCGAGTTGTTTGGCGGTCCGTCCTCTCTGCCTATATATTTTGAAACGCCTTTGAACACCGTTTCATATTTATGGTACTTTTAGTTAGGTACTACCAGTGACAATCGAAACGTTAAATTAAACAACTTTAGCTATATTTAGTAACCTGATCTCCCGTATCTCCCAACCTTCCTCCCCTTTTCGTTCTTCTCTGATTTATTTATTTAAACCTCACAATATTCTCCGAACAATTGTAATGAAATATCTCCACTGGCTGCGAGCAGATGTAAGTCTGGCGCAGTATCACATAAAGTAACACAACAGCAAAAAACATATTTATATGTAGATAGAGTTATACGATTCGCTTGAAAAATTTATAAACCCGGATTTTGGCGGTCTGTCTTTTCAGGGCAGATTTAATTTTATATTAGCTGACTTTTTACGAGAACGGCAACCAATATTTGAACGTACGAAAAAGGTACTAGCAATTTATGGTGGTATTGAACGGCCTGAGATTGAGGCTGGCAAACAATATGCTATTAAACGAAATTTTTGAAAACTGTTTTTTTATTTATTTTTTGGTAAAATGAGAATATGAGAAAAGGAAATTAATTTCTCCTCTTTGTGAAGCCACATTCAGAATTGGAGTATTTTTATTTTTTTATTAACTCCTTGAAGCTCTTTACATGTTTACAATATCTAGGTAAGCTTTTCAGGAGTATAATAATAAGTGCGTATTACGTAAAATAATAAACTGAATATGTGTGATTTAAATACGTACAATGTACAACAAGCCAGAATGTAGTTTCATTATTATGTAAAGTTGAACAACGAAGTTTAATAAGTGTAAGTATAATAAGAGTAAGAACTACTTAAGGTACTATGAAAATAGTTCCGGAGCAATCCGTAGTAACTTGTCGATGAGTTTATAAACCTAAACATGAACAGTTTGTTTTAGACCAAGTTTATAATTTGCAAACTTTGGAAAGCCCGGTTGAATGTTGTACACAATTTAGCTAAATTAATACAGTGATATACAAAATATGAAAGATACAAGAATGTAATTACTTTATGATGGAAAGTTGTACAAATGAATTTGATAAGTTTATGATATAATAGTATAATAACGAGAGTACAAAAAAGTTAGTAGATACTTAGAAGAAAAAGTGAGTGCGCTATTATTATTATAAAAATAAACATAAAACGTTTGTTGTAAGGCATGTTTATAATAAGCAACCCTTATTGCGTCCGAGTGAGTATTTTGAAGAACATAGCTAAATTAATATAACGATAAAAGGTGCACATGAAAAAAATATAGATCTGTTACAAGCATAGACATATGAATATTACTAGACCAGAACAGAAAGGTGAGGGGTAGAAACTAGAAACCAACTACAGCGGGACGAAGAGCGGGAATGCGGGAATTTGGCGATATGTGATTCGTCAAAACTCAATCTGACAGTAGGTATATAGGCACCTCGCATTATAATATCACCATTTAGTTCCTAAAAGTAAACTCTTCTTTTAAATTAATAGACCTTTTTACATGGGAGCGCGAATTGCTCGCCGCGTAACGTACAAATTTGCGAAGTCCAAACACACCAAAGTAAGGTCACCTATTTTCGATGAGACCAATATTTGTTTGCCGTATTTAGTTTTAACACTTTTACAAATGTTTCATAATTTACTTACCTCAGTAAACAGCGCTGGCACACGCCATGTATCTCGAGTGATAGTACCTATATGTTACAAAAACGATCATATTGTGTGATCTGAATTAGCTTTAAATAAAGTAAAATAATGCTTGCCTATGGAATGTAATACGACAGTTGGGTTTATTCTCTTTTTCACTTTTATTTTTACACGTTTTTAAAACACAAGCCACTTTTTTTACCGTGTTATTTCGTAAAATGCACCGATGAGTGCTCGATGCTGGCTCGCAGAAAAATGATGACGTCACATTTTTTAGATTAACGCGAAGCCATACTCGATCCCAGCCGGTTCCAATGGATGGTTCCAATGGGAGGGGGAAATAATACGCTTTTATCACTTAGGGCAGGTCTAGTAATATTCATATGTCTATGGTTACAAGCAGTGTAATAGACTGAGTATTCGGTGGCGGTAAAAAGATAAAATAGTCCGGCGTATGCGGCCAGCATTATTATTTTCCGCTGTTACGATATGAGCCAATCACAATAAGCGCCGTTTTCACGAAAAATTACCTCAAGGACATTTTTTTTTTTTTTTACACGAATACCTCACAAGAGTCCCAACGGCCCCCGTCTGAAGCCAGTGAGACTATGGCATCCCCAATTGGGGTATGTTGTGAGGCTGAGGGTAGTGGGGAGGGGAAGGAGATAGGGGAGAGGAAGGTGGGGAAGTTCCTGGCTATTCGGCTAATGCCGTTTCAAGCAACGTTTCAATTCTGAATGGAGGTCTTACACCAGGGCGATACAGAGAATATCTTCCACTCTGGAAGGTGCAGCAAAAATATACAATTTATTATTTTAAATGAATAAATTGTGAAATAACACAAATTAATCAAATAAATTTTATTTGCCACGCCAGGATCCGATCCCGCGACCTTCGGTGCGCGAGTCAACCGTCTTACCGCTGCGCTACGCCGGCCGCCGTTGCCGCAATCGCGCCCTAAAAGCTCACAGCAAATTTATCGGGTAAGTGCTTAGTAGTTAGTACATCACACTAAGGATTTTATATGAGAAAAAAGTTATCGAAATTTTTTTTTTTCGGTAAAAGTGCGTAATCTTTTTTACTCCTTCCATCATGAAGAATCACCTTCCGAAGTTAATGCACTTTACCCCTGGACACCCTGTATAGAGCAGTCATTCATTATTTTGCCGAATTTTAATGCTACTTGTGTCGATACACTGCCTATGAAAAATATTATTTAGAAGTTTGAGTCAAACAGTTCTAAGTATTTAATTTTTATTTTGTTGCACCACACCGTACACATATCGCATCTATTTTTGTACCACGTTTTTAAATTCTACGCACGGCGTAGGTACTAGTCACCAAAAAATATTTGTTCTTTTATTATTTATTAATGAAAAACAGTTCCCAAACATTTTCTTCACTTCGGAGAGCACGCCGAAGTAAAAAAACAAAAAAGGTCTAAAATATCGTAGCGAAGATAAATATTTGATATTCCTCCACGAGTCCGTATCTTGTTTGATATCTTTCAAAGCCGCTCATCACTTCCGTGTCAAAGGCTGTGCTGTGATCTGCGCTTAAAGTTATGCTGCGATACCTCTACGCTGTAAGCCATGCTACGCTCCGACATAAGCTACGCTACGCTTTGGGCTACGACACGTGACGGGGCATGTCACCCCTAATTGCACAAGTTACACAATTTTCGCATACGAAATGTTATAAATAATATGTTTCACATTGAAAAGGTTTTAAATGTTACGACAGGCGACGAATGCTTATTATTTAAAATGAGTATACAATGGTTTACGTTTAATGCACACAAAAACGTGATGCTTTGCTTTTATTAGAGTCGCAAAATAGAATTTTTCACCCTGAACAGACGTAGAATAAGGAACTCCAGTGAAAAATATTATGGCTTTTAAAAAATATGTTCATACAGACCAATAAACGCTGATTCTGAATACATAAGTTTTATTAAATAATATTAAACGTACAGTTTTTAAAAATATATTAAAAAGTGCATTTTTAATATTCTCGTTAAAACACGCCGTCAAGTTGGTATTACAAAAAGGATCATGGTGACGTCACTATGCTGATCACTGTGAGTCATTGTACGGGAATGTAGGTATGACACAAGCAGTATTCGTTTATTTACATACAGCCTTACTGAAAAACCCGTGAAAATTGTATTCAATTGACAAACTGCCACGGATGTGAAAACGTTGGAAAGAAATACACATTGTTTACACAGCGTGAGAGGATAGTTTATCTCTGTTTTATTAATGATGTATTAACGAAATTTGGAATTTTTTCAAAGTATTTTAAATTTTCTATATATTTCTTATTTTTGAAGATGTCGTAAACGCATATACCTTTATAGAAACTAAATAGAATTGCCTTTTAGATGTTTGTATCTGACATATACGATCGTGTTTGAAAATTGTAGTATTTTAAGTTTCAACATAAAAAATTTTAAATAAAAACAGCTGACTGTAAACATATTCTATTAAATGGTCGAAAAATTTAGGAAAATTAAAATTTTTAATAATTTATATTTAATTATCTTCAAAAATATAAAACTGCAAGTAAAATTCATCATGTCAAACATTGTTTCATAAATGTACATTATTTTACCGCGTCCAGAAATAACTTGCCATATGCCATAAATAAACCAATCATACGCTTTAATAAAAAAGAATATAATAAACTTATAGACAAAACAAATAAAATCTAATGAAATATTTCCACATAAATTTGAAATTGTAACAAAAAATAATAGATTCCGTACCCATGGGCTAAAATATTAACAAAAATTGTAAATATTAAATAAAAATAATATAGAATATAAGAATACTAATAAATGAACATTTATAAGGTAATTAATAAACTGCGTAATAAATTGCAAAACATGTTATTGTTTTGAAAATTTATCCTCACTACGCAACAACAATAGTCACTAATATATACCCACAACTAAGCTGAACACATGTATGGCAACAGGAGAGGTTTCATAGCAACAACATGATAACTTGCAATATAATATTTAAAATTATTCAATTTTAGCTAAGACGTATTTTTGAAGTGAAACTTCCTTAGCCTCATTAGAGTGATTTGAAATTCGGATGAAACGGAAATGACAAACTACGGCACCTGCGATGCATTAAACTGAGCTCAAGGCTCCTATTGGTTGAGATTTACAACGGAAACGATGGTAGGTCTGCGCTCATTGGCCGCTTTGTTTGTTGGAATATACCTATTAATGCGTAAATTCGCGCCTTGACGAGCGCGTCCCATAGCGCCAGAGAAATCCAGCGAATCCTACGAAGATCAAAAAAAACTTTTTTTTTTGCAAATCAATATCCAATCTCAAACCACTTTAAAATAAACAGGAAAAAGAACCCGACATCCAGCGACTTTCTAGTTTCACTTCTACCGCGTATGTATTACACACTCTAATTTTCTAAATGTTCCTAAATTACACGAAAATATCTCCATATCATTTAAATTCTTATTAAATACTTGCACGCTCTGAATATAAAAGCGTTTTATCTGATATTAAAAGAATATTTATGAAGATGAAACAGTCTTTTTGTCTAATTGCTTTAATATCTATACAAATATCTTAATTGCTCCGTAAATCAATGACTTTCGATTTGATATTTTTATCTGAATTCTAGTTGCAATGATTACACGAAAAATATGTTTGTAACCATACATAAACCGTCAGGGTTGGGCGGGGCTAGTTGAACCAAGGGGCTTATTGGGCCACGCCAATATCTTCGGAGCCGAAAGACTTACAAAGAATGTCGAACATATTCTAGCAAGCTAGAGGTGTGGTAACCGCGGCACATAGCATTCAGGAGGCGTATGGCGTCCGTAGCGTGTGCACGGGGATTTTGTGTGATTTTTGCTCTAAAAGTAAAAAAAGACGATCGACTGCTTTTTTGACAATAGATACCAAGGAAAAGGGTACTAAGTCAAGGTAAGTCGATTTGAAATTGGTGTTTATTTAACTGTATCTTGTCAATTGTAAAATTGTAATGCATTTAGTGGTATATGAGTAATCCGATGAAACTTGCAATAAAACATGGGTGGGGCTAATTGAACCACTTGGTTCAACTTGCCCCATTTGGATTTCTTGCTGTAATTTTATACGTAATTTTCAGGAGAAGAGTGGGTTCGTTGTCACGCCTGTCGAAAGTTGGCATATCAAAAGTGCACATCTGGCACTATTCCGATATGTATATCTGCGTCAATTGTGACAGCGATGTCGATTAAATAATTCTAAGAAAATATACCAATTTTATTATATTCGTTTTTTTAGATAAAATAAAAGTTCTATTACCTAATTCAGTATTCTATCATTATTTCAATAAATTTAGTTTAATAACTGACATAATTTGTTTTATTAAACTATAAGTGTGAATGATGACACATATATGACACTATATAGTTCAACAAGCCCCGTGGGGTCGTTCAACTAGCCCCACCTATGAGGCAAGTGGAACCATTTCTCCTTCTGCGTGAAAATCGAAAAATCTTGCCTAAGGTCAATGTTTTATATCATTTCATTAATATCATTATAAAGCCAGGTAATGAAACTATCTTAATAAATTGAAAAAACAAAATATCTATAAGAGTTTAGTGTCTGGGGTCAAATTAGCAAAATCATGTTCAACTAGCCCCGCCCTACCCTACATTGTATTAAAAATGTCAATTATTTACAATTTAAAAAAAAAGTTTTTATTTTTGAATAATTTTTAATTAAAGTTTTAAGTAAAGATGTTACTATTTTCTTTAAGGCTGTCAATAGCACCTATCTGCCCATAAAATATTATATTTTAAAGACCAATAATGGATCACCTAAAACCAATCTAACCTTTCCTTTAATAAATTATACTTAACTGATAAAACATATATTAAGGAAACGATTAAGATTTGACACAATAAAATACGAGTAAAAAGTAAATAATATAATTCATTGAGCCTAAAATAGTGTTATAGGTTAATTAACTCCACACATGTCATCCTTGGGGATGCTGTGTGGAGGGTTTTTATGGAAAGGAAGGAGAGGAGAATTTCTGGGATGGAATAAGGTATGAGTGGTGGGTAGGAATGTGGGGTTCAATGTGTCCAGGGATGACGGACGTATGAATCCATCCCTCCCACTGCAGTGCAAGATGATGGGTCTAGAGAGACCAGCTGGAGAGGTCAAAAGGTCTAACGCACGATTCTGTCCTGATCCTGCCCGCCACGCATTAGATGGGCAAACACATCCGTCACCAAGACCTAGACAAATATCACCCCATGAACCCAGGCACCCCTGCTAAGTCACCAAAAGCCACTTGGGGTGGCCTATGACAGAGGTGTTAGTTATCCAATAAATGGTTCCCGGGGCGGCGGTACCCATACCCGCCTCCCAAATTGTAAGTGTAGTAAATCAGGTAATGATTATTATTGTTTTAATTAATTTGTTCATACCACATAATGCTCTAATACGAAGCTTCATTTTTTAAGGTTTAAGAATCATCATTCAATGTTAGCTGAGACGTATTTTTAAAGTGAAACTTCCTTAGCCCCGTTAGAGTGATTTAAAATTAGGATGAAACGGAAATGAGGGACTACGGCACCTGCGACGCATTAAACTGGGCTCAAGGCTCCTATTGGTTGAGATTTAAAATGTTGGGGTTGTAAATCAAAGTCTGGAATTATATTTTACATCGGTATTTTCGATGGAAAACAATATTTTCCGAGAAACAATAATGGAGCAAATGGAAGGTATGTACTCTTTCCCCAAAGAGGAGATGTTATGCCCCTTTAGTTATCTTCGGGACTCAGAAATAAGTTATTAACTGTAATACCTTCTAATACACATTATAATAGGTATACCCTTACAGAATATTAAAGCAATTATATTGATGAAGGCAATCAATTGCTAAGCGTTGTAAACGATATTAGTTCTTTGTATTAAATGTCATCGTAAATTGTTTCGATGATGTAGACGTACTGTTTTTTTCCGATGACATCAAATTATACAAATAAATATCCAACATAAGCAACTGCTTTATCTTAAACCTCTCATCGATAATTCTCTCATTCCTCAATATCGATATTAGTATATTTTGTCGAAAACAGCACAACACGAAACAAAATCTTAGAAAAATTCCACTAAATTAGGGATCTTGGTTTTTATGTTTGACCCCAATCATTTTTTTTAATTCGCATTTAAAAAAATCTAACAAAGGCATTAATAATCAGAACAATCAGAGATTTCAATGAGTTATTGTCGTTAGCACGCAGATTGTTAGAATACAATTCAATAGTGTGGTCCCCACAATACCAAATGCATAGAAGACAATAAACTTGTGCAACACTAATTCTTACGTTTTATGAACTTCAAATTACACATACTTTAAATTCAACACATAAACTATACATTTTTACTATATACACATAAAATGCGTTCCCTAGAAAATAGAAGGAAAATAAACAAATTAACTTGTTTATTCTGCAACAATAATTACCAGTAAGTTTACCAGTTATACGAGATACCAGAATGATATTTTTATGAAACATAATATTATTTTTTAGGAGCATTGCACAGATTTTTGCAACGATTACACGTATTTCATATTCATCTTACTGTTTCACATTATGTATTCGTACTTATATTAATATTTTGTACTATTTTTATGCCATCTTCAATTTAAATTTATTTTCTTTTGTTTCTAATTGTTTTCTTGCTCGTTTCTCTATTTTTTTTCTATAATATATACATTTAAAAGCATCTTTATATCTACCATGATAAGTATGTTCATTTAAAAAAATATATATGTATATATAATATTTTTTTGTTATATTCACATTAAAAACTGTTTTTTCTATGTATCATGCAGTAAATCTTGTCTAATATTTATATTGTAATAGCCATTCAGGGCGTTTAAAATTAATAAAATAAAATAGGAAAAAAAATACATTAATGGCAAGCAAAAAATATTATTTTATGGAAGAAAGTAATCTCCTTACAAGGAAAAGAAATCTTCACATAGCTTTTACAATGTGTATGTAGGAATATACGCCTTTATTTTGACAAGAAAGTAAGTAGGCACTTACCGAAGATTTTCTTATTATTAGTTGATTTTTTTGTAAGAATTTTTCCTAAATAATATATTTTCCTACTCAAGAGAAAAGTTTTGTTACAATCCTAAAGGTCACGAAGAATGTATTAGTTAGAAGAATAAATTAAGGTTGATAATATTTATACTTTTCTGAGAAAGATACAATGATACTTTCATATTTACTTTATTTCAAAACTTTTTGAAGATAAAAGTTTACCTGCGATTTTCCCACGTTAATACCGTATACCTAAGGAAGCATATGTTAATTTTGTAATACTATGTAACACGTAACACCAACATATTAAGAAATATTCGCATTCATACAAAATAAGTTACTATTCGACTTCACCAGATTTTAATACAATATATTTTTTAAATAGAATAATTTTAAAATTTATTAAAAAAAAGGGAATTTGATTTTTCAAGACAACACTTCAGAACCGCATTAAGGGAAGGGTAATGGGGAAGATATTGTTAAAGGGTAATTTGAACTTTATGCGATTATTAGTGCTTCAACTTTCCGGAGAATATAGAAATTTCTATATCAACTTCTATATATCTTAATATATAAAACAAAGTCGGGTTAGTTACACTATTTATAACTCGAGAACGGCCCCACCGATTTTGATGATCTTTTATTTGTTGGATTTGTCTCCACCCCGGATAGGATAATAACTATTAAAACATCACAAATATTAACGAAAAATATAGTTATTAAGTAAATTCTTTTCCCCATACATTTTGTATGGAACGAATTCTCATATTTGAAAGAGCTGCGGGCATTTAGTGATAAGTACCTGTAATATTGAACTGTGCATGAATTCCAAAAATTCAAAAACGTCAAATGTCAATGCGCTAATTGTTTTGCACTTATTTTTAAACAAATATAATGCTGCCTCTCTTTCTTACACACTAAATGTCAATAGTCGAAAATGAGCAAACGGTGAACGTATGTCTCCACTCATACAAAGGAAAGATACAATAATTATAATAAAAATCCCTCACACGTATAAGGAAAATGAAAAGCACTTTTTTTACATCAGTTCACACATGAGGCCCCAAAGAAAATTATTTTCCTCAGGACCTATGTCATCTTAGGGGATGCTATGTGGAGGGTTTTTTTAAGGATGGGAAGGATAGAAAGTTCTGGGAAGGAAAAAGATATGAGGGGTGGGTAGGAATCTGGGGTCAGTGTGTCCGGGAGTGACGGACATATGAATCCATCCCTCCAACTGCGGTGCAAGGCGAAGAGAGTCCAGCTGGAAAGGTCAAAAGGCCTCCCTCAACCAGTCTCTCTCTCGATCCGGCCCACCACGAAGAGGGTGGGCAGACGCACCTGCCGCAAACGTCACCCCAAGAACCCGGGCACCCGTAGCGAACCACTTCTGGTGACCTATGGATGATGTATGACAGAGGTGTTGGTTATCCATTAAATGGTTCCCGGGGCGGTGGCACTCATAACCGCCTCCAAAATTCCCGTAAGTAAGTGGAAAAATAAGAAAATCACAAAAAATATAAATCGTACACAATGCCATCTCTGATATTAACAAAAACAAAACACGGACAGTTGCCCATTGATGATTGATTCATTGTGTAATTTTTAACTTAATAAATAAACGAATTTATTTAACAGTTATTGATTCTGAGGCGGTACGAAGTTCGTCGGGTCAGCTAGTTTTTAATAAACAAAATAGTCTATTTTATCATCAAACAATTGGAAAAAAGTGCAAACGATATAACAACCTATTTTGTGCAATAAGCTTTTTAAAAGCTCTGCAACTCACAATAAAAATGACGCTGTGAGGTAAAAATAATTGCATCTGCTCGTAAATTTGAAACCAAAAGAGCATAGTAATTTTGAAGACATCAGAGTTTATCATATATGAAAAACAGAGTTAATGGGATGTATTTTTTATTTCATTTGTTTATCGACTACTATTCAATAATGACACCAGTACAAAGCATTTATTACGAACTAAAAATAGTAGAATTGAATGAATAAAATGATAGCTATCTGGGTGCCCGAATTAGCCACACTTTAATAAAGCTAAGACAAATTACAATAAAACTTACAGCAGTAATATTGTGATTTCTGAACGCTGTTTTAATGAATTACAAAATTCATGCAATATCACTAGTTTTCTAGTTTTTTTTAATAGATGTACCGTTACATTTCATCTGCACGTATCATTATAAACGACTCCATGACAATACTAATAACTTTTTTTCGAAATTCTGACCTTTTTAAACTAGTTTCTTAGCAAATAAGGTGAATTGTTTTTTGTGAATTATTTCTTAACAAATAAGGTGAATTGTTTGTATGAAAAATAAATCGACGGTCTCGAAGAACAATGTCAGATTAGCTTAAGATTAAAAATCATTTAAATGACCTATTTTGTTTATTGAAAAGTCTATACCTTCGGAATTTTGAACAAATTGAAAAGAAATGCAAAATATGAAAACCACAGTATATTTCTGGAACTCAAAAGCAGTAAAAATGCAGAAAAGAAACTTTAAACACCTCTAGTTATTATTCTTCGGGACCGTCGAAATATTCTATTCTATGTAGAAAAAAAAACGAGTGTGCTTTAGACCATACGACTGAAGTAAAACTCCACTAACTTATAAAATAAGAGAGAAAGAAAATGTGCGCGCGCACTGCTCTCTCTTGCTCCTACAGTGTGATACAGACCAATAGGCCTGCACTGTGTCGATATACGAAACGTAACTGGCTATGAGAGAAAGAGAGAAAGAAAATGTGTACTCGGACCTCTCTCTCTTGCCCCTACAGTAATATACAAAACGTAACACTCTCTCTTTCTATCTTCATTAACTTATATCTCCCTCTCAACTTCCGTTCGCCTCGCCCGATCACACTTTTCTTAACGCTCTCGTCACGCATTAACCAGCTTACTCCCAAAGTCAAGGGTGCGTAAAGAAGATTTACTTCAAAAAAATTGTACGGAAATAAACTATGGAATTTTGAAAAAGGTTTTTATCTTTTGTTACTTCTATAATCATGTACTTACAAAGAATTACCTCGTGGGGTTAGCGTACTTTTCCCCCGGACCGAACATTCTGTATACAATAAGAAGTCGGTTTAGGGAAAATACGGTACACTTCTTCACTCAAAGTACAAGCGTCCCTGAGTTTGCAGAGAGGATGTATCGCCGAAAAACAAAAGTATAAAACATAGTTTCATTAAAATAATATGGGCTCTCATTCCTTTAAATAAATAATGTAAAAAATACCTCTCTGAGAGTATCATTTTTGTTTTGCCTATGATATACCTTAATCATACTTTTCTTATTTGATTAACATTATTCGAATCCTAACACGTCAATCTTTCTCTTACCAAGGAACGAATCACGTTTAGTAAGATAAATATTCTGATCAAATCCTTGCATTATTGTACGGCCCATTATAAAACTTGCTTTTGTTTTCAAAATACGCTCATTAAAGAACATATTATATATTATAGTTCCCAACTATATCCTCTGCGTGCGAACTGTACCTAAATTTCCCTAAATAAACAATAACAGTGTTAATCAATAGAGACCTCCCATGTTATGGTCCTGAATATATTTTCTGCCTTTACAGTACATTTTTACAGCAGCATCGCGTTCATTGGTCAAATCATTGTACATATAGTTTCGTATCGGTGATCGATGAACCGGTGGATGCAATTTTTAGTCATAAGTTGTCGTAGTGGTTTGCCTAGTTTATAGTTAGAAGTAAGATTATAGAAATGTATTATAAGTTTGTACAGCGCCCTTGAGGGGATTTTTCATAAAAACGGCGCTATGTAAGTCATCCAAATATTAATATTATTATAATAAAATAAAATCGTTTGTTATCCATACTAACTTATTGAAGATATTTTTGTTGGTAAATACTCCACAAAAATTGTAATTTTATACCGCATGAAAATCCGGAGGTGGGGGAACTGTCGGGGTATAAGTTTCGAGCTACACATAATTGAACGAACTCCTCTGAAAGAAAATTTGTGGAAATTTCTTGACGTCAAAGGTCACCAACCACGAAAATTTTATACGTTAAATTAGAAAGCACTTGAAAGAATTAACCCTTTTAAACGACTTCGAAAAGGAGGAGGTTATCAACTCAACGGTATTTTTTTTTTTTTTTTAATGTTTGTTACCTCAGAACTTTCGATTAAGTGAACTGATATTGATGATTCATTTTTTATTAGAAAGCTGGTGCTTCCCGAGTGGTCCCATTTTAATTTGGTCCCGTTCTGACAATGGAATTCATGAGAAAACCATATATGTCTTAAATTTGCAATAAGTATGTGCGCGACAAATGGACGAATAACTCAATATTACGCCAACAGATTTCGATGATTCTTTTTTTCAAGTAAAACTGCTTTACGCACGCTCGTCACTAAAAATCAAAAAAATAAACTAAATAAAATAAATAAACAAAAATTTTAACAAAACAAAAAACGACTTCAAAAAATGCACTAAAAAGTAAAAAAATAATTTCGTACGATTGTTATTTTTGGAGTCGGTGTCAGCCAAGATCTCCACATCTCACCTATAACTATATAGGTAGTTATAACCTATGCATGTAGTTACCTTGGCTGATACCGACTCCAAAAATAACAATCGTACGAAATTATTTTTTTACTTTTTAGTGCATTTTTTTAAGTCGTTTTTTATTTTGTTAAAATTTTTGTTTATTTATTTTTTTTATCATGATATTCCTACTTTTAATAGAAAGATTTATTGTATATGTGCGTGACTGAAAACTCAATTCACTGGAAAACTGATTTTCGTTCAAAGACACATAGGATCTAATCACGTGAGGTGAGATTGGAAAGGAGTTGAGATAAGTGGAAACACGCTTTGCATACAAGTGGATATTATCGGGTTCACTCCCTCAAAACTCATTTACATAATAACATTCGCACACCTAAATTGCGACGTCATGTTTAGTTACGGTGGTACTGTTATCGGATTTTATTAGTTTAATCTTTAAAATAAATAATAACAATCTTACATAGATAAAAACAGTTGATTTTTAACTTTTGAAGTGAAAACCTCTTGAGAATGAGATCGGTGTCCTCTTTGTGCGGTGTATCGTAGCCTGTCGGCCTCTTCTCTGTGTGTCGTGCTTCGTAGAATAAAATGTAAAATATTTTTTTAATTGGTAACAATATTATAATTAACTAGCACACCCGGCCACACGTTGCTGTGGCTAACGAAACACAACGCCACGCCACGCCATATTATTAAGCGCCCTTGAGGTGATTTTTCACAAAATGGTGCTCTACAAATTGTCCAATTATTATTATTACCCAACCTTTATAACCAACGCCATCTGTTAAATCAAATCCACGCCGCCCGCTTGCAAGCTCGCAGCTCGCTTGCCAGCACGCTCCCTTTATTTGTATATTTCAACCAATCTACACAAAACCTTGGCAAATTATATATCTAAAAACCTTCCTTATGAATCGTTCTATCTATTGGTGAAAACCGCATGAAAACCGTTTAAAAGATCTAAGCGCACAGACAGCGGGAGCGACTTCATTTTATACTATGCAAAAATAAACCCTACTCCTGATACTCTCATTCATCTCATTCTCTCGATATTCACGGTTTCACTTCTACCGCGTGTGAACAGCACAGATGATTATTTTTATTTCTACGTTAGGTAGGTACGAGATAAATATACGAGAATAATACGAGATATAGCTATAATATCTAGCCATTTAAATCTGTATAATTATTGAAGATTTTGGAATATATCAGAGAACTAAATATAGGACACGCAATTCTATTTTTGGCTGTTTTAAAAAAATATGTATAAACTACCTAGCCCATGGTGGAAAAAATGGATAGGAAATTTGTGCACATTTCTTGTTACCAGAGCTTGCCTTTCACGAGTTTTCGGTGAGATTCACGTATCAATCATGTTTTACATGTGTAATTTTATGATGATATTGACCTGAGTTGTGAGACAAACCTTCCGTTTTGAAAAGGTATTTAAAAAATATTGAAGCAAAGAAAAATTCTATTTAAAATTAATTATGTCTAGTTCACACAAGGACAGAACAATACTGAAATGTCCCAGCTCCGGACCCATTGTCCTACTGTGAAACGAAGTCTGGAGGACAGAACAATGAACAAAGATATTGTCCTTCAGATAGACGAGCATCTCCGCAGGAAGTGACTTACACCCTACCCCACTACTCCTAAGGATCTGCCACTAATAATTCTTTTAGGATCAATGGAGGTCCCATACGGACAATCCCAGTTAAGATCTGCACCACGTAATCCACAGTTTTTTCTTCTTTTTGCACAATTACGTTCGCCCTCTAACAATTTCAGTACATCTTGGAATAAAAGATCTAATATTTTTCGCTTACTAGCTCTTAACGCGGGCCGTCGTGTATCCATTTCGCAGTCGAATGATTGTATTATTCCATTGTCCTGCCTTGCGCGGTCGAGAATATTGACAAAGCTGGGTCTGGACAATATTGCATGATCTTCTGTATTGTCCTCGTGTGGACTCGGCATTAGTATCGACACTGGGAATATGCAATATCTTACAATATTTCTTGTACGTATTATTCTAATAAATTATTTTCAAGTTTTCTAGATTATATATAAGGAGCGAATATTTTTTTTTATATGGTTAGTTAAACTTAAAGAAACTAAAATATCGTGTTTTTTTTGTGACACCTCACAAGAGCTGTGGAGTGTAAAGACAGGGGAACTATGTCGCCACCTGGTTGGGCAGCGGGGCGGGTGAGACGGGTTAAGGTGGTGGCTGTAGAAGGGCTCTTGAAGAGACCCCGATTATATGAAGGATGAAAAAGCAGTTGCCTGTAGCTCGTTTCACATAGGAGCCACATAGTTGAAGAAACGACCCGTTCTCTTGAAGCCAACGTCAACTAGGAACGGCTGTTCCGCTTGATACTGTCGAGTCACGGGCACCGGTGCATCGGCATCGGGATCAAAGCTGCTCAATTTGGAAGGCGGGTATGGGTACTGTAATGGTCCGCCACTCTTGGCTTCTGACTCCAATTGTGATGAACCCTACCTAGCTGATTTACTTTTCTAAGCTTCTACCTCGTAGTTTAAATCTCGTAGCTCCTGTCTCGTAGCCACGCTCATAATTCTACCCTTATGTCCTACTGATCACACCACTAGGTATGATGGCCTGACTCAACCCTCCTTTCGGTTTATTTCTACCTCAGGCTCGTGATTTCTAAACCCCTATACCTTATAATCTAGCTAAACCTACCCTATCTTCTTAAATCCCTGCGATTTTCTCACAGTAATCAAGATTTAAGATTTTTGTTCACATTATTTCTATAATCTGCGTTGTGTAATTTTTTTGTTTTAGATTTTACATCTGTTTGCATACTTAATATGCACACATATGTAGAGAAGATAATGTATTACGTGTGGTAACCCATAGATTCTTTTAGAGAAAGGGTGAGAATTTTCCGATCAATTTATTTATTATTATTTTAGAATATTTAACCGAGTTTGATAAACTACCCCCGCCCTAAACCTTGTGTCTATTTGATTTCCATAGGAATTTAGTGTGTTTATTTAATTCTTCCTATCACCGCTGATACATCGATAACATAAACAACAGTTAATAAATTAAACATTTCAAGGAAGCAAACCTTACCTTAGGATGATCGAACTCGAAGGTCCAGTTTTCTCAATTGAAGTCCTTGTCTGCAACTTCTCCTAACATAATGTGTTTGTAGTCATAGTTAGCGCTATTGGTTAGTATTCGCAAAATTGTTGAAAGAGCAGGAATGGAGGGATATGGGGAGGGGATAATATGTTTGCTTAAAAAGTCGGCACCTCCGCTAACCAAGTGAAAACCGATGAACAACAATTTCAAACCGGATTCTCCCAAGTACGTTTGCTAAGCTTATCCTTAAGTCCGAGTTTTACTCTCTTCGACGAGCGTCTCTTGTTACGAAAGGGGCTCTTCACGCCAGATGGGGGAATACCAAGTCTTCATGCCGTTTTTCTGCCTCACTCCGACTTCCATCTCCGCCGGATTGAATTTAACTCTACTGAGTCTAGAAGGGGTATTTCATGTCTTCCCTTATCATGCCTCTATCCGTTAAATGTGGCGTAAGCTTGTGACGGGCAGATCCTTCCTCCCACGTAACCGACCCAGCGTTACACTCCACCTCTGACTAGCTGACATAAAACTCACCTCGTGAACCTTATGTTTGCTTTCAGGTTCGACAAGACTCACGGTATGCAAATAACCTGTGGCTTTAATGCCGCGTCAGCGTACTGTCCGCATACGTCCTTCCTCTTCCCCGCATGCCCACCTCGACAATACCGCCACAAGATCAAAGCCGTCCGTTCGAGAAAGGTTGACACTTACATTTCCAGATGGCTCATACCTACATACAGAAGCCTTGAAGTTTACGTTCGAAGACAAGTTAGGATTCAGGACTGTATGAGTATTTGAACACCAGTGTTGTTTAAATGAGGTCACTAGCTCCTCGTGTGTTAGGTATTTAGGATAATGGGTATTTATGGGTTCTTGGATACCTACTTCCTATAAGGAAGATTTAAAAATGAGATAAATCAAGTCGACATTGAATCAATGACCTCCTAAATAATTGTGATGTGCTCTCTTAGAGTTTGAAGCTAGTCGCAGTACTTTACTTTGCGAAATTTTTGCATGCTGAATCAATGCTAACTATTGGCGGTCGCTCTAGTAAAATCAAGTCGTTTAGAATTGAGTGAATTTAACGTCAATGTCGCCTTCACATATTGACCGCAGATTTCATCTCAAGCTATAATTGATAAACTTGTCCCTGACGTTAAGTTTTGTTTTGTTTATTCGTTAATGAATTTAGGTGACTGGGTCAATGGATGGCCTTGAACTCAAATCGAAATTTTGGTACACTATCGAAGGTCATATAACCATACCTAAATCGTGCTAGTGAAAAGAAACGATAGGTATTTATCTTACAAATACGCTAAGATACCAAAATTGGTTTAGTGATGCGTTTCTATCTAATTATGTGTTAAGTATTTGTTTAGCAACATTTCATTCCGTATGGGAGGTGTGACATGCAAATGCTAATAAATTGGTTAGTTATTTATTTACCCTTACTTGGCGTTACGTCCATCAGTGTCAGGATATCCACAGGAACCTGTAAAAGCTTAAATATTGTAAGGACTCACCAAGCTCTAATGTCTTAATTTCAGCTCCACCGGGTTACTATCATCGGCGAAAAACTTATTAGAGCATCCAGACTACCTGTGTAACTTATCGCACTTTTATTTCGACTTCCCACTTTTAACGATTTAATCCTACAAGATCCGGAACTCATCTCCTTCCTTTCTCCTTTGAATAGATCTCTGATGTAAAAAATCCTCACGTTTTCCTTTAATATCTGCCGTTATTATTGGAGAAGAACGATCCTATCTAATTATGTGTTAAGTATTTCCCAGATTTCGGATCAATTATTATTATTGCGTTGTCACCTAACGATAATTAATATCTCGTAATAAAATTTCCAACTTTCGACCTAAACGTAAATTTTTTATTTAATGAAACTTATTAGACTGTAATTTTCTTTATATAACCTCGGACTAAATAACTCTATTTTAACCTTCATAGTACAAATTTAAAGCAATTCAAACACACTATATTAAACTCCTCCCGCATTGAATTTGTAATTAATTAATTAATTATTAGATTTTATTGAATCGGAAATTATTGCAAACACTGATTTTAGATTTATTAAAAGATCATACACTCCGTTAAATTGCACGATTAACCCTATCCGGGCACTTCACTCCCTGTTTTATCAAAGTATAAAACTGATTGTAGACTCTATTTTACCACTGAATTTTTTTAAGTATAAAACTGATTCTAGATTCTATTAATTAATCACCAGGGTAATTCTCACAACATGCGCGACGTTTTAATCAACCTTGCCAGTTGTCGAAGGACCCCTTTTTATTTTAATGATAAGTTGAATTTATAAATAGATATATTATTATTCAATGCTGTTATAAAATTCTTTAAACACTGTTGTTTCTTTTTAAATTCGCTACACTATATAAACTTTTATTTTAATGACAAGTTGAATTTATAAATAAATATATTATTATTCACTGCTGTTATAAAATTCTTTAAACACTGTTGATTTTCTTTAAATTCGCTACACTATATAAACTTTTTATTTTAATGACAAGTTGAATTTATAAATAAATATATTATTATTCACTGCTGTTATAAAATTCTTTAAACACTGTTGTTTCTTTTTAAATTCGCTACACTATATAAACCTTTTATTTTAATGACAAGTTGAATTTATTGTAAAACTATATAAAACACTTTATTTAATTTTCAACACTCCACAGATTTAATCACGACCGTAATTTTTATAAGTCCCAGAATTCCCACTCCGAATTTTTCTAAGTCTCAAAATTTTACAACACTTAAGAAATTTTCAACTAATAACCGTTTTAGACGCTACGTCACGTAACTTCCACGTTTTAACCCGACGATTGGTCCCCGACGACTCCTTCCCGACAACTCACACCGAAAACTGCTCCTCGATTCTTCTAAGTCCTAGGTTTTATATGTACCTCCAGGATTAGAACATCTTAATTACGCGTTCATTGATTTTCTAATTCAAACTCTAACAACTCGAGATTTCATATATCAATTCTGTTATTTTCGTATCAACGTGTTAAGTCCGGCCCCCCTGATTTCCGAAATCTTCTGTCTCTTACGTAAATTGTTCCAGTGTCGAACCTATCATTATGTCAAATTTTGCCCCGTCGTTCCTTTGTCTTCAGGTCTTACAAATTTAACTAAAATATCATGATTTTTGTGTCCTTTTTTCTCTCAATATATAATAGGTACGTCTTCAATAAACTGTATATAATTCTCAATTTGGTTTATCGCTACCAGAACATGAACAAACTCATGTCGAAATCTTCATTACGCATTTTCCAATTTTCATTTCCCTAAATTTCCCCACATTTTCATGTTTCCTATATGAATCAATTCAATTTTAAGCTGTATTGTCTCTACTTATGTCGTAGACTTGAATTTTCTTATTTTCTTCAATTATATTTTATATACGACGTTATTTTTATGATTTCTCTGCTTCATTCTTATGTCATTGTCCATAACTATATGATTAGTTATATTCCAAGCCAAATTTACTGTTTTCATCAATACTTCTGAATTTTCATGAGTTTTCCTTACGGAATCGTCTTTAAACTGTCTTTACTTCATTCTTTACCATCATTTGCATAATTTCCAATGCTTATCTTCTCTTAGAAAACTTCACCTTCTAGTCATAAATATTCAATCTGCTATTTTTTCATAATTTTCATAGAAGAAAATTCCAATTTGACTCTGGGATATGTGTCCGGTTAATTGCTTCGTATAAAAACGTATAAAATTGTGTCTCGTTTCATCCCAAAACCCCATAAAGTATCATCGCTGACATATGTTGATGTTTTCGATTTCTACGTACTTGGTCGTAAATAATAAATTAATATTAACTCGTTAAATTTAATCTCTTTTATCTTATCCAAATATTGCATAAGTTCCATGTTAACTTTTATTGCCCCAAAAGCAATAAAGACTATCATAATCACCCAAAACCATGTCGGAAATATTATTGTTTAAACAACAAAATCGTGTGTGAGCTCGACAACCTTTTTTTACATCAATTGCCTCAGCAATTTGTTCTATCGTCTATAGTATTTTCTCATAGCAAATGACGTAAAAACGATCCCTTCCTTTGAATTAATCTAACGTAATATAACTAGAATAACCATCCTATTTCAAATATATAACGATATCTATTTAAACTCGTCTGAAAACGCAAAATTAAGTCGAAATCTTATATTGTTCAATAAATACTTCCGTTTAAATGTCCGTTTTTTTTATTAGATTTTCTTTTCAAATCGTTTTCCCTGACCGTATTGCTTCATTTAAAAGTGACATTCCTAATTTCCATCGTTTTTCTTTCTTTTAAATATCAAACGTACGTTTTCCTCTGAATCTGGCCTCCTTTTGTTCTTCACGTTCTCGTTATGCAATTGAGTATCCCTACAGTAGCTTTTCCCACGTTTTCCAGGTCTTTTCTTTAATCTTCCGTTCATTATATTTCCTTGCTATTTTATTGCATCATTTTTTCAACATAATATGGATTTATTTGTTCGTTAACTGCGGTTGTCGATTCCTCTGTTGCACTCAATATTTACCTTTACAATTAGGGTCATTGTCCCAAATGCACCGAACGTGGGATTGTGTTTATCTTAAAGCGTATTGATCTCTCGGGTTGATGATGATTTTTACCCCATAAATCTCAGACTAATGGTCTAGTCCAAAGTCCATCTCTTTGTCTTGAAAAAAGGTAACCTCCCCCTTCTCTGATTGGTAGATCAATCTTAAGTGTTTATAATTGGATCCCTCTGTGTTCTATTTATCAAAACTTGACATTAATTTAATAATTATAGATCTCTGCAGTCTCCATGGCCCAATCAAACTTAATCAGCTAGGTGTCGCTAGTGTGTTGATTTCGTTATAATTCTGAATTATTATTTATTCATTCGTAAGGTGGAAGCTACTATATTTTCGTATCCACTGCGATTCATCACAGTACCGCCGCCCCGGGAACAATTTATTGGATAACCAACACCTCTGCAGTAGGGTCACCCCAAGTGGTTCGCTGCGTTTGGCGACTTAGCAGAGGTACCCGGGTTCATGGCGTTAGGTTTGTCTGGGTCTTGGCGGCGAATGCATCTGCTCACCAGTTAAATGGCAGGCCCGATATGGAGAGAATTGTTGAGGGAGTCCTTTTAACTTCTCCAGCCGTACTCTCTCGGAACATTGCCTTGCACCGCATTGGGAGGGATGGATTTATATGTCCGTCACTCCTGGACAAACTGACCCCCAGATTCCTACCCACCCCTAGTACCCTTTTCCTTTACAGAACTTCTTCCCCTTCCTTTCCTAAAAATACCCTCCACACAACATCCCCAAAGATGACGTACTGGGGGAATTATTATCCTCAGGGCCTCCTGTGTGGAGCTAGTTTAAAAAAAGCTCTTTAGAGTAGGCTCCATTTTTTAGTTTTCTTAGCGCCAGTTGTTTCACAGAATTTGAACAATTCATTAAATTTCAAAGTCAATTTTCAAGTTCTGTGCAGGTTCTATTCAAGTTCAGTTTTATTTTAGTTCTGTGGAACAACAGGCCAATAATTATCTAATAACAGAAATTGAACAGAATCTTAAGTGAACTAGAAAATTTGGTGAATTGTTCAAATTCTGTGAAACAACTCGCCTGTAGTTTGCAATAAATCGGTCTTAAAAAATCGGGTCAGTCGAAAGTAACATTAATAATATTGAACATAACATATAAAATAAGTTTCGTTATAAGTGGGTAAATGTATTCTTGCGAACAGTTCTAAAATTAATTATTAACCAAAACATAATTGTAGTAGAGTTCGTATAGAAAGTTTGAGTCAATAACCTCGCGTGTTCAGACATTCGTTGCCTTGACGACCGACTGGCAACATTCTGTAATATTCTCAGAAATATTTATTTATATATCAATGTTGCTTTGTTACTGAATAGAAGAAAGCACCCGAATGAGACAATCGAAAGCGCTCGTAAGCGGTCCAAATTCCAAAAGAGCCCCACATATTAATACAAACTCACTGAGGGAACTAATGCCTACAACAAACTATAACAGGAATCTTTCATCTTAGGAGATAAGTCTTGTAACTATGTACGAAATTGTAATAAATTCATTAGAAACTCCCGTCGCATCTCCTTGAAAATTTATCAATATTCACTTCTATTGCAAATGCCAGTTTTTGTTCTTTAAGTCTACCAGCTGAAGTACGCATTGTAAGGGCCTTCGCTATTGGAGAAACAAAAACTATTTAGCAACTCAATTCACTGCGCAACTTAACTTTACGATTTCAGTAATCATATCAGTTTGTTTAACAAAAATATTATTTATCAATTATTTGACCTTAACATAACAAAAATAATTTATCAACCTCCTGAACAAAATCGATCGATCGATCGAAATTACTCGAAAACTTGACAGGTCGTGATGCGCAACCATGGCAACCTGTCATTTTGACAACTGAAACGCGTCGACCACGGTGACTAGGTCCATCCGCTCATGGGACAACTGAAAAATAATCAATAGGCCACTTGCATAACATTTTTTTTTTAAATTTCCGGTTTAGGCAAATATTCTAAGACATTCTGTATTTTTTTTTAAATCGTATTTTTGAAGCCCTGGCAATTTTTTGAATATTTCAATCCGAAAAATCAGACAATTTTTTATAAACCGGAAAGACGGGACATAATTTTATGGGTGCAAAAAACGATAATTACGTAGCCGAAAATCATTTTAAAAAATAACGTTTTCCACACGAATAGCAATAAATTGTACGGGGTTCTCTTCGTAACATCTGTAAAAACACCGCCATCTCTATCAAAAAATCAAACCAAAGGATAAGTTCGCATAGAACAAACAATAAATCTAGTGAACGTTAAACGCAAATTCAAAAATTCGCCGGAAATTAAAGTGTTGCCATTTAAAAAGAAATTAATTTGTATAAAGTAATGTAATAAATTAACACTTTCGTAATCTTAGTAAAAAAATCTATCCACACGATTTTTTCCAAGTCGTTATGAAATCTATGCAAGTGGCTTATTGGCAACTCAATCGCTATCCACAGGAGAGCAACATAGGCAAATTCTCAAAGACCAAAATATTTCAAAACTGTCGCCCTAATTACATTATTTAGCTACGTGCAAATATCATTGCACGAATTTTTTTTTGTTAAGCGGGTTTAATTACGTATTATAATCAGTTTAGGTATCATGATCATCGGACATTAATTAATAGGTTTACGTCTGCACGGTTGAAATTTAAGAATGCTGCTAAGAATGCAACTCTGATGCCGCGCCATACGCAAAACCGTTTTCGTACGAGGAATTATACAAATCTACTTTTGTAATTAAAGCAATGCCAAAAGATGCCGCCACTTACGTTTACAGCTGACATACCTTTGCAGCGTAAGAACCTACTACTTGATTTGTAATTTCGTGAATCTCTCCAGAGGAGAGATTGACGATAATATGATTAATATTGTAACTGGGTTTGTAAGGTTTAGGTATATAATTTTTCAAGGTTTTGTGTAAATTAGTTGAAATATATAATATTTAAAGGAGAATGTCTGTATGTGGTGGACGAGCAGGCTGGCAAGCGGGCTGGTGTGGATTTGATTTGTATGCAAATCTACAGTTGTATATGATTCATTAGCCACAGCAACGTGTGGCCGGGTCTGCTAGTATTAGATATATGTGATTCTATTGACTGTCGCGGTTACTTTGTCCCGGCGACTAGCTGTCACTGGATCCCAGTGGATCCGAGGAACCGGCTAATTTTGGAACCAGTTCCTATCGGATTTATAAAATGTAAATCAACTATCAAACTGAGCGAGGCCGAATCAAAAGCCGCCAATAAGGCCTAGCAGCAAGAACTCAGTTTTATATGAATGTTGAAAACGTTTCGCAACATGCTTAAAAGCAAAGTTAGATTTTTTTTACTGCTGGCAACCCGTGCGTTTATTGTAATAATAATATCTTATACAAAACAAGTAAGTAACCCGCCTCACTAGACTAAGTCTGTTCCGAGACGGGTACATATTTATAAAGTACCTGAAATGTACAAGCACCTTTATATTATTATGTACCTATATGAACTACCCGACATGAATATAATTCCTCGCGTGATTCCGAACACTAAACCCTCTGAAATATGCGTCACCTTTTCGCTCCACATAACTTGAAAAGCACAGCGTATTTCACATATCACATACGAAATATTACATGTATGTTACATCTGTCTGCACATTTCTTTCCGCCTAACATCGTCCAATTGTTTGACTGCGATATTAATTGCCATTTAAAAATAGTTCCGCCCTCTGTGTTATACTTTACAGGCGAACATTCCGTTCTCGAAAGCAATAATTTATTGTTACCATTTTCAAGCGCTTTAATTTAAAAGTTGTGCTGCCTCTGAGCGCTTTGTTTTAAAAAAGAATATGTCGACATATTTGAACATTATTGGTAGACGCGTTGTAATTATTATTATTATTAAGCGTGTGAGGATTTTCGCTGAAAGTAAAACGAGATTAAAATAATTAATGTGAGAATAAAACGAAATTATTACACAGCTCTAAATGTGCGTGTTTGTGTGTTGTAAAAATCCTTCTCATCTAAACCCATATTTTAGGATTTTATGACTCAATAAGGTTCTGGAAAAAGGTTAAATAAATCATCACGGTTTTTTGTGGCCTTTTGTACGGAGCTTTACTTTTTTATTAAAATATTTTAGAACCTGCGTGTAGATACAAAAATACGGGTTGAATATTTATTAGTATTACATTTTATTTCCTTCAATTGAACTTTTGTCACATCTTCTTAATATATAAAACAATATCGGGTTAGTTACACCATTTAAAACTCGAGAACGGCTAAACCGATTTTTATGATCTTTGATTTGTTGGATTTTTGTCCGCCCGAATAGCCGAATAGCCATTAAAACATCGGAAAAATTCACGAATAAAAAAATATGAAGAAAATTATTTTTCTCATTAATATATAGAAAGAACTCTATCTTTTGAAAGAGCTGCAGCAACATTGTGATAAGTATAATATTGAATAGTGAGTGAATTCCAAAAATTCAAAAACGTCAAATGTCAATGGGCTGATTGTTTTGTTTTTGTTCTTAAACGTATAATATTTCCCCTCTTTCTTACTGACTATATGTCAACAGTCGAAAATGGGACAAACGGTAAACCTATGTCTGCACCCCTCCAAAGGAAAAATACAATAATTGTAATTTATCTCCCTCACACGTATAAAGAAAACGAAACGCAACTCCCGTAAGTGAGTGGAAATGTAAGAAAATCACAAAAATTATAAATTCGTACACAACGCCATCTCTGATACGGACAAAAACAAAACACGGACAGTTGCACGTCGATAATTGCTTCATTGTATAATTTTTAACTTAATAAAAGAACTGAATTTAATTGAGCTAATAAGTTAAAACAACAGTTATTGATTCTGAGGCGGTACGAAGTTCGTCGGGTCAGCTAGTTTTAAATAAAGGTCTGTTACTTAGAAACAAAAAATAATAATTATTAGTTTAGTACATGACAAGTTAAAATAAACTATTTGTTTACAATTTTTAACAATGTTTTACAAAGTATATTTCGAGTACGGGCGTTGTAAAATGTATTATTATTATTTTGAAAGACTCAATAATTGAAGTCTTGTACACAGTTTTTTTGTATTGAAGAGACCTTGAGTGATAAGAAAATAACAGATCAATTTGCGAAAGCGCTGGCAAAAAAATTAAGTAATATTTTTTTTGTACTAATAGTAAAACAAAATATTTATTGCTTATATTTTCATCCAATCCCATGGTGCGACGAATTCGAGAAAATATAACTGCATAGGTGATCAAGAGAAAGATCGGTAGGACGTTATAGAGAAACATGGCGTATTTCTAGAGATCAAGAGGAAGATTGGTGAAAGACGTTATGGAGAAACATGGCGTATTTCTAGAGATTAAAACTATAATGTCTGATACTAGTACTTTTGAGATTTTCTGGACATAAGATGGTAGACCGCCTTCAATACCATACGAAGATAATACCAATCTTCGTGTTGTAGTAATGAAATTTCTTTCTGGACTTGCACTGAATTTCCTAGCCTAAAATCAATAGACTTATTTCAGATTATACGAAATCACTCAAAGTACTCGATAAAAATAAATCCATATTCAAATGAGCTCTTGAAAGTAAAAAGTAGCAAGAAGCTTTAACAATTGGGTTAACCTTCATCATACCTAGGTACAGCCAACCTCTTCTCAAAGCACTACCAATTACCTGTCCACATGATGAAGCTCTTACGTAAGGTGAAGAAATAGGTGCCTACCTACGAAGTTCAGGAGAAACATTACGTTGGTTTCCTAATGATTTTCCCGATCGTATAAATTAATCCCGCCAACCTTCGTTTCGGGACTAGTTTAATGAACTTGATATTAAACCACGATCCTTGAATTAACAACCTTGCGCCTTGCCACATGCCTTACTAGTCGATGTATTGTAACGTAGAACAAATAATCATACAATATATGTATAGCGTAGATTATATACGGTTGTTCAAAAGATTTTTAATATGGTTGACTGAAAAGGAAAGAACAGATATTCGAAATATCTTAAATCACTAACACGAATACAAGAGACATATTTTACATAATTTCCTCACGAAATTATATAATATCAAAATACGCAGGGTACTGCTTGTTTACAGTAATAATTATCACGTTTTCAGTGTATTTATACTCTCTTATTAATTAATTATCATGTACCTACTGTATTTATATTTATTTCCATGTGCATTTTAAATTACATATGCAATATTTTTATGGAAATATATCAAATAACAAAATTTAAATGTAAAAAATTAATATAACAACATTATGTATGCACAAAGATATTGAAATATAAGGAGATGTGCTATCCGCCGTTTTTACTAGGTGATACTGCGCTTCCAGGTGACGCAGGTGTTGTTTACCAATTAACGAATAAACTAAATGAACGAATAATTAACGAATTAACTAAACGAACCATAGA
This sequence comes from Limnephilus lunatus, assembly GCA_917563855.2. Classification (NCBI taxonomy): domain Eukaryota; kingdom Metazoa; phylum Arthropoda; class Insecta; order Trichoptera; family Limnephilidae; genus Limnephilus; species Limnephilus lunatus. The sequence continues at coordinate 56,774,416 of OU830599.1, forward strand.
CATATGAATATTAGTAGACCTGCCCTAAGCGATAAAAGCGTATTATTTCCCCCTCCCATTGGAACCATTCCATTGGAACCGGCTGGGATCGTGTATGGCTTCGCGTTAATCTAAAAAATGTGACGTCATCATTCTTCTGCAAGCCAGCGTCGAGCACTCATCGGTGCATTTTACGAAATAAAACGGTAAACATAGTGGCTTGTGTTTTGAAAACGTGTAAAAATAGAAGTGAAAAAGAGAATAAACGAAATTGTCGTATTATATTCCATAGGCAAGCATTATTTTACACTATTTTAAGTCAATTCAGATCACATAATATGATCATTTTTGTAACATACACTGTCACTCGAGATACATGGCGTGTGCCCGTCCCTGTTTACTGCAGTAAGTAAATTATGAAACATTTATAAAAGTGTCTTCACTTAATACAGCAACAAAATATTGAACTCGACCTTATAGGCGACCTTACTTTGCATATTTGGACTTCGCAAATGTTTTCATTACGCGGCGAACAATTCGCGCTCCCATGTAAAAAGGTATATTCATTCAAAAGCAGAGTTGACTTTTAAGAACGAAAGTGTGATTTTATAATGCGAGATGCCTATATACTGTCAGATTGAGTTTTGACGAATCACATATCACCAAAGCCGTCTTCCTGCCCTTCGTCCCGCTGTAGTTGGTTTCTACCCCTCACCTTTCTGTTCTGGTCTATTAATATTCATATGTCTATGAAACGAACGCTAAACTAAATGAACGAATTCTTTCCGTATTCAAACTATATTGTTAAACAATAATAATGCACACCTTCATAAAATCAAGAAAATGAACAAATTCTTTTTGTATACAGACTATGCTGATTAGGTCGTAGTTCGGCGACAGTCTCGCGGACATCATAGCATATCTCTTTAGTATTTGAATATCTTTGTGTACGCATGTGTGTAAATGCATATATTTTTATCTTTTATTTTGTCTTTTTATATTAGGTATATTTATCTTTTTATACCCATGTCTACTTTGATAAAAATCTTTTTCACTACACAAAAATTATTATTTACCCGCCTCGGATCATACTTTGTCTACTGAGGTGGGTAAAAGAAATCTATGAACATAAATGAAAATAAAATAAACCGGCACTGAAACTGGAAAACTGTAGACACTAGATCTAGATCGTAGAGGGAATGTTAATAAGAAGTCTATTTCTGTATTTTGTGTTAAAAAATGCCTTTCACGACTAAAAATCTCTCTTCAGTATTTCAATTGATGTCATAAAAAACTATTATCCAATAAAATTCAACATTCACAAAAAATCCACGAAGGTATTTCAAGTCACCTTTACTTCAGATTTCCTTTTGTGACCCGTTATAATGGATATTTCTTTATTCCGCCCAACGAGTATTCAAACCCAATACCATAGATGCACGCAGTAATTAAGATAGTGTTATCGGCATTTATCTTTGAGTTGGTAGATAGTGAGGTCGAGTCCAGAAATAACACAACAAAAAAATGTGGTACGTTTCTGTTATAATATTATATATGTACATAACTTTTATATCTGATTACATTAGGAAAACAATAAATAACATTAAAAAACACAACGAATCAATGTGTTTATTGTTCATGACATCTAGCATTCTATCAACAGACTGTTCAGTTGTGATTGGCTGATTAACAAGTTGAACGACCGGCTTGGTGGAGGGATAAGGTTCTTGACTCGCAATCCGAAAGTCGCAGGATCGAATCCCGGCGTGGGCAAAATTTGATTAATTTGTGTTATTTCACAATTAATAAAAAAATAACATAAAGTACAATTGCGGCACGATCCAGAGTGGAAGATACTGTCAGTATCGCCCTGGTGTAAGACCACCATTCAGAATTTAAACGTCGCTTGAAATGCCTTATCCGTGTTTGGTGACCAGATCTTAATAACCAGGTACTTCCCCCACCTCCCTCCACCCCATCTCCTTCCCATCCCTACTACTTTCAGCCTTACAACGTATCCCAATAGGGGATGCGATTGTCTCACTTGTTCCAGACTGGAGCAGTTGGGACTCTTGTGCAGTATTCATTTAAAAAAAATTGACATTCAATTAAATTATTTATAGACTTTAGCAAAGTTGTCAACACACGATTTTATTTATTCATTAATCGAAAAAGGTTGCGTTTCACATTTATTATTTACCACTGATCCTGAAAAGCCTAGTGTAATTAAAAAAATATATTCCTAATAAATGTTGGCTATTTCCATGAAGTACGGGCAGAGCGTTGATTAATAAAAATGAATAAATCACAATATTCAGCACCATTATATCGACGAGAAAGAGACTGCTCGCAAATTTCAGCAACGTACCTACTTGATACTACCTAAAGAAAGAAATTCTGAGATTTATCAAGAAATTTATGCGCAAAAGAAAAAATTTAAACATCTAATATAAAACTCGTTTCAATTTCCCGTAAAAGATTGGATAACTTGTTTATTAATTCGACTTGCGTTTAACATTTTTGTCGTGTTAAAATATTAATCAGATTTCAAAATTTTGTATTTTCTGACGGATCTTTTAAATTTTCTTTTCAATTTTAAGTTTTTTCTGTATAATGACTGGCGTTTTAATATTTTGCTCTGCCAACAAGTTTATTCTTTGGAAAGTTCCAATGAAAAAGGAATCGAATTAACTGGATGAAGTAAATAACACAAAGTGAAATAATTTTATGGAGGATATTCAAACTTATTTATTCATGGAATTAAGAACAAGTTAAGTCAATTCAGTAAATAAATTGAACCATGTTTGCTCTCTTAAGTCTCAGAGTAACATATTTAAGCAGTGATTATTTTAGAAACTCGTAGTCTACAAATAATTCACAACTTTCTGACGAAGGAAAATTTTCAATCGATAATAACATCTCAAAGAACTATAATTTAAAAGAATTGATATCTTAAATTTATGTTGGTTTTTAATTTAATAATGTGTGCTAAAATAAGAATTATATTCATTTAAATAACAATGATTTATTTGTAATCTATGTATCGTTTATACTGTTTCAACTTATCGTGTTTCCATGATGAGTTGAAAGATTCCTGAGAGTAAAAAAAGAAAGAATAACGCTTTTTTTAATAATTCGCATTTTAAAAGGATTTGTTAATAGAACAATAAAATGTTATAGGTACCCACAATCTGTTATTTTTAAAAGATATTAAATCATCTGGAATCGTTTAAATGCGCTACACAATTTCTCTACAACTTAAAAACAGCTGTTAGATTCGAGTAAAATAATATTATCTTTTTAAGTATGTAAGATTATTATGTTTTCTAATAATATCGACATTTTTTTTCAAATTTGGAGATCCTAAACAAAAACAAGTTGCACAGAATATGATCTTAATTTTTTTAAACATTTTTGTTTATATATTAAAGAGTGAAATATCAAATTGAATATACTTACACCAAAATCCCATCGAACCTCCGAAACAAATCTAATTCCTCAAACTCGGTTTTCACCAAATACCAAAAGTTTAGCCAGAGACGCGGCAACTTGCTTTCGCCACAAGGTATTTTAAATCTCGTAGCAAAGTTACGGAGTGCTAATATTATACCGAGAGCTACGGCGTAACAGACGTGCCTCTACGACCGACGCCACAGGTACACTGAATCGTAGCCGGCTTCGCGCTACGACCGTAGCCTGCCAGAGAGACACAGATGTACTATAATACTTGTAAATGCACTCAGAGATATATATTATGGCGTAGAGCGCTGCAAATATATCTACAACATTGATTTAATTTTATAGCTCTTTATTTGTCATTGGGTTTCACCGCACACGAATCCAAATTGCTCCCTGCCGTCTGAAGCCGGTAGGATTATAGCAACTGTAATTAGGGCATGTTATGAGGCTGACGGCTGGAGAGGGGAAGGAGGTAGGGAATGGAATGGTTGGAAAGTAACTGGTTATTCAGATCTGATCACCAATCACGGCTGAAGCCTTAGAAGCGACGCGCGTCGTTCCGATTTTAAAAAGCAGTTTTTCTGCAGGGCGATAACCTACTTAACCTACTTAAATATATATTTTTATGTAAATAAAGAGTGTACCATGCAATTGTTCAATCTATATTACATTGCGGTATTACAGGCTGGGGAGGAACATACGATGTTATTTTAAATCCTCTCAAAATAGTTTGATAATTAAGGTTATCTTGAAACCATCAACCATCAACATTTTCTACTGAAAAAATATTTTCAATATTCAATGTCCCTACAATAGACAAAATTCATAAAAAAATATTCAATTCTGCAAACTTTAAAAGAAATACAGCTAAATAACTTACATTTCAATATTAAAAGATATCAGAATAATATTAATATCCCAAAATTTAATATCAAGTTCATTAAAAATACCTATCTTTATCTAGGTATGACTTATTTCAACAACCTTGCGTTAAATCTAAAAAAAATCTAAAATAATTATGAATTACAACTTAAATTGAAAAATAACCTGAAACTACTGTAAGAGTTCACATTTATTATCCTAATTTCTTTTAAATCTTGAAATCATTATTAAATTATTAAATCAATTTTTACGGTGCTCCAGATTTTATGTCCGGGTTAACTCTTTCCCAAATGAAAGACTAAACCCTAACCACACACTCTTCCACAAATGATAATCTAGTAAATTCACGCAATGTAAGTCACTATATAAGTATAATAAATACAAAACAATACAAGAACAATACGTTAATCCACCAGAAACATAATGGGAAAATATTTCATTGACTCCAGATACTTTCATATCAGAGGGTTTCGGCTCTGATGAAATCCTGGTCAATAAATCTGATAAAACTGGTCCGATAAATCCTACTGATCCCTCAATATAAATATTTTAAAAATCTTTTGCTCCAGATTTTATGTCCGGGTTAAATCTTTCCCAAATGAAAGACTAAACCCTAACCACACACTCTTCCACAAATGATTATCTAGTAAATTCACGCAATGTAAGTGCACTATATAAGTATAATAAATACAAAACAATACAAGAACAATACGTCAATCCACCAGAAACATAATGGGAAAATATTTCATTGACTCCAGATATTTTCATATCAGAGGGTTCGGCTCTGATATGAAATATCCTACATGTATTTAAAATAAATCTATTATTATTATTAATGATATTTGCAATATTTTATGATTTACTTACTTACATGATTTCATATAATTGATCTTGAATTTCCTCACGAAACACAAGAGTCTTGTCTCTTTATGGTGAGAAAAGGCCATTTTTATGCTCTTTATAAAACTGTATAACTTGAAAAAAATTTATATTACGAGGCATACAATCATAGCAACGAGCGCCAACGAGATTTAATAATTGAAGACATTATTTGTTTTTCATTTGGAAGGTTTTTTCAATTTTTTAATTATCAAATTAATAATAGAAATGCAAATATTGGATTCTGGGATATTCTTTTAACGAATGTTAGCGTAGCAAAAAACTGTGGGTTATTCTTAAGAGTTCTACTTTTTATAATAGTTCTACTGTTTAATAAGCAGTTTGAAGTGCGTATCTTTTGTTGTATTTCAATTTAAATGAAAGTGACAGCACAATTATTTTACAGGGGACGTAAAATAAACCTAAATGGAATTTAGCTTCATACTAATTGCCAAAGCGCCTGCTACAACCTCTGTGACAGAGCAGCAAAATCATTTTTTGCAATAGCTCCATAGAGGATGCCTTGACTAAAAAAAAATCCTCTGAATCGATGTCGTCTTTGGCGATGCTATGTGGATGGTCTTTGTCAGGGAAAGGAAGGATAGGAAGTTCTGGGAAGGAAAAATATATGTGGGTTGGGTAGAAATCTGGAGGTCAGTTTATCGTTGTTTTATTGTATTGTTTGTTCATTGTTTCTTTACATGGCAGGTATTATAGGACCAAGTATTTGATCGAAGCATGGTAGATATTATTGTTTACATTTGAATTTATAACTTAACTCGGATAAGCTTGTGTGGAAGTTAATATTTTTATGACATAATAAAAATAACACCTAATAAAATATTGAGAGAACGATATTATTATCTGTGATAACCGTGTGTGGCAATCTGATATTCTGGACTCCAATCTGTGATGGATCCAGATCCCTTGATGCTGATCTTAATACAGGGTGTAGTTACAATAATAAATCGTGGGTTGACTAGTTACGTTTATTCCGCGATTGTACAATGTGGTTATTCTAGGAAGCTTATGGGTAAAGAGAACGAATGGACAACAATCACACTCTTTTATACGTTACTCACGCTGTCTCACTACATGCATGTCTCTTTCATACCTTAAGACATACGTTCACCACATTATCTTAAATGTTTCTTACAAAAAATGGTTACCTACTAAGTTGAAGAATACGACGAATCTATCCCTTCCACTGCGGTGCAAGGCGATTGGTCGATAAAGTCCGGTCTAGGTTAGATCTCCCTCGACCAGTATCTCTCGATCTGTCACGCAGTAGGTGGGCAGACGCTTCCGCCGCCAAGATCCGGACAAACATCACCCCATGAACCCGGGCACCTCGAGCTAAGTCACCAAATGTAGCGAATCACTTGGGGTGACCTATGGCAGAGGTGTTGGTTATCCAATAAATGGTTCCCGGGGCGGCGGTACCAATACCCGCCTCCCAACTTAAAAAAATAAATCATGGCGGGTTTACGCACTTAAAAAAATGTGTTTATCAGAAAGTCGAATCAAATCACTCGCTTCTTCTTTTATATTCCGTTTAGATCCGTTAGATAGAGTCTTAACAAATGGACTGCAATCTTTAGATCATAGGCGTCAGGTGGGAATGCTGTCCTTATTTTAACGGTATTTCAAAGGAAGATGCTCCGAGGAACTACCGTCATTGATCCCATCGGCACCGATGCATCGTCGGGAAACATGCCAAACGCGCGACCAATATTCGTACGAAGACAAAATTATATAAGAAGGTTAAAGTTAAGAACTTGTCGTTTGTACGACTCGTCCTTGAGTTCAACAGTCTCTGTGTTTTCTCCCTCCTACAACATAGTCTCTCCAAAACCCATGTTCACTCCTTCCTCTCCTTTAAATGATAGTTCTTACAGTATCCCCAAAGATGACATAGACCCTGAAAGACATTATTATCGAGGCCTCTGTGTGGAATCAATATTTTTAAAATGTCCATAATTGTATATCGTTCACGCAGCATGGTTGTAAAAACGGAGAACCTGCATTTGACTTTCCATAATTCTGGTGCATGATATATGAATGTGATTATTGCTCAACCACTCAACAAACCAATCTGCATTCAATTGAGCATGATAATTATTATTAATTTATTCCACTGGGTGTATCACGGCGGGGCGTAGCGGGGGATGGAATTATAACCGGCTTGACATTTTGATGTAGGTTAAAACATTGACCCAAAATACAATAGAGAGGCCTGCGCTCTCCGATAATGTTACTTTTGTTCCTTAGTCTGATACATATGCACGAAACTGACGACGCGACATTTTCGCTTGAACTGTTTCTAACCTAACGTTTTCTGCTTGGATGGCGCTACAGCCCATATCGAGCTTTGGCCTCCTGCAACATTCGCCTCTAACTCCTGTCCTCAGCGTCATTTCAGCAATCTTTAACGTCAGTGTCAGCGCCTCACATCTATATGCAAATACAGTTCTAAGAATGGTCTAATGTGGTTATTTTGGGTTTTCTGTGGACGCTACGTGAATTAAACACTGGCAGCAATATGTTTTGTTGATTGCTGTGGTTCTCCTTCTGATTTCTGCTGGATCCTCATTGTTCTCTGTCAGACTGGAGCCCAGGTAGATGAATTGATCGGCCACTTCGTATAAGTAGTTGTCTTTAAATTGTGCACTACTTCTTCTGTGTGAAGGTTTTATGCTCTGTACCATCATTTTCGTTTTGTCAACATTAACCCGCAGCCCTACTTCCCGTTCCGCTGTTTCTAAAGGTTCGAAGTTCTTTTTAATGGCTGAAATAGCATATCCGACCTCTCGACTGCTCTTTAAATAAATAATCTAACATTTTACTGTCGTAAAACTATCATACCATTTTTTAAGATCCTCTGGAACTGTAGTATATCCCTTAGGGAAATGTGTCGTTTATATTATGGTACTGGGAGGAGAAGAGGATGCGGGAAAGGTTGGAAAGTAACTGACTTATCAAATTTGTCATCCAGTCATAGCATAGGTCATAATATCAAACATAGTTTCGATTTTGATTAGTTGACCTCTCCAGGGCGATGTTGAAAGAATGGTCCCCTCTGGAACAAAGTTCATATAGATATATGTAATTTTTTTTAAAGTTCCATGTAAGACCGTGAATAACACCTCAGAGGTCGGTACCAAAATAGATGTAACTATTTTTTTGGCTTTGTAGTGCTGTCTTACGTTTAAGGCAAATGAATTGAATCAGGGAGTCGAGGGTTCATTTCATGCAGAGCAAACATAAATGTTCAAATTGTTATGGATTTTTCACAACATTTTTTTAAAATCATTCCTTAGAAGAGGTTACTTGGTTGTGTAGTCGTCGGCTTAGTTCGGATTTGTCCAACAGACCATTTGAGTTTTTGTTCAATCTTCACTTTAAAATTAAAATTAAAGCATAAAAAAGGATAGTTAATCACTGAACTAAGAATTATTTAAACTAATTGAACCTTTACCTATACGGAAATAGCTTTATCATAAAAACCTGTCATAATGATTTATTGAGATAATGAAAGAAAACCTTATCCTTCTGAAAATTTATCTAATGGTCTGTTGGACAAATACGAACTAAAGCGACGTAGTGTGTACATAATCGTATTAAATTATAATAACAAACTTTGTTTACACCAATATTTAATCACAATTATCAACATTTTTCAGGAAACAACCTATAGGTACTAAAAATTAATACATATAAAAATAGTCAAAGTAGAACATGTGTAATAAATATTACACTAAGCAGTGATTAATTAGTACAAAACATAAAAAAATTATATAAATTTAAAAAATATATATATCTACATATAGGTATAACAAATTATTTTATAAATCCAAATTAAAACATCAGAATAAAAAATAAAAATAAAATATTAAAAACAGTAAGGGATGACTTTTTAAGAAAAGTGATTATTAGTTTTGTATTTAATGGACTTTTAACACATTTTTTCTAATTTCAAAGTTATCATATTGTGTTCCCATTTTATTTGTATGTCAAAATTTTTAACCCTTTATTAATGTCAAAATAAGAATCGATTTCCATATTGTGATTGGCGATTTCAGAATAATTATTATTACTACCTATATCTAGTGTGTATTAAAATTTCTAGACGTCTTACATGCTCATAAAAAAGTTACTGAGACGATTTTTTAAATTTTAAAGTTATAATCCTTACAAAATAATTTATTAACCACTGATTTGTTTAGAATATCGTCATCCTTAATCCTTGTTATTTAATACATAATTTTTCAAAAATATTTTTTGTTAAAAAAACTGGTTTGGTAGTATTTAATTAGTAATCATTTTAATTTAATAATAGATACACTTGATTGAGCCAAGTTGTGAAGCAGATTGAAGAAGAGTCTAAAGAAATTATTGATAAAAGAAATTGAGGGTATTTTGTATATTGTAGCATAGGTAAAAGTTTATAAAACAAATATTCGAAATAAATATTAGCTCTTATATTATATGTCAACTTTCTTCCTCAGACGCATGCGAAATATCTTACAGGGGTTTAACATCTCTAGTTCCTCTGACAAGTCTGCCAGTGTTGGTGTTGTGATGGCGTTGCCAAGAGATTTATTTTAACATACTTTGCATGAAAATTGCATAACATCGTTACATATCATAATTACATTTATTCGAACGTCAATTACTGGAGGGTTACCCCGATGTATTGTATGTCATCCAATTATCAATTGAAGTCATAGATAATATAATGTTAATTTAATTCTCACCGAGAACGTCTCCCTAACCCCAACGTACTAGTATGTACCGTACTTAGGGTGGGTTTCTTCATTTACCTTTACTTTCGCTGTGCATTTCGCAGTTTACTTTAGCAGTGCATTTGACATTTACGACAAAATGGGTTTCTTCACGACGTCAACTGCTAAATTAACAGTAAATAGGGATGACAGCACAAAAACTAATCTAATTCCCACATTTTCGTATTGGGAACTGTACATATATTTTTTTCATGTGGCAACCTACACAATAAATGTCAAACATTATGCGCACATTGCTTTATTTATGGTTTCATCGTTGTTTGGTTCGCGTCAGTTTGCGTCGTGTGTTGTTGTGAAATTGATAATAATGAGTATTTTTGTAGAAAAGTAAGTAAAATCTCAATTATATCGATATTAATAGTAATTTTATATTATTATTGGCTAAAGTTCGGTTTAGTGGCGAAATTCCTAAAAATACAAACTAGTTATTTTTATACTAACTATGGGCCGGGGAATACGAATCTGAAAGAATTAGGCGGCGGCAAGCAATATTAACTGAATTATACGACTTTAAAAAATTTTTTTACACACATAGGAACTACTACAAAGTATTTTTGAAGTAAAAAGTGGGTAATTAATCTGCCGCCACGTTTTTGTAAATAATCCATAAGCCGTCACACTTTTTAGGCACAGATTTTGGAAATTACACTTCATTTCAACTTAGTTACTGCAAAAACATCGATTTCAGCCGGGGCTGATGAAAAACTGTTAATTTATATTCCATAAAAACTTTCATATACGTACATTGTTCTTTGATGTTCTTTGTAGTAAGTAACTAATATAACACAAAGTTTAATTTGCAAAATCTGTGCCTATTAAAAACGTGACGGCTTATGGATTATTTACCAAAAAGTTTAATCCGCTTATGTAAATATTTAATGTTATTTTTCAGTACATAACCAATGTTTACTTGTTTGCAGCGAACGTGGAAACAATTTTTCGGCGAGGGAGGTCGAGATGCTAAAAAACCTCATTGAAAAGTATGGCAACACAATTTTGTGTAAAAAAACTGACGCATTTGGCTCACAAGCAAAGGAGAAAGCATGGTTACATGTTACAAGTGAGTTCAATGCATCAACGACCATATTGAGAACGGTGAAACAATTAAAATGTAAATGGGAGTATATGAAGCGCGTCGCAAGAAAGGTAAAAAATCAGTTATCTTTTTATTTATTTAAAATGTCAAGTCACAATGTGTTTGCTTCTTTTGAAAAATTAAAAAATCAGTACTCATTTGATATTATCTTCGATTTATTCATGACGATTTCACTCTTTCTTGTTTATAATTTAATAAAATGTATGTTTTAGGAAGCTGGAAAGCAGAAGCAATCCATCATAAAAACTGGTGGTGGACCTCCTCCTCCGCCAATGTCCGACACTTCAGAATGGGTGTCTAGTGTAATGAAGGAATCCATTGTGGGGATAACTTCAACATATGATGGAGATTGTAAGTTCTCATAAACATGTCATATCCTGCTAAGGTGTAAAAAAAACAAGTCGGCTTTGTTATATAAATATTCTTCATCTTTTCAGCCACACCAAACAATGATGTTATATTGGATGCCGATAAAGTGTCCATTATCCAACAGCTCATGGGTTCAGGTAAGATGTTCTCTAATTTGACAAATATAAACAAATATGTAGGTATTATGAATATGTTGCATAGGTAAATGTTTAAGGTTCGTGTGGCCAAGCAGGCAGATAAACAAGTGATTTACAAACTGCAATCTGCAATTAGCAACTGTCCCGTCAAAGACTTAATCCCAATTACTGTCTTCATTTCTTTAACCAGGAAATTGTTCTTCCGTCAGATCCCATAATATATAAGTACATAGTTATTATTTGATTTCAGAATTAAATCCCGGGCCATCCCAGGATATATCCTATATCCTGGCACCATGTCAGGAACTATCGGAAGGAGTGGTAGATGTTAACGTTACATCGAATATTGAAAGCCACATTGAAACTCCTGTCAGAAGTAAGTGGAATCATTTTAATCAATACAAATTTGAATTAATTCATGAATCCAATAAATAAAATATGAATGTTTATTCTTGTTACAGATATTCGCAAAAGGTTTCCCAAAGAAACACCTCCGAAACAGTCGAGGTTATCTGTTTGCACAGATGTGATGAAATTGAAGTCAGAAAAAATACAAACGGAAATAAATGTGATGAAAGAAACATTTGAATTGGAGAAAAAGAAAAGAAAATTCGAAGAAGAAAGAGAAAAACTAAAATTTGCTGCTGAAATGGAAAATATTGAATTAGAAAAAAAGAAAAAAAAAATAGAAATACTGTTACTAGAAAAACAATTAAATATTTAATCTAGAGGAAATTATGTATGCATTTCAGCAGCATGTTTTAGTTCTTCTCTTTCACTCCATCACATTTATTTGTTTGTATTTTTTCTGCAGAAGAGGACCGCTGAACCATTGCTTCAACTGCCTTATGTTTAATAATAAATTTTAGTTATGCTCTTGTTTTGTTCGGTGCTATAATAACGCCGTTACTGTTTTTTTATGTGTAATACCGCACAAGAGTCCCAACTGGCTTTAATCTTCTTTTTTTTTATGTGGGTGGAAATTTTGATCGCTCAGGAATGTCAAGCAATCAGAGCATATTTTTTTATTTCTGTAATCGCTCCAGTGGTTAGTTTTACAGCAAAATAACTTACATTTGTCACAATATTTTTTTATTATTTTTATTTTACAGGCTACATGAAATCATTTATAAACAGACGTGGGTGATATTGATCCTTTTTCAACTGTCATTCATCCAGTGTCATCTGAATCTATGATCGAGACGGCAATTTTCCTGAAATAAATATCTTTATATAATTTTGTTTACTTCATGTTTAATTATTAGTTAACAGTTTTTTTTAATATAAGTATGACGTACAACTTGTTAAATAAAAATTATGTTTTTTAAAAGAGTTTTTATTCATTTCAATTCCTTGTTTTCTTATTTATCTTTTATAATGTTAGTCTGGTTACAAGTTGAAATCAGTCTAACTTACTTTAGAAAACTTTATAAAGTTACAAAACTGTGATGCATAAATGATTTTAGCCACAATTCTAGAAAGTAGTCATATGAACTTAATCATTTTGCAAAAACCTTACATACAAAGCATTGGATGAAAATTTAATGTAAGAAATTACAACAGTAGTAGAAGTAAAATATTCAGTATAATTGAAGACTTTTACAATTAGAGAAAATGTAATAATAGTGACTGTAATAACTTATTTATGTATTTTAATTATTACAAATATTACCTGTATTGATATCACTCAGGAGTCATTAACTGAAAATTTACCATTCACATTGCGCCTCTGGCAGCTAACCTGAAAAAAATAATATTTGTATACATACACACACAGTAGATACTATTTCCCATTGGGATAGGCAGAAAGGACAGCTCTACACTCGGGCCCATACAAAAACACCTCCCTCGCTTCCTCCACATTTATACATCTCTGTATCCAACTTATTCTCCTACTATTGTAAGGAACTAGTTATCTGTAAAAAATAATGGTCGCAAAGATTAAATATAAGAAAATAAATACTCACTGGTCAAAATAGGAATGAATGAGTGCTTCCCTAACATTTCTTCCAGAGGTAGTAGACGCACCACTGCCTTGATTGTTGTTGATACGGAATCTATCGAGATCAACATGTACTTCAGGATCTACCTCCGGAATATTCTTTTTCAAACAAATATTATGTAAAACAGCAGTGGCAAGTATGACGCTTTCAATTCTGTTCTGGCTTAACCTTAGTTTGGTTGCAATGCAGGGAAAACGTCTCTTCCATACACCATAAGATCGCTCTACTGGGTTCCTGGTGCGAATATGGCATCTGTTGTAGAGTTCCTCCCCTGGTGTCAAGGGATTTCTGAGAGGTGTAAAGAGGTAGCGTTGTACGCCATAACCACCATCTCCCAAAATAATATTATTCCCAAAATCTCCATTCTCCAAGCGGCCTTTTACGTTGCTAGCGTTAAAAATAGTGCTATCGTGACTAGCTCCTGGCCATCTACATACAATATCCAAAATGAGAAGATCAGCATTACAAATCGTTTGGACATTGTATGAGAAATATCCTTTACGGTTTCTATACAACTCTGCACTTTCTCCACCTAAAATAACAAAATCTTTATAATATATTCCAAATGCATAACAATATAAAAACCAAATATGTATTACTATAACTCCTTATTATTAAGAGATATATACAAAATCTTGTTGTTAAATACAAATAGTATTAAAATACAGATAAATAAGTTCACCAGCGCATACTTACCAGGGGACATAATTGGTATATGGGTACAATCAATTGCTCCTATGACATTTGGGAAGTTGGCAAGTGTGTGAAATTTCACATTATTTTGTAACATTTCAGCGTCACTTCTAGGCATTGATATGAAATTTTTGTTTAGCGATGCTATGGCCTTTGATACTTTAAAAATTATTTTACACACAGTACTTTTATGTGTATTTGCAACATCTCCGAGAACTCTTTGCATCGACCCAGTTGCGTAAAACCTCAAAGCCAATAACAACTGCTCAGATGGTTTGACAGCATTATTCCTAGAAGAAAGAAAAAAAAATTTAGAAGCATCATTTTATTTACGTCATTTCATTTGAATAAATATTTGTAATTACACTTTATTAATCATTACTCATTACTTACATGTCACTGGGAGAACATATCATATCTGCAATTAATGTTGTCAAAAGTCGTGCAGTTTCTTTATTAACTCGAAATCGGCATATGAAATCCAGGTCTTCCATTAAATAAAAATTCCTGCGTATATTATGTCGCTTTATACGTCGCGTCATATAATTAATGATAGGTTCATCGTCAGAACTTGACGAACTGTCACTTGTCGAGAACATAATGATAATAAACTAGCAATTAGCAAGAAAATCACTGAAGTGTCGTTGAAAAACGTAAAATAGCTACAACCTACAACAAAAAATAACCTCTCAACTCTGAAACTGTCACTTTGACAATGGCAGCCATTTTTTTTACTTAGCATTTAGCATTTACAGCACGGTTGCCTTGCTGTAAGATTTTAGGTGAAAGTAAACGGTAAATGTCAAATGAAAAAACCCATTTCTATGACTTTTACTGTTTACTTTTACAATTAGCATTGCATTTAGCATTCTCGGTAAATGAAGAAACCCACCCTTAGTGTTATGTAGCTTTCTATTATATTACTAGACCATCACAGTTTTTAATTGTGTATGTGCGTTGTATCGTGTTTTTTGTGTGTCTTATCGTATATGTGTTTATGCGTGTTTTATCGTGCTATATGCGTTTATTTGTGTTTTATCATATTATATGTGTTTATTAATTGTTATATTATATAAGTATGTTTATGCGTGTTTTATCGTGATTTACGTGTTAATGTGTGTTTTATCACGTTACGAGTTTATTTGTTTACACGTGTTTTATAGTGTTATATGTATGTAGTCAACATAATGACACGTAAAGAAATGTAAAGAAAATAATGTAAAGTAGTCAACTTCCACAAATAGTGTAAAATAAGAGTAAATTAGTAGACTATTGAAGAAGATAAAACTAACAAATCTAAATAAAAAGTGAAACAGAAAAAGACACAGAAAAATAAAATCAGAGTGTGCAGTTCACATGCGGTAGAAGTAGAAAAACCTCCAGAAAACTAAACTTCGAGAGAATGAGACGAATGCACAGTATCAGTAGTAAGAAAGTTGTAGGGTTTATTTATTATACCTAATATTGTTACCAATATTAAAACTAATTTTAAATTTTATTCTACGAAGCACCGCAGAAAGACACCAATTAGTCTGTCTCATATGTCTCATATCACGCAGGCTATCTTTGCGAAAATTTTCACAATTATTTCTATCGTGAATGCAAAAGAGCGCGAAAAATAATATTCTGATTACGGACAAAATTGAAATGTGGCGTATGTAATAATTATGACGTTTTCATGTATTTTAATTAGCACAGATCACAAGACAATAATTTATCATTAAATATGTGTTATAGATGGTGGTAGTTTTTTTATATATTAACTCCAACTAGGAAAATAATTTCCCTCAAGATCTATGTCACCTTTGAGGATGCTGTGTGAGTTTCTTTTTAAGGGAAGAAAAGACAGAAAGTTCTGGGAAGGAAAAAGGTATTAGGAGTGGGAATGGGTAGGAATCTGGTGTTCATTGTTTCCAGATCACCCGCCGCCAAAACATAGACAAACCTCACCCCATGATACCGGGCAACCCTGCTAAGTCACCAAAGGTAACTAACCACTTGGGGTGACCTATGGCAGAGGTTTTTTTGACAAATAAATGGTTCCTGGGGCGGCGGTACCAATTCCCGCCTACGAAATGGCTGAAAACATTATTTGATCTCCTTTATGAAAATAGTTTTAATGAAAAGACGAGATTGTCAAAGAGTAACATTGAGGTTTTTAATGAATCACTCCAGAAGGTCGAAGATCATTCCGAGAAAATGAAATAAAATAAGAAGTTAGTGAAGATGGTTCAAGGCGAGACCAAAATGTAATTTAAGGGGTTTTATCTACATGATTAATTTGATGTTCACGGACATCGTTTGAATCAATTATTTTTACAACCCATGTTGGCGCCCATAAAACCAGAACATGATTACCCTATCTGCCTGAGGTATTTTGAGAACAAGACACGTAAAATAAATACCCTTCGTTATTACATCAGAAATCAAATCGATAGCTTCAGAATCTTTACTCATACGTAAGAAGTATCTTAGAGTATGGCTCCGTGATTTGGTCCCCACACTATGCAATTCATAGCAATAAAGTGAAATCTGTTCGAAAAAAATACTTGAGAATACTAGCTTACAAATCTGGAGTACATCGGAATCTAGATTACTATGCTTAAAGACTTACTCACTTTAGAGAAGTCTCACTCGCCAAAAGAAGACACATTTCAGATATGGTCTCCCTGTTTAAAATCATAAACAACATGTATGATTCATTTTTAATTAATCAAATTAATCTTAACATAAGGCCGAAATTCACTAGAAACGTTGAAACCTTTTGGATTGATACTTACCGTATTAATAAAAGTTTCTTCAAAGCAACCTCAAGAATGACTCGGTTATACAATAAATATTGTGAACATAAGGACTTAGATGTATTTTCAAACTCAATTGCTACCTTCAGAATGAAATTATACTTACATATCCCTGATGGTCTCTTCACCTAGAGCTATAAAATGTGTATAAATGTATGTATATATGTTCGTGAGCGTATAATATATTTTGTAATTTTTTATCTTTCTTGTTTTGTGTATGTACTTTAATTTATTATTATGTATTACAACTAATTAAGAATGTTGTGATTAATGGTGTGCTCACATTTCATTGGAATTATCACTCTAACCATATTAAAATGGTTTTATTTTTAACTTTATGAGTAAAAACTCAAATTATAATATTTAATTAAATGAAGACAGTATTAGCGAAACTCAATCAAAATCTGAAGAAAGAAAAATCGCAGTGAAACCAATATCTTTTTCTGATTTTTCTGTCTTCAGATTTTGATTGAGTTTCGCTAATATTGTCTTCATTTAATTACATATTAAAATGGTTAACTAATGTAATAATTATATGTGATATATTCTGTTGGCGAGCCAACAAATCAACAAGTAAATAAAAAATTAAAATTAAAAATAAAGTAAATTTTCATTGAATTCGTGTTTTTTTTTTAAATAAAATAAGCTCCTTGAATGAGAGCTGTTACCAATGTTTGCCCTTTACCCGCAAATATTAATAAAAAATACACAAAAAAAACTGTCACCGTTTTACCGTGAACCGAAGTTGTACAAACATAAAAATAAAAGTATATCTACTGGCCGCAATTACTGAGATCGGAAAAGCGAGCTTTCAGCGGAACTTCATTCCCTGACATTCGGTAGCTACTCGCTCTGGCTGCTGGCTTCTAGCTACTCTTAGGTACCTACTTGCAGAAAAATTGTTGCTGATACTTGCAAGGCACCTAGCTACTCGTTTATTGGGTTGGCGTCTCCAAACCAGTGCAGTGGTGGATTACACGAAATACAACCAAGTATTAACAAAAAGTTTTTCTTTTTAAGGCGCCGTATCCCCGCCTAAAAAGAAAAAGATGGAGAGATATGTAATTACGAATGTTGGAGAGCGTAGACTAATATTTAAAACGGTAAAATTGAAGTGAAAATTGTGAAAATGTTTAATAAAACACGATTCGTTTAAAATAGAGCAATAATCTCTTGGGGGCAAAACAGCATTTAAAAAAACACTGACTTTTTGTAAAATAACTGAATCACACGTGAAAATAATGACTTTCCGAGCATACTTTGCGATTTTTTACTATCGAGGGAATTTCAAATAATTTGCGTTTCGGCGTTGGGAATGTATAGATATTATCTTAAAAAATAACATATATTTTTTAAGAGCTTTAAAATTTCAAATGTATGAAAAAATCGGTAGAATTTCGGTTTGCGGCTGCTTAATATGATACAATAAGTACAAGTTTCAACTTTTTGGATACTATACCCAAATGGGGAGATTTTGTAAGGCTGTAGGTATTTTAGAAGCGGAAGAGATGGAAAAAGAAGACATTTTCTATAATTCGGCTTTTCTTGAGACTAAACATAGTTACAGACATTTAAATAAAAAAATAAGGGTGGTCCCTCACCAAGGCGGTACTTAAAATAACATCCACTCTCTAAATTTTTTTTTTTAAATATTATTATAATAATAATATTTAAAAAAAAAAAACAGATTGTGCAATTCATACGCGGTAGAAGTGAAACCTTCAGAAATCTAAAGTAGACACATGTGAGGAGGCTACCGTGCATCTCACAAAGAGGAGACCGATAGACTACGAAGCACCGCACACAGAGGAGACCAATTATACTATATCATTCTCTCACAGGCTAATTTCTATAGAAGTATGTGTTTATCTCTTTTTAATATCGCTATTTTTCGTTTCATCAAGTTTCAAATCACAACAGTGCTAAAGAAATTTTCTCTTCAAAAATTAAAAGATCATTATTTACCTTCATTATTTTCAAAATATTATTAAGCCTGCTAATTTTCTGCGAAGGTTTAAGAGGAAACTTTTCATGTTTTACACGCTGAACATTACGGAATTATTCTGTTAATTGATTTAAACTTTGTTTTGATGGAATACCTCCCTAATAAATTTTCGGTGATTTGAGTTATTAAGTACAGGTCTTAAATACCTATTATATTATAGACCGAATAAATCAAAGATGAAAATATGTTAGCCTGAGGTGTTATGAATTAATTATTAGTTTATAAGACTTTTATAATTTTAGCAAATGGAAATTCGAGCTGATACAGTGTCTTTTGTAAAAAAAGTATTTTATTTGTTTTAAACTTATGAAATCCAGAAAACTTTGAATGTCGTAGTTTGATTACATGCATTTTTTATACGATCTGTTTAATCTTCGGTTCTATGTGAGTTAGTTAATAATTGTTTGTAGATATGCATTTATTAACACAGACGTAACTACAGCGTATTTCACGCCCATATCGCTTTGGGAAGTGATTATTCATAAAAACTTATTGTTTCTTCCCACTCGGTCAACTATTCTATTTTAGATTTGAAATGTGACCATTTTGATGTTCGCATTACTCGAAAAAGTAAAGCTACGATTCCACTGGACCATTTTCATGGTTTTGTAGGTATTTAGAATTGCTTTATATGAAAACACTTTATCAGGATTTTTATTAAATTATCGTGAATAACCATCACCCAAAGTTTCGCGGATGACCGGACTACTCAGAATGAAATCGACTAAGAACCTCCTTTGAAAGTTCATTAAAAGTGATTTAAAAAAAAAAGAAAATATTGTTATATGGTTAAATAGGTACGTTAGGTTAGGGTTATGGGCTATTTTAAAATTATATTTCAAAGATTTTAATGACTTTTCAAAGAGGTGTTTAGCAATGGCACTCAGTGAGTTTCCACGTTTCTAGTGAGCTAGAGTGCTAAGATGGAAAAATACAACATAACTGATTTTTTGTAACTGAAAAAGTATTTTTTTTCAATTTTTCAACTCTTTGTATGAAGATCTTTCTGTGTGTGGATGCGGCGCATCCCTTGACTGAAAGAATCCTGAAGGACTCATAAAAAATAACGTCATATTTTTCAATCTTTGCACTCTAGCTTACTGAAAACTCACGGACCGCCACTGGTGTTAAGTTAACTTGATTCTGAGTTGGCATGGACCCAGTTTCGCGATACGAGCGTGACCATGGTTGCTATCATCGCTGAAAATGTTGCGATGTGGAGCGTAGAATATGGCGATAGCCATTTTTCAAATCGGGGATAACACGCACACCATCAAGTAAGTCGAGAGTCTGAATATCAGTGGAAGAACGAGAAGCAAGAAGTCACCCTCTCTTCTATCCTACGTCCTTAGGGAAACAGTGTGACTGTTGTTTATAAGTTAGTTGTACAGTTCCCTTTAAAACAAGATTTGTTTTGGAAATATTAAGGTTGGGTTGTTTCTCAGAATTTGAACAATTCAAATATTTCAAAGTTAATATTCAAGTTCTGTGAAAGTCCTATTCACTGTTATGATGGGTTGTTTAAAAAAATTGAACAGTTCATCACATTTTTCAAGTTGATTTCACGTTCCGTGTAAATTTTATCGTGTAAATTATCATTATAGGCCAGTTACTTCATAAAACTGAATTAATCACAGAACTTGAATAGAACTTTCACAGAACGTCAAAATAAACTAAAAATATTTGATGAATTGTTAAAAAATTTGAAACATTTATCCTTAGTATCCACGCACTGAGAAACAACTGGCCCGTGGAGAAATAATAACAGAACTTACATAGAACTTTCACAATTTTAGCTTTCAAATTTTGTGAAACAACCCGTCCTTAATCTCGTCCATTACATTGAGCGAGTTTACAAGCTACTAGCCGGTAAGTTTAAAAGCGGGTGAATCGGCGAGTGAGATTGTGATAACACAAAACTGTCTACTCGCTCAGTAGCGACTGTAGCTGCTAAAATAACGACTCCCGCGCGAACCAATTCCTGTCGATATTTTGTAAAAAACTTGGGCTCGCAGCTAGCGCCACACGCTCGACAGAAGCGAGAATTAAGACTCCCACGAGGACTAATTCTGACAGTTACGAAATCAGCTATTCGTGGGCCGCCATCTTGAGCAAGTAACGAGTAAAGTTGACTACCTTTCAACTTTTTTCGTAGATTGTCCACAATCTGCTAGTTAGCTAGAAATACGATTACACTAAGCGAGTTTACTAACAGATGTGAATTTCCCAGATATTAGCTTGTAAACTGGCTCAGTGTAATCCATGCTTTATCATCACCATTTTGAATGTGTTTTGCACTTAAGTCGGTCAATCGACCGTAGAATTTGGTGTGTTGTAATCATAACCCACCAAATTCTACTGATTATGAAAACTAAAAAGCTTTTAAGGTTTTATGGGTTCGTTTTCATTCGCAAATTGCGTTATGCAAATTGAGTAATCATGAGTAGAATGCTGACTATCTGGCTTAATTCGAATTTACTCTGAATTATATTAAGTTTTGTGCATGTAACACCGTTGCATCGTGAGTTATGCCAAGCTTTGTAGTGGATTTTATGATGGTGTTATGTAATCATCAACTCACCATAACAGAAGGTTAATTCCTCTGTGCTGTAAGTTATGTACGTTGAGCTTTGTGCCTCCGTGTGATGATGCCAATACTTACGCTAAAGAATGCGTGTTTTTTTGTTGAAAGGCTTAATGATTTTTCTCTTAAACCCACTGTAGAGTTAATTCCCTTTGCTTTACGATTTACCTGTACTAAGCTTTGAGCATCAGTTAATAAATTATGTAAATAAGTTAATTAATTAATTTTACTAAGTAAGTTAATTCCAACGCTTAAAATTCGTACTTAGGTACTCATTGAACTAATTAAGCGGTTTTGCAAGTGGACTAGTTGATAGACAAAATCGAGTTAATTCCTTCACGTTCTATTTCATATTTTATTGTTATTGCGTCTAATGTTTTATTTGTTCGAAATATGGAATGTATTGCATTGTAACACCCCTTAATAGATGCTGGTATATCTATTATTATTTTTGTATTAATTTTTGGAATAACTTCATTAGTAAAACCTCAAATTGTAATATTTAATCATTGAAGACAAGTTTAGTGACTTTCGGAATATGAAGATAATGTTGGTAGTTCTTAGTCGAGGTATGGTACAGATAAATTTGACCGAAGGGGATATGAACGAATTAGCTCAGTGATAGAGTTGAGCCTCGACAAAGCCAAGGCCCTGAGTTCCATTCCCAAATGTGACCGTATATTTTTCTTACTGATTTGAATTTTTGATTGATAGTCACTTATTTTGTCTTGAATGATCCAGTATTATTTTTAGATATATTTGTTCATATGAAGCAGATACTTTGTGATGTGACATTATAATTTAAAATAAAACAATAACACACCACTTTCATTTTCTATACTTTATGCCTACCGAGTTTCGCTACCACCGTAGCTTCTTCCGTAGTTACATGTGTTATAAATAATATTTGTTATAAAACAAAATGGGCTGGACTACTCAAGCGGAGGAAGAAATAGGCGTTATTGTAGATGGAGAATCGGGAAGGGAAAGGGAATGTTCTTTGTCAATGGGGAACAACCTCAGTATTGGACTTTATAATTTAAATTTATTTTAATTTAAATTACCTTACTATTAATGTTTTTGGCCTTACTTAGTTCTAGTGCTTCTAAGTTATCCAATATGATACCTATCATGTTTTTGTGCATTAGTGTGACGCCCGATTCTTTATTGAAATTATGTTCTGATTCTTTATTTATTTATAATTATTTTAACTCTTTAATTATTATTATAGCTCTGAACATCAACTGGTTATATCCAATACTTACGCTACGAATTAATTAAAGCCCAAGCGAAAGTATTAGCAAATGGTCTCAATCCCTCCTTACTTGGATCCGCCATAAAACATGATTAATTATTTTTACATTATAAGTTATTGTAAGTATTGAGCATGTGCATTCATTCCAATACCTACGTTGTAAATTAACAGGATCTTTTATCATATGGACTAAATCTGCTTAACCTTTAATTAGCCGCATGGGGTCAAGACCATTTCAAATTGAAAACGAAATATGTTAGAGTGTTTGGAATGCGACAGCGCTATTTCTAGCTTCCTTTGCATCAAGCATGCACGTATCGCTGCTCTCTTGGATGCTGACCCCATGCGACCAATTACGTGACAATGTTTTTGTATCAAAGTGCCAAAAGTGTGGTAAATTTATTTGTCAGTAACACTTCAGGGCTTACTGCATTGGATGCAGAATTAATGAATCTGCTTACGAGTCTGAATGTATATATATATTTTTTTATTTTTTTTAAGTTGATCTCGGCTATACCATAAGTTAGTAGTTTTAGAGAGATTAGAAGCTGTTTTATTATTTTAATTATTTAAAGTCAAAGTTATGTTTCTGTTTCTTGATGTTTATTATAAAATTTTTTTAATATTTTTGACAATACAAACTTTGTTGTATTTATTTCTTCCACTCCATTTTCCTTTATATCTTTGGGGTCATTAGTGACCCCATGCGACTAATTGTGTTATTTTATTAATGCGCCTAATTAAGGGTTAAACTTGTCATGATAGTGGGTTAATTCCTTTAAGCGATTGAGTTATTTCGAGCTTTAAGTCTTAGTGTTAATTCCCTTTTATTGCGAACTTTTGCTATGAACTAAATTAATTTAATCTGTATATTCAGCAAGTGATCTTAATCCCTCCCTGTTTGAACCCGCCATAACCGGGAAACGCCATCAATGGCGCAGTGGGATGCATCTGCAACCGTAATTACTGCCATCGGAAAGCAGAATGTTCCGAGGACTTTTATTTTTCTCTTTTTATACCGTTTCATATTTTAATCACGGCGGCCATTTTGCCGCTTTGTTCACACCGCGCGGAGCGTTTAGCATAAATTTTCCGGCTCGCGGAATAAATAGGTATAAGAAAAATAAAAACCTACTCAAAATTCAAGTAGGATGCCCGTTCCGCCCTGTTGAGTATTTACCTACTGCTTCTGAGGGTATTGTTCAAAATGCGTGTATGATTGCAGACAAATTACACATTTCAAGAGGATATTTTTTTAAAGATATACCTAAGTAATAAAAATACTTTATATAGCACAATTTAAAGTGAGACAATTACCTGTATCCTTAACAACCAGCGTATTTCCAAAACCTTTACCGGTTCAGTCATTAAGTATATTCAGGTATTTTCAATAACAAAAATTATATATTTAGAAATAAAATTATTAATTTCCAATATACACAAAGGAAAGATGATTTTATCTAGATTTTAGAACATTTTTTTTTGAAAAGTTATACAAAATAACTAATATGGAGGTGTATTTACAATATATGGGAATAATAACAAAACTTAAATATTTAGAAATAAAATTATTAATTTTTAATAAACACATTAGAAAGATTATTTAATCTAGATTTAGAACAATTTTTATCTTTGCAAAATGATAAAAAATAACAAATATATATTTAAAATGTAACTGAACCGGTATAGGTTTTGGGAATTCGCTACCGGCCACCAAAACAGTAACTAAGGACGTTGTATTCATCTTAATATATAAAATAAAGTCGGTTTAGTTACACCATTTATTACTCGAGAACGGCTGGACTGATTTTTATGATATTTGATTTGTTGGATTTGTCTCCGCCACGAATAGCAGAATTGCTTTTAAAACATCCGAATATTTCAAGAAACAAAAAATTATGACGAAAATTATTTTTGTCAAACATTTTGTATGGAACGAATTCTCATCTTGAAAGAGCTGCAGCAATATTGTGATAAATATAATATTTAATAGTGAATGAATTACAAAAATTCAAAGACGTCAAATGTCAATGCGCTGATTGTTTTGCTTTTGTTCTTAAACATATAATGCTTCCCCTCTTTCTTACACAATAAATATCAATTGTTGAAAATGAGACAAACGGTGAACGTATGTCTGCACCCCTCCAAAGGAAAAATATAATAATAATAATAAATCTCCCTCACACGTATAAAAAAAATGAAACTCAATTCCCGTAAGTAAGTGGAAAAGTAAGAAAATCACAAAAACTATAAATCGTACAAACCGCTATCTCTGGGATTGACAAAAACAAAACATGGACAGTTGCGCATTGATAATTGCTTCATTATGTAATTTTTAACTTAATTAAAAAATTGATTTTAATTCAGATAATAAGTTAACACAACAGTTATTGATTCTGAGACGGTAGTATCAAAATATATTCGTATTAATATCTTTAAATTTACTTGTTTTGGTTTTCCTCAATTTATATTACATGTTCATGTGAATGCCACACAAGCCGTAACTACTCCCTACCGTCTGTAGCTAGTGGAACTATGGTACCTCTCCATTATTATATGTGGTTGGGCTGAAGTGAGTGTAGAGGAACGGAGGGTGGAGAAGATGGTTGTGGGGAAGTACATGACTGTTCAAATTTGTTCATCAAAGTCGGCTAAAGTCATTTCAAACACCGTTTTGATTATGAATAGAGCAATTTCACCAAAGCGATTCAGAGAGTATCTATCACTTTGAAATAATTATCTGCGTACCTACTCGTTTCTTTATAAATGTAGGAAATGTATGTTCAAAACGACGATAAAAAAATTCTGTAGTATTCTATTTTCACAAAAGTTTATTGCATACTAAAACATTTTCAGCTAGAATACGAACGACATACTTGTGTAATAATTCATTTTAGAATGTACCGAATTGTATTTACTTTAAACTTTTACCGTTTCCTAAAAGTGTTGACAGTATCCAAACACCCTGTCAGTTTAATTCTCATGAAATTTCACATTCACATTTGTGATAACATCTGTGTGTAGCAATACAGATTTCCATTAAGCGTTGTTACCGAAGTACGGATATTGTGTTTGCAAAACAACTTAGGGGGTTCACCACTAACCACTGACCAGGCTATTTCCCATGGAAGTGATGGGATGAGGTAAGTGGAATTGGACCAGTAAGCAGTAAGCAGTATTAGGGTGACGGGGTAGATTAATGAAAAAGAAAAACGTGATGGAAATAAAATGAAGACTAAAATTTCATCGTGTTAATAATAATAATAATAATATTTGGATGATTTATAAAGCGCCATTTTTGTGAAAAATCACCTCAAGGGCGCTGTACAAACTTACCATACATGCCTAAAATCTAGAAAGACTACAAGCTAGACAAACAATTAAAAACAACTTATGGCTAAAAATTGCATACACCGGTTCATTGATCACCGAAATATATGTACAATATTTTGACCAATGAACGCGATGCTGCCTAAAAATGATTTAATACAGGACCATACTTACCTGGGAGGTCGCTTGAAATTAACACTGTTTATTGTCTATTTAAAGAAATTTAGATGGAGTTAGCACGCAGAGGACATAATTGTGAACACATATTGTTTAATCCTGAAAATATTTCAATATTAATATGTAATATATTCTTTAATGAGTGTATTTTGGAAAGTAAAAGCAACATTTAATGGTGGGCGGTGCAGTAGTACAAGGATTTGATCTTCCGAGAGACAGATTGATGTGTAAGGATTCGAGTAATTTTAATTCAGTATGAAAAGTGTGATTAAGACATATCATAGGCAATACAAGTATGATACTCTCAGATAGGTATATTTAAATTAAGTTAAGGGTATGAGAGCCCGAAAAGGTAGGTTTTTAGTTTGGACCTAAACTCTGTTGGGCTTTTATGCATCTTAATTCCGGAGGGAGTCTATTCCAAGCCTTAGGCCCAGATACTCCGAAAGCACGATCTCCGAACTTAGTATTTGGCTTTCGTTTGGGTTCTATTAGTCTGCCTATAGCAGATGAAGTTGCCGATCTAAGGGTTAATTGCCTCGGACCGGTATTTTCCGGGACGCATAATTCAGAGATGTAAGGTGGGGCCATTTCGTTGATTGAAGGATTTACTTTTCTATTTTACATTTCAGGATCGATAACCATACTGATTATGTATCTTTTTTTTACTTATTTTTTATTTTTTATTAATCATCTACACCCTTTTGGGCTTTTACATATTATTACATTTTCTGTGATTAAGGCCTCGATTAAATTGAGCGGGTTTACAAGCTACTATCTGGCGTATTCACTATCTGCTAGTGAACTCGCATAGTGTAATCATATTACTAGCTAACTAGCATCTTTTACACTAAAGGAGTTTACAAGTGATTTTTTTTTACATAAGCTCCACACAGGAGGTCCTGAGGAAAATAATTTCCCTCAGGGCCTATGTCATCTTTGGGGATGCTGTATGGAGGTTTTTTTAAGGAAAGAAAGGAGAGGAGAGTTCTGGGAAGGAAAAGGGTTTAAGGGGTGGGTAGGAATCTGAGGTTCAGTGTGTCTTAGTCATCCGCCTCCAAGACCTAGACAAACCTCTCCCATGAACCCGGGCACCCCTGCTAAATCACCAAACGTAGCGAACCACTTGGGGTGACCTATGGCACAGGTGTTGGTTTTCTAATAAAAGTTCCTGCGGCGGCGGCACCCATTCCCGCCTCCCAAATTGAAAAATACAGGTTACAACAACAGTTTAGAAGTTAGGATAAAAAAAAAACATAATAAAATTGGGTATAACGCGTATACCTAGGTGAAAATGTGCATTTTAACAATATACAATAAATGATAAAGAAAATAAAAATGAATGACAATTGATTGCACATGGCAAAATATTTACCATAAATTAATAATAAGTGGGTACATATTTTAAAGTGTAATATATATAACAATGTAGATTTAGATACATATGAATATTAGATAGATAAACACACATAACCGCTTTACACAGCACTAAAATAAATATTATAACAATTCTTTTTAAAGCAATTACACAATCGTTAAAACTTCTATTTGAAGAATTCTAATTCAGAAATGCTACTATTCAACATTGCTGATTTACAAAAAATAATGGAAGGTAGTTGAATAATAAATATTAATAGCGAGGGTACCAAGATATAAGTAGGACATATAAATCATTAAAGTAAGTTTGTTATAATAATTATAAAAATAATTACGACAAGAATGTTGTTAACTTTGTTTAACATTAGCAACCTTATGTGCCATTCAGAAAATAACAAAATTAGTATTAAGATGAATGGTGCAAGCGCTGAAAATATATAGTTTAATTATTACCCATCAGTGGTTGAATTGGCATCGTGTTTGGGTCCCACCCAGGCGTTCCGTGTTCGATTCCTCGCCTGGCTAAGTCCTCCATCACGACTCAAGCAACATTTCCGGCTTACTGTGGTGGTAGTAGGAGATTTTCAAATATTATCTAGTTATTCGTAACCCGGGAATGTTTGTCTTTCTTTAAAAAAAATCAAATATTATAAATAAATGTTATAAATAAAGTTTCATTATAAAATACTGCGAAATTATACTGGACATGAAAAGAAAAAAAACTTGAATATTGTCACGTGAAACACAAAAGAATGTCAGACTTCTTAGCTTCGAAATTAAGGTTGCTAGTTCAAGTGTGGTTTCATCACGAGAAGATTAGCCTGCAGAAAGCCGATATTTGTAGTAGGAAGTGGTTGACCGTAAGTGTAAAAAAGAACATGTCCATCAATTATGAATTAACTACTAAATTTCGGATAAAAAGATTACTCATTAACAATAGAGTGCTTGTACCTACGGTGATGAATGGCAGTGTGGCATGGATTTGGCAGAGGAATGATGAAAGTAGACTGAAAGCTGTAGAAATGAGATCCCTAAGGCGTATGTAAGACCATGTATGATCGTGTGATAAATGTGGAAATTTGAAAATAATGCAAGGCTGATGTAAGCGTAATGAATAAAATTAAGAAAGTGATCCTCGCATGGTTTGGACATGCAGAGCGAAGGAGTGTAAGAAGAATATATGACGCAAATATGAATGATAGAAGAAGTTGGGGGCACCCGAGGAAGACATGGCACGGTCAAGTGAATCAGATAATTGAGTCGGGCCATGTCAAGAGTCAAAATAATAGAAGAGAATGTTCGAGATGATGTATGAATTTGATGACCCGGATGCAATGATAGCCATGTTCGATGGCGTCATAAGAAGTAAGCTGGAGTATGCTAGTGGCGTGTGGACTCCGCATCAAGCTAAATATATTAATATGCTGGAACAAATCCAGAAAAAGTTCCTTAGGTATATCTATATGCGGATGCATGGAATGTATCCGAGATTCATGCACTATATGGAATTACTTTAGGCAACTAATAGATTTAGCTTAGAAACTAGTCGTGCAAATCTTGCGATTCTTATGCCTTATTTAGAAGTAAACTTGAATATTTACAATTTATTTACAATGCCTTAATTAGAAGTAAACTTGAATATGGAAGCACTATTTGGAATCCACATTACTGCAAATATGAAAACATTGTAGAATCAGTTAAAAAAATTTTACTAAGAATGTTATCCTTCAAATGTGGACTACACGACCATCTCAGATCATACGATGTACGTCGTGATTACTTCAAGATTGGTACACTTAAAACTAGAAGGCAATTGACTGATCTAATATTTTTACATAAAATTATTCACGGCCATCTTGATACTACATTATGTCTTAACAGTATTGAAATTAATGTCCCCAATTCCCATTTTTTAAGATGCCATAACATTTTTCATATAAATACTTTTAAAAATAATATCGCCTACTTTAGCCCTCTGACCCAAATGTGTCGACAATATAGAGTGCGCTGATGTGGATATTTTCGTTGATAATTTGTACGGATTTTAAAAAAAAGTTCTAGCGCTGTTAAAAAGTACTAACTAATTATGTTGTGTGAATTGTCTTTCTATGCATGCTCGCGTATTTCATATGTCTTTTACCACTCATTGCAATGTGTTACTTGAGTGACCTTGTATATAATTCTGTATTTTTATTTGTGATGTTTTTGTTTTTCTAATTGTATTTAATTGTGTAATAACTGAGTTTTATAACTGGATTGTTCTCATGTAAGTGTAAACATCTGTAAAACCCAGTATAAATAAATAAATAAATTAGTTTTAACATAATCCATAACTGTATTGACAGCCCGTTCCTCTTGGAATGCTATGGCTTATACGTGGCTGAAAATTTCAGTCGTAGTCGTAGACACGACTTGTTCAAAATACCATACGGCAAAACAGATGTTCTAGCACAGCATAGCATGACAAGAGGAATGGTACTGTTGAACGAAATATCAGAAACACTCGATATATATAACTCTTCTTTAGATAGCCTTAAGATTTGTTTGTATAATAATTATCTTCCTAGGTGTCAAGACTGTCAAAATGAGAAAATTGTACGGTAATTGGATAATAATCGGTACAATTAAAAAAAAAAATTGATGTAAATGAGTTAAAGACCGAGTTGTTTGGCGGAAAACGACTCGATAGTTAGTTAGTTACTTCATTAACTTTGTCTTCAACACAATACAAATCATTTATTCTACATACGGCGTCGTCGAGTTGGTATAGGACACAGTAGGATACTGATTGCTGAGGTTATTCAGTCAGTCCAAATCGACGGAATCGGGATTCACTTGATTTATTTTTATCTGCATTAACACAATTCAGGATCCTAAATCAAGTTATAAATAGGATAGCTCCCCAAATTTGTACTAAATAATCTCATAAATCAGTTATTTCCTCATATTCTTTGTTAGAGCTTTTACACCAATTTGCGTCAGCGACTTTCCGCCAGGCGATCAAACTAGTTAAATAACAATTGATTGCATTACAGCGGGTGTTAAGTGTTAAAGGTTCTGTAATTATAGGTCCATAATTAATTAACGAGGGCTTTAAAGAGCGCAGAGGGTTGCAAAAGCTCTGATTGCTGCAAACTGAAAACTGCATGGCCAGCGATGATGAACAAAGGATACGTTTTACCGGTGAGCGGACAACTCATTATTGTACAATTTCATTGCTCCTTTGAAAAGTCATTAAAAGTGACAAAATTAGGTTTAATAGGTTACGTTAGGTTATGTTATAGGCAATTTTTTAGTACATCATTAAAGAAGAAGATAACACTAATAATCTAAACAAAAATACGAAAGAAAACAATATACAGACATCTTCTTCTTCAATTATATATTACATTGATGGGAATAAACTTCAAAAGTTGTAAAAAGAGGGTTGCTCTTATAAAAATTAGATTTTTTTTTCTTCATTTTAAATAACTTTTCAAATGGGGTGTTGAAATACTACTTTATTGAGTTGTCATGGAAGCGTTTTATCAACCATCTTTAAGTATTTTGTACCTCCTCTGTTGTTCTTGTACAGTATGTACAGATCTACGAGGTGTTGTTTGTCCAAACAGCCAATGAAATAACTTACTAACGAACTCCTTTTTAAACGACTTTGAAAAGGAGGAGGTTATCAATTCGACGGTATTTTTATTTCCCAAATCTTTTTTTTTTCTCTACAGTTTTAAAGCCCCCAATTGTATTATGTAGATTATAGAAATTAATCATGGAGAACGATAAAAAGGAAGCGTTTTTTATTACCAAAGTGTTTTGCCGAATTATGTATTTTATAATCGTAATCTTCCGTTATCAAACGACTTATTTGGATTGCATATTATGACTTCACAAAGCTAAGGGATCGAATCCTGGCGTGGGCTAGTAAATTTTATTTGATTAATTTGTTTTATTTCACCAGTAATTCATTTAAAATCACGTGTAGGACATTTGGAAATCATGAGTGGAAGATACTCTAAATACCGCCCTCTGTTTCTAGCAACGCACGTTCCAATTCAATTCTGAATGGTGTGTAAGACCACCATTGAAACATTGCTTGAAATGGCTTCAACCGTATTTGGTGACCAGATCGGAAAAGCCAAATACTTTCCTGTCTTCCTCTTCCCCATCTCCTTCACCTGTGCAAAAAGTAACAGGATGCCGGGTTTATGAGGTGAGGTTTGTCCGGATCTTGTCCGATTTATGAGGTGAGGTTTGGCGGATGCTTCTGCCCACCTGCTTTGTGGTGGACCGGTTCAAGAGACCAGTCCTTCTGAATAGACCCCCCCCAACTGGTTGAAGGAGGTCTTTTTACCTCTCCAAATGGACTCTGTCAACCTGTTACGTCACCTTGCATGTCGTATGATGGATTCACACGATTCCTACTCACCCCTTATACCTTTTCCTTGCCAGAACTCCCTCCCCTTCCTTTTCCTAATAGATAACATAGACCCTGAGGGAAAAAGTTCCTCAGGACGTGTGTGGAGCTAATATTACAGTTGATGTAGCTTATAAGTACAAGTTAATCATTAGTTTCATTCATTAACTTACCCCTTAAAAATTTATTAATTAAATTCACGCTTAAATTCTGATTGTATCAATTATTACTCTTATCGCTAGTCTTCCAGCAGAGGGGAGGTATTTTATTAATATTTTATTAAAAATCGTTGCACTACATCCATTGTATTTTTCACTTTCAAAAATACTATCGAACTGGACCGAGCTGGGCCGTGATAATGAATGAATGGACCTGGCGGTTCTTTACAGGGGGACAATGGGGACAGTCCCCACCAGTTACACTCAAAACCTACTAAAGGAAATAACAGTCTATGCCGCCAAAATCAATGAATTCTTTAAACATAAAAGTTATTAACATTAGCAGAAATAAAATACAAACAATTATTCCGGATGATTTTAATAAGACCCTACGCGCGTACAGCGAACAATGTACGGCGCAAAAAAAAGCAGGTCTATTTCTCAGTGCGCAGAATTACTGCGCACTTGGGGGACAATCCGAAATATCCCCATACTTTCCTTGCGTTGTTTCGCGATCGTATGCAACTGCGCATGCGCAGTAGTATGTGAGTTCAAGCATCTGCGGGGACAATCCTTTAGATCCCCATAGAACCATTTGTTTGCGAAGTTACGGGCGGGAATCGCTCGCGTTCAAATTAGCTTGATAATAATCTCGCAAGGTTAAGCTTTATTTTTATTATATTTCATTGTAAATTGGCATATTTTTATAGACATTTTATATTATTTTGTGTTAAATATATCCGGCTAGCATCATTAGACCATCAAAAATTTTTTTTGAGAAATTTTATAATATATAATAATAATAATAATATTCTACGGGTGATGAGATTCCGGTACGTAAAAAAGTCGATCCCCACCACTAAAGAAGTGCTTGAGCCGCCACTGGACCTGTCGGTGTCGAGGTGTTCATAATATTACAACGCATTTTAGGCCTAAAGAAACAAGAAGATTCGTGCTTAAAAAAACAAATCACAATCTGTCTCCGTCAAAACAGCCTTAGCACGAAGACAGCTGAACATCTATGAGGCTTCTCAACAAAAATCCTTGAGTGATGGTAAGCCTAAACTTCTGTGGCTGTAAAATATGCATTATAGCAGTTGTGTTTATAGGTGTAGGTTGGCGTATTTTTAGTGATTTTTATGATTTTTTTAACACATAAGGAATATTTATATTTTCTTTATACTTTTGGGTCTTTTTACACATATATTCAAAAGTATATTAAAAAATTTCAAACATTATAATTTCAATTGTTAAAAAGATATCAGCAGGAGGTCACCCTTTTCACTTGAAAAAACGAATGTGAAAATCTAGTATGATTTTTTACCATTGTTTTGAACGTTTGTTTGCAATAAAAAAAAGTTAAAATAAAGATATGGTTTAGGATTGAGGTTCAAATAGAGCGCATCTTTATTAAGAAACTATGTGCTGAGTTTGATAACGATTGATCAAAAACTGTAGGAGCTAAATTTTCGTTATTTACTTTTGGGGTATTATGCCGTGTTGCGCTACCTCTTTCTTTATCCGACGTTTCGGACAGCGTTGCAGTGTCCATCATCAGGGCAGATCCGGCAGATGAAAATAACAAAAACAAATAACGTAAATGATTTTGGCCGTGAAAATCTCAAAATGTATCGGTAGGAGCTAGAGGTTACACAAATTCGAAAAAAGTAGTTTTGAGAAAAACGCGTTTTAAAATAAAAGTGGCAGTAAAGTAATATTAATTCAACCGCAGGACACTCTTTCAAACGCTTAGTTTAGTCGCATCGTCATCATATTTGGTCCTACAATCCCTATAGAGTTCTGGTCGCCTCTAAGAAACGCCTCTACCGGTATTTTGTTTTCTACCTTTAGTTTCACATCCCAGAATGTGGTGTTCGCCTCCACTGTTCGGCCAACTACATGTAGGTTTCTGGCAGAAACCCTTTCTTTAAATCTCATTATAGAAAAGTGATTTCGACGGTCGACTATCTTCCATCATTTTACGTGTTCTCTCTGACGAAAAACCCTCTTTTTATCTTATTTTGTCTGTTCTTTAAACGATAACTTGGATGTTGCTCATCTGACACAATTTTCCTATTTTGATTCCAAATATTCATCTGATCTTTCTCACTTTAAAAATCAGATCACTCTCAGATCTTTCCTCGATTGGTTGGATTTCTTTGACTTTTCTTAGATGGTCGACTACATTCCATCATTTTACGTGTTTTTTTTGGCAAAAACCCCATTTTTATAACTTGTTTTGACTATTTTTTAAACGATAATTTATTGGATGGTCCTCATTTAACACAAATTTATATTTGGCCCTATAATCCCTGAAGAATTATGGTTGCCTTTACAGATATTTTGTTATCTACCTTTAGTTTCACGTCCTAAGGAAACGGTGTTCGCCTCTACTGTTTAGCAACCTACTTATAGGTTTCTGGCAGAAACTGTTTCTCCACATCTCATTATAGAAAATTATCTCTTCTACTATCTTACATTATTTTATGTGCTCTTTTTGTCGAAAACCCCATTTTTTATCTTGTCTGTTTTTTTAAACATATTGGATGTTCCCCATCTCAAACAATTTTCCTATTTTGATTCCAAACATTCATTTAATCTTTCTCACGTAAAGAAGATCAGATTGTTCCTACCTGTTATGGTTTTAATAAAAAATCTAGTGCATTGTATTCCAATGCTGTGAATTCATTAGCATTGGCATCATGATGTAGCCGTCACATTACTAATCATAACCGTCACAAATTTACGGCAAAATCTATTAGTATCATTGTCACTTCGTCACCGGCCTCGTTTAATTAATGTCGGCTTTAAATTAATAATTGAACCTTTTGAATACGTTTAATACGTTTAGTGAATGAAGTAAAATGCTTTAGAATGGCTCTCCGTTGGGAAATAACAGTGAACAAAAGTGCACTTTTTTTCTTATCAGATTCAAAGAATCGGGTTAATCAAGACATCTGGTGACCGGACAGTTGATGCCCCGACAGTTAGCCCCCCGAATAATAATAATTATAAAATATTCTTTTTACCAATTTCAAACCTAAATTCGACTTAAAAAGTACCTTGACAATATTTCGGTATATTCATATAATATCTCAATTTGCAATTAACTAAACATGTTTGTATTGAACGAGAAAATGAATAATGTCCTCCACGCTAGTTCAACTGTGTTGCGTAAGACATTTTATAAGGATAAGTTGATTAATTTTATAGGAATACTTGAATAAATGTGTTACAGAAATAAATAATTTTAAATTAAAAATATCAAAGCCAATTTAAATAAATTTTAACAAAAATAAAATTTATTTTAGTAAGTAGATAAAAAGAAATAACAGTTCCATGTGACGTAATTTATACTTTTCTACTATCTATGTTTAGATCTCCGATCTTTCCTTCTTCCTGCAGGCTATTATAGAAGAATCCTCTTTGGTGTCCGGCTACCTTCAGGCAGACATACGGAACAAATGTCGAATTCATTGGCTCGAATGTGCCCAGAAATAATCCACCAAAAGAAAAGTTTTGAATAACATGGCACTCAGATTGAGTATAATTAAGTTAACGTAAGTAAGTGAAATTTGTGAGCAAGTTCTGATATTTCTCCGTAACATATAATATTCCCGATGTAACTAAAGGGTCCGCCATCTAAAGTTTTTTTTTTCAACTAGTGCTTATTTCGTGAATGGTAACACTTAGCTCATGTCTGATTTGACAGATAATTAGTTTTATCCTTCCGCTGAGCGAATATGGTTGTGTATACGCTTGAACAACGCTGGGAAATATTGCGACATTACTTTGAAAATCATGGTAATGTTGCAGAATGTGTGCGAAAATTGCGTACGGTTTTTGGAAGAAGAGAAGCACCGTCAGCTCCGTATGTTCGTTATCTTGTGAAAAAAGTGAAAGAAACTGGCATCCTCATCGATAAACCAAAGCGTGAAAAGCCAAAAACAGTGCGTACACCCGAGAATATCGATGCTGTGGCAGAAAGTGTGCGTGAAGCGCCATCAACATCAATTCACCGTCGTTCTCAACAATTGAACATTTCGGAGACATCATTGAGACGAATTTTGCATAAAGACCTTGGTATGACGCCATACAAAGTCCAATTGGTTCAGGAGTTGAAGCCAACTGACCATCCAATGCGTTTTCGCTTCGCTGAGTGGGCCTGCGATCGACTTACAGAAGATGCCGATTTTGCCAAAAAAATCATCTTTTCGGATGAAGCTCATTTTGATCTTGGCGGGTATGTAAACAAGCAAAATTGTCGTATTTGGGGCACAGAAAACCCGCACGCATACATTGAAAAGCCGGTACACCCAAAACGAGTCACTGTTTGGTGCGGATTTTGGTCCAGAGGCATAATTGGGCCATTTTTCTTTGAAAATGAGCAAGGAGTGGCCGTTACAGTCAATGGCGATCGTTATCGGGCCATGTTGAACGAATTTTTGTTCACAAAAATTGAAGAGGAGGATATTGGCAACATTTGGTTTCAACAGGACGGCGCTACGTGCCACACAGCCGAAGCTACACTCGATGTTTTGCGCCCTGTTTTCAAAAAAAAAAAGTTATTTGGCGGACCCATTATATTTTCTGGTAATACAAAGCCAATCATGTAAATCCGATATCAATGCCGGGGTGATAATGTTGATATTTAATATCACACGTCAAATTTGAGAACAAAATTTTCAATGAGTGGGTTCAAATTGTAGA
The DNA here is from genome assembly GCA_917563855.2 of Limnephilus lunatus. Classification (NCBI taxonomy): domain Eukaryota; kingdom Metazoa; phylum Arthropoda; class Insecta; order Trichoptera; family Limnephilidae; genus Limnephilus; species Limnephilus lunatus. The sequence goes on from OU830599.1 coordinate 56,811,523, forward strand.
TAGAATATCCAATATATAAACGCGCTAGTCATTTGCCTGGCAATTTAATGAATTTAAAATACGTAAGTAAAATGGATTATGTAATTATCGTAAATAATATGCTATTATATGACTCTTTGATTGTTGGTTTTAGTATTTTCATTTTCGAATATTATTTCTTACTGTATCTTTTTCAATTGAAAAATATCTGTGGAAGCTACTTTTTATGTATATTAATTTATTTATCCATTTTAAGCGCTCAGGTGGACTTTTACAATAGTATATATTTTATATGACTACATGATACACCGACAGCACGAGATTTTAATGTGTAGATAGCAAAAAAACTTAAAAAATATATATATAAAGTAATAAAAAAATATACAAGTAAAAATATACAAATATAAAGTTACACTTAAATGCATATAATAAACGATATCAAAATTAGATAAAAGAGCGAGAAAAACATAAAAAAAAACAAAAAAAAACACAATTTATATTGCAGATGGCATAAAAATAATAATGTAAGCCAATATTTGAGGTGAATTTGTTTCCAAGTGCGTGAAAGCGAGGAACAGGTGCATGTATGTAGTAGTTGGACCTGGAATTATTGTTGCAGAATAATACATTTGGTCTAGTTGGTTGATTTGATAGTTTGAAGCCGATGAGATACGGGAGTTCACAACAGTTTAGTTCGGAGTGAATAATTTTGAACATAAAGTTAAGTCATTTATTTTTCTACTATTTTCTAGTGAATGCGTTTAAAGTGTATTTAGTAAGAATGTGCAGTTTACATATTGAACAGGCATACGTAATTTAAATTTAATAAATTGTAAGAAAATATGCTGCACGCTTCTATATTTATTATGTATATTCGATAGTATGGTGACCACACTATGGAATTGTATTTCAACAAGCTGCGTACTAGTGACTAATTTTTATAACTTCCAAACTTTTTAGGAAGATACCTTGTTTACAAGTTATCCTATTTCATTAAGTTCGCGAAAGAAGATCTCTTTTCGTTCGAGTGATGATTGAACTCTTTAATTACCAACCACCATTTCACTGTTTTTTGATATAAGAAGAGTTTTCCGTTTAGCAATAATCTCGCCATTTTGAAAATTAAATAATTAAAAATAATACACAGCTTTGTCACCATTGATATAGTCCTATAGTCTATGAATTTAGACCCAATAAAATCATCATGTACAAACATACTTCAAAATTAATCTATTATTAAAATCGTTGCTCTGCAGATTTGATTAGGGATGGGGTTATCTGATTGAATCGTCTCATTTTGGGTACCGGTTTATTCCGGTTGATGGTTTATCCCGGTAATACGGTAGACATCCACCCCCGGGATAAACAATGGGTGTCGTGTTTAGGATAAATTATTACGATATTTATTGGAGCAGAATCGGTTAGCTGTGGAAGTTAGAACTTTTCATTAAGGAAAATTGAGTAAACGCATTTGTTCGACCTGAATAATATGACAATAATTGATGTAATTATTTATTGAATAAACTACCCACTAACAGATAGGAGCTGATAAATAATTCTCCCCTTTTTCATGTTTATATTACTTTAGACGTAAACTCGTAAAACAATCGTAGCCCCGCCAGGTCACCCCAAGTGGTTCGCTACGTTTGGTGGCTTAGTAGTGATGGCCGGGTTCATAGGGGTGAGGTTTATCTTTGTCTTAACGTGGATGCGTTTGCCCATCGACTGCGTGGATCGGGATAGAGTTGAGGTAGATTTTTTGACCTAACCAGCCGGACCCTCTCTACCCATCGTCTTGCACCACGGTGGTAGGGATGGATTCATACGTACATCACTCCGAACACATGAACCCTAGTTTCCTACCCACCTCGCATATATTTTTCCTTCCCAGAACGTACTCTCCATCCTTCCACACATCATCCCTAAAGATGACATGCGGAGCTATTGTAAAAAAAATGCTAATTTTAGTTCTATTTCCCAGTATCTTACTTACAGGTCATTAAATCAGAAAATGTTTGTAAGTATAAAGGATTGCGTAAGGACCAAAGATATTGAATTAAATATCTTCGGTAATGGCATTTAAAAAAACATATATCTTCAATAAAATGTACACGGTAATAAGTAAGAGTTATTATCGACACATTTGAATTGGAGTTACATTTTTAAATAACGGAAATAAATACACAACTATAATTCTTTATTACCTACATAATATTTACATTCTAAGCTTTTACATTTTGTAATAAATTATCATCATTTTTATCAGTTTTTTCTCCTTTAGCCCTATTTAATTTTAGAATAATATCTTCCAACGACTTTCCCTTAGTCTCTGGCACAAAGAAATGGACGAACAACACTCCACTGTAGCCAAAGAATGCAAAAATCCAGAACACCATGTGGATTCCGATTTGATCAACGAGTCCTTGGTACGTTTTGGCGACAGAGAAAGCCATCGTCGACCCTATAATCGAAAAGAACGAAGAAGCCACACTCTTCACGTTAGTGGGGAATAGCTCTGACTGTAAGACGTATGGAAGATTTCCTATTCCAATAGCAAACAAGACGTTGAAACCAAGGATTCCGACCATGGGGAACCAGGAGACGGCATTCATCGTGGTACTATCTGAATTGAGGACGTTTTGCATGTAGAAATAGATGCCTACTATTGTCAAACTCAATCCAGTTCCCATAGAGGATATAATGAGAAGTGGCTTTCTTCCCATCTTATCCACCAGAACGGTAGCAATGAACCCTGGAATTTAAAAAAAAATCAGTGATATTCAGAACATTTTTGGTAATGTTTTGGCAATATGTAATGGCTACTGGATTGTTGAAAGCTGCTAGAAATCAGCAAAACTGATTACCTAAGTCCAAATCTGGATACCAAATGGAAGAAAGACCTCATGTTAAAGAAAAAATGCTCGGTAAACATTTTAATACATATTTTCCGGTCATTCGCTCATCGTCTTCGCACTTTGTACTTGTGTTTATTTTTTTTCATGTTTTGCACTTTTATACGATAATTTCACCATGTAACACTTTAATAAGGAATGTGTCTACGATACCTGCAACAAATTGAATGCCTCCGTAGAGAATACTGGCTGTCGGTCCTGACATTTTCATACTTGTTGATCTGAAAATAGTCTCCAAATAGGCCTGAATTGCCAATGTTCCCGTCATCTGTTGTAGCATCTTTAAGCCTAGAATACATTTTACAAATCTATTACACTTTGTCAAACGCCTTGCTAAACGGGATACCAAGAGAGAAAGGAGAAAAACTATTATAACCATAGAAGAAATGGAGGTTCGATTGCAAAAGTTGCGGAGGGTTAAAAGACGGACTCCGATGAATTAAAACAGGAATCATTTAAAAAACAGATAGGAGGTTATACCCAGATATCGGAAGAACAAGGCTAAAGAAGTGTCATGCAAAAATCCTGAGCTTTTCTTAGTCTGTAAATGTAGGTTCAGCCAAAAATTAAATGGATTAAAAAAATATATATACACCATATATTTAATCTATATCTATTCTGAAATCAAAGATGAAGCTGTGGGTGGAACAAATTAGTAGTCCTAATTGATCTATGCAATGCATCCGTTTCTTTCACCGTCATAATGTTGACAGTATTTTATAAAAATATACCCACATGATTTTATCCTAGTACCACATAGGTATGGTTCATTGTTATCGTATTTTTAATGACATGAACAAAATTGTCAAGGAATGTTTTATGAAACATATTACAAAATCATAGAGCAAAATAGAGACAAGTTTTGCTTCAACTGAACATTGTTTTATCATCGCTGGTTGTAGGTCTGAATAGCCAGGTACTTCCCTATCTTCCTCTTCCCTATCTCCTTCCCCTCTCCACTACCTTCAGCCTCACAACATACCCCTGGGGATGCCATAGTCTCACTGGCTTCAAACGGGAGCAGTTGGGACTCTTGTGCGGTATACATATAACAAAAAAGGTCAATTTCTTAGAAAAGCGGTTATGATGACACTTACCAAACATAGCAATTACTGCTTTCCTGTATTCTTTCTTTGTCAGGAGTTCCTTATAGGTCGTTTTCTTCTCCATGTGGCTCTTAACCTGAACTTGCATCTCTAGCAATTGTTCGTCGATCGACTGCAAGTATATTATTACATTTTTTTCTTGATGAACAAAAAAAATTATTCATACAAATTAAGTACTTATATTCAAAGGTATTAAAATAGGCTTATATTTGAAAATATTTTCTTCAATATGTCACAACAAAACCTATGTTTCAATATTGGTGACAATGCTCCATGACAGATGAACCACGTTGTTTAACAAGGAGACATCGCCGAAACCTAACGACTACCCTAGTTAACTTAAGGAGACTGCAATACTATCAAAGAAATAAAGAGAAATACGGGAGATTGCCCAATAGTCACATGTTCTAAAATCATAATATATGTCAAAAACTTATACAAATCATACTTCAGTGGTCTTCAATCCTTTGAGTTGCATCATAGCTTTTCCAGCTTTATCGATGTTTCCATTTTTGAGGTGATAATATGGAGACTCAGGTATCCAAAGAGAACTCAATAGGAATATCACCGGCATTGAGAGACACATCCAGTTGATGGCGTCGTAGGAAACAAATGGTCCAACTCCGTACATGATCAGATTTCCGAGGTTTGCCATTCCTGTGATGAGACTGCCCAGAGAACCACGAATCTTTTTATCCGATATTTCGCCGATGTATATTGAGATTTCCTGGAAAAGGAAATTCGTTATATTTATTTAATTGATAGCCAGAACACAAAACATATTGAACAGTTAATCCATAATCAGATTATTTTAAGTGGTTGTTGCCAATACGCATCTTAAAATCTAATAAAACTTTGATAACGAGAGTTAAGATTAGATATTATTCTAAGGAAAAATTGTGTCCACTAATCTCTTCTACACTAATTGTAGGTACCGCTGTTCAACAGCACTTACTTCTTAATGCTGCTCTCTCGAACGGTGTAATTCTTAGTCGTCTTTGAGACAAGGAATAGCAGCAAGGAAACGTGAGGACTTCTTAGCTGTTTGTTTAAAAATACCAATAATTATACTAAGACTATGTCCCAGTTGTAGAGAAAAGAGAACGAATCAAGCATGCAACTCTTCAACTCGTAGCCAAACACTTATACTCCTATGCTGCATAGCTGCACATTGGAAATAAAAAAATATCATTATTATCTATTTTAATGATCGCATCACTATCCTAGTATCATTGTTAACCATGATCATACTGAAATCTTGCACTGTCAAAACTGGGAAATTTATGTCGTTTAAAAAATTGGAAAAACCATTCAGTATTTATCACGATAACCGAAATTCCGATCGATTTCACCATTAAAATTCAATACGTCTTAATGATAAAACTTGATCACCAAATGAAATATTATTTTATTAATCAGCATAATTAAATGAATTTTATTATAAAACGAATCAAAAATCACTTCCATCTTCTTTTGATAATCATAACATCATTAATTTATTGATCATCAGTGTGATTAAAATAAATCATTGTTTTAGGAACATGTCAATGTTATTCAGGTAAATCCTATAGATAAAAATATTATATTATCTTGTGGAGAGTTTTATTACTCCAAACTTATCTAACGATAACGTATGCATGAGTCATTTTGTGGATAAAGTATTCTTTCCACCTTTTAAACATCTTTCCAATGCATATCCAACCTATCACAGGTTGTTTAATTTATTTATCGTCTACCTTAAAACATAAGGCTTTAACCATTTTTGTCAGAAGGTCAAAATATATCCGCAGTGCAATAAAAAGCAGTAAAAATCAAATAATAATTCTGAAAAATAAAAACTTTTTTTAAAAGTGATATTTTTTTACATAAGCTCCACACAGGAGGCCCTGAGGAAAATAAAATACGATTTCAAATTTTACATAAGAAAATAAACCCAAATGCCAAAAAATAGATTTTAATTATAAAAAATATAAAAATAAATTTACACGCTTAATAAAAATTAGGAAAGATGAATATTACAATTATAAAATAATAAGCTCCGATAACAATCGAAAAATAATCTGCAAACAATCAACTGAGTAATAGTAAAGAATAAACAAAAGATTCAATCAACGAAATTTGAAGACGAAAATGACGTAAAAATATATTCGAAGGAAAGCCCAAAAAAGTGTGCTGTTAATACATTCAACTCCTTCGCAAAGGTTAGACTAAACCTTGCCAAAAATATGAATGTAACAGAAGGATCGACAACACAACCAACTTTTGAAGATATACGAAGTCTAAACTCACTGTGACAATTTAAAATGATCAACGAAGTAGATATTCTAAACATAATTGAAAATATTAAAGGAGTGTCGTCACCGGGTTACGACAATACGAGAACAGTGAAAATGTTAAAATCTATTAAAAGCCACGTGATAAAACCATTAACTCACCTAATTTATTTAAGTCTAAAAAATGAAATATTTCCATCAAATTATAAGAAAACAGTCATCATATTTGGTGAATATGGCATCATAATAATTGTATCATTTTCATTGAATAATCGTCTCAAGGGTGCCTTTAGACCTTATTTTATAAAAATTAGAATGAAAATATGTTTAATGTCTGTCAACTTACAACAATCGCAATAGCCGCAGAAATTCCGCAGATGACTCGCGAAATATACAATAAGATTGGAGTTGTCACAAATATCATCATTCCCTGAAATCATAAACAAATTGCTAAATTTACTAAACTTTTTTTTATATTAGCTCCACACAGGAGGCCTTGAGGTAAATAAATTTCCTCAGAGCCTATGTAATCTTAGGGGATGCTGTATGGATGGTCTTTTTAAGGAAAGGAAGGAGAAAAATTTCGGGGAAAGAAAATGTTAAGAGGGGTCTGTAGTCAGCTGGATGTCAGTGTATCCAGGAGTGACGAACGTATGAATCCATCCTTCCAACTGCGGTGCAAGGTGACAGATTGACAGAATCCGGCTGGAGAGGTAAAAACAAAGTCCCTCAACCAGTCTCATTCGATCCTGCCCGCCACTCAGTTGGTGGGCAGAGGCATCCGCCGCCAAAACCTAGACACACCTCACACCATGAAGATAATCAATTAATCTAGCACTTAAGAGAATTTTTAGTACCGAGAAGGTTAAATAAAAGTTTGTACACACATCAATGGTAGATATTATATATAATCTACGGTGACCGGCCAACTCAGAATGAAACCAACTCAGTACCACCTCAGAAAGGTCATTAAGAGTGATGATATTTTTTTTTAGTTAAAAAGGTTAAGCTAGTTTAGGGTTACCAGTTATTTTTAAATTATATTCACATAGCTTTTAATGACCTTTCTGAGGTGGTTCTGAGTTGGTTTCATTCTGAGTTGGCATGGGACCATAATCTATAGACGCGTGGTAGAAATCTCAAAAGTGATAAGCCAAAACCAAGGCAATTGTATTTTTCTTCGATTTCGTAGTTTTAGTATTCAACTGCCACTGTTCGCGTGAAATCACATCCTAGTAAGTAAATTGCTTAAAAAAGCGCCAAATTCCCCTTGTCTGTGATGAGAAAATAGAAAATGTTCATTATTATTTTATTACATGACAGACACTAGTAAAAGCCAAGGAATAATATTTCATTCGTAAATACACGCTAATTATTTATTATTATAAAAAATACAATTATTTCGATTGTTTCCGGAAGATTTTTAGCGTCATTAGAGAAGGTGCAAACAATTAGCAAACAATTAAGTATACAAAGGACCATATATACATGGAATTCCGTATTCGTCTTAGTGTAAGCGAGTGATCATATCTTGGCATCTCAGCCATACCCGTGATGCAGAATATAGTACTCGCCGGAAATACGCAAAACCCGCCGGTCCTATATCTATGTCGTTCATACACACATATTCTTTGAATGTCTATCTTTATCGTACATGAAAAACTTTTGAATTAAGTGTTTACTGAAAACACACAAGAGTGGTTGTTACTTGCCACATTCCATCTTGAGTTTGTGAGACCATGGCGAGTCTTTATTATATTAGTATAACGTCATTGACACACATAAATAAAATATTGTTAGAATAGAGATATGAAAAAAATGTCAGTGTTCTAAGAAAAATATTACTGCTTTCAAATTTTGTGTAATATTTTTTTTTTTATATTGGTGCCCTTTTTTACTCATTTAAAGTACGCTCTAGCGTGCTTAAATCGCACTTTATGGAACGCGCGTTTTTTAAAGTTACCATGGCAACAACAACAAATCAACAAAATGTGAAGTCTAAATGTCAACTTTTAACTATAAATATGACAGGAATATTTTAAACGTCAAATAAAACATTACGAATGAAAAACTTCCGCTAATCATCTTCTTTGAATACATTCGCTTTCTTAGCAACGTCATCCTTGCTTCATGAATGCATGCACTTTCACAAATGATTTTAAATCAACCCCTTTATTTATCTTCAACAGACATTGCAATTTCAAATGTATGGCCCACATAGTCGATGCTTTGTACTGTTCCGACATTTTCTGAAGGTAAGCAAGCACAACTCGTTCATCTACATCTACTACGTTTTGCTCCTCCATCCATGTTATGAACCTTTCATATTATTTTTTATAAACGTCTTTGGATTTTTCAGGTATTAACCGCGATTCTGCTTTGGTATTTAAATTATCAATGTTAGAACTCATTTTACAACACACAATAACTAGTAAAAACTGTGATGTCAACTATTAATCTTATGTGACAGATTGCAAATTAATGTTTGTGTTTTTCATTTCCATGACAACAAGATATTGTGATGTCACATCACGAATTCATTAATAGTTCTTATTTCCAAATTTTTAATAATAATATCAATATTTATGTTTTCAAAGTGTACCAATAAAAAAAAATAGCGTAAAGTGTTCTTGCTTTATTTCGAGCACTCGGCTACGCCGTCGTGCTCGAAAAATCGCGCGTGTTTTAAAGACCTGTTTATCCACTTATATTTTAATATACTAATAAATTCTATATCGTTGTTGCGCTTACTCTCTTAAATCTACATATATATTATATACAATGTCATTGACACACATAAATAAAATATTGTTAGAGTAGTGGTACGAAAAAAATGTCAGTGTTGTAAGTAAAATATTACTGCTTTCAAATTATGTGTAACTAGCTGATCCGGAGAACTACCTACGTACCGCCTAAGAATCAATAACTGTTGTTTTAACTTATTAGCTGAATTAAATTCAGTTTTTTTAGTTAAAAATTACACAACGAAGCAATTATCGACGCGCCGTGTTTTGTTTTTGTCAGTACCAGAGGGAGCTGTGTGCGGATTTATATTTTTTGTGATTTTCTTACTTTTTCACTTACTTACGGGAATTGCGTTTCATTTTCTTTATACGTGTGAAGAAGATTTATTATAATTATTGTATTTTTTCTTTGGAGGGGTGCAGAAATACGTTCACCGTTTGTCTCATTTTCGACTGTTGACATTTAGTGTGTAGACTGTAGGGGCAGCATTATATGTTTAAGAACAAAAGGAAAGCAATCAGAGCATTGACATTTGAATTTTTTTAATTTTTTGAATTCACTCACCATTACTCAATATTTTACTCGTCGCAATATTGCTGCAGCTCTTTTAAAATATAAGAATTCGTTCCTTACAAAATGTATGAAGAAAAGAATGTTATTTAATTTTTTTTCGTCAATTCTTCCGATGTTTTAATAGCTATTCTGCTATTCGAGGCGGATACAAATCAAAGTTCATAAAAATCGGTCCGGCCGTTATTGAATTATAAATGGTGTAACCAACCCGATTTTGCTTTATATGCTTTATCCATCATCTGGGTAGACGTGAAGATTTTTCTTCATAGTTTAATTTTTTTTATTTTCATGACGGGGTCAAAATGAATTTCAGCTGCAACTTCTTAGAAAACCCAAATTCGGATACCAAGAGGTGCTGCCCCTTATAATGTGATAACGTAATGGTAATTCCAACTTTCAGCACGGTGGTTTGAACCTTCCTAGTATTTCAGGTTCATGTTTGACAATATCCTATGCAGCATTTGAATCGATTACCATAAAATGGTGTCATTTAAAAGAAAGCATCATATTATTATTATATACACGAAACATCCTGATGATGAACTGTACAAGATTGTGTAAAACGTTTGGTCAAGAGGGAAAACGCAAATACTTACCTAAAACAAGCATTATAATATTTTTTATTTTTTTACATTAATTCTACACAAGGGGCCGCGTGGATAGGATCCATGTTGTACAGAATAGAGGAAACGTAGTGACCGGCAAGTCATTCCACAGCCGAGCTCTTGAACTCGAAAACATGTCTTATAAATATTCTTATGTTACAAACGCGTACAAATTGTGGGGCGCGTTTTGGGTGTTACACGATTAAGCACCGATACCAAAGGGATCAATGACACTAGATTCTCTAGGTACCCATCACTACTATCCGAGTTAGTATCGATATCATATTTTTACAACAACTATCAAGATAATGATGTAACATTATTAAGATAACGGTAAGCAATTAAACATGTTATTGAGGATTAAATAAAATTATAATATCTTGTTGATGAATTCATGTTTTGATAAAAACAAATGGTTTTGGTACAAAAATTAGAAAATTCGATCCGCATCGAAACTATTAAAAAGTGAGTAGGTACTTGAAATTTTAAAACTAGAATCAGAGAACTTGAACTAAATTTACGAAATAATAACTATTCCGAGTTTGCAAACCATTTAATAGAGACAGGTCATAGCTTCAACAGAGAAAAAAACAAGTTTTCATATTTCAAAAAAAAAAAAATAATGTGTGCCCTTTAGAAACCTTAGAAACAAACAAAAAAATTAAATCAAAAATTTATTTACTCCCTGTAAATCGCCCTTATTAACCCGGTGTGAATGAGGTCGGGTATCTCATACCCACCGATTTGTAAAACACTAAATATTTCTTAACTCTGCGATTCCTGGAACTCGGCTGACTCGGTAGCTGGAGGGGTTGGTGCGGGGGTGATTTAAAGTGACAGTTACAGTATTGCGCTTGCGGTAGACTAAACTGCACGTGCGCAAACATAGAGCGGGTACATAATACCCGACCTCATAGTCGGTGTAACTTTTTTGTTTTACATATAAGACATATGTTACTATTGTACACGGTGTAAAAATAAAAATTGTCATAAGACAGCTTTATTCTTTAATTTTGTGTACACAATTGATCTCAATTTCCTAAATTTTTAGATATAAAGTCATAGTTTCTAAATATTGTTGATTTTTGCTTAGAAAATATATTACTTGTTTTGATAGAAATATGAATACATTTATAAATAGAACTTTGTTATTTTATCGCATTACCTCATTTCCCTAATGTCGATTGATATATATATATATATATAATTTTTAATTCACTTCCTGAAAAAATCAGAAACATGAACAGTAATATCAAAAAATTTAAAACTCACCTTAAAAATTATACCGAAAATTTGAACTGAATATAAAAAATAAAACAATTAAACCAATATAATTACACCCCCATACACACAAGCCCTGCTTTTTTATGGGGATAAATCAAATATGTACACATACTATGTAATTAATTATTAAATATATGAATATGAATAAAAAAAAAATATATATATATTTAAATATTTTTTTTTTATTCAGAGAAAGATACATAAATTACAATAAATTCAATATAATAATTAATTACATAATATGTGTACATATTTGATTTATCCCCATAAAATTGCAGGGCTTGTGTGTATGGGGGTGTTATTATATTGGTTTAATTGTTTTATTTTTTATATTCAGTTCAAATTTTCGGTATAATTTTTAAGGTGAGTTTTAAATTTTTTGATATTACTGTTCATGTTTCTGATTTTTTCAGGAAGTGAATTAAAAAAATTTAGTCCGAGATATTTATGACTTAACTGTCCTAGTGTTTTTTTACATTTTGGAGTAGGAAGTATTGATGTTTGTCTAAGATTTCTGTTGTTTTTAAATGGTGCAACTTTATTTTGAATATTATCTTTATAAATTTGTAATGTTGCATGATAAAAATATATTGCACTTAATTTTCTGACTTTAAATTGTTGGAATAAAAGTTCTGAGGAATATGAGTAGTAATATATTACAGTAATAAGTATTATTCTAAAGTCTTTCAGTTATCAAAATCGACAATTCTATATTAGGGTATGTTATACCCACCTCACAACTGGTGTAACAATTTTTCACCTCATTCACGCCGGGTTAACAATGTTCCCATGTAATGTTGACTCCACCCACCGTTCTTCCCCCCCTAAAATCCCCCCTCCCACTATCCCATCTAATTAAATCTAGTCCTTTTTGTACTTACATAGAATTTTTAAGTTATATTTAAGTTTGCTAGTGAATGACACGGATGTATCGAAACCGGTAGCAAAAAATGAAGAAAAAAAAAGGAACAAAATGTACATAGAAAATAAAACTTTAAAAATCGCGTTATTTTATTGTTGTCATCTGACAGCATCGTTGTAGCTGAACACAATTGTTTATAGGGAAGAGGAAGGGGTTACGATGTAGTTATCGACGGCATAACGTCTACATGATTTTTACTATTGTTTGTTTGACTCGGATTCTTGGAAGTGGAAATTAACCTACTTTCCGACATCCGATTGACATCCACTCTGAAAGTCCACAGATACACTCGTTATCGATTGGCAGTCACGCACAAACACACTGACATATACGCATTTTTCTTAAATTCTAATAAATGAAAGCACTATATGAAAAAATGTCCATTTTGAAAATCGGAATTTTGCAAGATTTGTAGTGCGGTTGATTCTGATCGCTGGGAAGGAAGGTTCAAACCTCAGTCAAAGCAATAAAAGCTCTTAAAGACATTTGAGAATTTGTTTTTTTTTCATTTGTTCTTTGCGGGTTGATTTTTTTAATAATTTATAAAATCAATGGTATTTATTGTCTTTAAAAATTTACATTTAAATAAGTACCTATTGCTCTTTATTAGTGATTGTAAAAATGTTATCTCTAAAGATACACCTATCTAAGGTAAACCGGTGCGGCCAAAAATAAACTAAAGGTAAAAATATATAAAAATAATTTTGTTCTAATCGTCATGCGTGAATAATATGTGTATTTATATACAAATTCTCTTTTACCGGATTTCAGAACTTATTTCCATGTTACGTAATATTTGTGTTATGTGAGAGGGTACAGATATTAGCAAAAGAACATGAAATGGAACAGGGGTTGAAACGTTCGCACAAGAGCATGCATGAAGCTCACGAAACGAGGATCCGCATAAACTGCACGTTTTCGAGCATTTACTTTACATATTTACACATCCTTACTCGTGGAGTGCAAACTTGCACTATTTGCGCGCGCCAAGACATGCACACTATGGTAATTTTCATGTTGAGTTGCTAATAGGTATCTTTTTTAGCATTTAAGCACGAGTTAGTGAAATGCCTAATATTATTAGACTCGTATTATTACCGATCCGACAATACCTGGTACAGCCAGCAGCAGGATTGTCTTCTTCCTCCCGATCTTGTCTCCCAAGTACTGCGCCAGGAAGCAGCCTGGAGGACCGCCCAAAGCCACGAGGGACGCCAGCCAGGAACATTGCTCCTGGAAAACCACATCAATAAAATATAATAACATTGCTTTATAACTGTGGGGAATGGGGAAGAAGTAGCACTGATGATAACATTGAAAGGATAGGAAGGAATCCTTCATCCATCGATGAAGAAACAAAGAATTATAAGTATTTATAAGGTAATTTCACCGAAATAGCTATCGACATTCCTCTTCTGTGAGAAGAGCTTTTTAAGAGTGAATAACCAGCACATGACAACTTCGATTCCGACACTAGCGCTAACACATCAGGGCTCGCGAGCGGGCGTTTTCAGAACTAAATTTCGTTCCGCGGCAATCCGAGTTTTGAGGGTTTTGTTCACGCGAGCTAGGGCTACCCGCTACTATTACTACTTTATATTACTATTCTCGCTTCCAGAATTTTAATTAGTGGTAGTTATTTGTAATTTGTATATCGAAGTGCATAAACATAAATAGATACAAGTGAAATGCGTAAACACAGTAGGTATTAAGTAGATACCTACATGAATAAACAATTTGTTATATTCTTTTTAATATTTTGGTTTTTGTTTTTTAATTGTATTTTACGACCATTAGAGTGGAAGATACTCTCAGTATCGCCCTGGTGTAAGACCACCATTAACAATTGAAACGTTGCTTGAAATGGCTTTAGCCGTGTTTAGTGGCCAGATCTGAATAATCAGGTACTTCCCCACCTTCCTCTTCCCTATATCCTTCCCCCCCCACTACCTTCAGTCTTACAACATACCCCAAATTGGGGATGCAATAGTCCCACTGGCTCCAGACGAGAGCAGTTGGGACTCTTGTGCGGTATTCATGAAAAAAACGAGTAATATTCAGTTGGATTGTAAAAAATGTCGCGTTTTGAAATATTTATTCGTGTGTATAATTAATAATAAGCACTTCAACAAAAAGAATTAAAGCGCACAAACCCTTTCTTTCTTTGAGTGGCCTTGCAACGCATGCCGGGTACCCGCTGTATATAATGTTATATAGTGCAGGCGCTTGCATTATAATTCCCGGGACTTGTGATGGAACCATAACAGTTTAGTTGACCGCGAGGTTACAGTGCCCTTTAAACACATGCCGGGTACCCGCTGTATATAATTTATTTATTTATTTAGGGACAAATAGTCCATTAACAATATAACAATAACACGAAAAACAAGCGTGCGTAAAGGCCCGACCCGCCGAGCAATCGATCACCGTTCGCATTGATTACCGTTCGCATGTAATTTTTCGTAACAATCACCACTTTTCGTAACCCATTCACCAGTTTACCCCCAAGTGTCGAGCGTGCGTAAAAAAGAATTACCCCAAAAAATATTTTGGAGCAGTTGGGACTCTTGTGCGGTATTCACACAAGAATAATTTAAAATAAAAAAAATATTCGAAATATTTAAAATTTTTTGCATAAAAATATTCAATGAACATGAAAAATTGCGTTCGGGCAACCCTATTTAACAAACATGAATCAAGGAATTCGTGTTTATTTCAAATTTCGTTTTCAAATTTCATTTCCAAATATTATTATACAAAGCGTCGCGAAGACGTGCTCTCCTGGCCGCGTTTGGGCCCGTAATGAAATCTGAAATTTGTGTTTACGGGCTGCGATAAAAATGGTGAAATGCGATGTTCAAAATTATTTAAAATTAAATACTTCCTGAAATTATTTTACGATCAAATTATTTATGATTGGTCAATAACGTCTTAGCAAAATAAGTATGTAAAAAAATCCGAAATTTATTTGTTTGTAAGTGCACAAATAAATGCACAAACCGACCAATTTTCGTCAAGAAACACATGTCCGTATATATTTTTTAATAATTTTAGTTAAACTAAAATTAAAATTCTGAAACATAAGTTTACCAGATAATGTATTGATTTATTTTACTGCATGATTATATGATTTGAAATGGGTGTTGTATAATAAATGTACTTTTTTGAAAATTGAACAAATCTGCGAACGACCTATGGTATAACCTTATTATTCTAAAAATAAACATTTTTTCTCAAAATCTAAAACATATGTTTACTAGATAAAAGAACAATCTTTTGAAATCCATTTATAGTGTTTTGTGAAAAAGAGTCAATACGTCTAACCACTGATTTAAAAATGACATATTTCTGGTTTCTCTGGTAATACACTCTTAAGGCGGAAGCTAGACAGAGCATTTTCCCATTTAGCACATTTTAGGGCGGAAGTGGACAAGAGCATTTTCCTGTCTAGTTTCTCACACTGTTCATAAATGATTTGTCAACGAAAATATCTTTGGTGGTCAGTTTTACTCACAAACTGACTGAGAGCAATATAATCGCTAGAAATATTTAGATTCTCACGCCTTCAAAATTTAAAATAGAGCATGTTATTTGCATGTGGCAAGTAAGCGCCAAAATGGTTTTTAATTTATTTTGTGCTTAATTTTATAAGATTGAAAAAAGGTTAGATAGTACAAAACGTCAAAAATGGTAGCCGTAAAGGGGCATTTTTTAAAAAATATTTTCTAATATTACTTCAAAATTACGTAAGTCACGAAAAAAGTTGTTTTTAGTAGGTTACGCTTATATTTTTTTGTTACGTAAGTAATAGTTTTATTATTATTCCAATACATACAATCGTAGTAAAAGCTTCAATTTATCCGTAGCATATTTTTGATGTTCATAATGTAAACCGATTCGTAACAAAGATTAATCTAAATAGGATTTCACGTATGGCTTCATCTATAAGTCCTTCATACAAAACACCAAATAAATACCTATCGAGGACAAACAATGAACTAAAATTCAAGAAATGCGATGTGGGTAAGTTTCGTTAATTTCAAATTCATAAATTTGGTCTCTCGGCAAGGTTCGTAGAAAATGGGTAATAACATGGTTAGCTCATCGAGGGGGTAGAGCGGTGATTGGCTGAAAATTCGTGACGTAGCTTGCAGTCCATGTTCCACTGGGAGATTTGAATTAACTACAATACAAGTGACAGTATTTTACTTCAAGCTACGCCACGCGTTCGAAATTTCGAAAACGACCTGACGTGTTTTTTTAAAAAAGCCCGCATGAGCTAACCTTGTTAAAAGCATTTTCTACGAATCTTGGTCTCCCGGTACAAATTCAAAATCAAATGGAATGTAATGTCCGATGTCGGAAATTATGCGGGAGACAACCCGCCCTATATTCATTTATTTCGGGTCTAAGGCCGAAAGGTTGTTATGTTAGTCAGGGTCAGTTTGAGTCAGGGGCTACATCGGTTTCCATCCAAATCTATGTACATGGAAGACACTTCTATTTGAAGGTGAAAGACGATAGCAGGGTGCAGTTACGATCATTTTGACTTAGACAGCTATTACGTCCAGCTTCTAAACTCTAGCTCCAAGGGAGCTGGTCCAAATATTTGATTCAGTGGCTTGTTGGGGAAAACACTTATATTCCACAATGATTAGAAGTCCAAAACACTTTCAAGGCCTATCGTAGAGTTTTTTTGTTATTTCCCCTATTATTATAACAGTAGCAAATTCGTTAGATTAATAATCCATACCCACCTTAGTTAAGTCAATACCAGTTTCTCCCGAAAGAAGTTTTGGGAAGACAGGAGAGGGCCATGCTTGTGTCATTCCATGGTAGACCAGTGATATCGTTACTGTAATGGAAGAGTTATTTGTATTAAATATCGAAACAACATCTAAAATAATCAAATCACAATAAGTTGGAGTACTCTAGTCACTCTAGTGGTGTGTTGACTCCGCTCCAAACTAAATCTAATCCAGAAAAAAACCTCTGGTTTGTCTATTTGCGGACGCATACAGATATACCAGAGGAATGTTTGAGGTTTATGCACCATACAGACTTAATTAAGGCAACAAACAGATTTAGCCTAGAAACTAGACGTTATGCAAATCTAAGTTTTAATTTAATTTATAACTCCATTGATAGCCCGTTCCTCCTGGAATGCTATGCCTTACACGTGCATGAAAACTTTAGCCGTATTCGTCACCACGACTTGTTCAAAATAAAATACGGCGGAACAGATGTTCTAGTACAGCATTTTTTTTCTTTTTCATTATCTCCACACAGGAGGTCCAGAAGAAAATAATTTCGCTTAGGGCCTATATCATTTTTGTGGATGCTGTGTGGAGGGTATTTTAGAGAAGAGGAAGGAGTAAACATGGGTTATCAACAAGAGACCTATGACTGTGATCTACGGATTGCAATCCGTTTGTCAAGATTGGAGAATCTATTAAACGGATCGCCCATTTCTGCACAGAGTCGAGGTGTTTTTTCAAGTATTCTGGGGCTCCGCAACATTTAACCGTGGAGCATAGCATTACAAGAAGAATGATGCTGTTGAATGAAATTTCAGAAACACTAGATTATTTAATTCCTCTTTAAAATAGCCTAAAGACTTGTATAACTATCTTCATAGATGGAGAGAATGTCCGAATGATAAGATTGTACAGTAACTGGATGATTAATCTGTTGTACAATCATAAAAAACACACACAAAAATAAAGAACGTAACAGGATACGAACTGAATCTGAACCTTGCGATTTTGGGACGTTTGCCCTAACATCTAACCATCTAACTGGTGTTAACTTTGCAAGAGAGTTCCACGTTGGAAGGCAGTGTTAACTTGCGTAGGGCGCCAGTGTTAGTTTGGGGCCCACGTTGGAAGCGCCAGTGTTAGTTGGCGATGTTGGGCGTCAGTGTAGCTGCGAAAGCCCCAACCTACCTGCGGCATAGCTCATTCGGCAGGTGCATGATGTCCAGGGTCGTGAATCCGGCCGCAGCTGTGATTCACCATGCCTCGTAGGGAGGCCTAGATTGTTTTAGGTTAATTTGATAGCAAAATAAGAAGAGAGATTTCCTTTACTTCATTTAATCTCCAGAACAAAACGGCAGAACATCATAAATTACAAGGTTTGAACAATGGAACACATGAGTATCTCTATGCTACAAAACGCAATTTCTCTCTCTCGGATTTCATCCCGGGTTTTCGCGGTGATGCAAACAGTTAAATCAGCACAAATAAAGGGGATTGGGTTGGTTTACTGTGTCAGGAGAGTCTCTCTTGGCGTTCCATGTCGGGGGTCTGCTTCGTAGCATTCTTGGAGCCCACCAAAATGGTGGTTTCCAGAACGCTGGCTAGACGCGGCTCGCGTCGGTACAATTACAGACGCAACATGCGCGGGAGGTGTTCACTTCGAGCCCGTGCGGGAGGGAATGGCGGCCGCCTTCGCTTGCAGTGCGGGACGAGGTGTCCGGGTTGGGTCACCTGATGCGCAGCCGGTGTGCGCGGGAACGTACGACGTTAGCGCCCACTTTTCGGCAGTGATTTCAATTCCGGCGGCGGTTTGAATAGTAAAATGCGTATCGTTACACTGGGCTATCGCACAAATATTTATATCCACCACAACGTTCCATTAAATACGTTGATTCTCGTCAAATATAGAAATAAGGTATAAAAAATAATAATTAAAAATATTTTTAACATATTTTGAGTTATCATAATAATATTATGCACTTCTTTTTATCAGATATTGTTAATTGCTATGCAAAAAAATATTACGAAGAAGATAATAATTCAGCTTTGATTATTGATTTATTTATCTGGTGAATATAAATGACCTCTTAATGCTTTATAAAATTGAAATCAAGTTATACGCCAGGCCAAAATCTACCAGAAACCTTAACATATTTTGGACCGAATTTTTTACCAATAATACTGGATATTTTAATCCTATGTTAGAATGTCTCGATCATACAACGATCTTGTTAAAATACACTCTATCATTGATATTTTTGTAAATAATATAACTTGTTTCAAGAAAAATCACCACGATATGTGCACCTAAAAAAAAAAATTTTTGCTTGTTGTTTTATTATTTTTCAAAAAATACTTCACAAATATTTTCTAACTAACTAACTAACCATCACGCCCTTTTTCTGCAGGGGTAGGCAGAGAGGACGGACCGCCAAACAACTTGGTCTTGGCACACACTCTTTGCCTCACTCACATTCATACATCGACTCATATACTATCCTATCCTATAATATAATATTTTCTGCTTATTATGTATTTCAAATTTTGTATTCAAGTTTTCAAGTTATGTATAAATAATACTTATTAATGCAGATGCATTAGTCTAGGGATATTTATATTTGTATCTTAATTTTTTATATATTACCCAAAAAATGTTCTATAAATATCCTGTTTGTGTCTCAAATAAATAAATAAATTTTCTGATTACTTTGTAAAAATATGATTTCAAATAATAAAAAACATAACGATCGCTTTTGTATAACAAAAAATATATAATATTTAATTAATGCAGACAATATTAGAGAAACTCAATCGAAAATCTGAAATCGAAAAAAATCAGAAAAAAGATACAGTCACATCTGGGACTTGAACCCTGGACCTTCGGCTTTCCGGGCCGCAACTCTCGAGTTAAAATTGTTAGTGTAGTTGGGGTTTTACTCATTATATTTAAAATATTCATCCTAGACTTGCAGAAAAGTCAATAGATGACGCACATTAAATAAAAATGGATAAGATACTATCAGGATAGCATTTGGTTCTGGTGGAATCTTTCAATCATACATAAAGATAGCAATCAATAAAAATATGCACTAAGAAAATGAAGATAATGTTGGTAGTTCTTAGTCGAAGTATGATACAGTTAAACATGACCGAATCGGATAGGAACACATTAGCTCAGTTGGCAGAGTTGCAACCCGGAAAGCCGAAGGTCCTTGGTTCGAGTCCCAATTGTGATTTTAACTTTTTCTGTTTCAGATTTGCGATTGAGTTTCTCTAATATTGTCTTCGTTAATTAAACATTACAATTTGAGGTTTTAATCATTAAGTTATAATTGAATTGATGAATTTAAAGTATCTGCACCGAACCGACAGCTTATCAACTTAAAAACAAAACAATGTCTGAATTCAATTCGAATTGCCGCGTACTGATAAAAGTACAGCTGAATGCCGAATACATCATTATTTTAATAGATGTTTACATAAACAGTGCCAATGCTCGAGCTGTTAAAATAATTGTTAAAATCCAATAACTAGCTATTTTAGCTATTTTTAACGATTATTTTTCATAAAAGTTACACGCAGCATGTATTGTTAATTACTAATTATGTACAGAGAACCCAACTGACGGGAGCCAGTGAGTCTTTAGCATCTCAAATTTCTGGAAAGTTTTGAGGCCGAAGGAGGAACGCCATTTACATACAGCAATGTTTCGTTTCTGAATATTGGTCTCATAAGAACTATAATAAGATATATTTACCACTCTGAAACGAGGTACAAGCTTACTTATATATATTATAACCTTTAAAATATTTTGAAATAACTAGTAAAAATGCGATTTTTATTTAATTTACAAAGCACAATTTGGCATTAATGTGAGGTTATCATAAAGTATTATAACCGTGAATACCTAAATAATTTTTATGAATTCTCTTACCGTAATCATTGTAATTAAATGATAATTATACACTTTTTTTTTTAAATATCCAATTATATAACATTTTTCCAAATTATTTGTTCATTTCATAAGAAAATCATATACTTAAAACTACTTAATCGAATTATGTAACGAATATGATATGTTTTCGTAATATTCTGTCGGCGTTCAGGCGTTCTCTGTCTCGGCGGTGAAAGAACTCTTAGAACACGACGTTCCGCTTTGACCGCCGCGGTCTGACAGCCCGCTGTGTGCGTTGTTGTTATAGACTCGGTACATTCTAATGAACGCCGAACGCGGAACTCGGAACTCCTGACCGCTCTCTGTGTGCGCGGGCTATTATTATTCTACTCCTGAACAACTTACTTACATTAACGTATCCACGTGAAAGCCTTGAAGGCGTGAATACTCGTAAATAAATAAATATTGCCGGTGATTAATTATTATTGTAGCGATTGAATATTACTTACCGCATAGTGCCGCTGCATACTGGACAAAAAGGCTTCCCTCCGTCATTATAAATATTTTTTTAACTATAACTTTTCAGTCTTTTCACATAGGAATCACTTTAACTTAAATAATACACATCAGCTTCCACGCACACTATCGTCTCACTCCAATTCATGATGTGATCTGAGTTCAAAAGAGATTATTCATGCATAATATTTTATTGAAATAGTCAGCAATTATTTTTAATATGTTATCGCGATTACTTAATATCTGCTCTCGGCTTCAGAGGTTTCCAATCAGTGGGTCCAATAATACTAGATAATACTAACAATAATACAATTTTAAATTTTAATATTTTTGAACAATAATTTATTATTTCTTTACAGGATGTCTGTATTATTTTTGTCCCATTGTACTATATTGGTCCTATTTTTTTGTTAGGTTAGGTTAGTTTAGATTGGGTTAGGTTAGGTAAGGTTAGGTTAGCTTAGTTTAGGTTATGATTTAGTAGATATTTTGTTAAGGGATGTTTTGTCCGTAGGGTATTTTGTCCGAGGATTTTTTATGCGTAGGATATATTTAGGTTCGGTTTTAGTAGATATTTTGTTGGAGGATATCTTGTCGGGGATGTTTTGTCACGGGATGAAAAGTCACGATGGCATAATACATATATAGGCTAAACAAAATATTTATAGGAATGTACATTTTAGTACTCGACTTATCCAGGAAAGAAAACAGGTAACGAAAGTTGAAAGCTCAGAATCAGAACCGATAGAAAACAACCTTGGTGTTCCGCAAGGATCGGTATTAGGTCCAATTCTATTTATAATTTACATAAATTATATTATTAAAAGTATTAAACATTACGAAATTAGACTATTTGCAGACTATATATATATTTTAGTCAAAAGAAATAGGTACCAACAATAATAGTACTTAGGTAGATAGGTACAAAAATTAAAACATCCACAATATGAAATTGAGTTTCATTATATTTATAAGAACTCAGAATTGGAACAGAGAACAACAAAAAAAAAACTTAAGAGGCCGGTATTCGAATTTCTACCGATTTCTTGCAAACCTCCCTTAAACATTTGAAGTTTTTAAGCTCTAAAAAAAATATATGTTATTCTTGAAGATAATATCTAGACATTGGTCCTGCCCAAACGCAAATTACATAAAATTCCCTCCATAAAAAAAATCGCAAAGTACCTATGCTCCAAAAATTATTATAAACACGTTTGTTTCAGTTATTTTACAAGTTATATATATATGAAAAAATTCACAGCGTTTCTTTAAATGCTGTTTAAGACGATTATCGCGAAATTTTGCTCTATTTTAAACGAGTCATGTTTTATTAAAGATTTTCATGATTTTTGCATCGATTTTATCGTTGTAAATGTTAGCGCGCTCTTCTGACATTGGTAATTTCATATCTCTCCGTCTTCTTCTTTTTGGAGTCGGGAAAGGAGCCTTAAGAAAAAAATAATATACAAAAGTTCTCAGTGAAATCAATGTGAGCTTGATGATTTCCGCACAGTTTTACAAAGCGGGGAATAACTCTTGAGACTGTGGGGACTGACTTTCATTTCGTGCTCCACATTGATTTTTCAGCGATATTTGTTCTTGATAACAGCTACAGCTGAAAATCCAGCTTCACATAAATATGATGTGGCAAACAGAATGAAAATTTTTAAAGTTTTCGAAGTTAAATTTGGATATTCATTTTGAATCGATAACCAAAACACCACCAAATCGGAACTGGTGAATCTAGTTTTGAGGCTATTGTCGCAAGAGAGTTTAATGAGACTCTCTTGCTCTTGTGTTGTGAATCCTGGCGGAGCTTGTGCAAGGAAAGGATCTTGGATCCACGCAAATTTTTTGACATCATCATCTGCAAAATACTTCGAAAACCCTTCGGTAGGTGTTTCGTGAATTAGTTTATTAGATGCCGTATATTTATACAATTGCGGGAAGCAATCTTGCCGCATTCATTCATTTTTTTTATCCACAACTGCAGTTTCTTCAGAACGCTGCAATTCTCTCCGATAGTTTCAGAATGTGCGTGTTGTTGCCTTGCAAAGAAAGATTCAAATTATTTAGTTTCTCAAATACATCGCAAAACTAAGCTAGTTTTAGCAAAAAATCTGGTTCACTAAAATATTTGGGGTTTTCGTGACGTACTTTTCGGCGAGTGAGTGACGGTGACGAGTATGTACCTACATATGTTCTTTAAAGATGCGAGCGCTCAAAATAGTAATTGTTGCCGCGAATATTAGTGGTTTCGGATAATGATAGAGGATCGACTCACGGCGCGACGCCCCTCTTTACTTTCTACGGCGCACCAGGGCGCCGCGGCGCACACTTTGGGAATCCCTGCCTTAATCTATATTTCATGTGAAGATTACATAGATGCAATTTACAAAATAAACGAAGATCTACAAATTATTTCAAAATGGCTGAAATTAAACAATTGAAACTGAACTTAAACAAAACAAAATATATGGAAATAGGCAATAAAAAGCGTAACACAGGGTTAAATTTGACAATTATCTAATGGTGAAAAAATTGGAAAAGTAAATTAAATGAAATACCTGGGTGTAATACTCGATTCAAAACTGACTTTCACAGCAAACTTTGAATATGTGCTAAAAAAGGTATCAAAAAAGGTAAATTTTCTTAGAAGACTAAGACATAAATTAAATAGAAACACTAAGGAGCTCATTTATAAAACTATTGTTGCTCCACATTTGGATTACTGCTCTACGATGTTATATTTGGCCAATGAAGGAAATTTGAACAAACTAGAAGGTATACATAACAGAGCTATGAGATGTATAGGTACTGGGGAAAGGTAAATACGCAAGGATTAATAAAATGAGAGAGGAGCTAAATTGGATTCCAATAAAAAAGAGACCACCATTTAATGTGTTAATTTTTGTGCATAAAATTATGAAAAACCAAATGCCAAAATACTGTTATGAAAATAACTACCTTGCCCGGATTAATTATGTAATAGGTACTTAATAAATTTTAACTGACCACTAATGGATACACCTTTTCTCCGGAAGAGTTTAACTTTCAAACCATAGGGGGTTCTGTGTCGCTCTCGTGACTTCTTGAATTCGTGCCAGGGAGGCATGACACGGTTTCGACAAGTCAATAAAATGGATTGTTAAATAATTATTGAATAATCGGCGGTAGTTTTAATAAATTATTTAAATATGTGATCGTAACGCTAAATTCACAGCCGGTAGAAAGTGATCGCGTCTGTTGAAGTATATTTACCGGGTAATCCGAGTTTAAATTCCCGACATATTAATGGCGGCATGTCCGACCTAGTTTTTATAGAATCGAAGTTTACAGTTATCATCCATCGACCAACGAGATGGATAAAAGTTAATTTGACGACACATAACCTAGCCGTATCTTTAACGGCGAGTATTTTCACAATCTGATGGAATGTATTACCGCTACCTACCACATGTTAGAGGACGTCGTGGTGCAAGGCGTTCTCAATCCAATTACTCATCCAGGAAGGAGGGAGGAGCTTGCAGACCAGACGCTGATGCTACGAGAGGGAGATGGATACTCTTCATTTGGGATCCCGAATCGTCGCATCAAGTGTTGATAGGCTCTAGTTAGATAGCTCACGAGTAGGTTGGTCCACAGGTATGAAATTAAACATGTTTTATATTTTCAATACAACTTTTATTATAAATCCATTCTTTTATTTAACTTTTCCATGATTCACAACAATGTTAAAGAACTATGCCCGCGCCCTGACGGGAGTAACTCTTGCCTGCCTACTGCGCAGCCTCAGCATATCTTGTATCAAACAAGATTTGGCGTCCAAGTTTCCAATACGGGAATAAAGCTGATGACTGTGATATTAATTATACCCTGTAACTTTAATATTTAATGCACCCACTTAACAAGCGGTGTTTATGTCATGAATTACATGACCACATAGTAGGTAAAACACTAAACACATCCAGTGTCAATCCATTACATTAGGTACACCTGACCCTAACTGTTATATATACCTAGCAAGCAGCCCCATTAAAGTACCTAGCTATTGGCATATAACAATACTTTAAGGATGAAATTGTTTTTAATAGAGACGTACATAATTACGAAACAAGAAATATAAACAGAGTTCGATTGCCACAAATGAAGAAATCAAAATCACAGAACTGCCTAAGGTATAGAGGACTAAAGATGCATGATGAAATGCCTGAAAGTATGAAGAATGAATGTATTTAAAAAGAAATGTTATGCTTACTGTAAAAATATTTAAATTTATCAAATGAAATGTTACATTGTGCTTATTAGTTTATATTCATGTAGTATAAACTAACTCAATAAATAATAAAAAAAAAAATAAATAAAAAAAAAATATTCGAATAAAATTGGACATAAAATATTTTAACTCTGTCATCGAATTAGGTATCTTTATTTACGCAGGTAATGTATTTTTTTGTTTGTTTATATTATATCTTATCTTCTGATTTGTTGCTTTTAAAATTATTGTCATATTGCATATCACGATCATTAATCAAATACATTGCAAATATGATCTTCAATTGTTGATTGATGGCCTAATCTATTTTTGTTATAAATGGGTTATTTGTTTTCAATAGTTTTAGTTTAACCTTACCACAATAGAGGTTCACCCTTCGCGCGTCCTTCATTTAATACATTATTTTGATAAAACCGTTTGGTACTCATTTGTCTGAAAACTTCTTTGTGTTTTCAGTTTCCAGTTCAAGATGGTTATCACGTTGTATATTCGCTTGAGCGTGAATCTTACTACGAGCTGTCAAATCGGAATAATGAATATTATGGTAGATACCTGTCTGCCTGGAGAAAATAATTATATTATTCCTTTTTTTTAAATGTTGTATAGTAGGTATAATATGTTATGTAAATATTAATGCCTCTCTCTCTCTGGTTTCAATCCCGGGATCGGTTTGCAGCAATTTTCTCTAATCTTCTCTTCCATTCTTCTTAATATATCTACTTACAAATCTCATGATTTCACAGGAAAATTTAGTTTTTATTTATTAAATGAAAAAATTAGAAACATATTTTTTCGGACGATCTACCGTTCACAGAACTACTAATATGTAACACAAAACAATGAATTTCGTTAGTCAACAATATTCTTTAAATGGGTATCTTTCGCAATGTTTTTCCCCTCCGGACCAAGAAGATACCTACCGATGTTTTCCAGAGCGAAAAAATTCACTTGCGCCGCATTACAATTTAATCTTCATACTTATCATAAGAATGTTAGATATTGTGCAACCAATTTTATGGAATAAATTGGTTGCTATTCTACTACGTTTGAGAGCCACTGATTTACATCTTAAATTGCAATAATCTTGTGTGATAAATTAGATAATTTCAAGGTTGTATTCAAAGTGTGATACAAATAATTATTATATCCTTTCCAATACGTGAAATGAGTATAGATCAAGTATACCTACAGGGTGTTTTTTTAATGTATCTGAATTTGACTGGTTAACCTGGGGCTGCGTATACACAGGCGATCCGAACCACGAATTATGGGAAAGGAAGGAAGCAGAAACGCCGCTTGCGGTTGCTTCGTTCCATAATTATAATATTATTTTCGTATTCCATAATTCGTGGCTCGGCTCATGCTTATGTTCGCAAATGTGTACAAGATCGGATTTTATTTATTTTGATTTTCACGCCCAGCTGGACATTCACATGTTTATTGTTATTTTTTTAAGATTTTTTTAGATCATCTACATGAGCGCAACAACAGAAAAACAAAATTCTTTGCAATGCAAGATTTTTTGATTGTGTTAAACATGACAGCAACATCCTCATAATCATTAAATTCTGTATAAGGCAAACGGGAGTATACAATTGTGATTCAGTGTTGGAGTTACCACAAAAATAAGGTAGGTATTGCCTCGATGTTGGTCTGAAAAGTATATAAGAAGAAATCATGTATAATAGGGCCGTATTTAAGTCATAAAAGTTAAGTCATTATTGTTCTGATTGTTAACCACTCCGATCTTTCGCGAATATTCACTTTTTACGTCTTAAATGAAATGTCAAATTTACGAAAACTTTGTGTTATTTCCTCTTCACAAATTAAGACTCTATAAATGAATCATTCCTGAACGTAGCTGAATACTAAAATCTGTTTTTGAAAGGTTACAAAATAATCTTTTTATTTTTTATGTTAAATGTAAATATTAACATTTTTAAATATTAAAATTTAAATGCAAACATAAAAAAATGTAAAAACGACTCACGAAATGTTTTTTATGTGAAAACGTTACTAAAATCACGGATTATGTACAAAACAATACTTATTATATTGTATAAATGTATAAAAAATAATTTAGTCGCCTCACTTTTTTATCATTTCATACAAAAATATTTAATAAAAATTAACAATGTCTAGCGGCCCGTAGGCAATTCTATGGACAATTTGAATAGTGATGAGTAGCTTGATTTATTATTGAGCTTTAACTTTTTGTTTTAGGGATGTCACTAGAACAATAACGGAGTAATAACGATTTCTGTGGAAACATAAGCGTTGACGTGAAAACACGCTTATTGTAGGTACTTGACTGTTATTGTCATATTACCGTGTATATCTGCTTTCGTTGCTGAGTAGTTAAGAATTTGAACAATGATGCAACTGGAGTCATCTATGTTCCGGTTATTGTATTTAATTACCTATTAGCAGCTTAATGTTCGGCACTGCCGTTAGAGGTCTTAAGGGTTATACTCCAGTCAAGATGTACATCCGCGCTTGCAAAAGGCCCCTTCATTCTGAATTTTTTATATGTTGTTAGGACCTAAACCAGTATTAAAAAAAAAATTTTTGCAACTTCGAAAGTGCTGTGCGAGCGGCGGTGGACCCAAAAAACCAGGAAATTTTCGGACTTTTTTCAGTTTTTGCTCAATATCTCAGTGAAGGAAGGGTCTGACCGGTATAGTTAGCACATATACTTTTAAAGTAGACTAAATTTCCTATAATTTGAGACCAAAGCGAGCTATATACAGCTATCGGTTTCCAAGATACAGTTCTTCGAAAATAGGCTATTTTTTCCAAAAAGTGAATTTTTTTCGAAATGGTCACTTATTTTGTAAAATAATTTATAAAATACGCATCCCACGTCAAATATTATATTAAATAAAGTTGTTGTAAATTTAATTAACTTTCATGTGAAACTAAATTGCTATCTGTAGACTTAACGGTTCTCTCGAAAATGGCAGATAACCAAAAACAGTCATAAGTGGGTTTTGGGGGAAATGCAAATAAACTGTTCCCACGTCTCTCGGCAAACCTCACACTGGCCAGCATTGTTTTTTATGAGGTTGAAATAACTCCTGAGACTGAAAAATTGCTGAGAGACACTGAAAGGTCTCTCACTATATCAGCAGAAGAAATTGGTACTTACCAAATACTAAAGGCAAAATTTAAAAGTGCCTTGGAGAAAATTGAAGCAAACGGTCCAACATCACAGTTGTGGGTCCAATACTTTCGTATGACCACTTTGATAAAACTATTCATCTAGGCAGAGCGTGTATGTGATTGAAACCTTCATTTGTACACTGTCCACAAGATGCTCCATTTTTTCCACGCAGCTGGACATTTTTTGTATGCTAAGAGCACGCACCTCTACCTTAAGGATATGATGGCTCTACAAGATCGGGTGGATAAAAGTGAATACGACATGTTCACAAAAGGATCTTTTACCATTCGCCGGTCTGACAAGTTTTTGTCTGGGTTGTAGTCAGACCTAACAATTGAGCAGAAGCTGATGCGATTCACGAAAACCTACGGTGGGTTGACCCAAGGAAGGGGAATCTCCGACAGTGTTCTGGCAAGCTGGACAACAGGAATGGTGTTTGTGTTGAACATTTGTGAAGAACTGGAAAGTTTTTAAAGCATCTCAAGTCCCACTGGAAAGCAGGATGTAGACATGAGACCTTCTCGAATCATCTGAGATAATAGTGATGTGGAAAAACTAAAAAACTGGTTTGCTCTCCACCCTCCATTTCCCAAAACTGACAGTTTGATTTCTATCAGTAGTGGTTTACTGGCAGGTTCTGAAATTAATTGCCACACAGCCCAGAGAGTTGGAACGGAGGGAGTGATGAAAATTGTGGGGCAAATGTACGACAAGGTAGTAATAAAACGGAAAAATAAAGTTACCACGCTGGCATAGATCACCTCAACCGTTAAACTGCCGGACAAAAACAGAAGAGTGGCTGTGGATCCGCTCACAATTTTCCACCGAGTGTGTATTGCAAAGTAATCTGAACAGGATTTACAGGATAACTTCAAGTATGAGTCGGCCCCGTTCCCGATGTCTCTGTTCAATGAACAAGGAATGTGCAAGGGCACAAAATTTACTCTGTACTCTGCCTTCACTCCTCTTTCCAGCCACACGCCGATAGATGCCAGCATTCACGTCATTTTGGCTGGTGGCTACCTCTTGCACAAAGTCGTGTGGCAGCGGAAGAGCACGGTTCGAGCACTTTTGGCGCGTTATACCACCTACGTCCGAAACCACTTTGGGAAAAACGTCAACATTGTTTTTGACGGCTACCCCGAAGATGCTACCAAAAAAAACACCAAAACAGCGGAATGACTCCGGCGCCACGCAGCTCATTCCAGCTACGAATTGACGTTCGATGAATCCACAGTAATTCAAATTGCTCAAGAGCATGTATTGGGCAACGAGAACAATAAGAGACGCCTTATAACTCTTCTCTGTGACGCCTTTCAAAAGGGCGGAGTAGAAGTGGCTGTTGCCGAAGAAGATGCGGATCGAGAGATCGTCATGATGGCACTTTCAAAAAGAGCAGTAGCCGATCGGGTCGTCATAGTGGGAGAAGACGTCGACCTGTTCGTTCTTCACAATGGTTTAGACGCTGAAGAGACAAACGTCTGTCTTTAGAAGAGCACGAAGGGTGAAGCTGGTTGCTGTCACTACTCTACGACCTCCTACGACCACCAGGGCTCCCTGTGATTACCAGGAACGGTACTATTCACCCACGCGTTTTCCGGGTGCGATACCACCTCATCAACGTTTGGCCAAGGAAAGACCAAAATCACCACACTTCTGAGCAAGAGCGAACCACTTGCTGAACAAGTAGAGGTCTTCCTTCGGCCAGACTCCACCCCACAAGCCGTGAGTACGGCAGGCATAAGTGCTTTGTGGCTCTATATGGGGGTAAAATCGCGAGGGATACTTTGGATTTCCTGAGGTAAAAGACGTTTGTCACTTCAACAAGCATAAACCTCGCCCGTTTGCCACCGACGGAAGATGCCGCAGGCCACCATGCAGCAAGGTGCTGCCTCCAAGTGCAGAAGTGGCAGGGAGTCAACTTAAATCTCACTGAATGGGGGTGGAAGCTGTCTTCTCAGGGACTCACCCACATCCCACCACGATGGATCACGCACCTCCTGCCCTTCTGCGAAACATTTCATGTAAATTCACGAAAGGGTGCTCCGAAAGCTACTCGTGCAGAAAGGCTGGACCACACTGCTCAGTCCTCTGTCAGTCATGCGGTGGCAAATTGTGCATTAACGTCCGGATGTGGAGCTGAAATTCTTGCACGATGAAGATGACCCGACTACAGACTGGGCGCCTCTCCCAGTGTCCATCACAGGTATCGAGACACCTTCTTCGTGCGAGCCTAAGCCCGGGCCATCTAAGATAAAAAGAAAGACATGATTTGGCAACCAATACACAATACCTACATGTATTATATTAGTTTTATTTTTTGTGTAGATGTAATTTGTCCTTATAGTAGGTACCGTGATGTTTGTACAAGCATTTTTATATGTAGTTATATAAAACAATGTTTGAAGATGACCTAATTCCCGATAGATGTAGGTATTATCTTATCTTTTTTTTATCAAAAATGTGTTAACAATAACAAAAAAAAATTGCAACTATTTGATAAATAAAACCATAAAAAGACGTGAGAACAGTTTATTTGCATTTCCCCCCAAAACCCACTTATGACTGTTTTTGATTATCTGGCGTTCTTGAGAGAACCGTTAGGTCTACAGATATCAATCTAGTCTTAAATGAAAGCTAATTAAATTTACTACAACTTTATTTCACATAATATTTGACGTGGAATGCGTTTTTTAGAAAACATTTTACAAAATAAGTGACCATTTCGAAAAAATTTCACTTTTTGGAAAAAAATTGCCTATTTTCGAAGAACTGTATCTTGAAAACCAATGGTTGTATATAGCTCACTTTGGTCTCAAATTGTATCAAATTTAATCTACTTTAAAAGTATTGGAACTGACTATACCGGTCAGACCCTTCCTTCACTGAGATATTGAGCGAAAACTGAAAAAAATCCAAAAATTTCCTGGTTTTTTTGGGTCCACCGCCACTCGCACAGCACTTTCGAAGTTGCAAATTTTTTTTTTCAATACTGGTTTAGGTCCTAACAACATTTAAAAATTCCAGAATGACGGGACCTTTTGCAAGAACAGCCCCCTTTTCATGTTTAACTTGACTGGACTATTACGGCGGTTGATAGATGGAACCAACGTGAATTTAAAAGCATTGCAAAACCTTGCAGTCCCTATCGAGCAGTGGGCCGCTATAATAATTTACTTAATTTCAAATAAATTAGGTTCAAATACAAGGAAATATTGGGAACAAACGCCCATAGAAGGAAAACTATCTACTTAAAAAGATTTTCTAAAGTGTGTGATAACCCCCCCCCCCCCCCCCTTACGAAGTAAAACCTTACTTTTGAATCCAAATGCTGCTACAGTGCTACAGCTACAGGCGCAACCCCGTCCGGCCTTTAAAACTCGTGGCTCGCCCGTTCTCGCGACTCTCCCCTGCATTCCTTTTGCAGCGCCTTTTCAACCCCATCACGTAATACTTTTATGCAAACGTGACGAGATGCTCTTAATTAATCAATTGTAATTAACCCCACAACGTTGTGTACTTTTTTGTTTTAGTGGTTTGGTATAGTTAATCCAATTTAATTAATAATTTATTTGTGGTAAACCCTTGTTCTTTTAGGTATGGCGTGTTACAATTTGCAAGGCTTCGAATAACAATGACTGGGTCTGACTTACTTGAAAAATAACTAATTATCTATCTATATTCAACCAGCTTCCTCCCCTAGCACCTGTTATACACCTACGCTCATCGACGACTATTTTTATTGAAGTAATCTGCATTTTCCCTCCTAGCATTTAATATATAAATTTACATTCAAACGGCGAATTGAGAAGATCCTACCTTTCGATGCGATGTCACGTACTCTCTGCAGCTCTATAAAATGCTATCATGAAAATAATTTGACATTTATGTACATTCTAACAAAAGATTTACACTCAAGCAGTACGGAGTGCAATAATTCTACACTTACAGTGCTAGATGCAGTTTGTTAGTTAGCTAGCTTGTTTTATTTTGTTAATTTGATTCTACGGGTAGGTATTTTGGATTAACATGAGACAGAACATGTGCTGTTTAAATAATTGGACTCCTCCATAGCCCAACTGATAAGGTGATGGTCATAGACCGCCGAATCAGCTTCCAATTCCAACGCCTCCGGAGAATGTTAAGGTCGCAAGCGACGAATGAAAATCGACATGTTTTGCCTTCTGTCGGGAAAGAATTTGATGTGTGTTTCTGGATCCTAGAGTGGTAATGGGAATAATATCGACCAATACGCCGCCAAATTATAACTATGTTGATGATGGTGATGAAAGGTCATCTCATACCGTTTGATATGAGGGTCTGCTCCGATTAATGGCGTGATAGCCGATGTCAGGAACTGTTCAGGAAATGTGTGGGTGGCACGAGGTTTTGGAACGTGACATCCTACTCTGGATTGATGATGATGTTGAAGTTCTTCAGCATGCCGATGACTTGAGTTCCATTAACTCCTAAAGCATCGGCATAAACATTAAACCGAAGTTGATTAGACAATCGGCAATGTCAGGAGATCGGTGGGGCCGCTCTCTCCTCTGATCTGGCGATGTATGAATTTAATTAAGGAAGATTTTGATGTCACCGATCCTCGCCTTGGCAGTCACTCATGTCCTCAATAGTCCCGTTCTCCGTCCAGCACGCCGCCTCGAACCAGTAGAAATAATGCTTACGTTTTTCCTAGGCACGATACAGAAACATGCGCCAGCCTGCAATCGCGATGGTCATCGGTATTTGATTTGAATGAAAAATACGTCCTCTCGCATAACATACACAAGCGTAACTTGGGACCTTCCCCTATATGTGTTACGGGCATATGCTCTACTATAGGCGTACCCCAAGCTCAAACCCAAATATCAGCTCAAAGAAGAAATGTCAAACTCGGCCTCCAGGGTGCCGGGTCCAAGAATGCAAGGCACCAGGTCGTGAATCTGGCTTCCCTCCCTTCTATTTCCCCCGCTGCTCTTTCGTCCAGAG
Source organism: Limnephilus lunatus (assembly GCA_917563855.2). Taxonomy (NCBI): domain Eukaryota; kingdom Metazoa; phylum Arthropoda; class Insecta; order Trichoptera; family Limnephilidae; genus Limnephilus; species Limnephilus lunatus. Next base: position 56,845,518 of record OU830599.1, read on the forward strand.
TACATTCCCACCCTGATGCTGGATGATCCCTATTCCTAGTGGGAGGGAGTTAAGAAAACTTATCTGGATTCCAACAAAGAAACGTCGAACCAGTAGAAATATTGATTACGTTTTTCTAGGCGCGCTACAGAAACATGCGCCAGCCTGCAATCGCGATGGTCATCGGTATTTGATTTGAATGAAAAATACGTCCTCTCGCATAACATACACAAGCGTAACTTGGGACCTTCCCCTATATGTGTTACGGGCATATGCTCTACGATAGGCGTACTCCAAGCTCAAACTCAAAAATCAGCTCAAAGAAGGAATGTCAAGCTCGGTTTCTAGGGTGCCGGGTCCAAGAATGAAGGGCACCAGGTCGTGAATCTGGCTTCCCTCCCTTCTATTTCCCCGGCTGCGCTTTCGTCCAGAGTACAATCCCACCCTGATGCTGGATGATCCCTATTCCTAGTGTGAGGGAGTTAAGAGAACTTTTGCTACTTATGTAGGTGGATATAACGTATTACGCTTAAAATATGAATACCTACCGACGGCTTCATTCAACCGACAATGTGAAAGTTTTTGATAAATCGAATATCGAATGAAATATACCTACCTAAGCGTAAACCAAAAAGTAGTTAAGAAAACTTTTGCTACTTATGTAGGTGGATATAACGCATTACGCTTAAAATATGAATACCTACCGACGGCTTCATTCAACCGACAATGTGAAAGTTTTTGCTAAATCGAATATCGAATGAAATATACCTACCTAAGCGTAAACCAAAAGGTAGTTAAGAAAACTTTTGCTACTTATGTAGGTGGATATAACGCATTACGCTTAAAATATGAATACCTACCGACGGCTTCATTCAACCGACGATGTGAAAGTTTTTTGCTAAGTCGAAAGAAATATACCTAATCGTGAACCAAAGGCGATTATATGATAAGATATCGAACCAAGTTTATGCAAAGTCCTATGTAATAGACTTGTTGTGATACCTAAAATTTGGAATAAGGTGTGGGAAATTTTTGGAATGGGAATTCAATTATGTCAGATTTTGTTAGTAATCAAAAATGCCCATGCTACGCACCCTTCATAAACCGTTATATTACCCAATGCCTTTTCAAAAAAACCTTCCTGAATATAGTCCCCTAGCTACGTTTAAAAATATTATTACGAAACTTGTAAATAATAATTATCACCTCAAAGGCGCATTACACATTAATTTATACCTATATTCTATACCTCTGTATTTTGTTACCCGTTATGTATTGGAGCATACCCAGTAACCTAGTTTTCTAGATCACCAACAAAGCACTTTTAAAGGATTTTATTATTGTTTTGTGGTTTCAAAATCCCGTCTTTTAAATGAAGTCTCTCGTCTAAGATTTATTGCCCGAAAGTGTCTTTTGTGCTTCAAATAGTATTTTAGTTCATTGAACCCCAAATTATTATTTTACAACGGTATTGTCTCAAGAATCGTCGCCGGTCAACATCAGGCAGCTCCGGATCGACTTACGGAGGGAACGCTCCTTTTTTTACGATTACCGATAATTACCCGATAGCTTTTTAAATGTTACCGTTATAATTTTCCGATTAAATCATCCGACTTAGATGACATGGTTCCTTATTAAAGGCCCCATTAAAGTAGCCATAATAATAATACTAATATTTGAACGATCCACATGGCACCGATTTTATGGAAAACACCTCAAGGCGCTATATAACTATAATACATGTTTAAAATCTAGAAAAATACAAGCTAGACGAACAATTATAAACAATTAAAATACTCGGGAGTAATGATGATTCTATTGTTTTAACCCTAGTTTGTACGAAATCCAAACATTAATGTTGTTAATAATTAATTCAATTTGTCAAACTTACCCCTCTCATGCACACAAAACCCTGACATGCACGAATCACAATCCAAAACCAGCATCCCTCGTGCACTCATTGATTAACCACTAATTAAAGCACTTATTATTTCGGTCTAACTTTCGCGTCGGTTTGTATTAAATTTTATCCTATCCCTGATAAATGCCCCGAAAGTGCATTTTGTATTGATATTAAATTAACATTGACCGCCTCAATTTACAAATTATATTATTTAACTTCATGAACTCGCAAGCAGCAATCTCTGTCTTCCTTATTCGCGTGGACTCTTTTTGTTTAATAAAGACGAACTATTCTTTGTTTAATTAAAATGATTTAGAAGCACCGGGCTGGTCTCCTCGCGACTCTCAGAACTTGACGATCTTAATTCTCAACAGGATCTCTCCCTGACTGTCCTCTAACACTTCCCTGCCCCGACTATCCTGTTCCAACTCTCTGCCCCCTGACTCCCCCCCACCTACTTGTGTGGTTTCAATAATATATTAGCCACTTCTTCAAATCTTAAGTGATAAACACATCTCCCAATATGCATATTTCAATCGTTTTAATAGTGTTCTGTCACATTAGGTCCCAAATTCCAAGAAATCAGTGCAACTTTCATGTTTGCTATTTTTTTGTGTGTAACCTTTAGATAACAGAATACGAACTAATTTTGTCTGCGCCGGAGTCATAAAGTATCCCAATAGCGCTTAAAAGAAGAGCTCAGTGGCGCACTTCAATTCACTACTCATCCTAATTACTTGCGTCGACTTTATTGGTTATATAATAACATTATATAAGCATTGTCTGTACACGTTTTCGTTCTTTCTGCGTGCGTCACTATTTAACGAATTCTGCAATCTTATTTTGACAAATATGTCAAATATTTCAACCCGTAATCGGCGCGTCGCGCTAGTATATTTAAATGTACCAACGAGCAATCCTTATTGACTAAATTTTCAATTTCCTACTGCCATAGAAAATTCACCAGATAATTGTTTCGTAAATCCAATCTGCTCGCGTTAAGATCAATCACCACACGGGCAAATATCCATCGGCCGCCCCTGACTTGATAATGAACCTGAAAAAATCCCTCTAAATGTTATTCTGGGTCCCTTCTTAGTTTTATGAATAATGGCCTTTGCCGGGGCTCGCAGGCACTTGAGCTACGCAAACACATGTGGTTATTTAGTGGTAAGGACCCATAAATCACCCCCATGAATTGAAACAGAGAATCGTATGCTGAAACCATTCCATGTTACAAAAATTAAATATAATTCTAAATTGATCTCTCAATTTTAAAAGAATTATTTCGTAGGCCCAAAGGCGAGATCATCACAAGTGTTAGTCATTTTATCAAAAACGTCGAATGTCAATGCGCTGATTGTTATGCTTTTATTCTTAAACGTATAATGCTGCCCCTCTTTCATGCAAACTAAATGTCAATAGTCGAAAATGAGTCAAACGTGAACGTATGTCTTCACCCCTCCAAAGGAAAAATACAATAATTATAATAAATCTCCCTCGCACGCATAAAGACAATGAATCGCATTTCCCGTAAGTAAGTGGAAAAGTAAGAAAATCACAAAAATTATAAATTTGTACACAACGCCATCTCTGATACTGACAAAAACAAAATACGGACAGTGGCGCATCGATATATGCTTCATTGTGTAATTAATAACTTAATAAAGTAACTGAATTTCATTCAGCTAATAAGTTAATACAATAGGGTCAGCTAGTATAATATATATATACAGTGTGTATTTGATTTGTAAATGCATAAAAATAAAAAATACACCTCACTAAAATCGAATCAGGCATCCTCCATAAAAAAAGTGTTTTTTTAATACCGAGTACAACAAAGAAGCCTTAAATTGAATTTTAAAACTATTATTTATTTTCTAATTAAATATTTTAAAATGTTCGAATACTTTTGAAGGAGTTTTATGCCAACCATAATATTAATTCTAGAGTAGGACGCATGTTTAAATAAAATAAGTAATCATAAAGAAGTTATTCTCTAAGTGATAATAAAAAGCGACATATTTTGTGTTAAATAAATAATTGTTTTAATAAAAGTTTATCTAGTAAAAAATAAAGAATAATAAACAAAAAATACTCTTATATTATTCAATTTTGTATCTAACTTGTTAAAACCCATTAAAACTTTTTTGAGGAAATAAAAACTACTGTAATATAAATCACACACCATTTTTTGGTCCATTTCAGATGTGTGAAAATGTTGAAAAATAACAAAGATACACGGACGTACTCATATGTCTATGCAAAGATATGATTTTATAATGTAATGTTGGAAAAAATGAAAACACAAATAAATAAGAGCCATGTTTTTATTCGCACCATCTACTGCACGTGTTGCGTGCTTTTTGAAACTCTTTTCATAACATTATTTTTTAATAAATAAATAATAGATTTAATAATAATTTACCTACTTTAAATGCGTAATAACTTAATATATTAAACTTTTATTTCATCCATTAACAATGCTTCATTTCTATTCGATTTTTCACCCTTGGCCCTATTCAATTTTAGAATAATTTCTTCCAAAGACTTTCCCTTCGTCTCCGGCACATAAAAATAAACGAAAAACACTCCACTGTAGCCGACAAACGCGAACATCCAAAACACACTATGTACTCCAATTTCATCTACAAGTCCTTGATACATTTTTGCCACACAGAAAGCCAACGATGCTCCAATGATGGTGAAGAACGAAGAAGCAACACTCTTCACATTAGTGGGGAATAATTCAGACTGTAAGACGTATGTAAGATTTCCAATTCCAATAGCGAACAAGACGTTGAATCCTATGATGCCGATGATAGGAAGCAAGGAGACGGCTTCCATCGTGGCTTGGTCTGCTTTGACGACGTCCTGCATATAGAAGTAGACTCCTACTGCAGTCAGGGATATCCCAGTTCCCAATGAGGAAATAAGAAGTAGTGGCTTTCTTCCCATCTTGTCCACCAGGATAGTTGCCACGAATCCTGGAAAAGAAGAAATTATTTTTTAATTCAAATTTAAAGTTCTACTTTATTAAAAGCAATCTTCTTTTTCTCTTGGTTTCTTTACTATATTTTATTAAGTCTTCTGCCAGCAGTGAGACCACAACTATTAGAAAATGCTCTTTCATGCGTACGTATACAAATAAAGTTATCAATAACAAGAAAAATTATTTCATGGAATGAACTCGAAATGCCAATGTAAAATGTATTAACATTGAACACTGAAAAACTTTTTAGTATAAACGATAATATACTTCCTAACACCTTAAATATTAACATTCATACAAAAAATGTACTTCAAAAATATTAGGTAACATGCAAAAATACTGACTTTTTTTACAATAAATAAAAGTGAAATTAAATATTCTGATTTTAAAATGTATAGTAACGTAAAGTGGAAACCTAATTACCATTATCATGGATTAAGAAAACTAATAAAAATATTAACATGCAAAAATAATGACTTTTTACGTACAATAAATAAAAGTGAAATTAAATATTCTGATCTTAAAATAGAAAGTAACGTAAAGTGGAAACCTAATATGCATATCTCGATACAGGAATCCCCTAGTGAGATGTGCAGCTTATGTTTTCATGTATTTCTTATTTTTTTTCAATAAATAAATAAATAAATAAATTACCATTATCATGGTTAAGAAAACTAATATATATAGTTAATCATTTAAGAAATATAAACATATACTATAGGTATATATACAAGACCTGCTTTTTTATGGGGATAAATCAAATATGTACACATATTATGTAATTAATTATTATATTGAATTTATTGTAATTTATGTATCTTTCTCTGAATAAAAAAAAAAGTGTTTAATCTTAAAAAAAACAGTAATATATGGACTCTAGCTCATTCAATAAGCACAATATGGTATCGCTGCATGGGGGGAGCATATGTACAAAGCCCCACCTCTGCCGCTGGAAATTAAACAAAGACTAATTATCAAAATTATATATTTTTAAACCATCAAATTATTCAACCTTACAACTTTATAAAAATACTTTAAAAAAAACGCAACTTCATAACGAACAAAGAAGTCACACCGTGCCATGGTGAGTGTTGAGAGCAGTAGGCAAAGCCCAAAATTGGTCCCTTATGAACTCCATTAGTGCATACTAGACTTGCACATGCACAACACTACTAAATGTACATTGATGTGGTACACTGGAGTGTACACAGAACTGAGTCTGACCCTATGGTCTTTCTTCTTTTGAATTAAGGCCCGGTAGTAAGCTCTCAAAAAGAAGAAGGGGAGATATGTAAATACGAATGTTAGAAGTAGCGCGCTAATATTAAAAAACCATAATATTTAAACGAAAATTTGAAAGTGTTTTATAAAACACGACTCTTTTAAAATAGAACAAATAATATCTCGAATAGCATTTAAAGAAACAATGTGATTTTTTACATAAATATAATTTGCAAAATAACAGAAAAAAGCGTGTTTATAATAATTTTCGAAGCATTTTTTGCAATTTGTTTCTATCGAGGGAATTTCATATAATTACCGTTTCGGCGTGGCAAATGTACAGATATTGTCTTAAAAAATTACATATATTTTTATGGAAACTAAGTTTTCAAGAGAAATATGTTATAGACCGGTCAGTGGTTGAGTGGGCATAGCGCTTGGGTCCCACCCGAGCGTCGGGTGTTCGATTCCTCGGCTGGCTAAGTCCTCCATCACAACACAAGCAACATTTTCGGCTTTCTGTGGTGGTAGTAGAAGATTTTCAAACATTGTTGGGTTATTCGTAACCTGGGAATGTTTGTCTTTCTTTAAAAAAAAAAAAGAACGGTAGAAATCCGGAATGCGGCGGCTTAAACTAAGTGGGGATCTTCAAGATTTTTTTGATAAACATAATTCACCGAATTTCATATGAACTTCTTAGTTTGAAGGCCGATATCAATGTTTTACATCGATGAAATTCTTCATCTTCCTATGCACTTTTGTCCACTGACTTTAGAAACACTAACAATAACACGAATCAATAATAGTGTTGTACCCACCTGCGAGAAATTGTATTACTCCGTAGATAATGCTGGCAGTTGGTCCTGATATCGTCATGCTCGTTGCTCTGAATATAGTTTCCAGATAGGCCTGGATAGCCAAGGTTCCTGTCAACTGTTGCAATACCTTCAAACCTAGAAGTTTTAGTCAAATTGATTTTTTTCATCAAATAAGTTTACACATACATTATGGACATAAGTAATACCAATTGTTAGGCATAGCAATTGTTTACATCAACTTACCAAACATAGCAATCACTCCTTTCCTGTACTCCTTCTTAGTGAGTAGTTCTTTAAAGGTTGTCTTCTTCTTCATGTCCTTCTGCACCTGTATTTGCAATTCATGCAAGTGTTCATCTATTGTCTGCAAGTGAAGTATTAAAATGAATGTAAAAAAATAACTTTCTACTACACACCTAATCATAAACACGTAAACACCTCAGCACGGGTTCTCCTAGTGAGGTGTTCACGAAACATATAATATTACTCACACACAGTTTTACCTTCTCAAACCCACCTTACACCCAACAAAAAAAAAGTACGTACAGCTACTGAATATTAAGGTTTTTTTTTAACTAAACCATTGTAATCATTTGTTTTTGTATTCAAGAATAGACATAAATAAATAAAAACATTTACATACAACTTAATAATTTCGAGGATAAATAGGGTAAGGGTCAACTAAACTCCAAAACAACCCCATAAATACTATTGACGCCGTGACGGTCATATAGTTGAAAACAAAAATGGATTAAGGTAACAATTTTTGCTTGGAAACGCCGCGCCGCGACGATCATCTAGTTGAAAACACAAGTAGATTAAGGTAACAATTTTTGCTTGGAAACGCCGCGCCGCGACGATCATCTAGTTGAAAACACAAGTAGATTAAGGTAACAATTTTTGCTTGGAAACGCCGCGCCGCGACGATCATCTAGTTGAAAACACAAGTAGATTAAGGTAACAATTTTTGTTTGGAATGCTTTAACCCATGTTTCTTCTAGCACTATTCAAAATCTCTGATATCGTATCATTTTAAATAACCAATTGACACAATTTTGCTTTGATTAACTGGTCAGTGGCTGAGTTGGCATCGCGTTTGGGTCCCACCCATGCATTGCGTGTTAGATTCCTCGGCTGGCTAAGTCCTCCATCATTAAAAATCAACATTTTCCGCTCACTGTGGTGATAGCAGGAGATTTTCAAATATTGTCAGGTTATTCGTAACCCGGGACTAGTAGTTTAACGGCTGATGTCGATGCTCACTTTTTATCACAAGTTGTGCTTAGTGAAAGGGTTTATGGATTCTTTTGATGGATTTTTTAAGACTCCTAGTCATTATCCCACCCCAACCTTTTGTCTCTTCTCTACGTTTTGTCTAATTCATATTGTTTGAAAATAATAACCTAATAATGTTACAAAAATCATAATGGATCTTTAAGCTCTAAAAATTAAAAAAGCTAATTTTAAACCCCTTTGTTAATTGTTGACTTGGAAGAGTACAATTAAAATTTTGAAAAAAGATACCTTAGTGTTCTTCAATCCTTTTAGTTTCATCATTGTCTTTCCTGCTTCGTCCAAATTATCATTCCTGAGATGATAGTAAGGGGACTCCGGTATCCAGAGACAGCTCAGTAGGAAGATCACCGGCCCTGAGAGACACATCCAGTTGATGGTTTCGTAGGAAACAAATGGTCCAACTCCGTACATGATCAGGTTGCCGAGGTTGGCACTCCCCGTGATGAAACTTCCCAGGGTGCCGCGAATCTTTTTATCTGATATTTCACCGATGTATATTGACACTTCCTGAAATGTGAAAAAAATGTTATTCCGTATCAAAAATCTGGGAGCCCAGCACGACCATATCAACAACTAAGCAGATTTTATACAAAAACTAAGTTATCGGCGTCATTGCATTCGTATTACTTAGCTCCATGTATCGATAGTTTTATTTATTTTTCAGACTCTGTAAAATAGTAATAAATCTATATATTATACAGATATATTATTTCATCAGCGTTGGTTAAAAACAATCGCTCCACGATGACATAGCTGGCACATTTTATAGTTGTCAAAATTTGATTTCATGTAATATTTAAGCATCTACACATTGCTTTTTTTGTTTTAAATCTAAATGACAACAAATGTCAACTGCAAAATTAGAGGAAGTCAACTAAACACCGATTATATTAAAAACCTTTATCCTATCAATGTTGACAATTTTGGCACTCACGACAGCCCCCCCGCTTATCGATGCTGCTTCATTCATTAAAATTTCCGATATTACCTTCATATAGCATATTATCTATTAAAAACTGTCAAAAGAAGCGAAACTAGCAGTCCACAATGGAGTCCTGGTACCTACCCTGATGTATGGCAGTGAGGCATGGAACTGGCAGAGGAAGGATGAAAGTAAACTGAATGCTGTTGAAATGAGATCCCTGAGGCGTATGTGTGGTAAAACAATGTATGATCGTGTGAGAAATGTGGATATCCGCAAAGAATGTAAGGCTGATGTATGCATAATGAGTAAGATTAAGAAAGGGACCCTCAGATGGTTTGGGCATGTAGAGCGAATGAACGAAGAAAGAAGTGTTATAAGAATATACGACGCAAATGTGAATGGTAGAAGAAGTCGTGGACGTCCGAGGAAGACATGGCACGATCAAGTGAATCAGATACTTGAGTCGGGCCATGTCAAAAGTCAGAATAATAGAAGAGAATGTATGAGACGATGTATGAATGTGAGTGAGGCAAAGAGTGTGTGCCAAGACCGAGTTGTTTGGCGGTCCGTCCTCTCTGCCTACCCCTGCGGGGAAACGGCGTGATGGTTAGTTAGTTAGTTAGTTAGTACATATTATAAATTAAAGTCCTCCGCCGCGTCTGTCTGTCTGTCTGATCGCAATAAACTCAAAAATGCTAAGCGGATTTTCATGCGGTTTTCACCAATAGATTCATGAGGAATGTTTTGGTATATAATTTATCAAGTTTTTGTGTAAATTAGTTGAAATATATAATATATAAAGGAGAATTTCTATATGTGGTGGACGAGCGGGCTGGGATTTGATTTGAACCTATGCAAAACTACAGTTTTATGCCGAGGTTGATGAAATTTCGCACATGTGACCTTAAAAACAAGAGGAACGTCACTGTCTATATTTGATTTCGAAAATTCTGTTTAAAGCCCGGGCATCGCCGGGGACTTTAGGTAGTCGACGATATTTTGCAAAACCCGCAATTCTCGTGGCTCTTCATGTGATCTTTGAAAATTAGTATTACGAATAATTTATTATTTTCGGGTAACACAAATCAACACATGGAAAATAAAAGCTAATACGATCCGAGCCTATACGATTTACCTATCTTTACTTTTTTTAAATTGTTCATAATATAAGGTAACTACGTTGATTTAAGATATTTCGATCAGAATTCAATCTGACCACCAAATCCAACCAATTTTTTATCTGTATTCCAATTTTATGCATTTATTTTATTATGTGAGACTAGTGAGTGACAGTTACATTTCTATAAAACTCGGATAGTGTTTTTATTGTTGTTTGTGACAGTCTCCGATAAGAATATATATAGTAATGGATGAGAATTGAAAACGAATGATGGACCACGTTTTTTTTTTTCATTCCTGCAACCATTGTACACGTCAGCTATGCCTGGCCACCGTGTTGAAAATAAATTGAAAAAATATATCTAAATAGAGAAACGAACATTGAAATTGAATACACGCACGTAGAAACTGCGGAATATAAAACTACGTACCTATTCGTAAATAACACTGGCGAAAAAAATCCAAGAAGATACCGGGTAAATTGAAAAATTGTTTCCAAAACCTACAAAGGGTTTTTTAAGTATATACCTATATTACAAATATTTCAGCTGAAAATTGATAACACATCTCTAAGATAAAATACATCGAATTCTTTGGTAATACTCATCGGTAATACTCGTATGTCTGTAGGTAGCTAGGAGTATGTACACAGATAGCATTATCTTTTATCGATCTAAATGATTTTCCACTGCAAACCAACTGTCCGGATATGATTATTTATTTGGTATTGTGTGATCAAAGACCTTGAAAATCTTTAAAGTATTGTTATAACTACGGGAAATAACGCTTATTCAAGTGGTGGAACGTTCATACAGAGATAGTATCATAATATTAGATAACTGCAGGCAATAATGCCTGTTCAACCGGAGGAATGTTCGTATAGAGTTAATGAAAACATTGATTCTTGAGTATGTGTTGACTACTTCAAAGGCTTATCTCAGCTGATTCGTGTGCACTTGATGTAAAATTCTTGGAGGGAAATCTTTATCACTTCCGCGAATGTTTCCAAGAGGATCAAGATCATTGCAAACCTTGCACTTGAAATTTGCGTGATTTCAAAAGGCTACCAATTTTTTATTTTATTTTATTGTTTATTAGAGAAACAAACAATTGATAAATATTTACTTAAAATAATAACATATTACATGGTTGCAAGAACTAGCCAACTTTCCGCATAAAATTTATGTTATATACAGAAAAACATAGACGATTAAAGAAAATATAAAGTGGATTTGGTGGAAAATTTTTAAACCAAAAAGAAATATAAGACACAGATTAAAGTATATAGAATAGATAATGTGAAATTAAAACTACGTACCTATATAAAAATAATACATTTCCTTTTTATATGATAAACAAAGATGATATACAAATATAAAAATTATGAAAAAATAAAAACAACATAATGAGAGTGAAAAAATAACACACAGCAGGATAGAAGGTTCGTAATTAACAATTAAAAATAAAACTAATATACATTAAGTAAATTGACTTGAGGACAATTGGAAAATATCAGCGTCTGAAAAGATATTATTGTGTTTTATGGACGTCCTTCTGAGAAGTGAATGTTGTGTTTGGTTAGTTTTTTAAGGTGGGATGTGGAATAATTGGCATGAACGTGTATTTTATATAGAATAGCGGAAATTAATTGTTTTTCATGATAGTTGTAGTCAACAACGTTGTTGATGATTTTAAATAAAAATTTCTCTTTTAATATATTTCTTCGATTTTCTAGTGCTAAATTGTTGAATAGTAGTGAGTTTTTCAGTTGTTCTGGTGTTCGGAAGTATTTAAAGTCGTGTTACAAAATATTTTTTAAATTCCTTCTTATCTTTCAATATAAACTTTGTGTTGGGGATTCCATTTAACTGTCCCAAATTTTAATATTGAGCTAACATATATATGAAAAATAAAATAATTTCAAGTGGTGATCTGAATGGTTTAGTCACTGTAACAAAGAATCCTAGAAGTATGTAGGATGTAGGCACTGTCACAGATGAAACTTATTTGTGATTGGATAGACATTCCGGAGTCCATTATTATTCCTACATAAGTGCCTTACTTCACAACATCTGTTTATTTCAACGTCATTGATTTTGCACGGGAATGTAAGGGGGTTAATGATTTGGTGAATGTTATTGTGTTACATTTTTTCAGGTCAAGGTATAGTTGGTTGTTCGCACAATATAATCCAAGCCTATTAACATCCTCTTGCAATTCTAGACTGTCTTTAATATTAGTGACTATTTTGTAAATTTTAACTTATTACTTGTCATGAATCATGAAACTTCTTACATAACAAAGTAAATGTGAAGATGAGAATATCAACAAACATGAAGATGAGATCGACAAACATGAACATTAAGAAATCACGGTGTAGCCGGACTCGGAATCTTTAGTTTTTGTAGTAGACTTGAACTTTTTATTTTTTGCTTGATTGAATATTTTATTGTTTTATTTGTGTTTTCGCAATACTCGAAGAAATTGGTTGCCTCATTTGAAGGGCGGTTGGTATCATGGACTAAACTTTAAATCAAATAGGTTTATCAACTATTATTTATTTTAGGCGAGATTGAAAGATGTTTGTATTCAAAGTGATGGTGTTGTATTTTTTTATGATTTTTTGTAAAATGAGAATTTTCCGCAATTTTCCATTCTGCACGTAATTTATTTCTCCTTTATTGTAACATTCACGGTATAAATATTGACTCCTGGTGTATTACTTCCTTTACAAACTTCTTTTTAAGTAAAATTATAAATTTGTGTAATGTTAATTGTTGAATTTTGTTAAACTTACAACGACTGCTATGGCTCCGCAAAGTCCGCATGTAAATCTCGATACATACATTAGGAAAGGAGTTTTAGCGACGACCATCAATCCCTGAAAAAATAAAATAAGTTATTTGTGTTTTAATAAAATACTTATGTTTTTTTTGCGGTGTGAAATACGGATTATTATGTGCAATGCAATATGAGGTGTGTGGTCGTTCGAATTTCTCAAATGTATGATACAGCGGCGTCTATTGGTTTAATTTTTCAGTTTGCGGATAATATTTCAATTAGTATTTTTGATGATGCTGGCATTATTTATATTATTTGGTAAATATAACCAAAGAAAAGAAAATTTTGAAACATTTAAAAAAAAGTTCAAACTTTATGATGATTTTCGATTGAGTATTTACTCTGATTATTCTGTTGGAAACCCGAGGTATTTTTCACATTAAAATAACTTAAGAAGTGGACAAAATAAAGTATTATTAAATTCCCGAAAGTAATTATTAAACAAAGCAAATGAATAATAAACATTATCAACTATTTCGACAAACATTATGCTGAATCAGCACGGATTTATAAAAGGATTCTACAACACCCAACCTTGCCCTTTTCATTAACTTCTTGCATAGCAAGATGGACGATAAGGAGCAAGTTGATACTATGTATACAGACTTCTCTAAAGCCTTTGACCGCGTAATTCACTCAATTCTTTTGAAGAAACTCATCCTACTTGGGATACATAGCGACCTATTTAGATGTATTAAGTCCTATTTAGTAATCGCAATCAGGTAATATTAATCAACGGTGTCTACTCAAAGTCTATAGAGGTAGTATCCGGTGTCCTGCAAGGTTCCACCTAGGTCCGCTATTCTTCAACATTTATATAAACGATATTGGATCATGCTTTCAAAATTCCGAATATGTGCTTTACGCTGATGACATGAAAATATTCAAAGTTGCGCATTCTCTCTCTGACTGTGAAGCTTAACTGCTTAGATATCAGTGTTTCCAAATGTCATACTATGACATTCACCAGAAATAAACACGTAATTAAGTACTCTATTCACTCAACAATGAACCTGTCATCTCTAAAACGGAATGTAAAGATCTTGGTGTTGACCTTGATAGCAAACTTATATTTAATAATCACATCGACTCAATCGTTCACAGGTCATATAAAATGCTTGGTTTTGTTCTTCGTATAAGTAAAGTGTTCAGTAACCCGCGTACAGTAGTTATGTTATATTTTGCATTAGTCAAATGTATACTGGAATATGCCTGGCCAATTTGGAACCCGCAGTACAAAGTATACATAGATAGCATAGAACATATTCAAAACAAATTTATAAAATATCTTACCTTCAAATTCAACAATAACTATTGATGCACATTTCAAACTTTGCAACAAAGACAAGTTATTGCTGATTTGACATTTATACACAAAATTTTAAATAATAACATTGACTGTACCGAACTTCTTTACCTTGTTAATTTTGACATACCAATAAGATGTACATGCCATACAGAACTATTCCACACGCTTAATTACAAGACAAATGCAGAAACTAATTCGCCAATCAATCGTGCTCTTCATATATTCAATAATATTAATCTAAATTCTAACGTCGACATTTTCTCCGATTCACTGCCCAAATTTAAAAAGAGCATCATGTCAATCATATAAATTGTTTAATGCGCATACTTACATACTAATAGACAAACACACACACACACACACCCTCACACACACACACACCTAACCACTACTCACATTACCCGGTAATTACTTAATATGCACACCATAAATAAGACAATACAATAAAACACATAATAGGTACCCACCATGAATTGTTTTTATTAATTGTAAATTTTCACCAATGGATAATATAATGTACCTACTGTTTGTTTCTGTTTATAAATAAAATAAAATTAAAATAAAATAAAAATATCTCTAAACCAAAGGTTTCTTAGTTGTGTTACAAGATAAACTGAAAATTAAAACATGCATTTGAGAATGGACAAATAAGCATAGACAAATATACATACATAAAAAATATACATTTAACTATCAGCTGTGGGAGAAAGTAAGCAAGATCGCAAGAAGCATAACTTTTTATCATTTGTTAGTCTGCAGAGAACAAATTAGGGTAGTTTCGTTACTGGTGTCCACACGTATTATTAATAATTTTTAGAAAAAAACTTTAGATTCGCCTTAATTACTATAAAAGGAAACTTTTTGCATTTCGGGCGGCGGAAAATTATTCATTTTAATTTTCAATTGCGTAAATTAAAATTCACTTCGTGAATCTACACGATGTCAAATCGCGGCCATTAGGTACGTCACTGTTATGTTGGTATCCCTGATACATTGCAAAGAACTAAATACTACTGTGGCCAACTTCGTGGAATACATGAAAACACGGTTAAACTACGAAAGCTGCATGTCATCGTAATTTTAAAAAACATCCCAGGTTTCGAATGGTTTGTTTGGCAAAGCAGGGTTTGTCTAGCGGGTTTGTGTAATTATGATTGATTGTCTGTGAAATAAAAACAAATGTTAAATGCATATTTTTTGCATGTTTTTTGCCTCCCGTGACATAAATACTCACCTTTCGTTATAATAAAACTAAGTCAACTGTCTGAATAAAAATTATTCCGTATTATACTGATTAGAGGTTCGTTTACATTATATTATTAATTGTGTTTTTCATAATAACGCGCGTCTTCTCGTATTCCACGAAGATGGCTACGGTCGTATTTAGCTCTTGTTAATGCATCAGGGATACCAAAATAACAGTGACATACCTAATGGCCGCGATTTGACATCGTGTAGATTCGCGAAGTGAATTTTAATTTACGCAATTGAAAATTAAAATGCATAATTTTCCACCGCCCGAAATGCAAAAAGTTTCCTTTAATAGTAATTAAGGCGAATCTAAAGTTTTTTTCTAAAAATTATTAATAATACGCGTGGACACCAGTAATGAAAGATTACCCAAATTCGTTCCACAAGATATGCTGTCGAAGCGTTACTGCGTTTGCGTACATTACTGAAAATTTCCAAAAAAATGTTATTCTAAACATGCACTTAGTAATAAGTATGTGACAATTCATGTTATAAACTGGATAAAACAGAACAGAGACAAATTAGAAATGGAAAAAAAATACGTAATAATAAGCTAGATTAGGTAAGGTTAGAGTATTTTAGGTCAGGTTATGTTAGATTAGGCTTGCTTCTTTTTTTTTTTTCTGAAATGTTTAGTCTTGTCATAAAGATAGTGTAAAATCCGTTTTTTTTATCTGGGAAAAATCGTCTATACCTATCCAATAATTACTCGTTATTCCAAATTACTACTTTATTAATTTGACAAATCCAAAATGTTTAATTAACACGGAATGAGTCAGTAGCTACATACGATTTAGCTGTGCTTATCAGATCACGAATGTATTAAATTCATGACAGATATCGACGGGTTAATCTTATAGATGTCAAGATGATTTCGAATTATAATTATTCGTAGCAAAAAGATAATTATTGTTTTATCGATTGATATTCATTTGATGTTAAACGTCACCGTTCAATCAAACGGATTTCTCGATAATAATAATGCGCATACCAAGCTTTGGTATCCGTAAAAAACACATCGTGGAGTTGTCATACCGCCCTAGTGATGTGGTGGTTTTCCCGAACACGTAAATTAAAATTTCTGGAAACCATTTTTTTATGTAAATACTGTACTGTTCAAAAGCCTGATAATTTGTTAGGCGGTAGGAAGTAGGGAAGGAAAGGAGAAGAAGAAATAGATGGATGGAAATCGAAGTATTATTATATGCGGCTATTACAAAAAACGTTAAAGATTCTGATTGATGATCTTTCTCCAGGACGTTACAGCAGAGAGTATTATACTAGGGCTGTCCGTAAAATAAGGTCTCCAAGGCGCTGCGGTCGCGAGGAATAATTTTAGGCGCAATTCTGCAACACTGGCATGTAGCCTGATTTCCCTTGTCAAATCCCCACCAAGTTGCACCCTCTGTGACGCTTAGTCTCGGCGTGGCAACCATTCGCGATGGAGCTTCCACTCGCCGCACCCGCTGTGTATGAGTTATGCTCTGTAATTCGTTTTTAAACTTTATTAATAAAAAAAGTGATCGATTCCTGTTAGCACGGGCCAAGAAATGGTACGTAACGAGGACAGTTATTTGAAGTGGCTTATTAAAAAAAAAAGTGTGCAATTCACACGCGCTACAAGTGAAACTAGAAAGTCGCTAGATGTCACTTTCTTTTCTTTTGACTGTTTATTTTAAAATGGCTTGAAGATTGGATAGTGATTTTAAAATAAAAATGTTTTTTTTTTGGATTTCGTAGGATTCGAATCTTTTATGACGTTTATGCCCGGCTTATTGCCGATGTCACTTTATTTTAATGGCTTTGTTGCGATACTTCTTGTTTACTAAGTAAGTATCCACTTACAGGGCATAGTTGTAATATAATAACATGACAATTCAAAATTAGTAATCAATAAACTTCAATTTAATGTCACGATGACACCATTTTAAAAACAAGTGCATTGCTCTGCACCCTGACTGAAATGACATAACGTTTATATCAAGGCTAAGAAAAAGACATGGCCAAATAGGGCCCGCGAACCCACTTAGATAAATTAGTGCATAATCTAATCGAAAAATATGTATATACATTTCTATATAATAAGTAATTAAAAGTGTACCTGTTTATTTTATTAAATAAAACATACAACGAAGTTGCACTCCCATGAGTTACCAAAACTCATTAAGGGATCGCCAATTGGTACTTTTGAGAAGTTAAACCCAACTCAACCTAATATGTAGACACAATGTATGAATAAAAAATTTACAAAAACATTTCACAGAAGCAACATACAGACACAAACATATGAAGAATCACTTTACAAATATTTCACAGAAAGATTTTATGAATTTGTATAACCGACTCATTTGATTTATGTACTTTTGGTTTCAAAAAGTTAAAATAAAGTTTCCTCCATGATGGACTAATGAGATGGACTAAGAAATGCATAAAAAAAACAAAATCAGGAAAATACAATATAAGGTACGGGCTCGAAAATATACAGACCTAATATAAGATGTTTACATACAAATAAAAAGATAATCAGGGCTATCAGAACAGAAATTAAGATGTATTAAATTAAATTAATATTAAATTAATTAATAGAGTTTGTACCTACTTATGACTCGTTTTCCAAATAACATTTGAAAAAATAGTGATAGTGATTTGATAAAAATAGTTCTAATATTATAATTATAAGAAAACAAGTTTAAAAACAATATTGGCAGATATAATTTTTGAGTAAACAGGTATTGCTATCAAAACTATTATTTATTTATATTAATATACGCCCGCTCTAGTTTTTACAAATATTATACGATAATATGCATAATAATTTTGTGGAGCAGAAATCATAAAAAGTAAATAATATAAAACAAAAAAATAATATACAAGAATAATAGTAGGCAGTATGCTAACATTGCTTATTATTATTTAGGTATGTTATTCCAGCCTGTTTGTAACTATATTCCGTGTAGATGAACACATCTACTGCTTCTGAGAAAGTAGTGCCAATTGCAAGCAATCTGAGTGGATCTAAACGACTCTGTCTTGATATTGTTGTCGCAATTAAAAATAATTTTTAGTAGAGTAGCTCTTGTTGGTTATAAGTTTAATAATTCGGAGCTGTCTTTTCACAATTTTAAAAATAAAAGTCTAATCGAAAATAAGTCTTCTATCTGATCGATGATGCGCTTTAAAATGCACCATTGGGGTGGCCTTCCACTTTATCTATGGAATACTCTCAGCAATTACAATCCTATCGGTAGATTTATCGATTTTTTGATAAAATTCACCGATACCTATACATTGAAATCTACGGATTTTATTATAATAATCTGTTTTACCTCAACATTTGCTGATTACACAACTAACAGTGTTATTCAAAGTTAATATTTGAAACCAGCCTTTGATAAACCGTTTTTCATTTTACTATCGCGAAATTGCAATAAACGCTTTTTAAATTCGCAATAAAAACTTTTCATTAGGGCTTTTTCCATGACCCCAACGAACAATTTCGGATGTGCAAATAGGTTACATTTCATTAGGACTGTTGCCATTGTCCCAATGAACAACGTCGGATGAGCAAATTGGTTACTTTTCGTTGGGCCTGTTGCCATTGTCCCAATGAACAACGTGGTAAGAGCAAATTGGCTACTTTTCATTAGGCCTATTGCCATTGTCCCAATAAACAACGTCGGATGAGCAAATTGGTTACTTTTCACTAGGGCTATTGCAATTATCCCAATGAACTACGTCGGATGAGCAAATTGGTTACTTTTCATTAAGGATGTTGCTATTTTCCCAACGAACAATGTCGGATGTGCAAATAGGATACTTTTCATTAGGGGTATTGCCATTGTCCCAATGAGCAACGTCGGATGAGCAAATTGGTTACTTTTCTTTGAGGATGTTGCCATCATCCCAACAAACAATATCGGATGAGCAAATAGGTTACTTTTCATTAGATGGATTCAATGGATTTTATATCCAGATTTTTATAACATATATGTAGGTATATGATGTGTGACGATGTGTAGTATGATTTTTTTTTGCTTTAACTCCACGCAGAAGACCCTGAGGAAAATAATCTCCCTCGGGGATTATGACATATTTGGGAATGCTGTGTGGAGAGCAATGCGAGTCGTAAAAAGGACCCGTTCTCATATGATAAATGTCAACTGTGCACAAATGTTGGGCGCGCGTTTGCCGTGTTTCCCGCCTGTACACCGGTACCGAAGGAATCAATGACGCTATTTCCTCGGAGTGTCTTCTATTACCGGTAAAACAAAGACAGCATTCCCACCCGACGCCGACGCCTGGATGACATATACCACGAAGATGAGAGACATTTCCGCAAGCGAGTACGGGCGCCCAATAGTTGAATTTGATAGCCCACTTCTGGTCCGGAGCCAAAAATACCTGAAAAAAACCCACAAAAAACCCTTGAACCCTATATATATATATAAAAACCTTCGCTGGCGTGTGTACCTCAACTCACCAAAGTTTCATCGCAATCTAATGAATGATGTAGGAAATAATTTCTTTACGCCAGAGCTCATTATTATATATGGAAGTCATCGCGAGCATGCGCACATCAAACCCCCAAAATGTCATCACAATGGGATGAATGGTTTAGCAATGCATAAGAGACAAACAAACAAGCAAGCAAGCAAGCATACATTCATTTTTGTGAATATAGATGGGTAAAATCTTCATCCGGTTCAGATGAAGTTTTTAACCATTTCTAAGACAAGCAGCAGATGGTTTTCTTTTTGCCATATATTCTGCTCTAAGAGTTCCTTCACCAGCCAGGAAAGAAGAAACAGTCTTGTTATTAGATATTAGTGAGCATTTTATGTAATTATTACCGATCCCACAATACCTGGGACAGTCACCAGCAGGATCGTCTTCTTCCTTCCTATCATGTCTCCCAGGTACTGCGCCAGGAGACAGCCTGGGGGGCCTCCCAAAGCTATCAGAGACGCCAGCCAGGAACATTGCTCCTAAAACACCACTATAATAAAATACGAGTAATATGCACGGTGTCCGGAGGCTTAGTAGAGTTAAGTTGCCGAAAAAAGTTTTAAAAGATGTATTTCAAAATGCTTAGATCGAATAAAAAATATTAATGGTTTTTTGTTTAATTGGTAGAACTCTATTTATTTTTTTAAAATTTAATTTAATCTATTATCATGTTCTGCAAGTATTTTATTTTTGTTACAGCTGTTTCGGCTTACAATACCATTTTCAAACTGTGGTTGAATCACTTTGAGGGGACTTTATTTTTACGATTTTAAATGTAATTTTATTTTTTCAAATTTAATTTTGTTTTCT
This sequence comes from Limnephilus lunatus, assembly GCA_917563855.2. NCBI lineage: Eukaryota > Metazoa > Arthropoda > Insecta > Trichoptera > Limnephilidae > Limnephilus > Limnephilus lunatus. Next base: position 56,866,488 of record OU830599.1, read on the forward strand.
AAAATACTTGGACAACTTGATAATCATTTTATGTTTAAGTTTCCAGAGTGGAAGATACTCTCAGTATCGCCCTGGTGTAAGACCACCATTCAGAATTGAAATGTTGCTTGAAATGAATTAGCCGTGTTTGGTGACCAGATCTGAATAGCCAGGTACTTCCCCACCTTCCTCTATCCTATCTCCTTCCCCTCCCTACTATCCTCAGCCTCACAACATACCCCAATTGGGGATGCCATAGTCTCACTGGCTTCAGGCGGGAGCAGTTGGGACTCTTGTGAGGTATTCATATAAAAAAAAATTGAATGAAGACAAGGGAACCCCTACTCTATAAGGTGGGGCAAATATGGTATGTTTTATTATTTTTAATTGATAAACTAATGTTTAAGACAAGATTTTTGTGCATAGCACAAAGGGTAATAATTATTATAAGCAATAATTATTAACCTGAAACACTCATCTACATTGAAAAAATCTCCCGAGAAAAGAAAATGGTAGAGCATTTGACCGGATATCAGAAGGACGCGGGTTCGAGTCACGTCGGCGGCATGTATCTTTTCTCGGGAGATTTTTTCAATGCATATGAGTGTTTCAGGCTAATAATTATTGCTTATAATAATTGTTACTATGTTTTATTTTTAATTAGTTCATTGTGAAAATACCCAAATTAATCAATGAAAAAATATTTGCCCACGCCGGGAATTGAACCTACGACCTTCGGATTTGTTTTTTAATTTATTTATTTTGAAGCTAAGTTTAGTTAATTACATACCTTGAGAATTCGAAATCGACCACCATGCTAGGCAGGTGCCCGTTTTATGGTGGTCGATTTTATATACAGTGATATTATAATAAGGAACTTTTATTCTTTTTAGCGATAACATCATATTTTTGCGGTATAATTATTAACGAATAAATATGTAATTACATAATGTTAAATGTCTCCCCCATCTTGTTCCAATTTTATAGCCATAGTTCGCTTTTCATGAAACACAGTATTTTTTTTCTATTAATGTCTATAGGAATATTAATAATAAACCTTCGACATTCTAGTATCTTCTGTCTTTTTCGTTTACAAGACGTATAAGAAGGGACATTTTTATGAACGGCTTTTAGGACGATCGTCGATGACGTGCATACGATTTCTTCCCGGGACTAATATACCTACTCCAAATTTAATTTTCGAGACTATTCAATGGGCGGATTTTCAGTCTAAAAATAAAATAATGTAAAAATGTTTTAGAGTCTAAATATTTTTAAGCGGACTTTTACATTTTCAAATCGTTTTGTAGCAATGTGTGGAAGATATACCAAAGACCCAAAACTAATAGCAAACATTTTTAATTCTTATTTCTCTAAAGTAGGAAATAATCTCGCTGAAAAAATCTCTAAATCTTTACACACACCAAAACCTATAACAACTAATACACAAAAACAAAATACGCTATCCACTTTTAAAAAAACTACTGAAACTGAAATACAACTTGTAATAGAAAGCATGAAAGACGGATCCTCTCCAGGACCACATTTCTGTGAAAATTCTTAAAGCAATGAAAATGTATCTACTGAAACCACTAAACCACCTTATTAATCTCAGTATGACTAAAGGCATATTCCCAACAAATTATAAAAAAATCTATAATATCCCCTAACTTTAAAACCGGCGACCCGCAAAATGTTTCAAATTATCGACCGATATCACTAATATCGAATATAGCAAAAATATTTGAAAAGATTGTGAAAAAACGGGTTGTTGATTTTCTATAGAACAATAAAATATTACACTCGGACATTACAATCAATTCGGATTCTTAAAAACAAAAAGCACACAAGATGCAATAGCAAATGTAACATCGTTTATATACTCGGCACTTGAAGGAAATAAATGCGCAGGAATATTCATAGACCTAAAAAAAGCATTCGATAGTATCTCACACGCAAAGCTTATCAAAAAACTGAAATTAAATAACATCAACGATAAAGCCGTCCAATGGATAGAAAGTTATTTGAACAATCGTGCACAATTTGTTAAAATAAATTACCAAACTAGCGACCAAGAAACATAAAATTTTGGTATCCCACAGGGCACCGTGCTGGGACCAATATTGTTCATTTTGTATGTAAACGACATATTTATTCAACTATTGCTTGGCCAAATTATCTCTTACGCCGATGATACAGTTCTTTTAATAAAATAAAAAACATGGGAAAAAATTAATCTAAAAGCCACAGAAGACATAAATAATCTAAAAATATGGTTTGCCAATAACCTCCTGTCGTTAAATAGTGATAAAACATATGTCATTCCTTTCGAAATTAACACTAACATTGTACCTCCAAATCTTCAAATATTCTTACATAATCATTCTCTCGCACAACACGATACTAATCACTGCCGACAAAAATGTTCACTTCTGAAAATAGCGGAAAAAATCACATATCTTGGAATAATCATAGATAAAAACCTAAAATGGAAAGATCATATCGGCCATACAATAAAAAGAGTTAGGAAGTTAATTCATATATTCTTACGGATTAGAAACTTCTTATCAACGAAAAATCTATACTCAATATACTACGCATTAGTACAGTTTATTCTTCAGTATGCCATTATCAGTTGGGGAGCAGCTTACAAAACTAGTCTGACCCCCATAGAAATTGTTCAAAAACTAATAATAAAAAATATACTTAAAAAACCTCTAGACTTCCCAACTGATCGCATATTCGAAGAATTCAAAGTCCCAACATTTAAAAACCTATTTATAAAAAAATTCAATCGTACAAATTATAAAAGATAAAGACAAATACTCATTCATAACCGAAAATCGTACTAGACTTAAACATGTATTTGTATGCCCCAAATTAAACACTTCATTTGCCCAACACCATTATACTCACCAAGGAAAATTCTTTTTCAATAACCTACCAATATAAATCAGAAGCATAAGAAACAAAGTTCAATTGTTGAACTCCATCAAAAAGTATTTTAGAGAATGTCACACTAAAAATCACACTTATTTTTCTTCTTACTGAATACATCTATGTTTGTATCTTTTAGTTTACGGGTCTGATTGCCATGTGTCTGTATTAAGTTATTTAGTGCACCTATATATTGAAATACATGACTATAGTAAATAGTAATTGTACATATATGAAATGTATTAACTGTATTAATTGCATTGAATTAACTGTACAGGTGACTGTATTTGTACATTTATGAAAAAAAATGTAAACTCTTCTTCCATCCACAAGCTAATGCTTTTAATGGAAGACCAGTAATATTAAAATATTTAGCAATTTTAAGATAAACAAATAAAAAAAAAAATAAAAAAAATAGAAATATTTTTAATTTATTAAACTATTGTTAAATTATTTTCACGGCACCCCCTGAGATGCAATTTGCACTATTGTACGACTTGTACCTAACTGACAGTAGGAAGTTACTGGTAATTCTTGCAAACTCCTGACCAGAACTTTGAGCTTATGAACTTATGACCCACCTTAGTTATTTGGATGCCAGTTTCCCCCGAGAGAAGTTTAGGAAAGACCGGAGAAGACCATCCTTGCAGCATCCCTTGGTAGACCAGTGATAAAGTAACTGTAATATACAATTTATAAAATAATGCTATATCAGACTTCTCGTTTCGGCCGGATTCATACAAATCTTAATTTTGGATTTGAGTTCAAAATACCAAACAAAACTGAAAAAAAAAATGTATTCAAAAGGTATATCAAATTAGGCCATTAAAGAGTGTGGTGTTTCATGATATTAGAGGCAACTTGGACAATTTGTGAGTAAATGAAAAACATAGAAACTATTTTACTATATTTATTTAAAAAATATGTTGAAAAATAAAATAAAAAATAAAACATCTTTTAAAATGCATTTTTGTGGTAATTTTAATACATAAACTACTTTTTTTTACCTGCGTAAATAAATAATTTGTATTTCAAGTTTACACACATCAAAATGATTTCTTTCATTCATTTTTATTTTATATTTTATCATATTTAAAAAATAAATATATAAAATATATATTTTAATGTTTTCCTTTACTCTAAAATAATTGTCCAAGTTGCCCCTAAAGTCATGAAACACCAAAATCTTTAATGGCTTATATCTTATAATTAAAATCAAAAAAAATAAAGCTCACACCCTTACTAGACATTTGATATACCTTTTGATTACAAAAATAATTTTTCAGTTTGGTTGGGTATTTTGATCTCAAATTCAAAAATAAGATTTGCATGAAACGTGCCGAAATCGGCCGCACAAACGTTCATCTTAATATGTCATATCCATAAATAAAAATAAAATATTTTAAAATAACTTATTTCAAAGCTAAACCTTGGTAGGCAACTAATCATTGCTAACAATTTGGGAGGGGGGTATGGGTACTGTCGCCCCAGGAACCATTTATTGGATAACCAACACATCTGTCATAGATAGGGTTGCCATCCTTCCGGGTTTCCCCGGATTTGTCCTAGTTTAGAGGGCATCCGGGGAGCGTCCGAGCGGGGTTTCATTTGTAGTCCGGGTTTAAAAATTTAAAGGTTATTTTATGTTTAAAAAATTTAATAATGTAAATTACTGTACACTTACGTGTACAGTTGGTAAGTCTTAACTTTAAAAAGGTTCAGTTTTGTTGCTTAAGATTTAAGAAGACTGAATTTAGTTCATATTATGTCAACAAATATTTTGTTGTGTAAATAGCTGCTGATCAAAATTTAAAGAAGATAATTATTCAGATAAGCTTTTAGATTTTCACGGCCAAAAGCATTTTCATTGTTAGTTTTGGGGATGTTTTGCCGTGTTGCGCTAGACGGCATAACATCCCAAAAACTAATAATGAAAAAGATAATTATCATTGATTTAAAAGAGTTACCTCAAAAATTGTAAGACTTAATACTAAAATGGTCACATTATTTTTAAGATTTTTGATTGAAAATTTAATTGAATTTTGTCAGGTTTAATATTTCAATAAGGTTTTGTTTTCATAGCAGAGTATATTAATAATTTGTGTTTTATTTTAAGAATAAAAAATATTCTTACTGATTATTAAAACAATTTGTAAAAAACTGTAATAATATTCTGTTTTGCTAGGTGCATTTTAAAATGATGATAAAAGATGACTAAATTTAATTTTAAGGTATGAAAATAAATAAAAAGGTGATTTATGACATTTTCAACTGTTTTTTATTACACTGACTATGTTTAAAAAAAACTGTTGACATGTCCGGGTTCTGGGCTCTAAAATCCGGGGTTTTCACGCGTCTTGTCCTGGTTGCCAAATTTTAAAGTTGGCAACCCTAGCCATAGATCACCCCAAGTGGTTCGCTACGTTTAATTTATAGTGCCCGGGTTCATGAGGTGAGGTTTTCCCGGGTCTTGGCGGCGGATCCTTCAGCTCATCAACCTCTGACCTCTCCAGCTGGTCTCTCTCGACCCATAGTTTCGCACCGCTGCGGGCGGGATGGATTCATGGACCATCCTAGAGACACTGACCCCTAGATTCCTACCCACCCCTCATAGATTTTTGATTCCCGGAACTTCCTATCCTTTCTTTCCTTAAAAAGGCCCTCCTGTGTCGGGTGTAAAAAAACACTGTCGACAACTTTTAGTCATTTACAGTGACTGTTTATTTATTAGTTAGCGTTCAAAAAGAGCTATTATTAAAAAAAAACGATTATAAAGAATAAGTCTAATGGGGCCGACAGACTTAGCTATAAAAGCGCCGGCGTTATTTGGCTTGGCCTATTTCAGCATATCACTCGCCATACATTCGCATTGGGAATGAACGGCGAGCGATACGCTGAAATACGCCAACCCTGAGTCTGTCCGTAGCATTAACGAAAATATTTAATAAAGTAAGACTCATTTAATATAGAAAAAATATCTCGATAAAAACCTCTTAAGTAGCATTTAAAGAAACCTAATGATTTTTTTTCGTGTTAAATATCAGAACCAGGTGTGTGTTTTTTATAATATTCGAAGCATTCAATTTGGGAGGCGGGAATGGGTACCGCCGCCCCGGGAACCTTTAATTGATAACCAACACCTCTGCCATAGGTCACCCCAAGTGGTTCGCTACGTTTGGTGATTAAGCAGGGGTGCCCGGGTTCATGGGGTGAGATTTGTCTAGGTCTTGGAGGCGGATGACCAGGACATACTGAACCCCAGATTCCTACCCACCCCTTAAACCCTTTTCCTTCCCAGGACTCTCTTCTCCTTACTTTCCTTTAAAAAAACCCTCCACACAGCATCCCAAAAGATGACATAGGCTGTGTGGAGCTCATGTTAAAAAAAATTCTTTACAGATGGAATTTTCTTTTTACATATATAATAACAAATATTTGGAAAACATAAACATGTGTTTAAGGAAGATATGTTATAAATCGGCAGAAATTCGGATTGCGGAGTAGAAATGCCTTCAATGAGGATTTGAATAGAAACAAATGTCGCCACTGACTTACTACCTTTTGGTCCTAGCCCATTTAGCGCGCGCTCTGTCTTTCTTACACTTGCCTTACATTGGATGTCGCCTACTATTTGATTTTCATAATTAAGATTAAATATGTACGGTTCTGCTTATGAAATTTAAGCGGAGAATCTTCAGACTTTTGAATCACGATAGCATTTCACGTGTTCTTCTTTAACCCCCAACGCAAGTAGCGGCGTTATAAGTTTGACTTTCTGTGTGTCTGTCTGTGGCATCGTAGCTCCTAAGCGAATAGACCGATTATGATATGATTTTTTTGTTAGAAAGCTGATGTGATCGAGATGGTTCTAAGCTACAATTAATGAAAATCTGTTCAGGCGTTTCAAGGCCATCAGCTCTTTTTGTGTCGGGGGTTGCTTAAAGTTTTGAAAATTTTACTAATGTCTTATTATTCTATGATTAGCACTGCCTATGGTGCAAACTTGGGTATTCGTAATATTTCCGTTAGCATAACCCATAATTCACAACTTCTAGGAAAAACATGATACAGAATTAAATTATGTTTCTGATTAAAAAGATTAGAAAATTAATTTTAACTTATAAAATCACTCCACACTCTAGATCAGTGATGAGCAACCTGCGAGCCCATTTCGTATGTCTTCTTGGCTAAATAAAAACAATAATAATTCCGGCAAAGAATATTCAACGGTTTCTTTTGTCTTGCCAAAGGGTTCAGCGGAAAAGTTTAATATGTCCTCGCAGTTTTGAATCAGCCGTCAAAATAATAACACTTCTCTTACATATTCTTATAGAGATTAAATTTCCTGATTAGACCTTTTAAGTATAGAAAAAAATTCACCAGCTCAGCGCTTTTCTTGTTGAGATCTATGTTTGACGCATTTTAAAGGTTTCCGACAAAAAGCCAATGTTTTCTTGACTGAATTTGGTTTTACTTTTAGTCAAAAGTTACCCAAAATAGCAATTTATTTGTTCTTAATATTTCAGAACGGTAAAAATCGAAAGAACGTTTTGTTTCAGCCTTAAAAATAATAAAGTTCCTGCGGCGCTTTGTTTTTTGCATTCTGTATTTGTTTTATTAAAAATGATCATTTTAGAATATACAAAGCGATACCACCAACTGCAAATTTAACAATATCAAGCTACCAACCAACTTCCTGCGACCAGCGAACAAATTAAAAATGGATATTTTGACCCTCCGGCTAAAAAGGTTGATCATCACCGCTCTACATTCTTGACTATATTATGTATATCTACTATATGTATAATTTATTATCCAGTTTTGTAAAGCGACTTTCAAGTGATTTTTATCAAAACAGCGATGCTGTGAAAATAACATATTATATGCTAATTATTTATTATATTTTACTTTTACGAAACATTTTCATGAAGAGGAGAGGAGAACGACACATCGTCTTGTTGTTGCTTAAAATAAAGTCATCTACCTAAACTGACACGACAAACCAACAGCTTATGAAATCAAAACAATTTGATCACTCTGAGTAGTCTTGATCACTGGTGTTGATCGGTTTACAATATTGTAATAGATAAAATATTTGCTTTTTTCTACCAATATGAGTAGGTGAATGATTTTTTTCATTGATATTCACAAAAAAAAAGTAATATGTTGTTAGCTCACTTAACCACAGGAAGTATTTCAGAATTCGTTTAAAGGCTTGGACTCGAAGGCTCACTGGAAGAAAACCAGTTCGAAATATAATTCTGCATGGCATTGATAAATTTATATGTTTCTATGGTTGTGTTTGTTTTATTAATAATGAATTTTTTAATAAAAATTATTTTTAATAAGTATTTTTAAATCCTGGTACCTAGTGGGGATTATTGTTTTTTTTTAAATTTTTTATAATATTTATTTATCAAGTTACATAGGTGATTGTGCTGTGCCTGTCTCTCTAGGAATTCCTGTGTTGAGAGCAGGCGCATTTTAGCACACTTAGTTTAACACATAAATAAGGATAACGACAACAATGTTATTTACATTTAAAGTAAAAGTATGCATTAGGAGGTTCTAAAATTATTGTTAACATATGATTTGTCTTTGCTAGTGATCCAAGACGTGGTATCTGATTTGTATCTTACATAATTAGTGTGCTGTTTAATGGTCGGTGGAAGGGTATTATAAAGTTTTGTTGCAAAGTACCTGAAGTTTCTTTGACCAAACGTTGTTTTGTCGAAAGGGATAAGTAAGAGATTTTGCCCTTTGGTTCTCGTATCACGAACAGTTTGGATATTGTCAAAAACAGTTCTATGTTTGAATAGATAAGTTAGTATATTTTTTGCATAAAGTTGCCTAATGTCCAAAACACCGATTCTTCTAAAGATTTCATCCGAACTGCTTGTGATCGGTAGTTTTAGAATAATTTTAATAATTAGTTTCTGGGCTTTAGAGATAGGATCTGTGATACCATTGTCGATTAAAGATTGACATAGTGCATAGTAAATTGTTTTGAGTTGGTTCAAGTTAAGAAAGTTACGAATTTGTCTAAATAAGTACATAGATTTTCTAAGTTTGTTTGTTCTAACCACACACTAAAGATAATTAAATTTCGCCAAGACCCGGACAAACGTCACCCCATGAACCCGGGCACCCCTGATAAATCACCAAACGTAGCGAACCACTTGGGGTGACCTATGGGTGACGTATGACAGAGGTGTTGGTTATCCAATAAATGGTTCCCGGGGCGGAGGCACCCAAACCCGCCTCCCAAATTCCCGTAAGTAAGTGGAAAAATAAGAAAATCACAAAAAACATAAATCACAGTTGTGCATTGATGATTGCTTTATTGTGTAATTTTTAACTTAATAAAAAAACTGAATTTAATTCAACAGTTATTGATTCTGAGGCGGTACGAAGTTCGTCGGGTCAGCTAGTTGTTAGTATAAAAAACCAAAATCATCGTATTATGTATTTGAAAAAAACGGCGAGCGGATCTAAATAATAGTAATAACGTCTGGAGAGAGGAAGGTCTCGAGTTAAATATTAGCAATATTATTTCAATGCGTTTTTCTAAATTGAATAATCTTTGAATTGAAACAATATCATAAATTCATAAATTTTCTCAACATTACAATTATAATTTATGAAATAAAAATAAAACCAAAATACCAACCGCATAGAGCCGCTGCATATTGCACAGAAAGGTTACCTTCCGACATAATGTAGAACAATCTAATAACTCAATTCACAGAAAAGATTCAATGTAACGAAGTGAAAGTAGCAGCACCACTTTTCAAACAAAAATAACTTTGGCCGTGTTTCTTGGCACACAATCAGCTCACACCGGCTCTTGATTTACTCTGACCCGATACAAGCATCACTATCTATAAAATTATAATATTATTATAAAGCACGTGTTATGGACAGAGACCTGTATTTTCGCATTTGCGATAACGCGAATTTTTATGAAATTTTTGCAAATTTTCGCAAAAACGCTAATTTTCGCTTGTTATTTCGGTATTTAAAACTAATAAGTCTTCTTTTGCGATCTTTAGACATACTTTTAAAACATATTTTAATAGAATTAGGGCAATTAGATTTTCTGCATTTGCAATAACGCGGGTTCATGGAGTGAGTTTTGTCTAGGTCTTGAAGGCGGATGACCAGGACACACTGAACCCCAGATTCATACCCACCCCTTAAACCTTCTTCCTTCCCAGAACTCTCATCGCCTCTCTTTCCTTAAAAAACACACCACACAGCATCCCCAAAGATGACATAGGCCCTGAGAGAAATTATTTTCCGCAGGGCTTCTTTATGGAGCTCATGTAAAAAAAAAAAAATACGAATTTTTATGTAATTTTTGCAATTTTTCGCAATAACGCGAATTTTCGCTTCTTATTTCGGAATTTAAAACTAATAAATTTTTCTTTTACGTTCCTAAAACCCACTTTTTAACATATTTTCACGAGTTAGAGCAACAGATTTTGAATAATTCACCAAATTTAAAAAAAGTTAATTTTCTAGTTCTGTGAAAGTTCTAGTCATTTTTTTCTATTCTTTCAGTTACGTGAAACAACTGCCCCATGATGGAATAATAACATAATTGGAATATAACTTTCACAAAATTTTTAAATTAACTTTAAAACTTGATGAATTATTCAAATTTGCAAAACTGACTCTTGGGCCCAGTTATTTCTCAGAAATTCCCGTGTGACGAAGTCATCAAATTGCCATTCAGCGCCTTTTTTTTACACTTATGAACTTATGACCCACCCTTTTTTTTACACTTATGAACTTTGAGCTTATGAACTTATGACCCACCTTAGTTATTTGGATGCCAGTTTCCACGAGAGAATTTTAGGAAAGACCGGAGAAGACCATCTTTGCAGCATCCCTGTGTAGACCAGGGATAAGGTAACTGTAGATAATAAAATAATAAAAATTTAAAATTAACTTTAGAACTTGATGAATTATTCAAATTTGCAAAACTGACTCTTGGGCCCAGTTATTTCTCAGAAATTCCCGTGTGACGAATTCATCAAATTGCCATTCAGCGCCTTTTTTTACAGTTGAAATGTTCCCGTTAAATGTGGATTCTAAGTACTTTTCAGCTTTTAAACAATCAGTGAGGACCGGGCTTTCTAGAAGACAACATGGCGTTCCGGACAGAGATTGGCGGCGTGCGACATTTCTTCAACTATCAGTCGTAATCATAATATTCGTATAAAAACATTTCTGAATTTCTTCGCGTAGAAACGCGTTTTCACTGTTTTCAAGCACCTAATTTTCAAAAATTATCCGGGGGAGGCCCCCGGACCACCGTTTTCTGCCCCCCCCCCCCCCCCCCCCCCCCCCCCCCCCCCCCACGTTAGGGGGCCCCTTTACAGGTTTTAGCGGAGGGCCCCAAATGGTCCCAGTCCGGGCCTGGTTGCGTATCAAAAGAGTGATCGGTTAATTCACTTTAAGTTCCAGCTCAATGAGAGATATATATGGGAATTATTTTGGCAGTTTTGTCAATATTGTGTGAATAGTACGTGGGTTATTCACGTTCATGTTCATAATTTGTATGTTCAATTATTTTACGAAATAGTATAAACTTCTATCGCGGAATTTTCGTATGAATTGTCTATGTATTAATACTTAATTTTTAAAAAAAAAGATAATTGTGGGTATATAGTTTTGCGTGTTCACAGTTTTTCCTTGAGCAATTATCTTTATATTAGATATCTGTTCGACGAATTTTTCTTATAATTTCTTATTCATCATCAGGAAATGGGGTTTCTGTTATTTTGGGTTTTTCAGAATACTGAATAATTTTTCAAAATTGATTAATTAAATTTTGGTACCACTAGTGACATCTGTTGGTTGCTGTTTTAAAGCTTTAATCTTGGAACACGGTTTCATGCAAGTTTATTTTTCATAGGGATTTTATTCTTATAAATTTTACGTATTTTTCGTGGGAGTCATATTAAGTTGGTTCTTTTTTTTGCTATTTTATAAATTGACTGGCTTCTAGCATACTTAAAAAATTATATACATTAAATCTTTAATAAATAATAGATGATTAGCGACATCTGTGATTTCTCACTTAAATTTGTATTGATTCCTTGATTTGTTTTTCGACAAGAGTAAGTTCGAACTATTATTATATTATTTGAAACTAAAATTATACTCAGTTTTATTTTTCATAGATTATATGGGATTCATATTAAATACCTATAAATGATGGTTTAACCTACTCCGTACATTGGGGTTCTAATTTAACTTTCAATATATGTTTTACATTGGTATTTAAAAGAATATATATTTCAAATGATTATTATAGCTAATACTAACATTTCTGATGTTTATTTATATTATGCTCATGGTGCTGTTTTGAATTTTATAAGGAATACTGTGATTTTAGGTGATATTATTTACTTTTTCGAAATGGGCCTTCGATACAATATTGTATACAGTTTTTCTCTTTCTTGATTTGGCGTTTTAAATTTTTTTTCTTGTGCAACCAAGTTAGGTAGGATTTTAGCCTTAGAGAACTTCAAGAAACTGGACTTCGACTTTCTACTATTCGGTCTTCAACTTTATACCATTTGGACTTCATACTCGGTTCTTTAAGTATAGCCTATACTTAAAAGTCATTCTTCTTCGACAATAGTGGGTCTTTCTTCACTTTCACGTGGATCTAATACGTTTTCTTCAAGATATACCTCAAATTCATCGGATGATGTTACACCTGCATTTTATAAAATTGCAAGAATTATTCAAGATGGTACATGGTTTGGCATGTAATCTGGCAGCAGTTTCAAGAGTTTCCAACAGTCTCTTCTTTTCAACGCTTATGTTGGCTACAACCACAATTAAGTTGCAGTGATATCTGCAGAAGATGAAATTGTGAGGCCTTTCTGCGGAGACATTTCTGAAAGACATCGCCATCGATATCAACTTGGAGAAAGCAATATTACTGTTTCATCTTGCCACATGCAGCCTCTGGTACATAATCTTCGACGCAGCTTGGAGGACGTTCATCTTCCATACCTTTCTTTCAAGCGCCAGGTGGCTTATCAGGAATTTCAGGCGAAATTCTTCTTGGCTGGATGGGGTAATGTAGCAGTTGGAATACTGCTACGACACAATTAGTTCCTACCCGGACAAAGAAGATGCAAGTATTTCCAGCCGCAGGGTCTCGGCGAATTATTCTAGCCGCTAGCTTTCGTCTATGGCGGGTTGGCTTGGCGTTGACTTGTGTTAACCACATATCAGTGTGGACCGGGCTTTCTAGAAGACAACATGGCGTTCCGGACAGAGATTGGTGGCGTGCGACATTTCTTCAACTATCAGCATTTCACGTATCTTTAATTTATATTCCTTGGTTACACTTGTTATTTACCACTTGGTAATCATTTCTAGGTAATCGATCATGTGGATTACCTAGAAATCTATTGGCGCCCTAAACTATAATTCTTCATACTACCACAGTAAATTCAGTAGTCATTCTTTCTCATATAACAACAAGGGTCTCAATAACAAGTAGGGTCTTCCATTCATGTAGTTATTATACCTTAAATTATAAATAAGTTTGATAATTATATCCTTGTTTTATTCCTGACTCATTGAATGATAACATGCTACCTACCCTGAGCTCATAATAAGTTACAATTCTATAATTTAAAACATCCTAGCGATACATCTACTTATTACGTTACAAGTTTATCACTAGCAATCTTTCATCGTCGTGAATATTTATATACAAAGTTTTATAAAGGTTATCTATCACTAGCAATTTCTCACCTTCTTGAATAATTACATATAAAGGTTTATGAAGGTTATCGCTAGCAATTTCACGACGCGTCGTGAATATTATATATAAAGGTTTATGAAGGTTCTAGCAATTTCACGACGCGTCGTGAATATTATATATAAAGGTTTATGAAGGTTATCACTAGCAATTTCACGACGCGTCGTGAATATTATATTTAAAGGTTTATGAAGGTTCTAGCAATTTCACGACGCGTCGTGAATATTATATATAAAGGTTTATGAAGGTTATCACTAACAATTTCACAGTGGCGGACTAAGGGGGGGGCGGCCCGCCCCGGGCCCCTGGTCCTGGGGGGCCCCCAAACGCCTCCATGTTCCCTTGATCAAATTCTAAACAAGGCTTTAAGGCACCGCTTTTAAAAAAAAAAAAAAATTATTTCATTTTGTGATTGATGCACTTGTTAAGAATGCTCTCACCAATTAAAAAAAAAAATCGGAAAATTGACGAAGATACAACATTTTATGTGAAACCGTTTGAAACAGTTTGTGTGTTGAATTATCCTTCAGCAAAACTTTAAATGCGTTTTATTTTTGAATGAATTTTATTTTCGATTTTTCATCGATTTCAAAAATGGAAGGGGGCCATTTATAAAACAATCCCAGGATCATAGTGAGGGCCGGATTAAACATGTCGTGGCCCCTAGGCAATGCACGTCTCGGGGCCCCTACCCGATGCGGGGCTCTTAGGTAGTGGCCTTCACTGCCTGATGGACAATAGGGCCCTGCCACCTGCCACAGCCGGCTTAAACATGTCGGGGCCCCTAGGCAATGCACGTCTTGAGGCCCCTATACCCTAGGGGCCCCTATCCAATGTGGGCCCCCTAGACAGTTGCCTTCGTCTTTTGGATAATATGGAATATAATGAATTTTATTTTCGATTTTTATGGTATTTTCATGGTTCACAAAAATAAAAAATAAATGGAAGGGTGCCATTTTTAAAACAATCCCTACGTAGGGTCATAGTCAGGGTCGGATAAAACATGTCGGCGCTCCTAGGCAATGCACGCCTTGGGGCTTCTTTACCCTAGGGGCCCCTTCCCGATGCGGGGCCCCTAGGCAGAGGTTTACACTGCCTAATGGACAATAGGGCCCTGCCAAGGCCGGCTTAAACATATCGGGGCCCCTAGGCAATGCACGTCTTGGGGCCCCTTTACCCTAGGGACCCCTATCCAACGCGGGGCCCCCTAGGGGCCTATACGTCTTATGGATAATACGGCTTCGGCTATAGTGACTTAGTTCCTCAGGGGGCCTCATTCACCTTTGCCGCCCCGGGCCTCTGACGGGCTTAGTCCGCCACTGCAATTTCACGACGCGTCGTGAATATTATATAATATAAAGGTTTACGAAGGTAAGCACTAGCAATCTTTCACCGGCTTGAATATAACTTATTATTTATGGAGGTTATCAATATGGTGTAATAATCACAAACTTGCGGCTATTCCATCCACATAAATCAAATACAATATAATGCTACTAAGTTATTCAATGCTCCGCCTACTGACTTTAGAAACACGCAAACCAAAAGTTCATTTAAAAGTATATCTCATAACATATTTACATTTATGCCTACTGCGTGTACATATATATATATATATATATATATATATATATGTACCATGTCATTGGTTAGGAGTCAAATCGAGTACAACTCGACAGTATGGGCACCTAGTTATGCCAGTCATTCAATCACGATAGAAAGAATTCAAAAAAAATTCTTAAGATATATTAATTTTAGAATGGGTATTACAAGCGAATGTATCAACTATGATTATCTACTATTTCAACTTAATTTATTAAAATTATCCGAACGTATACAAAATTTGGGTAATGACTATAAAGATGTTGTTGACATATGTAACACATCATTCACTTAATATAAACAAGCCATAGTAGAATTTATATCAGAAAGAAGAACCACAAATTTCATTTTTCCAACTGCATAGCTCTGCTTCGGTTTATTTCACATGTATTGCACTTTTCTCAGTTTACAGTTTTTCCATCTTGCATGGTGGTGTGTTTTGTTTTTATTTCAAGTTGTTTTTTACTCTATTTTTGTTTTAGATTTGATTATGATTTTGATATTGATATTGATATTGATATTGATATTGATTTTGATATTGATATTGATATTGATATTGATATTGATATTGATATTGATATTGATATTGATATTGATATTGATATTGATATTGATATTGATATTGATATTGATATTGATATTGATATTGATATTGATATTGATATTGATATTGATATTGATATTGATATTGATATTGATATTGATATTGATATTGATATTGATATTGATATTGATATTGATATTGATATTGATATTGATATTGATATTGATATTGATTACGGTGCTCCAGATTTTATGTCCGGGTTAAATCTTTCCCAAATGAAAGACTAAACCCTTCCACACACTTTTCCACAAATTAATATCTAGTAAATTCACGGAATGTAAGTGCACTATATAAGTATAATAAATACAAAACAATACAAGAACAATACGTCAATCCACCAGAAACATAATGGGAAAATATTTCACCGACTCCAGATATTTTCATATCAGAGGGTTCGGCTCTGATGAAATCCTAACTGGTCCGATAAATCCTACTGATCCCTCAATATAAATATTTAAAAAAATCTTTCGTAATCCTACATGTATTTAAAATGACCGACTTTTGCATTTTTATGTACAAATTTTTTGACAAATCTAATACGCCTAAATTTTGAATGAGAGAGCTAGGTATAATGCCAGTAGCCGAAATAACAAATGGTAATATTTTTATAGTCTGAGAATGCCAAATTTTTTTAATCTCATTTCCTAAATCTGTATATTTTTTTATTTTTTCAGAAACAGTTTTCTGAATATTACAAGAATTTGGAATAGCGACATGATTATGATTATGATTATGATTATGATTTTGATTTTGATATTGATATTGATATTGATATTGATATTGATTCTGATTCTGATTTTGATTTTGTTTTTGTTTTGTTTATGATTTAGTTTTTTTTTTATTTTGTAATGCACATTTAGATTTAGATGTTCTTTGTTTAAAAAAAAATGCATGTAAAAGGCCAGCTGGGCGTGAAATTCCAAATAAATAAATAAATAATTATACGGTGTACATTTGACTAAGTTTCACTTGCCTTTTTTCTTTTTCTTATCATTTATTTGGGAGGCGGGTAGTGGTACCTCCACCCCGGGAACCTTTTATTGGATAACCAGCACCTCTGCCATAGATCTACCCAAGTGGTTCGCTACGTTTGGTGACTTAGCAGGGGTACCCGGGTTCATGGGGTGAGGTTTGTCCGGCTCTTGGCGGTGGATGCATCTGCCCACCAGCTGCATGGCAGGCCGGATCGGGAGAGGATGGTTGGGGAAGTCCTTCTCTCGAACATCGCCGTAGAGCAGTGGGAGGAATGGATTCATATGTCATAAACTTCTGGACATACTGACTTTTTTCCCAGATCTTCATCTCCTTCCTTTCCTAAAAAGACCCTCCACACAGCATCCCAAAGATGACATAGGCCCTGAGGGGAATTATTTTCCTCGGGGCCTCCTGTGTGGAGCTAATGTAAGAAAAAAAAATTATCACTACAAGGTTTTGTCAAATTGAAATTTAATTGCTTCAAATTTAATTTAGTTTTGTCTTTTAATCTTCTAAACTCATATTATAATAAATTGTATAATTTAAAAAATATACTGATTTTATTTTTATCTGTCATTTTAATATTAGGTATTTTGTAAACAAAAACCTAGCTAACAACCTCTTTAAATTGCCATCTCAACACAGGCGTTTCACACCTAGTAAAATGGGCAAAACGTCATTACTGCAATATTAAAATAATTAAATAAATAAAAAATAAAATTAAAATATTAAGAAAAGAAGGACATGAAAAGTCAGATATATATTGTTCGAAAAAATTGTACAAATATTATTTATAACATTAAAACATAGTAAAAATAAAACAATTAAAATTATGTATGTAGTTTGTGGAAGATCCATCGTACGAAAATAAGTAGGTGGCATAGGCGGTTCTAGATTTTTTTGTGAGTGTTAAGATTGAAAAATACGACAATTTTGATGTTGTGCTAGCTGAAAAGGAAAATCCTGTTAAAGCTGAAAAAATTATCCTTTTTTATTTAAATTTTTCTGTTTGAAGATTTTTTGGGCAAACGTGTAAAAAAATTTATTTTCTTAAATATATAAACTATTTTCAGCTAGAACCTCATCAATGATATCATATTTTTCATTCTTAGCACTGTAGCTCACTGAAAATTCACTGACCTCCCTGGCACCTTCATAAATAGGTATGTATATATTGTATAAATATATGACGAACAAAATCTAAATAGGTTTGGTTAAAAATGGTCTAAATATATATTTTTAAACTGCACTTAGTTTGCATGGACCCTCGTGTTCTCTGGGTATCGGTAATTTTTTGGGGACAATTTGCAAAACCTATAGATACCTATATTTGTTGACGGGGCGTTTCGGAGCGACACAACATTCATATCTGTGCTGTCGGGGATGTTGCTGTTCTGGATATTAGATCACGTTTATTTTAGATACTTCCTCTTTTGGTGCTCAGATAAATACATTAAGTCTGACCATATGATAAAATCATAGTTATCATGACTGATAAATTATATTACAACATAAATAAAAATTAAATGCAAAATTTGGTTGATTTCGAATTTCACATTTGACGTTCGTTCAAGGCTTGTTTGTAGCTCTATGAATTCAATTGAAATGTTGCCAACTGGAAAAAATTCATATCCAGAATTTTCTTACTTCCTTTTAGTGCTTGTGCTCGGCCGCGGTTGTCGTGACCCAGAGGAAGGTTGTCGTGACCCAGAGGACGGTTGTCGTGAACCAGATGGCTGTGACTGTGGCTGCGATGCACCAGGTCTTGCAGAATCAAAAGATGCAAGGACCTGACTCGTATCCGTTCTATTAGTATCAAAGTCATTATCTAGTCCCTCAAGCATTCTTTCCAAAGCAGACATTGTCCTACCGGAAGGAAGAGCAGTGGTAGATCCGGCTTTGGCAACACCAGAGATACGTTTCGTTACAACTGATACCCGCGTGCCGGCGCGGCTCGTGCCGACCGCACCACCGGTGGTAGTGCTTTTTCCGCTTTTCACTGTGGAACGTTGGCCACCCGCAGCGGGTGGGCAAACAACAGTTGCACTGTTGGATCGTACGGAGGTTTGTGATGGTGTACGCATGGCCGTTGATGAGGGAGTTCGCATGGCGGAAGCTGAAGGAGCACGCGTACAAGGGTTTGGCGCGGTGCGCAGGACTTGTGAACGACGAACCGGCGTAGGTTGTGAGCGTGCCGGAGGTTGTCGTGAGCCAGATGGCCGTGGCTGACATACAGCGGGAGAAGCCCTTGCACCTGTAAAACTCGCTAGGACCTGACTTGGATCCGGTGTGCTTGTTGTATCAAAGTCATTATCCTTCCCCTCGAGCATTCTTTCTAATGCTGACATGCCAGAAGGAGGCTGAGATCGGGTAGGGGCACGCATGCCAGTCGTCGCAGGAGTTCGCACTCCAGACGCTGCGGGAGTTCGCATACTAGTTGCTGCGGGGGCTCGGCTCACTGGAGTGCGCGTAATTATTGTGGGAAATACGGGGGCAGGCAGGCAAGGAATCGTTGGAGCGGGCATGCCACTTTGTGAAGGTCTACGCATGCCACTCTCTGGGGTGCGTAGGACTTGTGTGCGACGAACCGGAACTGGTTGTGGGCGTGCCGGGGGTTGTCGCAAGCCAGATGGCTGTGGCTGACATACAGCGGGAGAAACCTTTGCAGCTGCAAAACTTGCTAGGACCTGACTAGTATCCGGTCTTCTAGTTGCACCAAAGTCATCATCTATCCCATCGAGCATTCTTTCTAATGCCGATGTTTGTACACCGGAAGCGGGGGGAGGTGGGGCTGGGGTGAGCATTCCAGTAGCCGCAGGAACTTGCATGCCAAATGCCGCAGGAATTCGCATGCCAGTCCTTGCAGGAGTTCGCATGCCGGTCGTTGCAGGAGTTCGCATACCAGTTGCCGTGGGGGCTCTTAAACCAGTGCTCGGAGGGGTGGGCATGCAAATAGTCGCAGGAACGCGCACTCCACTATCTGGAGAGCGACGAACCAACGCTGGAGTTGAGTATGCCAAAGGTTGTTGTACACCAGATGGCTGACATACGGCAGGTGAAGCTCTTGCAGCAAAAGATGCAAGGACCTGACTAGTATCTGGTCTCCTAGTTGCATCAAAGTCTTCATTCAGCATTCTTTCTAATGCCGATGTTTGCACACCGGAAGGGGGGGGAGAGGGGGCTGGGGTGAGCATTCCAGTAGCGGCAGGAGCTTGCATGCAAATGCTCGCAGGAGCGCGCATCCCACTCTCTGGAGAGCGACGAACCAACGCTGGAGGTGAGCGTGCCAGAGGTTGTTGTACACCAGATGGCTGACATACGGCAGGCGAAGCTCTTGCAGCAAAAGATGCAAGGACCTGACTAGTATCTGGTCTCCTAATTGCATCAAAGTCTTCATCTATCCCCTCGAGCATTCTTTCTAATGCCGATGTTTGCACACCGGAAGGGGGGGGAGGTGGGGCTGGGGTGAGCATTCCAGTAGCCGCAGGAGCTCTCATGCAAATGTTCGCAGGAGCGCGCATCCCACTATCTGGAGAGCGACGAACCAACGCTGGAGGTGAGCGTTCCAGAGGTTGTTGTACACCAGATGGCTGGCATACGGCAGGTGAAGCTCTTGCAGCAAAAGATGCAAGGACCTGACTAGTATCTGGTCTCCTAGTTGCATCAAAGTCTTCATCTATCCCCTCGAGCATTCTTTCTAATGCCGATGTTTGCACACCGGAAGGGGGGGGAGGTGGGGCTGGGGTGAGCATTCCAGTAGCCGCAGGAGCTTGCATGCCAGATGCCGCAGGAATTCGCATTCCAGTCCTTGTAGGAGTTCGCATGCCAGTCGTTGCAGGAGTTCGCATACCAGTTGCCGCGGGGGCTCTTAAACCAGTGCTCGGAGGGGTGGGCATGCAAATAGTCGCAGGAGCGCGCATCCCACTATCTGGAGAGCGACGAACCAACGCTGGAGGTGAGTGTTTCAGAGGTTGTTGTACACCAGATGGCTGACATACGGCAGGTGAAGCCCTTGCAGCAAAAGATGCAAGAACCTGACTAGTATCTGGTCTACTAGCTGCACCAAAGTCATCATCTATCCCCTCGAGCATTCTTTCTAATGCCGATGTTTGCACACCGAAAGGGGGGGGAGGTGGGGCTGGGGTGAGCATTCCAGTAGCTGCAGGAGCTCGCATGCCAGACGCCGCAGGAATTCGCATGCCAGTCCTTGCAGGAGTTCGCATGCCGGTCGGTGCAGGAGTTCGCATACCAGTTGCCGCAGGGGCTCTTAAACCAGTGCTCGGAGGGGTGGGCATGCAAATAGTCGCAGGAGCGCGCATGCCACTATCTGGAGAGCGACGAACCAACGTGGGGGGTGAGCGTGCCAGAGGTTGTTGTAAACCAGATGGCTGACATACGGTAGGTGAAGCCCTTGCAGCAAAAGATGCAAGGACCTGACTAGTATCCGGTCTACTAGTTGCACCAAAGTCATCATCTATCCCCTCGAGCATTCTTTCTAATGCCGATGTTTGCACACCGGAAGGAGGGGGAGGTGGGGCTGGGGTGAGCATTCCAGTAGCTGCAGGAGCTCGCATGCCAGACGCCGCAGGAATTTGCATGCCAGTCCTTGCAGGAGTTCGCATGCCGGTCGCTGCAGGAGTTCGCATACCAGTTGCGGCAGGAGCTCTTAAACCAGTGCTCGGAGGGGTGGGCATGCAAATAGTCGCAGGAGCGCGCATGCCACTATCTGGAGAGCGACGGACCAACGTGGGGGGTGAGCGTACCAGAGGTTGTTGTAAACCAGATGGCTGACACACGGCAGGTGAAGCCCTTGCAGTAAAAGATGCAAGGACCTGACTCGTATCCGGTCTACGAGGTGCACCAAAATCATCAGAGGGTAGCCCCTCAAGCATTCTTTCCAATGGCGACATTTGGGAAGGGTGGGGACGTGGAGGAGAAGGAGATTCCGAAGGGGATCTTGACATATTTAGTCGTCTTTTTGCACTAGGGCGAGGGGGTGTTGGAGGTCTTGGCGTAGGTAATGGGGGAGGAACGAAGGAACGTTGCGGCATCATCATATTACTTTCTGCGATTGGTGACATTTTTGGTAAAGTTCGAGGTATTATAGGTGTCCTGCGTTTCATTCTAGGAGTAGTTGTGATTCCACAAATAATTTCTCTTAGTTCCATCACTTCTTGGTCGTCCCACTCATCTGATGATTCCAGTCCTTCAATGTCTTCGAAAGAAAATGAAACATCTTCAATTAAACTTCTGTCGGGAGAAGGTGGGAAATGAACTTCTCTTGGTGATCGAGTACCTTCACTCAAAATGGAAATATGCTGTTCTCCACCATCGGGGTTGGCAATATCAATAAATGAAATTTTTGCAGTGCGTTCAAGAGATCCCTCTTGGTCGTATGTCAACCCTGGGGGCGCTGATAATCTACGGCCATCAGAGGGTCTGGTTGGAGTTACGCCAAGAGAATGGCGAGGTCCCTTTACTGGTCTCCTGGGATCCATTTCAAAGTAATCCATCGGCCCTATAGTTTCAGGCGGAGCTGACATACGTCTCCCTGGACACACTTGACGTTGACCTGTAGCTCCTCCAAAGGACGCCCTTCTATCTGGCCTTGTTCGTGGCATCCCAGATGGACGAATTTGATCTGGTCCTCGCGGATCTATAAAGTTTTGCAAGTTTGGAGGACCTGACATACGTCTTGCCGGGTAATATTTTCGCTGGCCTGTATCTCCGCCAAAAGACCCTCTTCTTCGTGGTTCTACCAAGGTTCCAAACATTCTTGGTCCAGCAATATCTAATGTTGGTGGTGCTGATAATCTTCTTGGTGGAAGAGATCTGGGAACATCGGCTTCACCAAAAGAATGTCTTAAAGAGGGCATTTCTGTTATGAAACGTTCATCACTTGGTGGTGCTCTGCATTCTGGAGGAATATAGGCTTCTTGTTGGAGATTTATACCGAGTGGTACCGATAACCTACGACCTGCACGGGGTCTGGTAGGAGTCATTCCAAGAGAATGTCGGGGTCTCGTTACTAGTCTTCTAGGTTCCATTTCAAAGTAATCAATAGGTGCTATGGGTTCAGGAGGAGCCGACATACGTCTCCCTGGACACACTTGAGGACCTGAAGCTCCACCATATGAAGCTCTTCTCTCCGGTTTGCCTATAGTTCTAAACATTTCTTCGGCCCATTGTGCTGTAGTAGGTGGGAAAAAATCAGAAACACCGGAATAATCATGTTCCGGCATTGATGTATCCATAAAACCTATCTGATCACGAGCTCGTCTTTCAAGGTTAAAATCTGGGGGCCCTGATAACCGCCGACGGTGACGTTGTTTGGTTGGTGTTAAGCCAAAAGAATATCGACCTTGCGTAACTGGTGCCCTGGTAATATTTTCCAAGCCCGAAAGATCCGAATCGTCAAGTACTAAATCAAATTCTTCATCTATAAATCCATCGGGACAAGGTTGAGCATCAAACACTCTTCCTACTACTCTACTCGGAATTCTATCAGGAACAGGTCTGCGTTCCATATCCAGATTAAATACTGGAGGCCCAGATAGCCTTCGCCCTTGAGAAACCCTCCTGGTTGGACTCAACCCCTGCGATAGGCGTCGGGGTCTTATTTCAGGAATAGCAGAGATGGCGTTAATTAGGGACATTTCATCCTCATCCAACACTGCAGCAGCTGGAGCTCCCATTGTCTCCCAATCCTCAAATGATTCAGAAGGTAATGACTCGTCAAAAAGACGATCTCTTTGTGGAATATGAGCGAATTCTTGAGAGGGATAATACATTTCAGGGTTGTATTTTACTTCCAAAAATCTTCTTTGTGCATCACGAATTGCTTGTTCTTCGTCTGGTGAATAGGCATCTTCACGTTCAACAATATCAGGAAATTCATAAACAACTGGTTCTGGTATTGTTTCATCCAAATCGAATGATTCTTCCATTAAATTGGATAAATCTGGTTCGCTGGGTAAGGCGGAGGTTTCTGAAACGTCTCCAAAATCCATCGATTCGTCCAGTATGTTTCCCGGACGAAGTAGAGGTGGCGCAGAGGGCAAAACTTCTAGCATACCAGGAGGCCCTGACAGACGACCTGGAAATACTTCTCTTGCCTGGTCCCTACCACCAAATGATTCACGACGTTGAAGAATCCGTGCATTTTGAACAAATTGGCTAAAATGGTCTGCAGGTACTTCACCAAAATGCGAGCTTCTTAATTGTCTTAATTTTTCAAACCTTTGGGCGGGATCCTGAATGCTGGATATACCGGGCATAGCGTATGTTCCTGGTACATTTTCATCTTCAAAAAAAAGTCTGTCAGCGGAACCCACGCTAGAAAAACTCTCCAAACGTTCGTCCGCCAGCATGTCAGCATCTATTTCGAAAAAACCAGTGGTATCCAATGCTTGCGCAGTTGGTAGAGATGGCACGGTTAGCAGAGGTGGCATAGATGGCACGGTTGGCAGAGGTGGCATAGCTGGCCTGTGTGATTCATAATACATTCGAGGGTCGTGCTTTATTTCGATAAATCTCCTCGCTGCTGCACGGAGAGCTGTTTCTTCGTCAGGGGAATAAAACTCTCCTGGCTCAATTACCCCAGGGAGACGTTCTATTTCAAATGGCTCATCAGGCATTAAATCCGATGCATCCCACTGTATTTCTTCATCACCTATATCACCTGGAAAAATAAGGGGTGGTGGTGGCGGTAGTACATCAAATAAATCAGGAGGAGCGGAACCGCGTCTCACTTGGGTTCCGAGGGAGTCCCTGGGTCTTTGCCCGTCGGAGAACGAGTGACGTCTATCAATTATTACTGGTAAAGGGAATCGTTTATCATAAAAGTCGGCAGGAGCGGAACCACGTCTAACCTGACTTCTGATGGCACCCCTGGGCCGTTGCTCAATGTCCAATGAGTGACGTCTCGGGAATAACATTTGAATTGGTCCCTGGTCATCCAGTAAGCCAGGGGGAGCGGAACCACGTCTCACCTGACTTCTGATAGGCCGTTGATCCAGAGAGTAGCGTCTTTCTGGAACCCTCCCCATGGGAGGCATGACACGGTCGCGACGCCTGGATCTTTCCCGATGCATGTCTTTTAAAAGCTTAAGTCTTTGGAATCTTGCTCCGGGGTCTTGTATCATAGATATGTAGGGCATTGTAATGTTTCCTGGTTGGTCTTCTTCAAATAACTCTGATATATCCGGTTCAGCGGCTGCCATGGATGACGCACCAGATACATCAAAGTCCATTAATTCTTCGTCTAGTCCCCCCGGACAAATTTGCAGCTCTTCCTCAAGCAAATCGGCGGGTGGAATGACAGGAATGAAAAAATCTTCATCTACAGAAGTGCTAAAAGATTCTTCGGCCATATCACGGAAATGCATATCTTTTAAAAACTTTAATCTTTGGAATCTTGCTGCGGGATCCTTTATTTTAGTTACACTGGGCATTGCAAAAGCTCCTGGCTCTGCTTCGTCTTCTATAAATAATTCCGCATCAGAACCCATGCTTGAATAGGTAGAATGAAGAAAACTGGGGATTGTTATATCCTTCGTTGAATCTTTGGTTGTATCCTTCGTTGACGGGATTGATATATACGACGGAGCTTCATGAAAGCTAGTTGACAAATCGACAGGTTCGGCTTCTTCAAATTCTTGCCATTTTTTTTCCACCTCATACTCGCCTTGGCCTTCGCAAGGTTCATATGGAAAATAAGGATCTACCAATGGCACCTGCAGTGCATTGTCTCTTTCGATTTCTTCCAATTCTGCTTCGTAACTAATTTGTTCGATACTATCGAAATCCATTCCTTCACCCGAAAAATTGAGACCTGGCTCAGCACACGGTTCAGCAAAAAGTTCAACGTTTAAGAAACCTTTTCTCAGTGGAGGTGCAACGAGTGCTTGCGGTAACCCAGCTGGAATATTATCTTGTAATAAATCTAAGGGCTCTTCTTGCTGTGGACAAAACTCCACGGGTTCGAGTAGGTCATCTGGTAAATCGACATGGTCCGCAAATATTGGAACCCACCCCTCCGGCATAGCTCGTTGTGGAGAAGAGGCTGAAATCAATAATGCACGTTCACTATTTATTACAAATAATGCTTGCGATATTCTCGGTATCTGGTTTCGCATAATATTTTCTGAGCAAATAACTTTTAACGCTTACTTGTATGCATGAAGTTAGAGTTAAGCATAAAATTTAAAAAGTTATTAACAGAAAAAGTGAACGAAAAAATAAAGAAATAAGATTACATTTGCATGAACAGGATCTCCCTACACCATTACCAGGAGAAAAATCTCAAAACATCCATCAATACCTCGACTTTATAATATATTACATACTTACATAGGTATACATTATTTAATTTCCCTTTAGTGTAATCAAGTAATATTTACCACCTCGTCCATGGATTTGCGGGGATTGTGGGGTGCGCGGGGTGCGTGGGGATTGCGGGGATTGCGGGGAGCCCGGGGCGCGGCGCGGCGGAGTCTGCGGGATCCAGGGCGCCTGCGGGGACTGGAAGGGGCTAGGCGGTGGGCTCATGGGGCAAGGGGCGCCCCCCTGAGGAGTTCTGCGCGGAGAAGTGGGCGGGGATTCCATCGGAGGCGGAGTCCTATTCATCTCCAGCTGCCTTCTTATGCGCTTCAACTTCTGCATCTTTGCGAGGTTATTCATCAGGTTTAGATGTTCGTATCTGTCTCGTCTGGTTGGGTCCGGGTACGTGGAACTGGATGCCACGGGCGAGCCGTAGAAAGTCCCTGGAGGGCAGGATCCCGATGAAGGGCCCGCCCTGGGTGGTGACATCCCCATGTCCATACTTATTTCCAATCCCTCCATCTCTTCGTCCGAAATGTTTGCCATGGTCACTGTCTTCTTTTAGTTTGAACACGTTATCCGTCAACATTACTGATTTAATTTAATTTTATATTATTTCCCGTCACCCACATGTCGTGACAGGATAGTTTATTTTCCTATGACAAACTACCGAACTCTGTATTTTTACACTGCCCAATACAAAAATAATTATATAAGGAAAAAAACAGATTTTTATATCTTTCACTTTAAGTATTTAAATTTCCGGTAATTTTTTTAACAATAATTTTTTTAAGAAAACGTTTATTTTTTTAAATGACACACATTAATTTTTAAGGAAATGATTTATAAATGTGACAGAAGAATGATTGTCTTAGTTTTATTTTTAAAGTTGGAAACTGTCATTGGCAGTACTTACTGGTTACTTATATAATGCTGGTAAGGTTTACGTCGCGCGTCGGTTGTACCCTCGGAGGAAATATATGTTTCTTAAAATATATTTTACATTAATTTCACCGATGCATACGTTTTTTCAATGGTCCCAGTGGTATTTTTTTCTCTTTTCCACATTTTATTATCAGATCTTCGCCTTAGTTTGTATTTGTCCAACATACCATTAAAAAAATTTTAGAGAAGGTTTTCTTTCATTATTTCAATGAAACATTATGATAGGTGTAATATAAAGCCGTTTCCGTAAAGGTAAAGGTCTCATTAGTTTAAATAATTCTTAGTTAAGTGATTAACTATCATTTTTTTACCTTATTTTTAAGTTTAAAGTGGACATTGAACAAAACTATAATGGTGTGTTGGACCAGAAGAACTGAGACGACGATCTGTTACCCACGTATTTGGTTTTAATTTAATGAAATTACAAGTCAGGTCAGGTCCCCAGCCCCGCGGTTTCCCGGCGACGTCACGTCCCAGGGCGGTTGCCAGCTAGCCGACTATGATGATGACGGCCAAGGTCATCTTTGACCGCACCTCTGCAAGCACCTCCGGCTCCAGGTGTAGTCGTAAGGTCTTATGATGGCTGCGTAACTCCCGATGCTGGATTTTGTTACCTCCAGAAATAAGCTTCTCCCCTGTTACTCCGCTTCTGTTCCATGATCTTGATGAGTTTGCTGATAGTCTTGATTAAGTGATGCCGTTGATGGGCGCGGATTTGTCGATTTTCACATTATGTACAATAATGGCGAACTATGTATGTCTAGTTGATGCGTCGACCCACCACAGGGACGGTGGCCAAGGTCACCCGTGGCTGGTCAAAGAATGGCAAGCTTCAGGCCAGTCCCACCTAGTGAACTCAGTATCGCCAACTATTGCATCCAAAAATATTGCAGGGCTCGCAATATTACCACTGCCCAGATAATGTCAATAGGCAAGCACTAGAGGTGCCACACACCGAAACCATAAAATTAAGTGTGTTGAATGTTCATTAATTTCGTACCTAAAGGTACCCATTCACAGAGATATATTATAAGTTACATTATATTTTTATTAAAGAAATCTTTATTTAATTGAAGTATTTTAATATTCTCATAAATCTTTATAAGTGGGGGAACGGGAAATGTTGGAAAACTATTTTGGAAATCTTGGAAAACAATGTCGTACACAATATAATTGTTTGGAAATGCTGAATCTAATTTTAGCCAAGGTGTTAAAAATAAGAATCAAATTATAGAAAATATATTGTTCGGTTATTTTATTGAAAATCTTTCGTATGAAGATGACTTTTTAGTCCGTGTCATCGCAAATATTGGAGATACCAGGGGTAAAATAATCATAAATAATAACATATTCATTCCATGTTTCTCGTCTTATTGGCGCAAATTCGTCGTAATACCGAATTTATCTAAGACCTTTATACTCCACATCATAAAAACAAAAACATTTGTGAGGAAACCCAATCGAAAATATTTTGACACCAACGAATAACTTTAGTTTAGATCATCCCATTGAAGAATTTCTTAGTCTGCCGGCCAGCAGCCTGGCAGGTTTTTGGTTTTTTAATTTTTATTAAATTTTATCTTTTTCATCAACATATTTTATTTCAATACTAGCGACTTCCCAGCATGCGTTGCTATGCCACTTAATAAAGAAATTGTTCTCCCTGTGTGTCCTTTCATATTCGTCTCGCTCCCCTTCCTCTCCCGGTCCCTTTCCCCTCTCGCGTTCTCACTCCTCCTTATCCGCCTTCCCTCTTCCCACTCCCCTCGCCTGCTTCCCCCACCCTAATAATAAAAAAATATATATATAGTCCTTGACCAGCCGCCTGCAAAGTTATCCATGTTCAAGCTGTACAAACATAATAAAATGAATAAATCTGCTTTTAAATCAGAACTAATGTTAACCATTCTCAGCTGAAAACAACAAAATATGTATTATTTTTTTGCATATTGTATAAAATATATATATATTATAAAGGAAAATCCAAAAAAATGTGCGGTATGATCAAGGGATTTATATGATGATGTAGGTTTTTCAATTTGGGAGGCGGGAATAGGTAGCGCCACCCTGGGAACCTTTATTGGATAACCAACACTTCTGCCATAGGTCACCCCAAGTGGTTCGTTACGTTTGGTGATTTAGCAGGGGTACCGGGTTCATGGGGTGAGGTTTGTCTAGGTCTTGGAGGCGGATGACCAGGACACACTTAACTCCAGATTCCTACCCACCCCTTAAACCCTTTTCCTTTCCAGAACTCTCCTCTTCTTTCCTTAAAAACACCCTCAACACCGTATCCCCAAAGATGACATAGGCCCTGAGGGATATCATTTTCCTCAGGGCCTCCTTTGTGGAGCTCATGTAAAAAAAGGTACATCTCTATCCCCCTAGAGAATAAGGGTACCCGTTTTTACCTAAAGGGCTTGCTTTTGAAGATATAAGGGCTAGAAGTTTCGCGCTCTTGAAATTTCTAGAACTGTCTTCCGGAAAGTTCTAGAAGGTTCCATAGAGTTCTAGAAAATTCTGGAAAGAGTGGCAGAGTATATCGTAGAATTTTCGGGAATAGAAAATCGGGAACATCGTTGTGGAACATTCCAGAACACTCTCGAATTGTGCCCTGAGCCTGGAAGCCTGGTAACCGAGCTTGTTAATAATAACAATAACAAAAATTTCAAATAATTTTTACCAATGAGAAAGTATTTTAATGTGGGTAGTAACTCTTTCCACCCTGTCTGTCAGGCGGTTACCGGCCAACTCAGAATGAAAGCAACTTAGAAACACCTCAGAAAGGTCATAAAGAGTGATGATAAAAAATATAAAAAATCGGTTAAATAGTTTACGTCAAGTTTGGGTTAACGGCTATTTTAAAATTATTTTTTTCGTTGTTTTTAATGACTTTTCAAAGAGTTGTTGAGTTGACTTGATTCTGAGTTGGCATGGAACCCTGTGGGGCTCTTTTAAAATTAATGAACTTTGAAAGAAAAAAAAACAAACAAAAATATCTTTAAATCATTTATTTCATTTTAGGGCACTTAAGCATTCACATTTTGTAAATATTTAAAAAAAACACGAGAACATAAAACCCAGAATTTATACAGCATATACCTACATGATGTTTGCTGAAAAAGTTTAATTTTTATTTTTATTACGAAGAAAGACATCTACAAAAATGTAGGTATCGGAAAGTCGTTAATTGCAGAACTCAAATGCGTAACCCACTGCCCAAATTAACCCAGAAGTTGTTAATCTTTAAAAAAATCAAAATCAAGACTGGGCGTTGACCAATCTTTAATCAATTATCTAATATTGTCACATGTAACTTCGTACGCATGTTTAAACAATGTAATTTCCAAGTAAAGTAAAACGTATAATTAATGTAATTTCATACCATAATGCTGACAAGCAATGGTTAGGGTCATGGTTTCTTTGGAGTAGAAGATTTGGGAGAGCGTTGGGCAGACCTAGGGGATTGGTCACCCAGATCTTCAATAACTCTTTGGAAAGAATTATATTCTTCAACACTCTGTTCGCCATCGGGAGAGTATTGGACGGCAATGCGCCACGGCCCCTCGTCTGCACTTTCCAGTCTCAGAATTTCATCGCTACCTTGATTTAAACTGCACAGGGGAGATTCATCTTCCAGCATCCGTGGTGATCCAACTAACAGACTTGACATATTTGCATTTTGCGGAGGTCTGATTGATTCGTTCAAAATGGAGATATGCTGTTGTTCACCGTTTTCTGTACTTATATTAATGAAAGAAAGCTCAGAAACATGTTCCAACAACTCATTTGGTCCCGAAATTATATCTTCACTCAGTGATATGTTAACTAAAGACATAGTTAGTTCATCCAAAGCACCATGTGCTACTAAATTTTCAAAGTCTCTTTGGGGACTTCCAGTAGGCGGTGGTACGGCGATACCCGAAGCATTGGCAGATGCGCGTAATAAATTGCTGATGAGTTGTTCATTTGTGGGATACTCGATTCGCGAAGGACCTGCTCTATTACCCGGGGGAGATCTAGCCTGAGAAAGTGATCTGTTAGGTGGTGTGTTCCTCTCCTGTCTTGGTAGGCAAGATATACATACTGGTTGTCTTGGTGGTGGTGCTGACACGTTTCCGGATTGTCTAGGGGGTGATAATGATACGTTTGCAGCTTGTCTAGGGGGTGATAATGATAAGTTTTCAGCTTGTCTAGGTGGTGATAATGACATGTTAGCAGCTCGTCTAGGTGGTGATAGTGACATGTTTCTATTTTCCAATTGTTGTGATATATCCTCTATTAGGTCCTCAATCATATCGTCAAGCATTTCTTCGGAAATATCAGCATTTTCAAATCCTAAATCGTTTCCTAATCTATTTTCTGGAATATACCTTGGCGACCTTTGATTTGCTGGCAAGATAGGGTAAATATTTCTTGGCCTTCTTTGAATACCCGGCGGAGAAATGCATACCTGTCTGTTCTGCATTGGCAGGCCACTAGGACCTGGTTCTTCAAATCTACAAGGTCTTTGATTAGCTTGTGGCGACATTAACTGTCTATTGCGTAGTATTAAACCGTCTTCATCTTGTTCCTCAAATCGGCGTCGTCTTTGGTTTGCAGCGGGGGACACCACTCTGTACATTCTTGCATTAATTGATACATTTCCAGCTTCCTGCCCCTGGTCTCTTTGAGGAACTCTACCTCGATCACCTTCTAAATCGCTTTCATCGTCCAAATTCCTCCGGCCCCTCTGATTTGCTCGAGGGGACACATTTTCTGCGGCAAGACCATCTTCTAAATCCCTTCTCAATCCCCTTTGGCAAAGTGGAACATCGTCTAAACCACTTTCATCGTGCAAATTTCTTGGACCACCTTGTTCTATATCACTTTGATCGTGCAAATTTCTTGCACCGCCTTGTTCCATATCACTTTGATCGTGCAAATTTCTTGCACCGCCTTGTTCCATATCACTTCGATCGTGCAAATTAATTGCACCGCCTTCTTCTATAGTACTTTGATCGTGCACATTTCTTGCACCGCCTTGTTCCATATCACTTTGATCGTGTAAATTTCTTGCACCGCCTTCTTCTATAGTACTTTGATCGTGCACATTTCTTGCACCGCCTTGTTCCATATCACTTTGATCGTGCAAATTTCGTGGACCGCCTTGTTCCATATCACTTTGGTCGTGCAAATTTCTTTGACCACCTTGTTCGAGATCACTTTGGTCGTGCAAATTTCTTTGACCACCTTGTTCGAGATCACTTTGATCATGTAAATTTCTTGCACCGCCTTGTTCTTGATCGCTTTGGTTGTGCAAATTTATCATATCTCCTACCAGCCCGTCTTCAAAATCTCGTCTTTGACCTCTTTGTTCTAAATTGCTTTCATCGTGCAGGTTTCTTTGGCATCTTTGATTAGCTCGTGGTGACCTATATCTTACCAATCCGTCTTCATAATCTCGTCGTTGACCTCTTTGTTCTAAATTGCTTTCATCGTGCAGGTTTCTTTGGCCTCTTTGATTCGCTGATGGTGACATATTTCCTATAGCAAGACCATCCTCTAAATCCCTTCTCAGCCCCCTTTGACAGAGTGGAATACCTTCTAAATCGCTTTCGTCGTGCAAATTTCTAAAACCTCTTTGTTCTACGTAACTTTCATCATGCAAATTTCTTAGTCCCCTTCGATAACCGTCTTCAGAGATTCTTCTCATTTGATTAGCTCGTGGTGACCGATACCCTTCCAATCCATCTTCATAATTTAAATTTCTCTGGCCTCTTTGATTGGCCGAAGGTGACATATTTCTAACTCTTAGACCATCCTCCAAATCGCGGAGAGAAACATTTGCCATTTGTCGTCTAACATTTTGAAAATTTCTGTATCGCATATCATCCATTTGGTCGGCACGATTATTCTGCCTACCAAATCCATCACCCAAGTCCCGTTGTGGAGGTGATCTTATGCGGCCAAATGATCTATTTGCTGGAAAATTTCTAGGGCTTCTTGGCCGATTTGATCTATTTGAATTATCAACCGATCGTTGTGACAAATCAATCAAATCATCTACAAAATTTTCGTCATTTAGCATGTCGTTAATGTTATTTAAATCGGCATGTAAAGAATCACGGTTGCTTAGTAACGATATTGAAACTGCATCCGTGGATACCGGTTCTCTGGAATTAGAATTTTCAAGCAGTCTGTGTGAGATATCTAACATTACTGGTTCATTCCTAGGAGACGCTAAGCTGAAGTTTTGTATATTACCACTTCGAGATGAGGGAGTTCTATTTCTCCGACTGACATTAGTTCTTTCTCGTCGAGAATCATTTATTGATATATAACATTCATCGCCTAATTCAAAATTTTCCTGTCTCCGCAATGGTGGCCTGATTCTTTGGGTAGAAAACGACGTAGGACTTTGTGGGCATATTCGTCCATATGGCGGGGTAATTTGTGGACTTCGCGTAGATCTTTGCAAAGCGGCGAGAGGACAAACATCCCTAGGCTCGGCAAATGTAGAGTTCAGAACTCTACAAATTGATTGCTGAGGCCGGGACCCTGGAGTAGATCTGAGATCGCTTTGGAGACCTGATGCAAAGTCATTATAAGTGGAGTCCTGGAAGCAAACTTCAGGGTTTACGACCGTATATGTTCCATGCGTGATATCACTTGGACCCACGTCGCTATAATTAGCAAAAGTTCTGTCGTAAGTCTCACCGAGATTGGAGGCACATCTGACATTTTGTGCTGGTGATACAGTTCCTGCAAGGAAAAACAAAATGTATTTTTTCATTATTCTTCTTATAATGCAACAAACCTAATCCATGATGGGTACCCTCTCACTTCAGTACCCATAACTACTCTAAAAAAATTAGATGTTACAACTCATTTGCAAACGTGATATGTTAGGGGTCCTATAACAATTTAGGATTATGCCACTTTCGAAAAAAATGCGAAATTTTGCAATTTATCATCCTTCGAATTAGATATCTGCTGCATTCCTCTTAGCTTTCAGTTTAAAAAATAAATTATTTTATTTTACGGTGACATGATGTAAAACTTGAAATTTACTAAATAGTTGTAAAAATATATTTTAACACCTATTGCCATCTTGGTGTGGGACGAGTAAACATATTTGGATTCAAAAGCAGACCGCAACGAGCAACAAAAAGATTTGGTGGATGCCAAGAAACTAACATAAAAGCAATTTCAGCTGAAGAAAATTATTCAACAGTCATGATTACCTCTTTGTCTTGCATAAGTTTGATTGATTGGTGCCGTTCTTGGAAATTCACTGGGTCCTCCATCGTCACTCACGTTAAACGACAATCGTCTTCTGGCTGAAAGATTATAAAAAAAAACAATGAGAAGTTGTTTATCCTCCCGTACAATGTTTTTCGTGTTTAAATACAAGTAGGTAGATTTGGAATTTACTTTGAGACTTGTTACTCAGACTTTTGTATTAAGCCTTGATTTGTTTTATCGTCTCATAAACACCGTTGACAAAATCCGACTCTAATACTTGATACCCCTTTTCTTTTTACAGTAACTCCACACAGAAGGCCCTGAGGAAAATAAAGAGGAAGAAGTGAACATGGGTCTTGAAGATACCCATGTTGTAGGAAGAAAGAAACACAGAGGCCAGCAAATCGTTCAACACCGCCCTGTATAACTCAAGAACGAGTCGCAGAAACGACCCGATCTCATGTGACAAATGTCAACCGTGAACATATATTGGGCGCGCATTTTGCGTGTTTCCTGGCTATGCACCAGTGCCGAGGGGATCAATGATGGTAGTTCCTCGGAGCTTCTTCCATTGAAATATCGGTA
Source organism: Limnephilus lunatus (assembly GCA_917563855.2). Taxonomy (NCBI): domain Eukaryota; kingdom Metazoa; phylum Arthropoda; class Insecta; order Trichoptera; family Limnephilidae; genus Limnephilus; species Limnephilus lunatus. The sequence continues at coordinate 56,901,458 of OU830599.1, forward strand.
GAACAGGGACATCATTCCCACCCGATGCGACACCTGTGCTCTAAAGAATTCAATCCGTTCGTGAAGATGGGAGAATCAATCAAATGGCCCCACCCGTTTCGGCACGGAGTTGATGGTTTTTTTTTTAAAGATATTTTGGGGCTCCAAACCAGAGGTGACTCCCAAATTCTACTGTGGGGCGAACTTGCGATTTGTACAGGGTTAACAGTTGAGTACTATTAAATTATCTGCGAGCCTTGTACGGTACGCCCATTTTTTGAGAGGCTAACTTAATTCTGGCTTCGATGGAGCTCCCGTACCTGAGCTGGTCACTTATAGTTACACCAAGCATGTCAATGGAGGGTGTGTTCGGAAGATTGCTTCCGTTGAAGGAGACTTGACTGGCCATTGTCTTCCTCGGACCTACTCCACCCCATTACACAATTCTCTTTTGTATCATACATGTAGATACCTGGTACACACATCTGTGGTACGGTTATACACATGCCTTTACTACCCATACTCTTCAGAGATCTTATTTCTATAGCGTTCAGTTTGCTTTCAACCATCTTCTGCTTGTCTCACTTCTAAGAACAACTTTTCATAGGCGTTAGAAATTTTCTTACGTTCGCCCTTTATCGGTATTTCTAACTCGTGTGAACATAATTCCCAAATTTATACAACACCACCTGCCATTGGCGTGGGTACCAGCATGGCATTTTTTTCTAAAAGCAGCCTAATGTATGTTACACACGCTAGTAGAGTTAAGTTCACATTTTGGTCGTTAATACGTATTTTATTATTTTTTGTGTTTTAGTCTTGTTTAGACAAAACTCTCAACTTTATCAACGGTTTCGAAATGCCAACGCAAGTCCGTAATTTCATCACCGTACATACTCGTACATATGTTTGAAAATATATTGCTTTTCGATTTAACCTTATCTAGAGCGAATTAGTTGGCGATTCCTTTTCCAATTTTTGACAATATTGGCGTTGCGGGAATTTTTTTCATGGGAATTTAACTAATCGTTCCGGTAGAAGCCATATTTATATTTTGAAAGGTTATTTTCGTATTTAATCCAATGATTTAATCTCGACTTCCGCTCCCTTTCAATTACTTTTAATGTAAAATTGTTAAGGTTGTTTTTATTTCAAAAATTTTATTTTGTTTGTAAAATAATCTAATTAAATCTGTTTTTCTCTAAAATATCATTATTTTTTTTCTCATGTTTTAATATTATGCGATATATATATATATATATATATATCGCATAATATTAAAACATGAGAAAAAAAATAATGATATTTTAGAGAAAAACAGATTTAATTAGATTATTTTACAAACAAAATAAAATTTTTGAAATAAAAACAACCTTAACAATTTTACATTAAAAGTAATTGAAAGGGAGCGGAAGTCGAGATTAAATCATTGGATTAAATACGAAAATAACCTTTCAAAATATAAATATGGCTTCTACCGGAACGATTAGTTAAATTCCCATGAAAAAAATTCCCGCAACGCCAATATTGTCAAAAATTGGTATATATATATATATATATATATATATATAGATATATTTTAATTTATTTAATTGTATAGAACACATGAGTTCTTAACACTTTTATTATTAGTTTTTCAAAATTTGAATTTTCATTTTTATTTCTATTTTTCCATAAAATATAATTTTTTCTCTTTACTTTTCACTTACTTTTATGTATTTTTTATTTTTTATTTAGTATGTTTAATTATCTGTTTCAATAAAATAGTATGTAATTGCTATTTAAAATATTAAATATACGAATACCACAACACGGGCAATAGCCTAGTGTGGTAGCCAAAAAAAATAAAAATCTGTAACAATAAAATTTTATGAAATAAAGTAAATAAATAAATAAATTGTTTATTTTTTACGTAAATTGTTTTGAATTACTAAGATGGGTAGCCGTCCATAATGGAGTACTGGTACCTACCCTGATGTATGGCAGTGAGGCATTGAACTGGCAGAGGAAGGATGAAAGTAGAATAAATGCTGTAGAAATGAGATCCCTGAGGCGTATGTGTGGTAAAAGCATGAACCTATGATCGTGTGAGAAATGCGGAAATCCGTAAGATCAAGAAACGAACGCTCCGATGGTTTGAGCATGTAGAGCGAATGAACGAGGGAAGGAGTGTAATGAGAATATATGACGCAAATGTGAATGGTAGAAGAAGTCGGGGACGCCCGAGAAAGACATGGCACGAGCAAGTGAATCAGATACTTAAGTCAGGCCATGTCAAGAGTCAGAATAATAGAAGAGAATGTATGAGACGATGTATAAATGTGAACGAGGCAAGGAGTGTGTGCAAAGACCGAGTTGTTTGGCGGTCCTTCCTCCCTGCCTACCCCTGCGGGGAAACGGCGTGATGGTTAGTTAATTAAGATGGGGTATTTTTTTTTACACAGTATATGATTTATCATTTTGAGTGAAAAACGTTAAAAAAATTAAATAATTCTACAAGGTGTTGTTAACAAGCATCAAACATGTTTTATCACCGTCAGTTTTAATTCAGGTACGAAGGAGTTAACCACTTATTTTTGGAATCGTTTCTATTTGGAAATCGTTTTATTAATTTATGAATAAGCCGCCGCCCTTATAATAGGCACAGATTTTGAAAAGTAACACTGCTTTTAAACTTAGTTACCACAGAAAAATCGGTTTCAGTCGGGACAGGTGGAAAAATATGCATTTAAATTTACATTTCACAAAAAAAAATTACATAATTTCTCGATACGGCTGACATTTCGTGTAACATTATTTCGCATTGCTTCATTTACAGGGTACCAATCGATAAATATTAAAAAAAGATTTCCATGTCGCCAAAATCACACATATTTGAGAAAGGTGAAATTTTCATGCTCTGAATAAATAAATAATTGAGTAGGTATATTTATGATATACGAATTAAAATCAATGTTTTATTAATTTTATTATTTATCTATAACAAAATATATTTAAATTGGTTTTTTATGCCTGTCTCACTAGGATATACCTGTGTCGAGACAGGCGTGCAGGTATATAAATGAATATTGTAGTTTCAAGAATATTTAAGGTAAAATACATATCACTTCCTTATATTGTATTTTCCTGATTTTGTTTTATCTATGCATTTCTTAGTCCATCTCATTAGTCCATCATGGAGGAAACTTTATTTTAACTTTTTGAAACCCAAAGTACATAAATCAAATGAATCAATGAGTTATACAAATTCATAAAATGTTATAAGACATGTTTCTGTGAAATATTTGTAAAGTGATTCTTCATATGTTTGTATCTGTATGTTGCTTCTGTGAAATGTTTTGTAAATTTTTTATTCATAAATTGTGTCTACATATTGGGTTGAGTTGGGTTTAACTTCTCAAAAGTACCAATTGGCGATCCCTTAATGAGTTTTGATAACTCATGGGAGTGCAACTTCGTTGTATGTTTAAAAAAAAACTTTGAATAGAATTAAAACAGAAAGGTGATTGGAAGGGTGGTATATCTTTTAAAGAGAGTTATTTTATAAATTTTGGAGATGAAGTAAAGAAGTAAATTCTGCCTAATCTATTTATGGAGTTAAATTTGACAGGATTCTATTATTTTAATTTATTTTATGTGGGTTAGGTTGTATGTGAATAGTTATTTCTGTCTACGTGTGATTTATTTTACAGATTTGTGTAATAGTGTGGCGTTTTTAGGTTAGGTTAGATTTAGATTAGGTTATAAGGTTAGGTTGGGCTAGGTTAGGTTAGGTTATTAAGTTAGGTTAGGTTAGATAGGTTATTAGGTTAGGTTAGGTTAGGTTAGGTTATTAGGTTAGGCGGCTTCTTCACACTTTACCATGAACAAAAAAAGATTCCTTCAATATTTGGCACATATTTTGTGTAACGTTAGTGCATAGTTTATCCTTTTGATAGTGCATTATAATCCAATAGTTACTAGGACTTACCATCGCATCTAGGTGGAGTGGAGGTATTGCCTCTGGCACGTCTCATACTTTTTTTCTTTATACATATACCTCCTTTTAAAATCCAGACAATGCTGTTTGGACAATTGATGTTGGAATCAAGTTCCCATCATTGACCTACGAATTTCTGTAATTGACAAAAATTTTCATTTATTTGATATTAATTATGCAGTAGATTTTGTATCTTACTTTGATAAAGATGGGTAAAATTCAGATAACACAGGTTTTTTTCTTTCTAAAAATGTTGCGTAAAGAATATTTTTTTTAATTTCGAAACGATTTGGCTTAAATTATAAAACGATTAATTTTGACACTGACAGGAAAACGTTTAGAATTCCTTTTTCAAATAGAATGTGCATCGTTTGAATTAATACTATTAACAGTAGGTAGGCGAATCGCCTTACTTGTGCAGTTCTCTTTTGGGGGGAAAACCATTAAAAAAAAAAATAGTTATTCGCTGACAGAAATCCACACAGTAACAAAGCAAATTATTAAAACTCACAATTTTTTTAATTATGTATTTATTCATTTATACAATGTATTATTATTTAACTAATGGCAACCTAAATACAGTTTGTCAAATAAGAATAGAAAGCCTAGGAGGGTGCAACTGTTGTTCAAATGGTAATACGAAGAATATACAGTTTGGCAATTAAGTGTAGAAAATAAATTATGGCGCTGCAATCGTTTTCTAGGTTTTAAATGGCAACACCAAGATGGCTCATAAGATAATGAATGTATATTTTAAAAAACACTTCTGCCAAATTCATATTTCATAACGTATTTGTGTTTTCAAAAATTTTGCACAAAAAAACATAATTTTTAATAGAAGTAAAATAAAACAAAACAAGTTTTAAGTAGGCGTTTATTTCGATATAAAAACATGGGTACATAGGTATTTAAAAATCTGAGTCTATTAATTCAACACCCGACATGCAATTATTGTCTTCGTCTACATATGATTCTTCTTCTTCAGTATCTTCATCTTCATCTAAACGTATTATCAGTTCATCGATAGAGTACTTCCTCGTGCATAATATTCTGCCTCGATTTTCATCACGTGTTTGCAACAATTTTTCCAATCATCAGCACTTATGTATGCTATTACATATTATTATTATTATGCCCATTTTCCCGGTGTTTTAAATTTTCCATCTGCCTTTTCCCCTTCCTTGACGATTCGTCTTACCGTTGATTCAGATTTACCTGTGTGTGAAAACAATCATTAAAATTATTACTATATAAGGTTAAATAAAAAACATACTAGATAATGTTCATTTAGAAAGAAAGAAAGAGAAAATTAAGAAAAAAATTAACTTTTCTATGAGTTTAAAGAAGTTGCATATTATAATTTTTTTTAATTGATTTATTCCATTATCCTGTGGCCGCATATGAAATGTCAAATGGATGTGTCAAATTCGGATTTTTAAGCATAACCTCAAATCAGATTGTAATGGTTATAATCGCTCGAAAATTGGCATAAATCTTGTAATACTAATCAAATTTATTAAAAAACTATACTACGTACCAGTTATTTCTGTATTTCGTTTGTAAACATCTTCCAAATTACATAGGAGCTTGTTCGCGCGATAATCGGCTAGTACATAACTTCTCTTGCACCACTACGTATTGGTTTGTTCATTTTTATTCAATTCAAACAAAGCACGGGCAAACAATGAAAAAAATAATTATTAAATGAATGATCTCCACTGTGTTCTACACGGATTTAAGACAAATCGGATGACAGTCAATAGCCATACGAAACGTCATAAACAAAGCGAGTAATTCGGTGTTGCCATAGCAATGAAAAAAAAATGTTCTAATTTTAAAAATTTCTAGACTTAATTGCCAAACTGTTTGTATATTTTTTTTGTATTCAGATGGCTGATTACATTTTTTAAAATAAAATCTGCATTACTTACCATCTTAAAGTATCTGAAACTGGGTTATTTTTGTGATTGAAAAAAATAAACGCGCTCAAGACTGCTGAGAGACAAATTCGCTCTACTGAAGACGAACAAAGAGTAAAATGCCAAGCATAATGCTGCTATATGTTATGCGCCCTTTTTGTAAATGGGCAAGTAAACCAAACTGAATTGGTTCTGGTGTCAATTTTAATACCCTTACGGCCGGTCGAAGGTTTTTCCAACAAGTGGCAAAGTTTCATTAATTGTTTAACAATGACTTTACTGCTATGACGCATTTAAGTGCTTTATATTGTTTAGCTTTTGTAAACATACTAAGGAGTGAGGAATAAATAATTTTCCGTACTTTATTAATTAATTTCTTTTGCAATTTTTAAAAATATGGGGCCGAGAAATTCCAGACATGTAATTTGTCTAGTTTTTTAGAATGACCCCAATATAACTCAAATTATTTATTCCCACTCCTAAGGCCTTTCATTTTGCAAACCTGCGAGTTCATTTTGCGTCCGCGGTGGGGTGCCCGGTGGCGGTCAGTTGTTGTGTACGATCTTGTAGCGTTGTGTTCAAACCGCGGCGGCCGCGGCCAGGTCGCGGCGTTCTGTGCAGCGTTCGGACGCTGCACACAGCTTTTATTTGTGTAAAAACTGTATTTTTAAATAAAAAAGGTAAGGTCCACAAATACCCATTACTGCATGATACATCTCTTTCTGATTATAAAAATTATAGAAAAAATAATATGGTATGGAATTCACGTTCTCTTCTCTGGTTTCATTTATACTCTGTACTAGAGATGAAACGGATAGTTTTTTGGCCGGACACCAGATATCCGGCGAGCTGCGAGGCCGGATGGCCGGATATCCGGCGGCCGGATATCCAGCGAAATCACTTGTTGCCTGCGAACGCTGAAAATTTAGTCTTTATTCACTATAATTTACCACTTGTTAATTTTGATTATTAATTGAAATTTAAAGACAATTATAATTTCAAAGTGGTCGAAGAGTTTACCTACCTGGGCTCCATCATAACGCAGGACAATGAAGACCCAGTAGAAGTAAGAAAGCGCATCACAGCCGCTAACAACACTTACTTCGCGTTGCTGCCAGTGTTCAAATCACGAAACGTCCATAGGAAAACCAAAATAACATTATATAAAACAATTATCAGAACGGTCTTGGCCTATGGATGTGAGGCGGGAACACTGACAGCAAAGTCAGCAGAACAGCTGGACATCTTCGAAAGAAAGGTACTGCGAAGAATCTTAGGAGCGGTGCGAGAGGGAGAGGCATGGAGAATCCGCCACAACAATGAGCTCTATGAAATTTATCAAGCTCCCAGACTCTCCACCCATTTAAGGCTCCAAAGATTAAGATGGGCCGGACATGTGCACCGAATGCCAAGCACACGAGTACCGAAGAAGGTTCTGACAGGACACCCGGGAGGTAAACGAAAGGCGGGCAGACCTAGACTGAGATGGGAGGATGATGTCAGGAAGGATGCAAGAGGATTACTCCATGTTGCAGATTGGAAGACGACGGCCGAGGACAGAGGGCGGTGGAGGCTTATTTTGAAGGAGGCCAAGGCTCGAAATGGGCTGTAGCGCCATTGAAGAAGAAGAAGAATTCAAAAATTATTTTTGGTAAGAAGAAGAACAAGAGGTATATTATGGTGCTTCAATGTCAGTAATTAATCATTTCAATAATCTCTGTGTTTTTTACGATTTTTAGTTCACTATAATGGTGATTGTGATTATTTAATCATGTTAATTTAAGTTTTCGCTACTCTGCGAGGTTTTTGTAAGTTTTTTAGAAAATTATTATTTATGTATTTATCGTCAGAGTGAATATCTCAGAAGAAAATTTTAGTTTTTTGGAAGTCCTTATGGCTTTTTTGACTTTAAATAAAAGCCGTCATAATTATAAGCCATTTTATTGATATTTACCTCACAAAGATTGATTGATGTATTGCATTTCATTATAGGAAATTGTCGTAGTTTTTTAATATCCGATATCTGGCCGGATATTGTGTTACAATCCGGTATCCGGCCGGATATGCCGGATACCGAATAGTTACTGGATATCCGTTTCATCTCTACTCTGTACCCATACTCTTGTTTTTCTGAAAAAATAATAATATTGAAGCGTTGTGGAATGAATGTTACTATATTGGCACAATATCTTCGCACATGATTAAAAATATCCTAAGCTGTTTCCATATCCATCTCAAGTGCCGGCATACTGTGATTGTGTTGTACTTACCTTTCTTGTTCCTTTTCGTCTTCAATAATAACAGAAATAAGTAAAATTTCTTCAATTTCATTATCTATATCAGACATCATTGCAGTGACGCCAACCTGGTGAACGCCGGAACAAACGCGACAATATGCATAACTTTTGCACGCGCTGTGACCGCTCCCACGCACGCCACTGCGGACGCGAGGTAAACGCGTCGGTTTGACCTAGTCTTTAAGAGCGTAATACACGAGCCCGATTTTCAGCCCGATTCCAATTAGAGACAAAAGTCAACATTTTTCGCTTTACGCGATCGCTGTTTTCATCTCTATTTTCATATCTACGATTTCAGTAGGCATCACAACAAACAGTATGGTTCATGTGTTGTTTGCAGTGATGACAATTGAAATCCTAGATATGAAAATAGAGGTGAAAATAGCGATCGCGTAAATCGAAAAATGTCGACTTTTGTCTCCAATTGGAATCGGGCTGAAAATCGGGCTCGTGTATAACGGCCTTTAGTATGTTTACAAAAACTAAACAATATAAAGCGCTTAAATTAGTCATAACAGTAAAGTCATTATTACATAATTAAGGAAACCTTACCACTTGTTGGGGGGAAACAGATCTTCCACACAACGGATTGTCTCTACTTAATTTCTCAGCAAATTGGGTCGTCCCAATATGGTTCTACCACAGTTGGAAAATGGTATTGTAAACCGAAACAGCTGTAACAAAAATACTTACTAAAATACTTGCAGATCTATGAAATACGTTGATGATGTTTTGTGTATGGACAGGGGCTGAGCGTCAACTGAATTCCTTCCTCAGTCTTATAAACTCTATTCACAATCAGATTAAATTCACATTAGAGATTTTTTATTTTATTTTATTTTATTATTTCATAAATGTTTACATGTTACATTTTAGCCAATTTTTTTAACTACCATACTAGGCTATTGCCCGTGTTGTGGTAGTCATATATGAAATATTATTTTATATAAACATATAATAAAATATAAGAAGAGGAGGGAAAAATAGAACACATAGGATAAATAAAACTAAAAAAATACTAATAAAAATGTAAACAGAAAGCTGAGAAATAAAGAATAAAAAGTTTTTTTCAAAAAGATTGAATAAAAATGAAATAAAAATTGATAACTATAATTCTTCTTGAAATAAAAATAAACAAAAATTTTAACAAAACAAAAAACGACTTCAAAAATGCACTAAAAAGTAAAAAATTATTTCGTATTATTCTACAACTTAATAATCAACATACTTTTTCTACTCATCAATATGTAGGTACGTTTGTTATTTTTGAAGTCGTTGTCAGCCATGGTAGGTTTGTCGCGCATGCGACACAAGCACATCACACCTATAACTATGTATGCAGTTGGCAATTACAGCAAACCTACCTTGGCTGATACCGACTCCAAAATAACAATTTTACCTACATATTTATGAGTAGAAAAAGTAAGTTGATTATTAAGTTGTAGAAGAATGCTAAATTATTTTTTTTACTTTTTAGTGCATTTTTTGAAGTCGTTATTTGTTTTGTTAAAATTTTTGTTTATTTTTTGATTTTTAGTGAATCTGAAGTACACTACCTAAGTTGTCTGAATATGGTTAGACTAAATAAACGTGCTGCTCATATAAGACAGATATTACTTGGCCATAACGTTGTTACAGTAGGTGACTCAAAGATCCGAATAGCCTATAAAAGATTCGGCCGAGTATCGTTAATTTAATCCTAAGAATTGAAGAGTTCCGTTACTTTTTCATAGATCCCATAATCAGAACCTAACAAAACTCTCATGAAACTACCCTTGAAGTACATCCTTTCCAATAAAAAAACGAGTGTGCTTTAGACCACACAACTGAAGTAAAACTTCACTAACTTATGCCGGGTACTATTATGCTGTATAAAATGTTATACAGTGCGATACTTGCATTATAATGTAGTTTCCCGGGACTTACGATGGAACCATAACGGTTTAGTTGACCCCAAGGTTACAGTGGGCTTGCAACGCATGCCAGGTACATGCTGTATATAATTTTATATGGTCCAGGTACTTGCATTATAATGTAGTTTCCCGGGACTTGGGATGGAACCATATCAGTTTAGTTGACCCCGAGGTTAAAGTGGCCTTGCAACACATGCTGGGTTTCCGCTGTATATAATATAACACGAATAACAAGTGTGCGTAAAAGCCCACCTAGCAATCGATCACCGTTCGCATCGATTACCGTTCGCAAGACATTTTTCGTAACAAACACCACTTTTCGTAACGCATTCACCAGCTTACCCCCCAAGTATCAAGCGTGCGTAAAGAAGTTTTACTTCAAAAAAAGAATCATCGAAATCGGTTGGCGTAATATTGAGTTCGTCCATTTGTCACGCACATACTTATTGCAAATTTAAGACTTATATGTTTTTTTCTGGATGCCATTGTCAGAACCGGACCAAATTAAAACGCGACCACACGGAAAGCATCAGCTTTCAAATAAAAAAAGAATCGTCAATATCGGTTCACCCAATCGAAAGTTCTGAGGTAATAACCATAAAATAAAAAAAACGTCGAATTGATAACCTCCTCCTTTTTAAACGACTTCGAAGAGGAGGAGGTTATCAATTCGACGGTATTTTTTTTTTGTTACCTCAGAACTTTCGATTGGGTGAACCGATATTTATGATTCTTTTTTTATTAGAAAGCTGGTGCTTCCCGTGTGGTCCCATTTTAATTTGGTCGAGTTCTGACAATGGAATCCATGAGAAAACCATATATGTATTAAATTTGCAATAAGTATGTGCGCGACAAATGGACGAATAACTCAATATTACGCCAACAGATTTCGATGATTCTTTTTTTGAAGTAAAACTTCTTTACGCACGCTCGTCACTAAAAATCTAAAAATAAACAAAAATTTTAACAAAATAAAAACGACTTCAAAATATGCACCAAAAAGCAAAAAAATAATTTCGTACGATTGTTATTTTTGGAGTCGGTGTCAGCCAAGATCTCCACATCTCACCTATAACTATCTATGTATGTATTTACCGACTTCAATAAACATATAAGATCACCTAATGCCAAATTCCAATTTAATCCTAATATTATTTCTCATAATTTTAATTACATCCATAAAAATATTCCAACTAATTGTAAATGTGAAAGTTTAGAATTAGTTACGGAATATGTGTATCTTGGTGTAACCGTAGATTGTTTTTTTTAAATGGGAAAAACATAATTTAAAAAAACCTGTAGAAGATCAATTGCTGGCAGAATCTTCCCATTAAATTTTTCTTATCAATTGAAACATTAAAAATAATTTATATGTCACTGGCAGAATCCATAATAAGATATGGATTAACAATATGGGGAAATACTTCTATAACAAATCTGAAAGAAGTCCAAGTTGTACAAAACGCAAATGTAAAATTATTAGTCGTTCCTAATATTTTCAAAAAGAGACATAATACACCATTACTGTTTCAGAGTGCTAAATTTTACCTGTTAAGACAATACTATGGTACAAAATTATAATTCAGCATATATTTACCCAGCAGCATAAAGAGAAATTAGAACATAAATACAGCACTAGATTCACGCGCAACGACGGGTTCATAGTTCCGAAATTTAATAATAAGAACAGACAGAGAACGTTTGAATACAACATACCGAAAATATTTTATTTATTACCTGATACTATAAAGCAATGTAATTCTATGAATAAGGTTAAATATACGCTGAAAAATTGGCTATCTGAAAAAAAAATATATATTTAGATTGATTTGTATGAATAATGTTGAATTTGTAGATATAAGATGTAAAATTATAACATTGAAAATTTATATGTAACTTAATTATAAGTACCTGCTGACAAGCTAATTCAATTGGCTTAGCAGGGTTTGTGATTTGTAATAACTAATAACTATTCTTACAATAATAAATAAATAATAAAAATAAAAAAAAATTCAAAGAAAACTTCTTCGGAAAGGTTTTCACTTTATGATGGCACTATTCATTTTAATAAAAAGACAAATAAATAACTTTGTTTACATCACTTTTATTGGTACACATTCAACATGTTTCGTAAACAATGTTTACTTCATCAGGATCAAACGTATACTAAACTTAAAAATTAAATATAGATGACACATGGAAGGAAAGGGAAGCATTAGCAGGGAAAGACCGGTTAAGTGGGAAGAGGTTCAAAAGAGGGTTTATAAAAATTTGCTGCTTATTAATTATGTCTGCTTTATTATTTTCATTTTTTCTAATTTCTCCCCCTCCCTCCTACCCTTTCCTTCCATGTGTCATCTATATTTAATTTTTAAGTTTCGTATACGTTTGATCCTGATGAAGTAAACATTGTTTACGAAACATGTTGATTGTGTACCAATAAAAGTGATGTAAACAAAGTTATTTTTCTTTTTATTAAAATAAAAAATATATATATTATTAATAATATTATATCATCTACTGCACTATATGAAGAAGTAAGATTTGCTTGTTTGTTTGTTTGTTTTTTTGCATTGAATAGGCTCCGAAACTACTGAACCGATTTGAAAAATTCTTTTGCTGTTGAAAAGCTACACTATCCTTGAGTAACATAAGCTATAATATATTTTCAAAAAAAATAGGCATCCTTAATAAAACTTCAATAATGTAGGAGTAAAAAAATTATCTAAAATATTCTTTACATCGCGTGCGCTGCGAAAACTATTGATGATAGAATAAAATAATGTAAAACGACTTTGTATAACACATCATTATTTACAAAAAAGGTCGCAACAGCATATGTTTAACTATTATGGTTATGCCACAATAAGTAATCTTTTATTTTAAAAATTTAATTAAAATGTCGCCGCATGAAAAGGCTCTTTATTTGTATCTTGGTTTTAATCCGTATCAAAATAAATTACTTCATATTCAAGACAACTTTAATACCTTTATTTAACTTTTTGAATTTTTCAAATCGGATATTTAATTAGAAAGATATCACGAGTTTAAAAATGTTAGTATTAGAAAAAAGTTTCGGCTACGGGCCGGGCGGGAGAGGAGTCAAGAAATGAAGTGCCAGGGGGTTGGCGGGACGGAGGAGCGGGAGCGCGGTGGCGGGGAAGGTGGAAATGGAACGCTGGAGGGGAACACACGGGAAAGGACATGCAAGGAGTAACATTTTATTTATTTGAATATGGCATAGCAACGCATGCCGGGAAACTGCTATTTTATATAATATTAAGCTCTTATGTTGTTTGAAGAAATCTCTTCCCTTTTCAAATATCCAATGTTTTATACGGACTTTAAAGAGAGATTTAGAATTATGTAACTTTATATCGGCACTCAAAGATAGGCAACAATTCAACCTTAAATTTTTTAGACCTTACCTTATCGATCATTAACAACAAAATTAATTTTTACATCTTTCGTAAACCCTCCTTTACTGACATTGTCATACACAGCACCTCCAATCACCCTATTTCACATACGCACTCCGTATTCCATTCAATGGTTCATCGTTTAGTCACAATTCCAATTTCCGATAGTAATTTTGCTAATGAACTAAAACTAATTAAAAAAAATAGCGGTAAATAACGGCTATGAACCATATTTAATTTAAAATAAAAAACTGGAACAAATATCCATTAATCGCTTCTTATTCGGTAGTCCTTGTCCTCAAATCAATGATAATAATATTAATTACCAATGGCGGCGAATTTTATTCATTAATAATTTTTCTACCTTAAGTGTAAAAAATCTTCCTTCTGAAGTCAGACCGGTCTTTTATACCAATTACAATCTAGGTAAATTTCTAATTTATTCTAAAGATAAGGACGACAAATTAAATCATCCAGGAATTTATAAATTAAATTGTAATAATGGTTCGGCTTTCTATATCGGTAAGACAACACGTAATGTCAATATTAGGATAAAGGAGCATCTTTGTTGCCTCAATAATAATGGTTTTTCAAAATTCGCCAATCATTTGATCGATAAAGATCATACATTACGTTCTGTCAAAGCACCGGTGCTAACATCTTACATAAAAACGGGCATGGTAGCAGACTAAACAATTTAGAGGCACTAGAAATAAAAAAGCTGTAAAAACCAAAAGTCATATACTTAATAACTAAGTAGTCCAATATTAGGTCTGTTTCCAATGCCCCTTAAAAAATATTTCCCAGTGCTCCTTACCACCATGCCAGTTGATGCTTTGTTTCTCCAGATTTTATTATAACCCATTAGTCACATAACTATCTTTCTGTTTTTCTCATTACTTGTGTACTTATGTTAATGTATTTTATGGCCGTCTATGTGTTTGTTACATTTGTATCATGTTGTCTCCATCTATATTTTGTTATATACAAGCACACATTATGTACTTATTGTTTAAAATTAATTTGTTCCTGAAGATACTTGACTAAAGCGAAACTGATCGGTTCATAAATTAATAAATCTCGCGGTTTTAAACAAAAAAGTCTTTTATTTTATTAAATAATGTTTATTTAAAATTTTCAACTAAAAACATAAAAAGATCAGCAGGTATTGGATAATTGAAGGTGGAGTGAAGGGTTGAGCGTTTGCTCAGGGATGTGACCAGTGAAGAAATGTGGAAGATTTTTTTTGCTTGAGTTTGAAGAAAAAAAAATTAATAAAAAGACATCTAAAGTCACCGGAGACCAAAATTTCATCAACATTTTTTTCTCTAATAATTTTAGTAATCACTGGTTAAAGTAAGTCAAGTACGCCCCTTAACACCTTGTTCAGCTCGATATACTTAGCAAATGTACAATGTACATACATACACACAAGAATCCCATTCGTCACTGGCTCCAGACAAATGGGAGCAGTTGGGATTTTTGTTCTCAATCTACATTAAAAATGAATAAATCAATGGAGAGAACATCAACTAATGTACTATAATAATACTCGCAAGGATTTCAACTAAGCATAATTTCAATGAAACAAAATTAAAAATAATAAATTCTTTTATAGGAATAAATTCTAGTAAAGTCGTGTATGTTATTCAGAATAATTGGATTGCCTTAAGTTCTATCAATATCTATTTTGCAAAAAAATGTCAACGTACGTGAATTTAGACATAGTGCAATTAAAGGCTTTTTGAAAATTCAAAAAATTCTTAGTTATTAGAGATCCAAGTAATGAGACCAACTTTAGCTCTCCCGGATAAAATAATCATATTAACTTGTATTATCAAAATTGAAAATTCTTGCTTTAGGTTTAACATGGCATTGACCTGTGTCTTCTTGGAGGTGTGCTTACAATACCAAGATTTGCTGACGGATCACAAGTAATCTCATCAACAAATTCTCGGCTCAATCTATTAAAAGTAGTAAGATAGGAGCCAGGAGTACCCGCCCATTCGTCAGTACCACTTCGTTCCAGGTTATCGAAATTCAATCTTCTTCCAGTTCCTCGTGGTAGCCAGTTACTTCTTATACGCCTATCCATACGGATAAATCTTCGCGGAGTGCTGACAGGTCTTGTCCTTGGACGAGGCTGAGGTGTTGAGCACGCGCGATTTACAGGGACACCTTCTAGAAAGCCTTCAAAATCTCCTAAAGTTCCTTCCAAAAATGAATCTACAACAGGTCTCGGACGAGGCTGAGGTGCTGAGCATGTGGAATTTGCAGGGACACCTTCTCGAAAGCCTCCAAAATCTTCTAAATTTCCTTCCAAAAACGCATCTACAACAGGTCTTGGACGAGGTTGAGGTGTTGAGCATGCGAGATTTGCAGGGACACCTGCTAGAAAGCCTTCAAAATCTTCTAAATTTCCCTCCAAAAATGCATCTACCACAGGTCTTGGACGAGGCTGAGGTGTTGAGCATGTGGAATTTGCAGGGACACCTTCTCGAAAGCCTCCAAAATCTTCTAAATTTCCCTCCAAAAATGCATCTTCAACAGGTCTTGGACGAAGCTGAGGTGTTGAGCATGTGGAATTTGCAGGGACACCTTCTCGAAAGCCTCCAAAATCTTCTAAATTTCCCTCCAAAAATGCATCTACAACAGATCTTGGACGAGGCTGACGTGTTGAGCATGTGGAATTTGCAGGGACACCTTCTCGAAAACCTCCAAATTCTTCTAAAGTTCCTTCCAAAAATGAATCTACAACAGGCCCTAAATCCGGGAATTCAGGATATAAAAGTGAGTAGGTTCCATGAGAGGGTTCAGAAGGGATGCACATTGATCCAAAGGTTTCATCTGGTCCATCGCTATCCACATTAAAGGTACCTCCTCGGCCTCTAGTAAAGGTATTGGCCAATTGGGCCTGTTCCTGCAGCAGTGCCAATGGCACGCACACTAAGCCGAGTTCAGCAGCTTCTTGTACTACGTAATCACTGTAATTCAGGTTCGGGTTAAATGGTCCTAGAAAGTACAAATCAATTATATTCGCAATCAATTATTTTATATTTAATAATAACTCACGTGTAATCAGCAATTTTGTTTAAAATATTAGAATTATAATTTAATTAATCGATCAAAAATACGAAACGGTAATAGGTAAATTTTCTGTAAAGCAATTGTGTATCAATCGTACAAAATTTCCGGCAGTTTTTCTGGGGCATCAATAGATTTCCCACAATAAAGTTTTACACTTTATATTGCACCTTTAATGGAAGGAAATCAGGCATCATTACCTGGAGTCCTGCGAGGAATCCCAGCTGCGACTGAAAACAATATATTATTATTATTCACAGTAATAGCTTATGTAATTATGACAATAAATTTTGATTGCACTTCACACTTAACATAATCATTTAAATACTTTTATTTTTAGATGAAACCAATCGATTAAGTCGCGAGTTCTATTTAATTCCTCTGTTCTCTGGTGAACAGCTTTATTTTTACTTTTTTTTAATATTGAACACAGAAAAACATCTATCAATATTATTGTATTTTTACAATGAAAATCTAAGTAAACTACAAATAAAGGCTGGTTGATATTGAAGAGGGGGAAAAATAAATAACAAAACATCTCCTATCCTTTTCCTATATTCCTCTTCCTCTCCCCTTCCTATAACCCAAAATTAATTATAATATAATAAAACTTCATTTCCGATGTACTTTAGCATAAGAAATCTCTGTGGCTAGACTCCAGTTCAATTATATAATTATCACTCTTCATGTATTATGTAAAAACTGTTTGTTTCTTACAATTAAATAAATAAAATAAGGTTAAAAAAATCGGAAGAACTAAAATGAAAAAATCTTAACTCTCTTTTCAAACTAAAAATTGCACCAATGTGTAGCAGAAGGTGTAAAGAAAAGTGGGACATGAGTAGGGTTGGCATAAGTGGCTAGTTAGGCAAATCTGTTTATTTATTTAGAAAACATTTAGTATTCGATGGATGTTCAAAAATTATGTGTACTATGACCATAATGGGCTGTGTTTTTTTTGGTTTTTTGGGGGTTGGCAGCACTGAGTGGTAGAGGGGGTCCCCCGACCAGAGAGAGCATCGTAGGAACATTGCAGTACGTACACTCACGTTGTAGTATCCAGTTGCGTAAAAGATGTCCTGATCCGCTTTTTACTCACGGAAGGAATAACTCCTACAAGAAAAAAGGTGAGTATTTCTGAGCTCTATTGTGAATGGGGATGATAGTGGGTTACTCATTACACGCCTGGGAAAAAAACAATCTTCATAGTGGCCCCAGGCCAATTCCCCATCAGTCAAAAAATTAAAACCATAATTTCGTGCAAAAATATCATGGCTTCAGTGTTTCGGGACTGAAAAGGCATCATTTTGGTCGAATTTTCTCCTCAGGTGGAGACCATCAATGTAACGATATTGTGATACCCAAAAAAAATTCAAAAGACGTTCAAATTTAGAGATCCACATTTCCTTGTTTTTTTAAATCCTGCAAATTTATTTCAAAGTTACCAATGTCAAAGCCAATTAAAAAATATTTTAACAAAACAAAAAACGACTTCAAAAATTGCACTAAAAAGTAAAAAATAATTTCGTACGATTGTTATTTTTGGAGTCAGTGTCAGCCAAGGTAACTACATACATAGTTAGTTATAGGTGAGATGTGGAGATCTTGGCTGACGCCGACTCCAAAAATAACAATCGTACGAAATTATTTTTTACTTTTTAGTGCATTTTTTGAAGTCGTTTTTTGTTTTGTTAAATTTTTTGTTTATTTTTTTATTTTTAGTGACGAGCGTGCGTAAAGAAGTTTGACTTCAAAAAAAGAATCATCGAAATCTGTTGGCGTAATATTGAGTTATTCGTCCATTTGTCGCGCACATACTTATTGCAAATTTAAGACATATATGGTTTTCTCATGGATCCCATTATCAGAACTGGACCAAATTAAAATGGCGAATATCGAAGCATTAAGAGTCTGCCTTTTTTAAATTCCAGAAACCTGCTGAGAAATGGTTCCCTCTTTAAAATGGTTGTTATGAAGTAGTGTTTACCAATGGAGGAATTATTTTCTTTGCGATGCTTCAGCAGACTCGGAAAGTGAAACAATGTTTCCCTTTCAAAATCTTGAGCAAAAAGGATACCATCGGCGCGTCTTGCGCGTCTGATCTTCGACATTTGTGCCAGAGCCGCACTTTTACGACCTCCGGGCTAACATATTTGGCAAGAAACTTTGAAAGCGGTTAATAAATGTTATTATTTTATTCCCGCACCACCCACGTTAAAAGTGGCATTTCCGCTCTAAATATAAACAAGCAAAGAATATTAATTATACACTAATTAATGTATGGAAACTAGAAACAAATTTGTCAGGAAAGTTTGAAGAAGATTAATGGATGTTATTATTTAAATAAATGAAGTACCTGCACCAACTGGCCACGTAGCATTTCCTCTTGCTGAAATAAGCAAAACATTATACATTATAAACTAATTTATGAACGTCCACTAGAAACTTATTTGGCAAGAATTTTGAGGTATAATAATAAAGTACCCGCACCATCCACGTTAAAAGTGGCATTTCCTCTTACTAAAATATGAAAAAAATAATTATTATAAATTAATTTCTGTTCGGAAACTAGAAACATATTTGGCAAGAAAGTTAGAAAATAATGAAAGGATTTTATTATTCAATTAAATTAAGTACCTGCACCACCCGCGTTAAAAGTAGCATTTCCTCTGGCTGAAATAAGCAAAAAAAATTCTATTTTAACTTTATGAGTTACAAAAAATTATACATTATAAACTAATTTATGTATGGAGACTAGAAACAAATTTGTCAAGAAAGTTTGAAGAAGATTAATGGATGTTATTATTTAAATAAATGAAGTACCTGCACCACCCGGACACGTAGCATTTCCTTTTGCTGAAATAAGCAAAAAATTATACATTATAAACTAATTTATACACGTCCACTAGAAACTTATTTGGCAAGAATTTTGAGGTAGATTAATGAAGTACCCGCACAACCCACGTTAAAAATGGCATAAAATATGAAAAAAATATTAATTATAAATTAATTTCTGTATGGAAACTAGAAACATATTTGGCAAGAAAGTTAGAAAAAAATGAAAGGATGTTATTATTCAATTAAATTAAGTACCTGCATCACCCGCTTTAAAAGTAGAATTTGCTCTTGCTGAAATAAGCAAAAAAAAATATTTTAACTTTATGAGTTACAAAAAATTATACATTATAAACTAATTATTTATGTATGGAAACTAGAAACATATTTGGCAAGAAAGTTATAAAAAAATTAAAGGACGTTATTATTCAATTAAATGAAGTACCTGCACCACCCGCGTTAAAAGTAGCATTTCCTTTTGCTGAAATAAGCAAAAAATATACATTATAAAATAAATTAATGTGTTGAAAATTGAAACATATTTGGCAAGAAAATTAGAAAAAAGATGAAAGGATGTTACTATTCAATTAAATGAAGTACCTGCACCACCCGCGTTGATAGTAGCATTTGCTCTTGCTGAAACAAACGAAAAATTATACATTATAAGCTAATTTATGTATGGAAACCAGAAACATATTTTGTAAGAAAGTTTGAAAAAAATTAAAGGATGTTAATATTCAGTTAAATGAAGTACCTGCACCACCCGCGTTAAAAGTAGCATTTCCTCTTGCTGAAATAAACGAAGAATTATATGTTATAAACTCATTTTTCAATGGCAACTAGAAACATATTTGGCAAAAGAGTTTAGAAGATGAATGTTTCTTATTTTATCAAATTAGGTACCTGCATCGCCCACGTTACAAGTAGCGATTCCCCTGTCTGAAATAATAAAACAAATAACTTATGAACTTTAAAATAATATATTTTCGGGAGACATAATGTACATTATAAGTAATTCGCATGCGTTTACGAAGGAAATCTTCTTTCTGTGAGCGACGAAGAAGAAAGTTTGAACAAAAACATGAATAGCAACACCTGTTTCGAAGAAATGCCACCAGTTTTCAAAGATCGTAACAAATTTATCGTATCTATCATCAAAGATCGTTGCAAATATATGCCTAAAAAACCTGCGAAATATATTTTTTTTATTTTTTTATTTAGTAACCATGTTCCATTTTTTTAACATTTTTTATAAGAATATATATATATATATGTATACTAGATAAATATATTTATAGTCCTCCTCACTAGGAGATCCTGTGCTGAGGGGGACTAAGTTTTGGATAAGTTTTCAGCGACAGTCAATTAAAAATATTTCTTTCAATTTTGTGCTACTTTTTAGGACTGCTCGATACCATTTTTCAGGTGTCTATCTAACGTCCTTACAAAGTAGGACGTCAAAACATTTATAAAGAAAAAGAACGATTATTTTTTAATAAAATTGAGTACCTGAAGAGAAGACGTTTGAGCCAAAGTTAATGCTCAAACGTCTTCTTGCTCCTGAAATTATAAAAAAAAATTTAAAGACTTACGTTAGTTCATTACGATTACCAGTTTCCATAAAATATTATGCTTTAGATCAAGGGTCGGCAACCTTTTGTTGTAAAAGGGAAAAATATGTTATGTCTTGGTGGCAGATACATTTACCACTGCGTGGCGGGCTGGATCGGAGGAGACTGATTAAGGGAGGCCTTTTGACTTCTCCAGCCGGACTCGCCTGACATCATCTCCTTGCACCGCAGTGTGAGGAGTAGATTCGTACGTCCGTCACTCCTGGGCACACTGACCCCCAGATTCCTACCAACCCCTTATACCTTTTCTTTCATCCCCAAAGATGACATAGGCCCCGAGGTAAATTGTTTTCCTCGGGGCCTAATGTGTGGAGCTAATGTAAAAAAAAATTTTTTTCTTAGCCAACCATTGTACCTCTTTGTAGTTTTCAGAAGGCAAAACCCACGTAATAATCCACCAAGTTTTTGTTTTAAAAGCCATTTTAAGTATGGTACCTATCACTTTCCCAATCTATCATGTTGATTTGAAAATCGCTCCCCCTTCGCTATCCCTTCGCTCCCTTTCTCGCTCCCTTTCACTCCGTTGTGTAGATATTGTGTATGATATCGTCCGTCACATGCGTTGCGGTGAGAATCCTGCGGGCCGCACTAGGACGCCTCGCGGGCCGCAGGTTGCCGACCCATGCTTTGGAATCTAAAGCATGGGTCGCAGCAACCATACACGGAGTAATACTGATAGCGGTGGCACTACCTTCGGTTTTCAAGCAAAAATTTATATCCAGAGATTTTTCTGCCGCTTCTTCACCCTCCATAGAGAGGAAATTACGAAATTGGCGATATTTTCCTTTCCTCTTACTCCATTAACACAGAGAGTTTTCATATTAGTTTTCAATTTGGAAGATGTTTTTTGCCAAAATTTATGAAAATCTTTGTTTATTAGTGAGGTGGCAATACCATCTATTCGCTTTTGTATTTCTGTCTGTTGACATTTTTTCAGAGCTACTTTGAAAATCGTTCGGCATTTCTTCCTGTCTTCGGCAACCGGCCCTGAGAGCGGTTTTCCGGCTTCGAGCCATGAACGAAATGCGCGTCTGGATTCTGAGTATTTGGCTGCCACCATGTGATTCCATCCCGGAATGTTTCTATTTTTTCGATTTGCTTTATTGAATGTGGTGGAGGCAGCACTTCGCAGTGCGTCTACAACATTTTTTCAAATTGGGAGAAATCTTGAATTATGTTTAGAACTTTATTATTGATAGCTTCAGTGTATTTCATTATATCAACATTAGATTTCGGATTCCATCTAGAACAAAGGTTCTCAACGTGGGCGATAACGCCCCCTTGGGGGCGTTTTAGACCTTCAGGGGGTGGTAGAAGACCAAGAAAAAATTGGGGGGCGTTTCAGACTTTCAGGGGGGGCAATAGGAAACCCAGAGAAACACATACCACCCCATCCTATCTTGCGGTATCCCATTACACCCCCGCCATTTGCTGTTTCGAATTCAGGAGTTAGGGGGCGCTAGAAATAAAAATATTCTCAAAGTGTGTGGTGGGCGAAAAAAGGTTGAGAATCTATGATCTAGAAGGATCAATTATGTTATCATTAGACGATTCCACAAAGGCTGGTAAAAATTGAAGGTTTAGATTTATACCTATATTTTAGCTTTTCGTGTGCCGCGGAATTCTAAGAACAATTTTGGTGTGTCGTGGGTGAGAAAAGGTTGCGGAGCACTGCTTTAGATGATATTTTTCGATAACCATTTTCATCTGAATCCTAAAGAGGTTTGACATTTGGTAGTCAGGGAATTAAAATATATCGATGGTCGTCATCGAAGTGAGAAAGCATCGATTCATAAATTGAATTTTTTTGATGTTTTGATGTCATTAATTTCAAAAGTGCAATAAGAAAATTATTTAAGAACTGAAATATATTTTGACTTAAAATTTTTATTTATCTATTCATTTTAACAAACAAGCGCCGATACTGATTTCATAAGTTTTTTATCTTTACATTGGAGGGTGTCCAACCACTTTCCCACGGCGTTCTAAGGAAACATATGGTTTCCTCCTTCACCGTACACCTCAGGACTCTATTTTATTGAACGAAGCTACATTTATTTGAACGACTCTAGATCCTTCAATGTCCATGCATAGGCGGTTAGAAAGCAGTATGCAAGTACTTACATTAACATAATACAAAATAATAATAAATGTTGCAGCCCGTGGAATGATTCTTCTGAAATCTATAGGATAAATAATATATACAGATAAAAGTGTTAGTAAGTAAAAAAAAATAAAAAATAAGAGTTGCGCCCGGTTGAGGAAGCCTGGAATAAGAGAAATAAAATAAAAAAAATAAAAAATAACAGTAATAATATAATGCAAGTATATACTATAATAACAGAGAGAAAATAAAATGCATAAAAAAGAAAATATTCAGAGAAGGTATTCCACAAACTACCAGGCAGTCCCAATGACAATGTGCATGGCTATCGGCCTAACCGCAGACGAAACCCGGAGTCCGCGCCCTTTAGCCGGCTCCCCGATTTTGCCTCGAAGAAATATATGTGGGAAAGAAGAGAAAGTTTTAGAAGACTCTGGGGAAAAGATGAGCGTCGGGTTGTCGGAGGGGGGGCGGAAGGACGTCGAGATCACGCGGCTATTCCTCAGGCTTACGCATGTCATTGGGGGAGGCGCGGGAGGATTGCGGGAAAACCGCTCCGGTGTGTGTTCGCCTGACTGTATGCACGGACAGGGTCTATCTCACCCCCTTTTATGGGTGAAGACGATACATAATATGTACAGTTCAGTTGCGCCACCAAAATATGGAAACCAAAGCTAATATAAAGTAAGAAAATAATAAGAGCAATTATATATTGGAAACATAATTACAGTATGAGTACAGAAGTTATGATATATTGGGCGATGGTGACATCACGACCATCGCCCTCTAAGATGGAACATGGCCTGTACAGGTAAAAGCATAAATCATTTTTGGCTGAAACATTAGAAGACAACCGATAGGTTGTATGCTTGTAAGCGGTGTGAAACTAAAGCTAAAAGAAAATAAGTAAAACATGAAAAGAAGAATGTGTCAGTACATAAGTCAAATAAATGTAACCAGTAATTTACGGGTCTCTAGAGTAATATTATAAACAGTTCAAAGCGTATACACTAGTGAAGAGTAATGGAGGATATACCGAGGGAGACAGGAGCAATACGTGTAGCACCTGAAACAAAGATGAATTTAGTCTAGATCGGCGACTCTAAGTACAGACCATCTCTCCACCCAGGACTTGACAAACTTTTTCAGGCACTCGAAATTCTCTTTGTTTGACACAAGGTCAGCGTACCACGCTGGTCTTGTTGTTACGCGCAAGCCATCCAACATTTCCTCTCGTGCTTCCTTCATCAACTCGCAGTGCCACATTTTATCTTTACATATAAAAATCTCGCATCAAGAGGTTTGTTCGAGATTAACCACGAAACTACTAAAACCGATTTTGATGATATTTGCCTAACTGTGGGCCATTTGGTCTAACTTTAAAAAAATAGAATGGTTTTTATCTCACTTATTGACCTTAATATTTATTATTGCAAATTAAATGTTTGTTATAGGAAAATACTTTTTAATTATAGGACAACGCTTTATATAATTTTTCATAAGTTTCTAACAGATGGCGGTGTAAGTTCATTTATCGACTCAATATTTGGTTATCTAGGTTGGATAACAATACAGTGGTGTTTCTAGAGCCACAGCAACGCGTTGCCGGGTCAGCTAGTAGGTATATAATTATACGAATAATCAATAAATCGTTATTCAAAAAGTAATAAAACACTTTTAAATTTTTATGTGTCAATTTTATTTTAATATGAAATATGTATCTTCTTTAGTTTTTACGAAATTGAAACTTAACTTTAGCTCTCTGATTATTAACGTGAATCGGATATATTCATGAGAAAATCAATAACCATCCGTTGAAATTATGAAAAGTGTTATAAATTTTATTTTTATTTTTTGTGATAACTTAATGAGTAAGACCTCAAAATGTAATATTTAATCATTGAATTCAATACTTTATTATTTTAAGTTTGTTTAAATAAAAAAACTACTCTTTGGTAACTTTTTATATATTTTTAGCTGCTTTATAAGCCAAAAGAAAACAAAGTTATGATTAGTTGATATATTTTTGTAATTTATTTTTTTAATAATTTTTTAAAGCTTGTTTGGCCAAAAGTTCGTAAACAATAATAAATCTTATATACAAAAAATAATATTTGTTTGTTTGTTCGTGTTTTATGCGCTGCCATACCGTTCATCAGATTGCGGTGAAACTTTTGTGATTTGTTGAGCACACGCCCGCGAAGGTTTCTATATATGATGTTAAGCTCTGGTATTATGAAATTTGTATTAAAAAAATACTACAGGTGATGCGCGAGTGGTTAGAGAACGTTTGTTATTATTAGGGGGAGGGTAATCAAGGAGGTGGGTTTCGAGGGTGGGGTGATATGCACTCACTTAAGTCTTAGCTTCTGGACCAAACAGACACGCGAAAA
The DNA here is from genome assembly GCA_917563855.2 of Limnephilus lunatus. Classification (NCBI taxonomy): domain Eukaryota; kingdom Metazoa; phylum Arthropoda; class Insecta; order Trichoptera; family Limnephilidae; genus Limnephilus; species Limnephilus lunatus. Next base: position 56,927,011 of record OU830599.1, read on the forward strand.
CGATCAGTTTGAGACAAAACTCAAGACATAAGGACTCTGAAGTTGGACGGTGAGATCTCTTCGAAACGTCAGGAGTTAAAAAGTCCTTTTAAGAACTACTTTACGCGGGAAAACCGAGAAAATTGTTCTACATATATATATATACGAACTGGACACAAGAATGCATGTAAAAAAGAAGAAAGGATATTATTATACAAAATGGCGTACCTTGGCCTAGATTAGCATTTCCTCTTCCTACTGAAATAAAAAAAATAGTGAAAATTCATTAATTCATTATTCACATCCAATACCGTAAAAATTTTTTAGTCAGGGTCTCAAAAATTGCACTTCGAATGATAATACAAATATTTTTTTCAATTTGGTACTACTTTTTGATACCTGTTTTGGACTACTGTTTGTCTGCGCCCAGATTAATAATTATTTACGGGAATAACTATACACATTTATCACATCTCTACATATATATGTATATACAAAAATTAAAAGTTGATTGCTTGGGTGCACACGAGTATGTGAGTATATGTGTCTATGCGTTGCTAAACCATTCATCCGATTGCGATGAAACTTTGGGTATTTAATGTGCGCATGCCCGCGATAGTTTCTATATATAATAGTGAGCTCTGGCATTATGAAATTTGTATAAAAATTTTGCAATAGGTGGTACGCGAGCTGTTTGAAAACTGAATATACCGGGACTGAATGTATAAAATGCGGGCGGGGGGAGATGAACTCGGGAGGGGAGGTCACGAGACGGGGGAAGAGGGAGAGGGGAGAAGGATGGCGGAGAAGGCGGAGTGGGAACGCGCGAGGGAAAGGGGACGCGGGAGAGGAAGGGGAGGCGGAAGGGGAACGGGACTAATGGGAAAGGACACAAACAATTTCTTTATTAAGCGGCGTAGCAACGCATACCGAGAACTCGCTAGTCCTATTATATACCATCCTTAAAAAGTAAGACTTCAAAACATTTGTGAAGAAAAATAATGGTTATTATTTCATATTGCTTACCGTCATCGCTGACGTTAAAGGATAAACGTCTTCTTGCTGCTGGAAAAAATATATTATGGTCTTAAAAATGGATAAAGAACAAAAAAGATAATACTACCAAATTTTTAAACATAAATTAATAAAACATATACTCGTAACACATAAAATCCTTATAGAAAACATGTCATTCACAAACACACAACTCATATTTGTTAATTTTTTTTTTTTAATTTTCTTTAATTGTAATTTTTATTTTATTTAAAATTTATCTTAATTTGATTTGTTTAGCACACGCCCGCGAACGTTTCTATATATTATGATGTTAAGCTCTGGTGTTATGAAATTTGTATAAAAAAATTACTACAGGTGATGCGCGAGTGGCTAGAGAATGTTCGAATTTTATATATTTTAGCGGCAGGGAGGGGTGGTAGGAGGGGAATGTAATCAAGGAGGTGGGGTTCTAGGGTGGCTCCGTTCTAGACATAAGAATTGATATGCGCTCACTTAAGTCTTAGCTTCTGGACCAAACAGACACGCGAAAACGATCAGTTTGAGACAAAAACTCAAAACATAAGGACTCTGAAGTTGGACGGTGAGATCTGTCCGAAACACCATGAGTTAAAAAGTCCTTTTAAGGACTAAGTTACACGCGGAAAACCGAGAAAATTGTTCTACATATATATATACGAACTGGACACAAGAATGTGTGAAAAGAAGAAGAAAGGATATTATTATACAAAATGGCGTACCTTGGCCTAGATTAGCATTTTCTCTTCCTTCTGAAAATAAAAAAAAATAGTGAAAATTCATTAATTCATTGTTCACATCCAATACGCTGGGTTATAAAAAATTTTAAGTCAGGGTCTCAAAAATTGCACTTCGAATGATAATAAAAATATTTCTTTCAATTTTGTACTACTTTTTGATACCTGTTTTGGACTAGTGTTTGTCTGCCCCCAGATCAATAAGTATTTACAGGAATAACTATACACATTTATCACATCTCTACATATATATGTATATACAAAAATTAAAAGTTGATTGCTTGGGTGCACACGAGTATGTGAGTATATGTGTCTATGCGTTGCTAAACCATTCATCCGATTGCGATGAAACTTTGGGTATTTAATGTGCGCATGCCCGCGATAGTTTCTATATATAATAGTGAGCTCTGGCATTATGAAATTTGTATAAAAATTTTGCAATAGGTGGTACGCGAGCTGTTTGAAAACTGAATATACCGGGACTGAATGTATAAAATGCGGGCGGGGGGAGATGAACTCGGGAGGGGAGGTCACGAGACGGGGGAAGAGGGAGAGGGGAGAAGGATGGCGGAGAAGGCGGAGTGGGAACGCGCGAGGGAAAGGGGACGCGGGAGAGGAAGGGGAGGCGGAAGGGGAACGGGACTAATGGGAAAGGACACAAACAATTTCTTTATTAAGCGGCGTAGCAACGCATACCGGGAACTCGCTATCCTATTATATACCATCCTTAAAAAGTAAGACTTCAAAACATTTGTGAAGAAAAATAATGGTTATTATTTCATATTGCTTACCGTCATCACTGACGTTAAAGGATAAACGTCTTCTTGCTGCTGGAAAAAATATATTATGGTCTTAAAAATGGATAAAGAACAAAAAAGATAATACTACCAAAATTTTAAAATATAAATCAATAAAACATATACTCCTAACACATAAAATCCTTATAATAAACATGTCATTCACAAACACACAACTCATATTTTTTAATTATTTTTTTTAAATTTTATTTTAAATTTATCTTAATTTGATTTTTTCAAAACTAACTTTACATATTTTTTCAAAATGTATTATGTGCTTCATATTATTTAATTCTTAAATCATAAAATGGGGGGCCTCAGCACTGGTAAGCCACCCAGTGCGGTCAACATTATTAAACTAAACTATAAAATGTATAATATTTGTATCAAAAAAAAAATTCGATAACTCAAATGTTAATTCATTCATATTACGCATTGGATGATCCAATTAGGCCATTTTCAAGCATTCTGGTATAACTGAATCCCGAAGAGGTTCGACATTTGGTAGTCAGGGATTTTTTATATGCTACTGTGAAACAATTGACTATACAAATGAATATGCTTATCTGGGACTATTAGTAGACAATAAATTTAAATAGGATAAACAAGTGGCTAAAATTTGTAACCAGCTTCCGATCTTTAGCGAGTAATTTTTATAAATTGAAATTTGTTTTGCCCCATTGTACTCTTAAAATTATTTATTTTTCTATGGTCGAATCCATCCTTAGATATGGAATATGTACTTGGGGGCACATAAGCATTATTTGTATCAAACATACAAAATTTACAAACTGCTATTATAAAAATAAAAAATTTATTACCGAATATTTACAAACAAAGTAGTAATCTAAAATCACTGTATGATTCTGACGGCCTACTTCCAATAAAGGGTTTTCTCTGGTACATTATTTTAATGGATAATGAGGGAGAAAGCACGTACAAAAAGCAATTGATTCATAATCACACCACAAGATTCACTGAAAATAAGGGCCTCATAACTCTAAGAGTAACAATTAAGTATGGAAGCCGAACGCTTAAATACTTAATACCAGAGATTTTGAATACATTCAATAAATTTTTTAAACCTCAGAATAATGAGAGACCCTGCCCCAAAAATACTTAGCGTTGGCTTATAAGTGACGAATCAATGTATCTCTGAACATATTAACGTACCTGCCTAATAATTTGTATTTAGGTAAATACATTGAGATATATTATTTTACGGTGCTCCAGATTTTATGTCCGGGTTAAATCTTTCCCAAATGAAAGACTAAACCCTTCCACACACTTTTCCACAAATGAATAAAATTTTACACATATATAATGTTATACTTTTATTATTATTTTTTAAACATATTATTTGGTAGAACCTACAGACAGGTCACGTAACATGACAGCTTTGTGGGACTACATAAAACTTGTATTAAAAAAAAAACTTTCAAAAAAACATTCCCGGGTTAGGAATAACCCAACAATGTTTTAAAATCTCCTACTACCGAAAGGGACTCTCAGATGGTTTTGGGCATGAAGAGCTAATGAATGAAGAAAGGAGTTTAAAAGGAGAAAACATGACGCTAATGTGAATGGTAAAAAAAGGTGTGGAAGTGTTCTCATCCTTGGGCATAAGAAACTGTGTGGGAAATCAGAGGGGGCGAATATGGTTCTGCTTAAAGATACCTAAGGAATTGTCCTTAACCTTAAAATTAATTTTAGAGGCGTTCCCAGTTCTACCTATAAGGAATTATAACCTTAAGAGCGTATAACCAGAGAACACTAGTGTTTAAACGTATTGACTCTTTTCCACAAAAAATTATAAATTGGTTTCGATGGATTATTCTTATATCTAGTAAACGTATGTTTTAAATTTTCAAAGTAATAAAGTTATACCTTAGGTCGTTGGCGGATTTGTTAAATTATCAAAAAAGTACATTTATTATACAACACCCATTTCAAATCATATAATCATGCAATAAAATAAATCAATACATTATCTGGTAAACGGAACAGAATTTTAATTTTAGTTTAAATAAAATCATTAAAAAAATATATAAGTACATGTGTTCCTTGATGAAAATTGGTCCGTTTGTGTATTTATTTGCGCACTTACAGACTAATATATTTCAAATGTTTTTACATTCTTATTTTGCTGAGATATTATTGAAAAATGATAAATTATACTTATGATAAAAAATTAGACAATCTTAATAGTTTTATCAATACGCCTTTCAGTATTTTTGAAAGTAGGTATAAATTAAAGCTAATTTGGAACGAAATTTTATTTTATTTTTTTATTTTTATTTTTTTTTTTATTACAGAAAATAGGTTTTTTTTCTTGTTTACATTACAACCTGCAAAGCTACTGCAAGTAGCTTGTCGGCAGGAAAATAGTGTGGACAAAAATATAGTACAGTATAAAGTCTTACAATAGAAGAAAAAAATATTGCAATTTAATAAAATACAAGTACATAATAGATAAATAATAATAGATAATAATAGATGGTATAAATAAGTATAAAAAAATAAAAATATGAAGACAAGTCTAAAAAAAATTAAAAATGCACGAGGAGTCAGTTAATATAGAAAATCTGATTCCAACAGCCATGTTTTTAACAATAGTGCAAATTTAGGTGTCGAGCAACATTTTTTCAAATCATATGGCAGCATATTAAATATAAGTGGTACAATGTATTCAAAAGTTCGCTGGCCATGTTTATTAGAAAATCTAGGTACTATCATACCTTCATTTTGTGTAAGCCTAGTATTGTGCACGTGATCCACCATTGTTATAATAAAATCGATATTGAATTATAATTTTAAAAAGCTGGTACAGAGAGTAATTAATCTTTCTCATTGGAACCGCCCTGTACGATCGTAAGAACCTCTATCGACGAAATATGGATTTTCAGCCGCTGGCTGGTTATACGCTCTTAAAATTAAAAACTGTTTCGTTTTGTCGGATGACGGCGATAAAATCTTTAATTTTAATAATTCCATGTAATATCCTGTGGATGCGGATTTGCCCCTTAGAAAACCGGTAAGCATGGAGGTCAAGACACTCCCTTCAACGTTTGTAGTGCCAATGATGTACTCGTATATATGCCAGAATGATTTGTATTTTGGGCGCTTTTAACTAACCCAACTTACCTCTTTCTTACCTCATTCCCCTCTACACGACATACTCCAATTGGGGATAACGCAGTTCACTGGCTCCGTGCAGTTGGGATAAAAGTATTTATAATAAGAGTGTAGAGCAGGAATCAAAATTTTACTACTTTGTTTATAATGGCATTCTATGTATTTCTTCTGATTAACATAGTTACAATTACTTACCCCCTCCTTCTTGTCTGCAGGCCATATTTTGTATTACTATTTTTCTGGATTCCAAACATTAAATTAGTCTTTTTGCCTTCCTTGTCGTTTTGGTCATATGTATATCTTTATATAGTCATAGTGTCTTGAAATTTCTACAAATATTTTTTTTCAATACGGATTATTCGAACAACAAATGTAATTACTGGACTCAAACCGGTAAAAATCGGTGTAAAAATACTTAAAATTTAAAATCGCATGATGCCACTAGCAGATATTATTCCGATAATGTTTTTTTTTTAGTTGTTTTGGTTAAAAAAATACCAAAATTATAATGTTTGACACTGACAATAAATTTAAATAGTTTTGTAAAGGTGTTATTTTTGAATCGTTCCAAAATAAAAATAAAACTTCTGAGCAAGCAATTTTATGGCTGTAGGTACTTTCCGAGTTCCTAGATATTTTTTAACCATTTTTTTACTATTGAAGAAGATAACAATAATAATCTAAACGAAAATATGCGAAAATATCCTTCACACTTCAATATTTAAACTATATTCCAAAGGGGTTATTCATAGATTCTAACCTGTCGTGGAACTCTCATGTTGAATATGTAAAATCCAAAATTTCCCCGATTACTGGTGTACTCTATCGACTTCAAGATGTGCTCCCCATAGCTCTACTGCGTGCCACATATTATGCTCTGATCCACTCTCACCTAAGTTATCTGGTTAGTATCTGGGGCATCATTACTAAGAAACAAAAATCCGAAATCCATTCCATCCGTTTTATGTGTATGGATGTTCTCAGTATTTCTAAAATCTCTATTCTTGACAATGCATTTTTTTTCCCTTTTCATGTTGTATTTTTTAAACGTGTAATATTTGTGTAAAATGTACTAATATGTGTCTGTCCTTCCCGTAATGAGTTTTTTCTCAACTCATTGGGAATAATGTGTTACTTACCATGTTTTTGTAATACATTATAATTAAATAAAAAAAAAGAATAAAAAAAACTTTCAAAATTTTCATCACTACTAGTAGTGAGGGTCTAGGGAGACCTCACGGTGCGGTGTGTGAGAGAGATGCAAGAATTTTTTTTTTTTTTCATTTGGTGGAAACAGACCTACATCATGGGCGTAGGCACAATGGAACAAGGCGGGGCTTTTCCCCACCCTGGCTGGCCGATGCATGACCTCTGTGATTGTCGACCGACGCGTTCTCAAATTTAAAGCACTTCCGTAGGATGGTTTTTCCTTCTTCCGGTTATATCATTTATATTCATAGAGCCTAAAGAACGAATATGTTTTAGAAGCCTACTTTTTTCGGTATATATATAGGTTTTATTTTTCTCCACCCTAAATCAAAACCTGGCTACGTCCATGACCTACGTACATTGTGTATCTCATCTCTTAGAAGCGCCGCAGCATTATTGTGATAGGGAACGTATGTTTATTGCACTTTTTATGCCGTCACGGTACCGTTATCGTGAATCGTAGCGGTAAAAATAAAATAGCTCAATTATGTGCATTGTGACTAGAGATGAAACGGATATCCGGTAACTATCCGGTATCCGGCCTATCTGGCCTAAATTTACTATCCGGCCGGATACAAGATATTAAAAAAACTACGACAATTTCCTATAATAAAATGCAATACATTAATCTTTGTGAGGTAAATATCAATAAAATGGCTTAAAATTATGACGGCTTTTATTTAAAGTCGAAAAAGTTACAAAAAAGCCATAAGGCCTTCCAAAAAACTAAAATTTTCTTCTGAGATGTTCACTCTAATGATAAATACATAAATAGTAAATATCTTAACTAAAAACTTACAAAAACCTCGCAGAGTAACGAAAACTTAAATTAACATAATTAACTAATCACAATCACCATTATAGTGAACTAAAAATCGTAACTAAATATCTGGCCGCCGGATATCCGGCCATCCGGCCTCGCAGCACGCCGGATATCCGGTATCCGGCCAAACAACTATCCTTTTCATCTCTAAATTGTGACTATCATATTTTCATTATTATATTTTAAAAATCCTACAAATCTACAGAAAAAGTCTCTCAAAAATATTTTACTATACCATGAATCAAAAAAGAATGACAAAACTATTTCGTTTATTATTTGATATTATGATGATAAAATGAAATAAAAGTGCACATATAAAGTTTTGTGAAACAAATTATTGAAATTGTTGGCAAGCAGTTACCAGTTAGCAGTCAGCGGTTCCTTCGACTTATAGCCTATTTCCACAATCTAAGTTGCATCATCTATATATGTATGGCATTGCTTCATCGTCCAACATTCTAGTGGGATCATCAAGCGGCAGCAGTCAAAGATGTAGATACCGTAAATTCATTTCTGACTTTAGATCGACACTGTCGTTGTCGTTGGCCAAATAAGAGAAAGTTCGTACGAAGCCCTCGGCAGATCACTTAGAGGTCTATTTCAGCAATGACTTTGTTCTCCACAGGGCCGTATAGCGTTGAAGGTCCGGTATAGCAGAGAGGTGTTGATCGTCCAATTGGTTGGTGGCATTCAGATCGATTCCATTATCCAGAGAAACTTCGATTGAAGCCTACAGAAGATCTTTCAAGTAATTAGCGGCTACCTCGGTACCTTGTCATATCTCTACAATAATTCTCTTCAACTTCATCTTCATCTTCCTCGAGGTTGTATAGTATCGATGGTTCCGATATATCAGAGACGTTTAATTCGTTGGTGGCGTTCATAGGTATACAATCGACGGCGCTGGTCGACGGCATAGAAACATTCTCCAAAAGCTCCGGATTAGGCACATCGAAATCTCTAAACCTGGGTCTCCTCTTGTACCCCGCACTCCACAACTCCCTTCTTTGTTCTTGAGCACTATCATCGGAACATGTGTCGTCAATCTCTGGTAAATATGTGACAATCCGATTCGTAACTACTTTTTTGCGTTTAGGACGTTTAGCAGCCACTTCCCTCCATAATGGGGCCAGATCGACATATTCGCATTTTATGGGGGAAAAAAATCCTCCTGAAAAATGGATAGCATCGCATCCCCTCGAATCGAATTCATTATCTGGAATGTTTAAATAACCGGCTCCCGACGAATCTCTGCTTAACGAATCTGCCACGTACGTACTATTATTTTGTGAATCAACGTATCTGACTGAAATGTTAAAACACACATATTAGTGTACGATAGCTCTCGCCCATAAGAAAATATTAACTAGGTATTTACCTACACAATAATACAGAAAACAACTAAGTAGATAGGTACCTTAATATCAATAACAATTAGAGTCTGTCAAATAAGAGTAGAAATTTAAAAAATGGATCTACAAAATTTGTAGGCTGGCAACACCAATTTACCTGTCAAATATTATTTTAAAGTGCAATTACAATGAAAATACAAAACACTATATACACATTTAATAATCCATATTTTTGTTCTTAAAAAAAATTAAATCGAAGAAGCCCTGTTATTAAGTTACCTGCTTAATGACATAAATTTGATTAAATTGAGTTTTAAAAAGTGATTGGCTTTCGTTTAATATAACATAAGTTTGAATTTAACAGTAGGTCGAAAGGAAGAATCATTATTGGTGAGTTTAGTTACACTACTTTTATGTTTGAATGAGTTCAAAAATAAATTTCAGATCTAAAATTAGATACATGATCTAAAATCTAAAGCCTGGACAACGCTAGTATGTACTTAAGTTAATATTAAATAAATTTGAGCAATTTCTAAAGTGTGCTTTATATTTTATTAGAATATCGTTATTCTTCATTATGTTAACACAAAATTGCAAAGTTATAATGACAATTTACCTATATGCCATTCTAATTTAGAGATCAGTGGAATGAAAAAAAAAATCACTATCATGTCTTCTTAATTTTTAATAAAAATGTATGTTACACAGCTTTAGATTATCACTATGGTTATATTTTTATTTTTGCCATTTGAGCAACAGTGGCACCCTCCTACGTTTTCTACTCTTATTTGCAGATTTCGAAACTTATCGGTGCAGGCGGCGAAAAGCATAACTAAATAATGAACATTTGTCTTAATCCGCGATATCTACAGTAGCGACATTCGCGACTACACATATAAGTTTGAAAATCTGTATTATAATAGTGAAAGGGATGACGGGCGTCGGCAGGGAGTAGCTGCAACGGGCAGGGGCAGACGACTTAATGATTAAGTTCTGGCCAGTAAACACGGCTAATGTCTTTTTTCATTGTTTGTTTTTGGGGCTTTATGCCGTGTTGCGCTACCTCCTTCTTTAGCCGAAGTTTCGAACAGGTGATTCTACATGACGGTAGAAGTAAAAAGGATTTTTTAAATTTTTCCCTTACAATTTTTTTTCAATACAAGAATATATATTTTTTTTTATCTATTAAAACAATTCAACTTTTTTACCCGAAACCTACCTTAAAACGTTGGAATTTCGAAAAAAGTAATTTATCCGTTTTATTTGTATTGTCATGTAGAAACACCTCTCGAAATTTGTGCACTACCCGGACACCTTGTATTTGCTATTTTAATATAATTTATATTAAAAAAATACGGAAAAAGAAAATAAAGACGGAATAATAGTTAACAGAGGTAGTGTTGGTGGCTCACATGGTTCTGTGCCATAACAGCGACTTGTTTGAAATTGTATGGATTTTTAACAGAAATGAATGATGTTCCATTGCCTCTATTATCCACGATCACAACCTAATCTTTTACGGTGCTCCAGATTTCATGTCCGGGTTGAATCTTTCCCAAATGAAAGACTAAACCCTTCCACACACTTTTCCACAAATGAATATCTAGTAAATTAACGCAATGTAATTGCACCATATAAGAATAAAACAATACAAGAACAATACGTCAATCCACCAGAAACATAATGGGAAAATATTTCACCGACTCCAGATATTTTCATATCAGAGGGTTCGGCTCTGATGAAATCCTAACTGGTCCGATAAATCCTACTGATCCCTCAATATAAATATTTAAAAAATCTTTCGTAATCCTACATGTATTTAAAATGACCGACTTTTGCATTTTTATGTACAAATTTTTTGACAAATCTAATACGCCTAAATTTTGAATGAGAGAGCTTGGTATAATGCCAGTAGCCGAAATAACAAATGGTAATATTTTTATAGTCTGAGAATGCCAAATTCTTTTAATTTCATTTCCTAAATCTGTATATTTTCTTATTTTTTCAGAAACAGTTTTCTGAATATTACAAGAATTTGGTATAGCGACATCAATGATATAAGTTATTTTCTTAATTTTGTCATGTAAAACTATATCGGGTCTATTATGACTAATTGTTCTGTCTGTCAGAATAGTTTTATCATAATAAATTTTATAAAATTCATTTTCCAAAAATGAATTTGGTTCATATTCATAATATGGTACATTACGGCAGTCAATCAAGTTATGTTTAATTACCAAACTTTGGTGAATTATTTTTAAAACTTGATTGTGCCTAAATGTATACTCGGACGGCGCTAATACAGAACATCCCGATATAATATGTTCTATAGTTTCCGGAAAAGCCAAACATTTTCTACATAAATCATCAATTTGATTTGCATCTTTGATGATATGCTTCCTATAATTTTTAGTATTAATGACTCTATCTTGTATGGCAAGCATAAAGCCTTCTATTTCTGCGCTCAACTCTCCAATACTCAACCATTTGTTTGACGAAAATTTGTCAACATATGTTTGGTTGAGATAATTGAAGTGTTTTGCGTGAAGAATTTTATTTGACCAGGAATCTAATAATTCCTGGTTGGTATTTATAAGAATGCTGGCATTCTCGTCGTATAAATTTAATGGTGAAATATTTCTATCTGCCTTGCATATTATTTTGTGCATTTCTGAACTATCAGCTTTCCTATGGAAAAAATTTCTTAGCATTTCTACCTGATTATGTTTTAAAGATGTTATTTTGACTATACCTCTACCTCCTAAATTTCTGGGTAAATTAATACGTTCTATAGCTGAATTTGGATGATGGCAATGAAATTTAGTTAATGTAGTTCTAATTAATCGTTCTAAGCTATCTAAATCTGTATTAGACCATTTAATTATGCCAAATGAGTAAGTTAATAGAGGTATTGCCCAAGTATTTATCGCCTTTACTAAATTTTTAGCAGATAGATTGCATTTCAAAATTTTTCTGATCCTAGTTTTAAATTTAATCCTAATATCATTTTTAATACTAGTATGATCTAATCTATTTGATTGCGGATATCCTAAATATTTATAAACCTCACCCCCTTTCATACTTTCAATTTTGAAATTTCTAAATATACCCTCGTCTCCATCTACAATTTTACCTTTCTCTATATGGATCGTTCTACATTTATCTAAACCAAAAGTCATTTTAATATCATCTGAAAAATTTTTAACTACTTTAATCATTTTCTCTAAATTTGGTTCAGAATTTGAATATAATTTTAAATCATCCATAAATAATAAATGAGAAATTATATTTCTCTCTCTAGTATTACCTTTAATTTTTATTCCAAACTTGCTTTTGATTAACATTTTAGATAGAGGATTTAATGCTAAGCAAAACCAAAGAGGACTCAATGAGTCTCCTTGAAAAATCCCTCTTTTTATTGAAATGCCCGGTACTATAATTTTCTTATCTTTCAAATTCAAAAGCAAATCGGTATTCCAAAATGCCATAATTTTTTCCAAAAAGCTAATAATAATTGGGTTAATTTTGTATATATTTAAAACTTTTATCAGCCACGAGTGCGGGACACTATCATAAGCTTTTTGGTAATCTATATAACAAATATGTAAATTACGTTTTTGGGTTTGAATCTGTTTTAGAATTACAGAATCAATAACTAATTGTTCTTTACATCCCATATGTTTTCTGCGACAACCTTTTTGTTGTTCAGATAAAACATTTTTTTCATCTAAATGAGTGTATATTAAATCTGTCAAGCAAGAGGTTAAAATTTTATATATTGTCGGTAAACATGTAATGGGTCTATACTGAGAGGGATTATTAATATGTTCGCTTTTAGGCAACATATAAGTAATGCCCTTAGTTAGAAAATTTGGAAAATTTTGAGGTTCTCTGACAAATTTTGAAAGATTTTTTGCCAAAAGGGGATGTAAAGTAGTCAGACGTTTATACCAAAAATTATGTATCCAATCGCAACCCGTGGCTTTCCAATTATGAGTATTTTTTATAATTTTGGCTAACAATTCAACCGATATATCAGAAAAACTCATTTGTTCAATGTCTGAACAATTGAGTTCTTCATTTTCTATCCACGGACCTGACTCATTATGTTTTATATCTTTACTCCAAATATTTGTCCAAAAATCGCGCATATCTGATTCAGATGGCAACGGATTATTATTATTCGAAATAATATTTTGTTTATCGTCAAGTTTGGAATAAAATATTTTCTCATTTTTCTGAAATAATCTATTATTATTTTTTTTATTATACGTATAATTATATCTTTTTAATCTACTAGCTTTTACACCTAATTTTTGTTTTAACAAATCTAATAAATCATTGATTATATTTTCATTATTATTACTACCAATGCTATAACCAAATTTTCTCCCAATTACATCTACATGTCTCAAAATATTCCTACTTCTATTTCCATTTTTATACTCTATTACTCTAGCTATGCTACTTCTTAAAAATACTACATCATTTTCTAATCTACTCTGCCATTCTGGTTTTCTATAATTATATGATCTATCATCAGAAGACGTTAATTTAACTCCTAACTTGTTACATATAGTGATAGCACTAGCATACACTATTGTATGAAGATCTAAAAAACTAATGTCATCAAATATAATTTTTGGTAAAATTATATTATTTAATTCAGAAATTAATTTAGATAATTTCTTTGACGTATGTAATTTTGGTAATTTTGGTCTAACTGTGGGCTCTATATCTATATATCTATTTATATTATTATGAAGTAAGTTAGCTAATTCTATAATATTTTCATCTAGTAAGTTTAAATTTGCAATGTTGATTTCCCTAAGATTATAAATAACGTCTAAGTTATTTGAGTCTACTGTAATATCATTGGATTCTTCGACTAGAATATTATCTGAACTATCTACGTTCAATGTATCTGATATAACATTACTACTCATATTTATATTTTATATTTTATATTTTCGTAATCTTTAAAGATTGTTATTATTTAGTTTATATTTACTGAAATTGCAGTTCTGTGGATATCGTCGAGGGCTGAAGTGTTTCGGAGGAGTTCCATAGTCCATTTTGGCTGGACTGCTGGTGCTGATCGGTGCCATCCCCTCACTCGGATAAAACGTGCTTCGGTCTGGGCTAGCGCATGATCTTCTGCGGACAGGGGTGGTCTGACCTGCGCCGGCATAAGGACAAGGTCTGGAAGCTGCCGAGAACCTCCTGCCCGGTGACATGGTCACATCCGAGCGGCGGCGAGGACAGCCGCTAGCCGATGTGGACAGATTGGGATTTGCATACGCACGACTGCAAATCTGCAGCGCGTTTGAGGGACCTGTAATAAATAATGGTTCCGTATCAAAACAGAACATTAAAGAAAAGTTAAGAAAATGAAAAAAAAGTTTAGAAAAATTATCAAAAATAAATAAAATTCAAGGAAAGATAAGAAAATTTAATAAATTTTAACAAAAATTAAGAAATTGGTCGTTCGAGGGATCTGTAATAAATAATGGTTCCGTATCAAAACAGAACATTAAAGAAAAGTTAAGAAAATGTAATAAAAGTTGAGAAAAATTATCAAAAATAAAGAAAAATCAAAGAAAGTTAGGAAAATTTTAGAAATGTTAAGAAATTTTTTGATAAATTAAGAAATTGGCCATAGGCCGGTTAGAGGGATCTGTGATAAATAATGATTCCGTGTCAAAACATTTATGAAAATACAATAAAAGTTATGAAAGGCAATTAAAAAATAAGAAAAGTCAAGGAAAATTGAAGAAATTTTAAGGAAAGTTTTGCAAAAAAAAGAAAAGTGAAGGAATTAAGAAGACCAAACCTAACCTAACGTATCCCGAACTGACCTATCCTTTTCTTTAATCGTGTTCTATTTTTACTGGTTACCGAAATAAATATATGACTGATGACAGAATTATTATAAGGTTTTTTAAATAATAATTCATGTCTTTATAAGATTCTATGAATTTGGGAAGCAGAACAGTAGTCTATAGGTCTATAGAATGTTATTAATAAGTGTGGAATTGTAAGTCGCTTCAGGATTTGTGAAATTTTGTTTGCAGAGTTTTCTGCATTGTATTTTAAATACATATATAAAAATAAATGAATCTTTACCGGCCGGAAAATAATATTACATCATGTGAGCATCAGTTCACCTGCTATTTGTGAAGTGTGAGCTCCGTCATCAAAATTCAATCGTCTGCAGACTCTCGGCGATGTGGCCACAGGTCCAGTGGAGGCTGGCCCTTCCATCGCGCAAGCGCTAATTGAAAAATCTGACTCTGTGTCTGCCTCCAAAGACGAAGTATAATCCATGAGGGGCGACGCAGGCAACAAATACTTTGGATCAACGGAGTAACATTTGGGCGGCGGCGGAGTAATATTTGGGCGGTAGCTTGTTTCGGCCACGTTCTCGAGTGCTTGTCGGGGCGCAGAGTCGTTATCTATCAGGGCCATTGGCACGCACAGCAGTCCGTAGCTGGCCGCCTCTTGGACGACCTCTACGATGCTACTGTTGCGATCAGACTCTGAATGCAAAATAGAAAACAAATATTAAAAATTGGTTGTTTTGTGGTGAACATTGTAACCAAACATTTGAATCAATTCACACCATCTGTATGTATGTATGTATTTTGTTGTATTTGTGACTGCAACGCTGCGGTGGGTTGTCGTTATGACTGGACACAAAATATATATTTATGTATGTTAGAATATCTTAACTTTGAAAGCAGCCAGTGGGTGATTTATTATGAATGTTATTTCTAGAACTGCCAACACAATACTACAGGGTGTCCGGGGGTAAAGTGCATTAACTTCGGGATGCGATACTAGTTGATGGTAGAAGTAAAAAAGATTAACAACTTTTTCCGAAATTCCAAAATTTTTTTTCCCATACAAAAAGACATACCTACTAAAAATCCTTAGTGTGAGGTACGAAATTACTTCCTGGGAGCCTGCCGGGCACGATTGGGGCAACAGTGCATGGTTGTGACTTGTGACCCGTATCGTAACAGCGGAAAATAATAAAACTGGCGGCACACGCTGGTCTATTTTTATGCTTTTACCATAAAACAACCCCTAAACAGTCTGGAAGTCACGGGTTCAAATCCCTGCGTGCACTAGTAATTTTATTTGTTCAATATGTGTTATTTCACAATTCACTTATTTAAAATAATATACTTCTTCAACGCAACAAACTTATTTTGTGGCATCATTTTAAATCAAAATTAATAGATTACTTAATTTTAAACACATTTATTTTTTTATAATTTATTTATTTTGAATTTCACGCCCGGCTGGGCTTTGACATGATATTTTTATTACTTATTACAAGTAACATCTAAATAAGCACAACAACATAAAAAATAAAAATAAATCGCAGCAAAATGAAAATACCAAATCAGTGGTTGAGTGGGCATAGCGCTTGGATCCCACCCGGGCGTCGCAAGTTTGATTCCTCGGCTGGCTAAGTCCTCCGTCACAACACAAGCAACATTTTCGGCTTTCTGTGGTGGTAGTAGGAGATTTTCAAACATTGTTGGGTTATTCGTAACCCGAGAATGTGTGTCTTTCTTTATTAAAGAAGTAAAAGAAGTAAAAACAAAAAAGTGAAAAACGAAATAAAATCAAAATACTCCACCATGCAAGATGGAAAATATAATACTAGGAAAAGTAAAATCATTGGTAAGATAAGTCGATGCAGAGCTAAGAAGTTTGTTTGTTTAAATTAAATTAAATTTGTTTTTCTTCTTTCCGACATAAATTGGGTAATGACTTGTTTATTTTTATTTGGTGAATGATGTGTGGAATAAATCAACAATATAATAAAAAGTAAGCACTACTCACTTTATCAGGGTTTATGTTTTGAGTAAACCCTGATAAAGTAACCATTGCTTACGAAACATGTTGGTTTTTCTATAAACAAAAACGTGGTTCAAACCAAGTAATCTATTTATTTAATA
This sequence comes from Limnephilus lunatus, assembly GCA_917563855.2. Classification (NCBI taxonomy): domain Eukaryota; kingdom Metazoa; phylum Arthropoda; class Insecta; order Trichoptera; family Limnephilidae; genus Limnephilus; species Limnephilus lunatus. The sequence goes on from OU830599.1 coordinate 56,944,048, forward strand.
AATATAATGTAAGACCACCATTCAGAATGTAATTACTTTAGCCGTGTTTGGTAACCGGATACGAATAGCCAATTACTTCCCCACACTCGACTCCCCCATTTCCTGCACCTCCCCAATATCTTCAACTTCACAATGTACCCAAATTATTACCATATTCTCACTGGCTTCAGACGGTTGGGACATTTCAATATCTTTGGTTGGGACCGTTGTGCGGTAGTATAACATTTTTTTTTTTTTTTTTAATATTTGTTTGTTTTTACAATAATTATACATTTTTTTTTTACATATTAAACAGATTTGTAATATTAATGTAAAAAAAGCCTTTCCTCACCATAAAGATACAAGGTTCTTGTGTTTGGTGAGTGAATTCATACTCAATTATGTTATCAATGTTAAACATATAAACAATTTTAAAATTAGATCATCTAAACATTTTTAATACTTGTTCATATAATATCTGTTTTTCATATAATAATTGTGTGGAAATAACAAAAGTTTTAAGCCAGTTTGAAGAATTAAATTTATAAAATGGGGGCCTCAGATCAGGAAACAGTGAGGCTTACATTAATCCCGGAATGTAATGCCCAAAATCGACATATACTGTATTTATTTATTTATTTCTTAAAAACATTAAATACGTATTTCATATTACAATGATCTTTGGCTGTCCAACTAGGAAATTAACCCGATTTAGTACAGTCAAAATGAGCAGATTTATTGCATGTAGATTAAAATTAATATTAACTAACTAACTAACTAACCATCACGCCGTTTCCCCGCAGGGGTAGGCAGAGAGGACGGACCGCCAAATAACTCGGTCTTGGCACACACTCTTTGCCTCACTCTTTGCATCACTCACCAAATTAATATTATAGTAGTACAAATATAATATCAATATATAGGAAAGGTCAGCTAAAAAAATAATGGCTGTTATTTAGCATATTTTCGCATTCAGCTCTATGCTAAAAAGATCAGAAGCCAATAATTTACCAAATTACGCAGAATGCTAACACTTTTTGATTTCCATGCATCGGGTATAAGATTAAACAATTTAGGGCCTAAGTACGAAAATTGTCTTTGAGCTAAGGATACTTATGCAGTCGAAACAAAGACGAACCCTTTCTTACGACTTTTTAAAAGTTCCTTTCTTATGTCAAATACTCTCAAACCACCTATACCTACTCTATAGGTACTTACATTTATTTATTTATTTATTTATTTATTTATTTATTTATTGTTTGAAAATATTACATAATACAATATAGTGAACTTAAAATGTCCAACTAGGCAATTGCCCGTTTTAGGACATTCCTAATATTGGGGATGCCATAGTCTCACTGGCTCCAGTCGGTTAGTAGCACTTGGGACTCTTGTGCGGTATTCACAAAAAAAAATATTCATGTGTTAATTTTTGTGCAATTTCTCATTGCTATATTCAGGTGTAGTGTGTAGTTAGTTTGTATGAACCTAAATTTTTCTTATTTCGTATCACTTTTATCGCCCCATAAACTTTCTTCCTTTTTATTAACCATACATTCATTAGTTAGTGTTAGTATAGACCGGTCAGTGGCTGAGTGAGCATCGCGTTTGGGTCCCACCCGGGTGTCGCGTGTTTGATTGTTCGGCTGGCTAAGTCCTCCATCACGACACAAGCAACATTTTCCGCTTAGTGTGGTGGTAGTAGGAGATTTTCAAACATTGCTGGGTTATTCGTAACCCTGGAATGTTGTCTTTCTTTTTAAAAAAATGTTTAAATAAGATAGGGTAAATATTTCCCTATTGAGTGCACGCTCATACACACCTACACCTACACACTATAAAATTAAAAAAAAATTGTACTAGAGATTTCGAAATTTTGAAAAATTGTACTATAATAATTGTACTTGTGTACTCAATAGGGAAATATTTACCAAAGATAGTTATGTTAAGAATCGTTCACGTCTTAAACGAAATTACCTACTGATATTTAATTATACTTTATATACTTGTCTCATAATGTACTGTGTACGTCTTTAACAACAAATTTTATTGTTTCTCCTTTTTTGTTGTATAACGCTATGTTAATGTGTGTGTCTGTAAACAGATGTAATTAATAAATATAATTGTATAATTCATACCTCGTTTGCTTTGTGATTGCGAAGAATCCATAATGATACCTTTTTTTTAAATCTGAACTTTATAATTTTTACATGAAGGTATTTTAAACCCTTCATTAATATTCTTAAATCATTGACGTGTTTCTAAATAAATCCCCATTTCAACTGCCTTTGAAAATTGACTTTACAAATAATAAATAATTTATGATAACAAGATTTTTTTACTACGTTGGCGTAACGATAACGACATTATTATCAAATGACTTCATTTTTAAAATTAGCTATAAATTTGGTTTGATTTTAAAATAAATAATAATTCATTACGCGGGTCCAAATAATTTGATTAAATGTTTTTTTGACAGTTGACGCTGACAGAATTTTTTTTTGTTTGGTTCCAATTTCAAATAACAATCAACCTACTTGTGTGCAATAGGGCTTACCGGCTTACCTGCCTGAAAATACGTGCTTAGAAGCCAAGGTTTGTAGAAAGAATCTTTAACGAGGTTAGCTCATCGAGGGGGGCTGGACTTGCTCGCTCGCTTACTGCCAGTTAACAATGTATGCCCGGACATTAGGGGTCTAGAGTCATTTTAATAAAAATAGAGTCATGGCGTGTACGGTGAAGGAGGAAACCATCTATTTTCTTAGAACTCTATGGGAAAGTGGTGGGCAACTTCCAATGGACTCGCGCAAACATTCTTCACACGCTCCGACTTGTAGGACCCAACATGTCGAGTCGGATCGTGAGTAGGCAAATCCACCGACCGAATTATTATTATTCCCTTGTCGGGTCGTCGGAGTGATGATAATTCGGTTGGCGGTTCAACGTGTCGTGTGAGCGGGCCTGAAACGATTAAATGACGCAGGGGGAGGTACCGGTGGTTTGTGTCCATCGGCCCCCGAGACGGGGAGATTGAAAAAAAGATATGATAAATCGTTTTATTACTCGAAACGTCTAGTTTATAAAATGTCTAATTTACACGTTACTAACGTCTAGTATATAAAATATCTAATTTATACAACACCTTTCGACTCCCTACTCTCCCCAGGTCTCGGATAGGCAAACGCCAACAGAAGTCACTTTTACTAATTTACACAACATCTTTCGACTCCCTAGGTCTTAGACAGGCAAACGCCAAAAAAGATCTCTTTTACTAATTTACATAACACCTTTCGACTCCCGGGTCTCATACAGGCAAACGCCAACAAAGATGATTTTTACTAATTTACACAACACCTTTCGACTCCTGGGTCTCAGACAGGCAAACACCAAAAATATCACTTTTACTAATTTACACAACATCTTTCGACTCCTGGGTCTCAGACAGGCAAACGCCAACAAAGATCACTTTTACTAATATGCACAACACCTTTCGACTCCTGGGTCTCCGACAGGCAAACGCTAACATAGATGGCTTTTACTAATTTTTTTATTTTTTTTATTTTTTTTTTTTTTATTTTTTTTTTTTTTTATTGAGTAAATTTTTTTACAATAAGTTTATTTCATTCTAATATTACATATTTTATATACTCTCCTAATAAAGCAAGTGCTTGTGTTTAGGAGAGGACAACTTGATAATAACTTTTCTTTTTTTTTTTCAAATCCTTATAACAAACTTAAAAACTTAACTTATGAATAGATTTATAATATGACAAACTTAAGAACTTAACTTATGAATAGATTTAGACTTAATAACATATTTTTTAAAGATTAATAAGGGTAATTAAACAAAATATATATATATATATATAGGATGTACATAAAACCTTTGGAATAAACAGTCAAAAACATATCTAATAAAAGTTAAAATTATATGGTGGGACTACCAAAATATGATTTAATATTTTTTTTATATTTGTCGTAATTTTTTTCTGTTCGCATATCGGCGGGTAATTGATTAAATAATTTTATTCCTTTATATACATAGTGATTCTGTGCTGTTGTGGTTCGTATGGGTGGTATAGTTAGTCCACCAATAGAAGTATTCCTTATGCTAATATTTAGCAGTGGGGTAATATTTTTTTTAAGTATATCTTTGTGTAGCTGAAGTAGTGCTATTTTTTCGTAAATTTTTGTAAGTGGGGGAACAGGGAATTCTTGGAATACGTTTATTGTTGGGTAGTAATACGGTTTTTTTAGGATAATTTTTATAAGAATTTTTTTAATTGTTTCGAGTGGGATAAGGGATGATTTACACAATACCTTTCGACTCTTGGGTCTCAGACAGGCAAACGCCAAAAAAGATCACTTTTACAAATGAACACAATACCTTTCGACTCCTGGGTCTCACACAGGCAAACGCCAGCAAATATCATTTTTACTAATTAAAACAATACCTTTCGACTCTTGGGTCTCAGTCAGGCAAACGCCAACAAAGATCACTTTTACTAATTAACACAATGCCTTTCGACTCTTGGGTCTCAGACAGGCAAACGCCAAAGAAGATCACTTTTACAAATGAACACAATACTTTCGACTCCTGGGTCTCAGGCAGGCAAACGCCAACAAAGATGACTTTTATTAATTTACACAACACCTTTCGACTCCTGGGTCTCAGACAGGCAAACGCCAACAAATGTCACTTTTACTAATATACACAACACCTTTCGACTCCTGGGTCTCAGACAGGCAAACTCCAACATAGATTATTTTTTGTTTATAAAAAAAATATTCATGTTCGCTGGAACGCCGGAACTAAAAATGAAAAGTTTTCAAATAACTGCTGCAGTTTTGAAAATGAGATTATGTTTTTAAATACCGAATGAAAATAGTGCCTTAGAAATCCCATCTGAACCATCTGTTCCCATCTGTAAAAACGAATCTGCAAGTGGCTCGTATTTATGCGTTATAATCGTTAAAAAAATATTGTTTCAGAAAATTTTGAAGGCCTTAGATAGCCTAATTTAAACGGGGGGTGTTCAAATAAGTCTTTCGACAAAAAAAATCGTTTCGATCGCAATTGAACAAAATATAATACATGCTAAACATTCAGTCAACAAACTGAGACTCCATTTCCGTTAGATTTTGCAATTGAAGGTTTGGGTACTTTAAAAATTATTTTTGAGTCGCGTTTTTCAAATTTTACAATTCCAAACGATATTAAGATTTTTCAAAATACTCGGCGTTTAACCAGCCAGAAGCCGAAAATCTACATTTCCTCGAAAGATGTTCTTACGATCGTAAAAGGTGGTTCCTATGAGAAAGATTCATTATTCTCCGTACCAGCTTTTTAAAATTATAACCCAATATCGATTTTATTTAATTCCAAATTTGCTTTTATTTATACCTACATCCAAAAATGCTGAAAGGCGTGATGATAAAACTATTAAAATTATATACTGTTTGTAATATATTTTTTAATATAAGTATGAATCATTTTTCTCTAATGTCTAAGCAAAATATGAATGTAAAAAATTCTGAAATATATTAGTTTGTAAGTGCGCAAATAAATACACAAACTGACCAATTTTCGTCAAGAAACACATGAACGTATATATTTTTAATGATTTTATTTAAACCAAAATTAAAATTCTGAAACATGCCTTTACCAGATAATGTATTGATTTATTTTACTACATGATTATATGATTTTAAATGGGTGTTGTATCATACAAAATCTTTTTTGGAAATTTAACGAATCTGCCAACGACCTATGGTATAACCTTATTATACTAAAAATAAACATTTTTTCTCAAAATTTAAAACAAACGTTTACTAGATAAAAAAATCAATCTTTCGAAATCAATTTATATTTTTTTGTGGAAAAGAGTAAATAAAAATCTGAATTAAAAAAGACATATTTCTGGTTTTCTCTGGATATACCCTCTTAACGCCGATGTAGAAACCCTTGCCCCAGAACTTCAAATAGAAATTATTTATTTGCAGTGTGGTCATATTTTAAAGTATTCATTGCTGTTTTTTTTCTAAGAGCCTTTCACTCACACAGATTGATTGATCCGTTGCATAAATAATATGTTCTTAATTGGTTTTTAAATAAAAATATCCGATTTAAAATTTGTATGATTACTTTCATTTATGGGCATTTATTTGGCGGACCGGATTGGTGGTGCTAAAGCGGACCGGTGTTGGCCCGCGGGCCGTAGTTTGGATAACAGGTTCGCTGCCACAACATATTAAGGACGTTAAAGAACTAAAATTGAATGTTCCCAAACGGGTATCGTCTACGGTGGCAGCGAACTATGTATTTTGTTAATATTAATAATGTTTCTCTTTAGAAATAATTCAGGCCTGAATGGTTTAAATGAGATTAAGCAAAAAGGCAAATAATATTGTTTTAGTGCAAGTTCCAAACCTTTTCAATGCTCCTTTTTATCTGGGTGTTCGAGGAAAATGACTTATATTAACAATTTTTGTTAATTTTTGTTTTGGATCACTCGAAGGTACGCTTGAAATTGCCTGAGAACCGCTGTAAAACAATACAACAAAACGAAACCACTAAACAATTCTGGCAAAACCAAAGTTTCCTGCGACGTGCATGTATTTTTTATCATTTAAAATATGGAAGTCATTGTTACTTTCAAATTTCGCAATCATAATGTTGGGATTGACCAAATATTTCCTTGTCGTCAATCGATTGGGAATCGACGTTTTAGTGTAATCAGTGCAAGAAATATGTTAACTATTCCATTCTTATTAGTGAACTCCACACAGGAGACCCTGAGGAAATAAAATTCCTTCAGCGCTTACGTAACCTTTGGGTATGTTGTGTGGAGGGTCTTTTTTATGGAAAGGAATTGGAGAAGGAAAGGGTATGAGGGGTATTCGTGGAAGGAAAATGTAGGAAAAATATGGGGGTCAATATGTCCAGGAATAACGGACGTGTGATTCTTCCCTCCCACTGCGGTGAAAGGCAATGGTTCAAGGGTCCGGCTGAAGATATCTAGGTCTGCCTCAACAAGTCTCTCCTCATAGACGTATTGTTCATCATAATACCGCAAAGTCCCAGGGTGACCCCCTCCTTTAACTGTTCACCTCCGACTGGTTTCTCGCCACTCTCTCTAGTTCTCAGTCCTTCCCGTCCTGCTCCAATCCTCTTCCGCGCAATATATCCACTTCTTTCTCTGTGTGTCTATGTTACCTTGTCACTCAAAATTGGCTCATTAATTTTCGAGTCTTAATCAAAGTTGTTTTGTTGTCCAAAATTTATGAGCAAATCAATATTTGCCTGTAAAAATTTTGTTTCCCTCGTAAACAAAATTACCCTGTTTTTTTATCATTAAAGATGGATCCCGCAATGTTTGACAGATTATTGGCACATTGCTAGTCAATTCAAGAGAGCCTGCTATGCCCAAATAGAAAGAACTGTCACATCAAAGCCATGGTTTCAACAATTCCCCATTTTTCCAAAATTAGTGAAATTTCCTTACTTATTCGAATAAGAATTGGACGTTGTTCCGTTCCTTTCCACCTCTTGAAAAAAATCATGTCATTGAATCCCCAGATTGGTCATTCTGTGGTCTAGACCACAGAATGAACAATTCTAGAAGTGGGAACTTTAGATCACAAGTTTTTGGTTGTCCCTCTTTCAACAAATATCCCCTCTTCTATCAAGCCTAATCTAAAATAGCCTCCCCCCATTCAACATTCTATCTCTTCAACTCGACTCCAATCTTCAGCATCAAATAGATACCAGTGATTTCATACTATAAACATAAACCATTAAAATAGAGGCTGGGGCCTTATTTATTTACATCGTGCGGTTCACTGTTTGGTACAGTATAATATTATTATGAAAACAAGGTTCTTATAAAAGACAATAATTTAGCTATTTTCCGAAGTGTTCTAAATGTGTTGACAATACTTATAAATATATCATTAAAAAATGTCCAAGAAGTGATGTTCAGACTTTATCATCTTTGTCTATTCCTGCATCTCGAATTATGGTGTTGGTGAGCCAAAATTAATCTGTCTTCCAACAGCTAAATACGCTATACTCCTAATTGGAGGTGGTTGCGGTGACAGGGGAAAACGACGAGGTGTACTCTGACTTCTGGAAGATCCAATAGAGGAGCCTCCTACTAGAGAATGTTCCTCACGAGATATGTTTTGACTTCTGGAAGATCCAATAGAAGACCCTCCAACTAGAGAATGTTCCTCGCGAGATATGTTTTGTGACCCACCTAACGACCTTCGTCTCGGTGTACACAAGGGTGATCCCCCTACAAGTGAATACTCTTCTTGGGATAAGTTGGAGGTATTCGGTAGTCTTCTATAACTTTGGTCGAGTGGTGATCCTCCTACAAGTGAATACTCTTCTTGGGATATGTTGGAGGAATTTGGTAGCCTTCGATCGAGTGGTGATCCCCCCACAAGCGAAAATTCTTCTTGAGATATGTTGGAGGTATTCGGTAGTCTTCTGAAACCTTGATCGAGTGGCGATCCTCCCACGAGCGAAAATTCTTCTTGAGATATGTTGGAGGTATTCGGTAGTCTTCTGTAACTTAGATCGAGGGGTGATCCCCCTACAAGAGAATGTTCTACTTGGGATATATTTGACGGAAATCTTCTGTGACCTTGAACGAGTGGTGACCCACCTACAAGAGAATACTCTTCTTGGGATATGTTGGAAGTATTCGGTAGTCTTCTGTAACTTTGGTCGAAGGGTGATCCCCCAACAAGAGAATATTCTTCTCGTGATATATTTGTTGGAAAACTTCTGTTATCTTGAATAAGGGGTGATCCCCCCACAAGCGAAAACTCTTCTTGGGATATGTTGGAGGAATTTGGTAGCCTTCTGTAACTTTGATCGAGTGGAGATCCCCCTACGAGAGAATATTCTTCTTGGGATATATTTGTCGGAAAACTTCTGTAACCCTGAACGAGTGGTGAACCCCCTACAAGAGAGTATTCTTCTTCTGATATATATGAGGTGTTCGGGGGACTTATGTAACCTTGTTCATACGGTGGTAAAGTATATTCGCTGTATTCTGTTAATGCCCTCGATTCATCTGAAAAGTAGAAAAAAACTTAAAATCTTTACAAAAACATACATTCCTATCAGGGTGTACCCGAAATTTAATAAGATAGCTACTATAAATAAAATAAAATACACACAAGCTCGGCTTATTATATGTTTCGTGACCCACCTAACGACTTTCTTCTCGGCGTACACAAGGGTGATCCCCCTACAAGTGAAAACGCTTCTCGGGATATGTTGGAGGAATTCGGTATTCTTCTGTAACCTTGATCGAGTGGTGATCCCCCCACAAGTGAAAACTCTTCTTGGGATATGTTGGAGGAATTCGGTATTCTTCTGTAACCTTGATCAAGTGGCGATCCCCCCACAAGCGAAAACTCTTCTTGAGATATGTTGGAGGAATTCGGTATTCTTCTGTAACCTTGGTCGAGTGGTGATCCCCCCACAAGTGAAAACTCTTCTTGGGATATGTTGGAGGAATTCGGTATTCTTCTGTAACCTTGATCAAGTGGCGATCCCCCCACAAGCGAAAACTCTTCTTGAGATATGTTGGAGGAATTCGGTATTCTTCTGTAACCTTGGTCGAGTGGCGATCCCCCCACAAGCGAAAACTCTTCTTGGGATATGTTGGAGGAATTTGGTAGCCTTCTGTAACCTTGATCGGGTGGCGATCCCCCCACAAGCGAAAACTCTTCTTGGGATATGTTGGAGGAATTTGGTAGCCTTCTGTAACCTTGATCGAGTGGCGATCCTCCCACAAGCGAAAACTCTTCTTGGGATATGTTGGAGGAATTTGGTAGCCTTCTGTAACCTTGATCGAGTGGCGATCCTCCCACAAGCGAAAACTCTTCTTGGGATATGTTGGAGGAATTTGGTAGCCTTCTGTAACCTTGATCGAGTGGCGATCCCCCCACAAGCGAAAACTCTTCTTGGGATATGTTGGAGGAATTTGGTAGCCTTCTGTAACCTTGATCGAGTGGCGATCCTCCCACAAGCGAAAACTCTTCTTGGGATATGTTGGAGGAATTTGGTAGCCTTCTGTAACTTTGATCGAGTGGAGATCCCCCTACAAGAGAATATTCTTCTTGGGATATATTTGTCGGAAAAGTTCTGTAACCCTGAACGAGTGGTGAACCCCCTACAAGAGAGTATTCTTCTTCTGATATGTGTGAGGTGTTCGGGGGACTTGTGTAACCTTGTTCATACGGTGGTAAAGTATATTCGCTGTATTCTGTTAATGCCCTCGATTCATCTGAAAAGTAGAAAAAACTTAAAATCTTCACCAAAACATACATTCCTATCAGGATGTACCCGTAATTTAATAAGATAGCTACATTAAATTAAAAAATACACGCAAGCTCGGCTTATTATATGTTTCATGACCCACCTAACGACTTTCTTCTCGGTGTACATAAGGGTGATCCCCCTACAAGTGAATACTCTTCTCGGGATATGTTGGAAGAATTCGGTAGCCTTCTGTAACTTTGAACGAGTGGGGATCCCCCTACGAGAGAATATTCTTCTTGGGATATATTTGTCGGAAAACTTCTGTCACCTTCAACTAGTGGTGATCCCCCTACAAGAGCGTATTCTTCTCGGGATATATTTGTGGGACAACTTCCGTAACCCTGAACGAGTGGTGAACCCCCTACAAGAGAGTATTCTTCTTCTGATATATGTGAGGGGTTCGGGGGACTTGTGTAACTTTGTTCATATGGTGGTAAAGTATATTCGCTGTATTCTGTTAATGCCCTCGACTCATCTGAAAAGTAGAAAAAACTTAAAATCTTCACCAAAACATACATTCCTATCAGGATGTACCCGTAATTTAATAAGATAGCTACATTAAATTAAAAAAATACACACAAGCTCGGCTTATTATGTTTCATGACCCACCTAACGACTTTCTTCTCGGTGTACATAAGGGTGATCCCCCTACAAGTGAATACTCTTCTCGGGATATGTTAGAAGAATTCGGTAGCCTTCTGTAACTTTGATCGAGTGGGGATCCCCCTACGAGAGAATATTCTTCTTGGGATATATTTATAGGAAAACTTCTGTAACCCTCAACAAGTGGAGATCCCCCTGCAAGAGTATATTCTTCTTGAGATATATTTGTCGGAAAACTTCTGTGACCTTCAACTAGTGGTGATCCCCCTACAAGAGCGTATTCTTCTCGGGATATATTTGTAGGACAACTTCCGTAACCCTGAACGAGTGGAGAACCCCCTACAAGAGAGTATTCTTCTTCTGATATATGTGAGGTGTTCGGAAGACTTGTGTAACCTTGTTCATACGGTGGTAAAGTATATTCACTGTATTCTGTTAATGCCCTCGATTCATCTGAAAAGTAGAAAAAAACTTAAAATCTTTACAAAAACATACATTCCTATCAGGGTGTATCAGGGTGTACCCGAAATTTAATAAGATAGCTACTATAAATAAAAAAAATATACACAAGCTCGGCTTATTATATGTTTCGTGACCCACCTAACGACCTTCGTCTCGGTGTACACAAGGGTGATCCCCCTACAAGTGAATACTCTTCTTGGGATATATTTGTCGGAAAACTTCTGTAACCCTCAACGAGTGGTGATCCCCCTGCAAGAGTATATTCTTCTTGAGATATATTTGTCGGAAAACTTCTGTGACCTTTAATTAGTTGTGATCCCTCTACGAGAGCTTATTCTTCTCGGGATATATTTGTGGGACAACTTCCGTAACCCTAAACGAGTGGTGAATCCCCTACTAGAGAGTATTCTTCTTCTGATATATGTGAGGTGTTCGGGGAACTTGTGTAACCTTGATCAAGTGGTGATGACGCTCTAGTGGTAATCCTCCTTGAAGCATGAATGTTTTATCAGATATGTTAGTGGTGCTGGGAAGCGTTAGGTAAGAGCGATCAAGAGGAGATTCCTCTTGAGATGTGTTGGCATGAGTAGGGTTTAAAGCAGTATATTGCTCGTTCAATATGGCCATCGGCACGCAGACAAAACCGAGGTTAGCAGCTTTATGTACAACATAATCAGTTGCTGCATTTTTTGACAGTTGCTGCAGTACACTATCAGAACAGTTATGGCCGAGAAACAAACTAGGAGCAAATGTCTAGGACTGAATATTCCTGACATCAGTGAGACCAACATTGGAATCTTCATGAAGCAGATGGAGAATAAATTTGTAGGCCATGAAAAAAGAAATGTTTCAAAAAATAGACAACGAAAATAAAGATGCACGAACCTCTAGAGATTTTATCAGCAGTCAATATGACGACCTCAATACAAAAATGAATACTATTGCAAATTTAGTATCGGAAGTAGAAAACTTAAGAAAGGGATTAAATGAAAAAAAAAACTGATTATAAAAAAATTCGAAATTCGCCTGGCAAGCCTCGAACAGACTTCTAAGGAGGATGCATTAGAGGTCGCAGGAATACCACTATGTGAAGGTGAACAACCCCTGGAGACCGTTAAGAAGCTAGCAGCAGCTGTAGGTGTAGAGCTTTTTCCCCACGATATCCTGGAAGCCAAAAGGATTCCCGACAGGCGACCCGGAGCTCCCTTGAAAATTTGTACCAGATTCACGGATATTCGCAAAAGAAACCTACTACTAGTAAACCGAAAAAAAATCACCATGATATCTTAAAATACTTACACTGTGAAAAGATTTTTATAAGTGCTATTCTTAATTCTTATTTCAAAGAACTTTTATGGAAAACCAAACAAATATGCAAGGAAAAAAAGTTTTCGTACGTTTGATATAAAGATGAAAAAAATTTGGTAAAGAAATCACACGGATAAAATAAAATATATTAAATATTCTGATGACTTGTGTAAAATTATTTAGGAGGTTGATGAGCTCTGTCACATCTCGAACATTGGCCCGATCGCTCTTACCATACAAAACCTGATCCTGACTGTTGTAAATTCTTGTTGTGAAATCATTTTACAGTGATTGTTTCCAAACTGTCAGAAATCATATATATTACCTATGTACTACTATCGGGTCTATGCCCTATGGCGAACTCCCAGTTTTAACCACTGTGACGGGTCTCTTAATACAAAATATTTAATTTCCATTGTAAATTGTTCTTAAAAATTGCTAGACTGATTTTTGATAATGAAACAGTATCTTCTGATGAAATTAATAATTATGTATCTTCAGATATAAAGTTTTATAATTTAGTAGATAATGAAAGACTACACGAACCTAATTTTTTTTCATCATAATATTCGATCCATAAATAAAAATTGGGAAAAAATACTCACTTTAATGAATAATCTAAAGGTTAAATTTGATATAATTATTCTATCAGAATGTTGGATTAATGAACTATATGTACCAAAACACCTTCCTGATTATACTCACTTCTCCACAAAAACCCATCACAATCAGAATGACGGCATTATTATATATTTGAATAATGTACTGTATGTTCAGACTTTGTAAATAATAATCCCGGGTGCAAATTGTCTACAAACATCGTACGGTGACACATGCATACTAGCAATGTATAGATCTCCCTCCTACCACAATATAACCCCATTCATACAAAGCCTAAATGAAAAATTACCACAATTTGCGCATAAAAAAACACTTAATTTTAGTCGGAGACATTAATATTAACACTTTATCAAATAATTCTCACCCACAATGCCAAGATTACTTAAACTTACTTAGCTACCATGGATTGATATCTACAATAAATCACCCGACTAGGGTCTCCAAAGAATCCAGCTCTTGAGTTGACCACATTATGATAAAAACAAATAATCCATTTAAAACACTTGTTTTTGAATGTACTTTTACTGACCACTATGCAACTATGATTTCATTAAATACAAAATATAAAAATGAAACACAATTATTGCATAAAACGTGCTGATTATGAGAATCTAAAAAAATCTTTTTCCTGTAATTATTGGCACAACTTATCACACATACACAGCGCTGAAGATGCGTGGACTTACTTCATAGACAAACTACAAACTGAAATAAATAATTTCACTAATTCTAAAGTAAAAACAATCCCACACAAATTTAAACCTCTAACTCCCTGGATAAATCACACCATTATAAATTATAAAAAAACTTCATTAAATCCTTCTGACACTATACTTAACAACTTTATAAAAGATATAGAAACATATCTACAAAAGTCATCAGGAATGCTAAGGAATTATTTATTTATTTATTTATTTATTTATTTATTTAGTTATTTATTTATTTATTTATTTATTTACGCCCTAGTGGGCTTTTACAACAGAAATTAAAAACATAAAAAAATTAAACATCATAAAAGAAATGAAATACTATAAGTAATAAGAAAAAATCAGTAATAAGACCAGAAATACAATAAAGTGCAATGTGTAAAAGCTAGTTAGTAGGTATAAACAAACAATTATATGTGTATAATAATGTACGATGATAAAACAGAACTTAATAGAACAGCAAAATAAAATAAAATAGGGTTTTAAATTACTGGTAAGATTTTAAATGAGAGGAGGTTTTATGAAAAGAACAAAAATAAGAAAAGTTAATTATTAACCGATAAAATAGAGATGAGTTGTCTCTTGAAAATTGCAAAACTGTCAACACCAAATATATCCATAGATTCACAATGTTTATTTGCAAGGCTATGCATTCTAGGGATTGGTGAATTAATAGAATAGTTAGTATTGAGGGTATTGTTAAAATTGAAAATATCTTTATTGCGAGTTAGTCTAGCAGGTACATTAATACAGATTAATTCTAATAAATTAGGGCAGTCAACTAAAGATTTGATAATTTTGAATAAAAATAACAAATCAATTAACACTCTTCTATCTGATAATTTAAGGAGTCTGGTTTCTGCGCGTAAGTTATTATAATTTATAAGTTCAATTGGAATTTTCATTTTAAAATTAATATACCGAAGGAATTTGTTTTGTACATTTTCCAATAATTGAGAATGGATTTTGTAATATGGTGACCAAATGGTGGAATTATACTCTAATTTGCTTCGTACTAACGAGCAATAAAGATTTTTTAATGTTGATACATTTTTAAAATTTGCACCCATTCTCAAAATAAAACCAAGAATTCTCGTTGCATCACTTGTTATTTCATCGATGTGAGCATTGAACTGTAGACTCTCATGGAATATGATACCAAGATCACGAATCTGTGATACACGAAGAAGATTAACACCATTCATATCATATGAAAACTTAAGAGGATTTTTACCTTTGTAAAAACTAATAATCTGACATTTACCAATGTTTAGTTGTAAATCATTGACAGAACACCACGTAAATAGTTTGTTCAGGTTCAACTGCAGAATGGCGCGATCATCATCGTTTTTGATTATTCTATATATCTTCAGATCATCAGCAAATAACAGAACTTTAACATTACTAAAAATATTAACTATATCGTTAATGAATAAGCAAAATAATATCGGGCCTAAGTGAGATCCCTGTGGTACTCCGCTCGAGGCTGCAAATGAATAAGAAGTAAAAGAATCAACCTTGACCGCTAAGTACCTTCCTAATAGATAACTCTTAAACCATTCCAAAATATTCCCTCTAAATCCCAACAATTTCAGTTTTCTTAATAAGATTTTGTGGTTTACTTTATCAAATGTCTTACTGAAGTCAGTATATATGGAATCAGTTTGATGTGATGCAATCAAGGCATTAACAATATCATTCGTATACAATATGTTACAGACATAAAATAGAAGAAAGCAAAGGTAATCTAAAAAGAAATGTAGAACATTTTACGCGAAGCTACTCATACTAAGCCTAACTTAAACACTGACCTAAAACAACTCAATATTGATGGACTGACCGTTGACTTCTCAAAGAATCCGGAAAAAATCCTAAACCATGCCAATGACTTTTTCACTAAACGGGAAAAAATTAGCAAACAAAATGTCCTCGCCGAATTCTAATACAAAATAACAGGAAAAACCACATATACCCCATTCTAAACAATTTCAATTTCAACATTTAATATTATAAATTGACGATATTTAGAATACAATTAACTCATTAAATGACACAAAGTCCGCCGGCATGGATGGCATCACCGTAAATTTACTCAAGACACTTGTTCATGAACTATTGGAACCTCTCACTTACATAATTAACCTCAGCATATCCCTAAACAATTAAACCAAGGACTCGTCATACCCATATACAAAAGTGGACATTAACAATTATTATAGGCCCATAACAATACTTAACTCACTCTCGAAAGAAGTTGAAAAAATAATTAACAAACAACTGAAAACATTTTTGGAAAGCAAGCAACTAATCTCCGAAAATCAATTTGGCTTTCAGTCAAATAAGAGCACTGCTGATGCTATTATTGCTGTTACAGACTTTCTTGTTTCAAATTTAGATAAGGGTGGAAAATGCATTTCTATCTTCCTAGACCTCTCAAAAGCTTTTGACACTATCTCCCTTGACATCCTTGTTAATAAACTAAATACCATTGGTATAAGATGGAAAAACCTAGAATTTCTTCAAAGTTACTTAACTAATCGAACTCAAAGTGTCAAAATCGAAAACCAATTCAGCCAACCCCTCCCTATAACCTACGGAGTTCCCCAAGGAAGCGTCTTAGGCCCTACGTTGTTTCTCATATACATAAACGATCTTTGTAACCTAATGATAGATGGAAAAAATTTAAGTTTTGCTGACGATACTGTGCAACTCATTCAATCCCGCACTTGGTTAGACGAACACAAAATGGTTGAGAAATCAATTGACTCTGTTAAAAAGTGGCTAGATATTAATTTTCTTGCTCTATATACTAAATAAATAAATAATAAAATAAAAAGCCTTTTAATTCTTGCAAATCGGTATGTTGAAAAAAGTAATAAAAAAAGGTATAATTAATGTTATTTACAATTTTGTTGAAAAATGTTACATAGATATCTTAAATTATTCATACGCAAGAACCCCTCTCTCAGTCGAAGGTGAAGGCCTCCTCTAAATAATTCCATTTATCTCTCTCTTGAGCTATTTGCGGCCAGCAGGGGCCAGCTATTTTTATTATTTCATCTGCCCATCTCGTGTGAGGTCTGCCTTTGAGACGCTTATCGTGTGGGCCATTCCACTTTGTTGCCCTCCTAGTCCACCTGTCGTCTTCTAGCCTCCCTACGTGCCCTGCCCACTTCCATTTTAGTTTTTTAGCGTAGCTCAGAGCATCTTTCGGTTTGGTGATTTTTCTGATTTTTGTGTGGCGAATTTTTTATATTTTTAAATATCAAGCATGCTTCGTTCCATTCCGCGTTGACAGGTTTTATTTTGTTTTTTTATTTTTATTTTGGATGTGTATTTCCAAGTTTGACATGCGTAGGTTAGGCATGGTAGGAGGCTTGATTGGCATGTTGCTCTTAAATATTTCTCTTAAGGACCAGTATTTATTCCAAGTAATTTGTGCTCTTCTTTCTACTTCTAGCTCATTTTGTTTTCTGTTGAAGCCAATTTGTTTTCCAAGGTAGATGTATTTTTCTGTGTATTTCAAAGTTTCGTTGTCTACTGATATTCTTCTGTCTATGACCATTGTTTTGGAAAGATTCATTTCCAGTCCTACCTGTTTGCTGGATGTGTTTAGCAAATCAAGCATGGTTTATAGTTGTGTGCTAGATTCTGATAAGAGTACTAAATCATCTGCGAAGCGCAGGAGGCTTAGATATTTGCCGTTAATGTTGAGCCCTGTTTTTCCCCAATTTAATCTATTTATTATTGTCTCTAAAATAGCTATAAATAATTTTGGGGACAACGGGTCTCCTTGTTTCACTCCTCTGTTAATGGGAAATGTAGGACCAGTAGATTCTAGTTTTATTTTGGCTATGCTACTCTTGTAAATATTTCTGATTATTTCTATGTACTCTTGTTCAACTCCCTGAGCCTGCAGAGCAGTCCATATACTTGAGTGTGACACGGTATCGAAAGCTTTTTTATAATCGATGAACGCGATGTAGAGCACTCTTTGCTTTTCCTGGTATTTTTTCCATTATTAGTTCTAGTGAATGTATATGATCGATTGTCGAAAAGCTCTTTCGAAAACCTGCTTGTTCTATTGGTTGTTTTGCTTCTAGTGTAACACACATGAAGTGAGTATGAGAATTGTGCAGAGATGAGATTGAATGAGAAGGAAATGGACGGTCTAAGCATTGATGAAACATGGAACCACATAAAGGTGAGTCTTTGTGAATCTGCTAGAGATGTATGTGGAATAAGTACGCAAGGTAGGAAGAAAGGTGACGCATGGTGGGATGACGAGATCAAAGCATTGGTTTCAGAGAAGAAGAAAGCATGGTTATGTCTGATAGCGGCTGGCACCGCTTCTAGCGAAGAGAGAGATAGAGCGAAAGAAATATATAAGGGATGCAACAAAAGAGTAAGTGTTGGAGTGAAAGAACGAAAGAAACGTCTGGAAGATGAAGAGGGAATAAAAATGACAAAACACTTCCAAGAAAACATTAAACTGTTTTGGAAGGAGGTCAAAAGGTCCCGAAGTGGTTCAGAGAACGGAAGTGTGAAAGTGATAAAATCGAAAGATGGAAGAATGTTAACGAATGAGGAAGAAATAAAAGAGAGATGGATGAAATATTTTGGGGAAGTCTTCGAAAGCAACCGGGGTGACAGTGAGACCAGTGGTGAATCGGGTATGAACGATGACGGAGTGAATGTTACTAAAATCAGCGTGGATGAAATTAAAAAATCGATAAAATGCATGAAGAATGGTAAGGCTGTTGGTTTCGACAATATTGCTGCCGAATACTTTAAAGGAGATAGCCATATTATTCTCACATGGTTGTGCAAACTTTTTAATCAGTGTCTAGAGGAGAGTTACACGCCATTAGATTGGAGAAGGGCTGTAATCATGCCATTATACAAAGGTAAAGGGTCGCGTATGGAATGTGGGAATCATAGGGCTATTAGCCTGCTAAGTTCAGTCGGTAAGCTGTACGGAAGAATATTGATTGAAAGGGTAAGAATGGAAACAAAGGATAAAATATGGGATGTGCAAGGTGCCTTTATGAGTGGAAGGGGATGCATGGACCAGATTTTCTCCTTGCGTATGCTCACTGAGAAGTTTCTGGCGAAAAACCAGAAACTTTTCTGCGCCTTTGTAGATCTACAAAAAGCATATGACCGAGTCGATAGGAAAAAGCTTTGGAAGGTGTTGTCCAAGTATGGAGTGAATACAAATCTCATACAGGCAATTGCGTCTCTGTACGAGGGAAGCGTTGCATGTGTTAGGGTGAACGGTGGTTTTACGGGGTGGTTTGACATCACAAAAGGTGTTAAGCAAGGCTGTGTAATGTCACCATGGTTATTCTATCTTTACATGGATAATTGTATGCAAGAATTGAAAGAAGTGGGATTGGGCGCGAAATTGAGTAATCTGAAAGTATGTTGCCTGTTGTATGCTGATGATGCGGTGCTGATTTCTAACACTATGGAAGATCTACAGTCTCTCGTATCTAGGATGAACGAAGTATGTATGAAGAATGAGTTAATGATGAATGTAAGTAAGTCTAAAGTCATGGTGTTTGAAAGAGAGAGTACGAAAACAGTATGCAATATAGTTGTGAATGATGAATACTTGGAGCAGGTGGATGAGTTTGTGTATCTGGGTAGTATGTTTACGAGAGATGGGAAGGCTGATAGGGATATTGAAAGAAGGGTGAATGCTGGTAACTCCATTAATGGAGGACTGAATGCCGTTGGCGCTAATAAAAAACTGTCAAAAGAAGCGAAACTAGCAGTCCACAATGGAGTCCTAGTACCTACCCTGATGTATGGCAGTGAGGCATGGAACTGGCAGAGGAAGGATGAAAGTAAACTGAATGCTGTTGAAATGAGATCCCTGAGGCGTATGTGTGGTAAAACAATGTATGATCGTGTGAGAAATGTGGATATCCGCAAAGAATGTAAGGCTGATGTATGCATAATGAGTAAGATTAAGAAAGGGACCCTCAGATGGTTTGGGCATGTAGAGCGAATGAACGAAGAAAGCAGTGTAAGAAGAATATACGACGCAAACGTGAATGGTAGAAGAAGTCGTGGACGTCCGAGGAAGACATGGCACGATCAAGTGAATCAGATACTTGAGTCGGGCCATGTCAAAAGTCAGAATAATAGAAGAGAATGTATGAGACGATGTATGAATGTGAGTGAGGCAAAGAGTGTGTGCCAAGACCGAGTTGTTTGGCGGTCCGTCCTCTCTGCCTACCCCTGCGGGGAAACGGCGTGATGGTTAGTTAGTTAGTTAGTTAGTTAGTAACACACATTCTTTTGTTTATGATGGAAGAAAACAGTTTGTAGATACACGAGAGTAAGCTTATAGGCCTGTAGTTCGCAATGTCCTTTGGATCTCCTTTTTTATAAATTAATACTATTTCTGACTCCAACCATTGCGATGGTATCTCAAATGTTTCTAATATATGGTTCAATAAATATGTTAGGGGTGGAGTCAGTATTTCGTAGGCGACCCTTATGGCTTCATTTGTAATATCGTCTGGTTCTGGACTTTTATCTATCTTTAACCTTTTTATTTCTTGTATTACTTCGTTTTTAGATATTGGTGTTATATTACCACTCTTGTTTGTGTTTGTAGGAAAGGCAAAACTATGGTTGGTACGCTCTTTTCTCTGGATACTGTATAGAGCTTTGTAGAAATCTGTTGCTACCTCTATGATTTCTTTACGATTAATTACGGTTCTGTCTTCACTGTTTAAACCCTCTATCCAATATTTTTGTGTTCTTAATTCTTTAAGAGCTTTTTTTGAGCTTCCCGCTTGTTTCAAATGTTTTTCGATAGTCTTTGATATGTAAGTTTCATAGTCATGTTTTATGTATTTACTTATTAGTTTGTATAGTGCTGATAATTCATTTTTTGTGGCCCGAGTTTTGGTCTTAGCATGATGTAGCTCTTGTTTTCTTTTGATAAGTGCCAGTGTACGCTCTTTTAAAACTTCATGGGTACCTTTTGATATTTCGTTAGGTGTTTTAGCGTCCTGTAAGCTCTGAGATATAACCTTTGTTAATGTTTTGTAATAAGCCTGTACTGATATTTTTCCTTGGCAGTTTTTTTTTATATCTTGTAAGTGAGATGAAATGTTTTGTTTATAATTTATTATTTCTTGCTCAGTTTTTAGAGATTAATATCTATTGTTTTTATATTCTGTGCGTTTCTTATTTTGTTTTTTGATGGACAGAGTTGCTCTGATTGGTCTGTGATCCGAAGGAAAGTAAAGGTTTAAAACTTCTATATTTTGGAAGAGATTAGGTTGATTTGACAAAATGTAATCTCTTTCGTTTTTGTGTTTACCGTTCGGTGATCGCCAGGTCCATCTTTGGTTCGGTTTTTTGTGGAAGAAAGTATTTAAAATTGCAAGTTTGTGTTCAAGGGCAAAGTCAATTAGCCTTTGGCCTCTCTGGTTTCTTTCGCCATAACCGTTTGGTTTCATTATTAAACATTCGTCTTTTCTGGGTTGTCCTATTTTGGCGTTTAAATTACCCATTATTAGATAGTTCTTATAAGCTTGGTCGATGGCCTTATTGATATTCGAGTAAAATGTGTTAATCTTCTCCTCGCAAGCTGCTTCAGTCGGTGCATATACTTGTATAAGTGACATGGCCAGATTGGCCAGTCCTTGAATGTTTAAGTTTAATAGTGCTACTCTATCACTAATGCCTGTGAAGCTTTCGATCCATTTCTTGCGAACTTTATTTATTATAAATCCGACTCCATATTTACCAGGTGTGTGGCCCGTGTAGCATAGTATGAAATTATTATGGTCTTGCCCTGTCGCCTTATTTCGCACAAGCCAATTATGTCGTATTTTATTCCTTTGATTGCTTCGCTTGGTTCGATTAAACGTTTGTGGGTAGATAAAGTTCTGACGTTATAGGTTACTATGAAAAGCTCATCTTTTGTTTTGTTCGTAGGGTTAAGAATTTTTTGTGTTTGTGTCACTTCTTCTATTTTTGAGGAAGTTTGGAATTTCTTCTTCAGAGAGATTTGGTCTTGACGAGCCGGGTTGGAAGATGTGGTTTGGTTTTATTGTTGTTTTTGTTTTTTGCAAGTTGTTTGTGTTGGAGGTTGGTTTAGTTAATGGTGTGGTTATATGGTTCCTGGTGTCGATGCAGCTTACATGTTTTTTTGAATTTCCGACAGTGAAGCCGACCTTCCTCGTTCAACGTAGGAGAGTATGTTGGATCTTATAATGTCTTTTCCTAAAGTTTTGGTGGAGGAGTTAATTTTCCGGTTTGAGGTTGTGGTTGTAGTCTTCTTTTGATTTGAGGAGTTTGGAGAACCTGACTCTTCTCTTTTCCTTTTTTCTGGGTTGTTATCACTGTTTTTCTTCACTACTAATTTATCATATTTTATAAATGCTATGTTTCCTTTTTTCTTTTCTTCTTCAACTTGTAATTGCACCTGCTTCCTTATTTCTAACACTTCTTTGGAGTAGTCCTCCTCGATGTATATTCCTTTGGGAAGTTTGGACTTATTTCGTAAAATAATGTGCTTTTTCCATAAAGTGGTGATGGAAACTATTACAGGGTGATTTTTGTTGTTGATCTGTTTTCCAATTCTGTATATATTGCTAATTTCGTTGCTCTCAAAGAATGTGCCTGATTCAATTATGGCATCCTTTATGCAATCAACAAGCTCGCCTACGGTTTTTACAATACCAGGTTGTTTTTCCTTTTATAATTTTTCAAGAACTTCACTTCCTGTTGTAGTTCAGATATTTTTACTTTTAGGAAATTATTTTCTTCTGAAATGCATCTCAGTATCTCGTCAAGCGCTTTCATTACATTTTTGGTTACTGAGTTTGTTATGAGAAGAGTTTGGTTGTTCAGTTTCTCATCTAACATTGTTAATAGCCATTCCATATCTTTTTTCTCCATTTTTTGGGAGATTTTATTGTTATGGCAACACTAAACTTTGTTGTGATGTTGAGTTGACAGTTGATTGATTATTGCAAACTTCACTTTAGTCTATGATTTGCACTGTTTTAGGTTATGCTATATATTTTTGTTATAAATCATACAAAACGTTGATTTAACTGTGTTTTGTTTTTGATCCTCTTTGTTTTGGTTTTATTCGGCTCTTTTGAGCAGAAAACACAGTTAATTACACTATTTTGCACTGGATTTCCGTAAATTAAAGCAGATAACAATGACGTGCGTCTTATCAAGTATACCACAGACAATATTTTGCACTACCACAGACAATATTTTGCAATACTACCAAAGTAAAATACGTTACTTTTAGTATAAATATCGTTGGCCAACTTAATCAAGATGCGGAAATAAAAGTACATGAATGTTCTTGTATTCACCATACATTCTGTCAATGTCCTTGCCTAGATCGAACGGACCATATCAAATACCTTGGTCTTATATTTGATCAATATCTTAAGTGGAATACACATTGCCTACTTATTACGAATAAACTTAGAAAACATATTTATTTCTTCAAAAACATTAGAAACATACTAGATTCCAAATCTATGAAAATTGTTTATTACTGTCTTTGTCAATCAATCATTAGAAATAGGACCAAAAGAATATTTAAATATTCAATAAACAAAGTCGATATTAAAAGAAAAGAATCAGTTCGGGACCTGAGTGTTACCTTAGATTCCAAACTTATATTCCAATAACATATTAATAACATTGTCACTAAAGCCACCCAAATGTTAGGATTTATACTACGAACATAAAAATTATTTAATTATCTCTATACATTTATTTTGCTACATTATAGCTATGTTCGTCCGCACCTAGAACACGCCTCACAAATTTTGAATCCAAGATATATAACATATGTTCATAGAATAGAACGTGTTTAGGAAAAATTTCTCTCCTACATAAATTTTCGGTCGTTTTATGCATTCCAATCAAACGAAGATATACGTCAATTCTTTAAAATCCCGAAATTAAATTGTAGAAGAATTATTTATGATCAATTGTTATTATACAAAATCCTAAATAATACGGTATCTTCCCTGTATCTCTTACAAAAAATAGATATTAGAGTTCCTGGTCGTAATAGTAGAAACGTATCCCTTTTTTATAACAGCCGCTCCAATACCAACTACTTACAAAATGAATTCATATATCGAGCCTGCCATTATCATAACACACACCTCCTATATACTGTTAGCAGCATATTTAAATATTGCCGCTCATCTGCCGCCAGAGGTACTGCTATCGCCTCTGGCGGCCAACAAGGAAACTACACCAGCTATTGCGGCCGGTAAAGAAGGGACGCTTCCTGGCTGGCGGCA
This sequence comes from Limnephilus lunatus, assembly GCA_917563855.2. Classification (NCBI taxonomy): domain Eukaryota; kingdom Metazoa; phylum Arthropoda; class Insecta; order Trichoptera; family Limnephilidae; genus Limnephilus; species Limnephilus lunatus. Next base: position 56,968,386 of record OU830599.1, read on the forward strand.
ATGGAGAAGACCTACCTACAACACGGATAGCGAACGGCTGGATTTACAAATGGCGGATTGCGGAACATAATCTTGCTGATTCTTGAATGTTGTTATTGTCAGTTAACGTGGAGACAATATATTTCATCATAAATATTAACTTAGCGTTTTATTATTGCTAACAATACAGACATCTTCAATATAACTTTCAACAAATTCAAAGCAACACTATTAGATAAATGTAATGCATCACAACACACCCTTTAACATCCATATTTATATTTATTATATTATTAATCAGATTTCTTTTCCTAATTTGCAATATTTTTACATATTCCATAATTACATACATATAATTCTTATACTCCTACAAGATCATAAGCTTACCCTTTATTGTGTTTTTCTATATTCTTTTCATGCATATTTAAGTATTTAGCTTCTCTTAAATATTTTTTTCTTAGTTTTTTCTATATGTTTTATTTTAACTTCTCTTAACTATATTTTTTTCTTAGTTTTTCTTTATGTTTTTCTTGTCTAGCTACTAAAAAAAAACATTATCAGCGAAAACATGTTTTTAGGCTTACTGTTTTATTTTGGCACTATTTCTTTTTTATTTATCTTTGTAAAGCTGTTTGTTTTCCAAATAAAGATATTATTATATTTTTTAGGGTGCTTCAGGTGCTTATTATTATTATTATTATCGAAGGCACAAAAATTAATTATGAAAGTTATTCTTAAAGTTCCCATATTATTATGGGAAGTAGGTACTGTAGATATATTCAACAAATTCCACGTATTAGATATTCGGCAAATTTACACAAAAACCATCTTAACTCATCTGTATAAAACACATACATTTTATGAAAATACCCAAAATATTGTAAACACGCGGCACAAAACCAAAGAACTCATACAAACACCTAAAATAAACAAAACATTTGATCAAAGAAATTTCAAATACATTGCATCCACGGACGTACAAATACATGGACCTGCCCTAAGTGATAAAAAGCGTATTATTTCCCCCTCTTATTGGAACCATTCCATCGGAACCGGCTGGGCTTGCAGAGCCTCGCGTGAATCTAAAAAATGTGACGTCATCATTCTTGTCCGGACCAGTGTCGAGCTCTTATCGTACATTTTACGAAATAAAACCTCAAAATTTGTGGCTTGTGCTATAAAAACGTATAAAAAAAGTGAGTGAAAAAGAGAATAAACCCAGTTGTCGTATTACATTCCATAGGTAAGCATTATTTTAAGTTTATTCATATCAAATAATATGCGTACAATGCGTCTATGATGATAACTCACATACTATGACATCGAGATACATGGCGACGCGAAACACAAAGCCGCTGTTTACTGGGGTAAGTAAATTATGAAACATTTGTAAAAGTGTCTACGGCAACAAAATATTTGACTATGAACATCCCTTTTTGCCGCATTTGGACTTCTCACACTTGTTCATAACGTGGCATGCAATTCGCGCTCCCATATAAAAAGGTCTATTCATTCAAAAGCAGATTTTACTTTCAAGAACTAAATGGTGATATTATAGTGCGAGGTGCCTATATTCTGTTAAATCGATTTATTGGCGAATCACAGTCTCTTTCCTCTCTTCGTCCCGCCATAGTTGGTTTTTACCCCTCATCTGTAAGTTGTCGTCTATCTATATTTGTATGTCTATGAATGCATCTAAAATATACAATAACTTACCTGACTAAACAAGACAATCGAATAATATTAACAAATACAAAATTCTGATCAAACAATGGATCATCGAAAAAGGTCGTGCAATAATAAGTCACCTCACCCAAATATAATCCTTTTATCCCATCATTGTTACCACTACCTACCAACCTGAAATTTTTTGTTTGTCAAATATTTTTACTTAATTGAAAAATGTATTTTATTTAATATTTTAAAAAATATTTGTGAACTAGTCTGTCTCGACACAGGATTTCCTAGTGAGACCGGCAAGGCAAAAAAAATGTAAACCTTTTTATATAGATGCATAAAAAAATAAAATAAAAATCACTATATTCTAAGATGGATGGCGATTCATCAGAAATATTGGGATTCCGCGGGGAACCTGAAAATATGATCGAATAAATTAAGATACCCGACTAACCTTTCCAAAAGAATTTGAAAAATCAAAGTCATATTGAATTTAATCAATGCCCTCAATTCGAAAAATATAAAAATAATCCAAAACAGGCCACTGAAAAAAAAATCTTTCCCCTTTTCAATTTATTTTATGTGGAAAAACGTATATTCTTATGGAGGACTTACCATTAGGAGAACACATAATTCAATCACTTTTCGGCAGAAATCACTTTAAATCATTACTTTGTTAAAATCATTTATATAAAAATGTTAATTTGCTAAAATGTAGGTACATAATATAACGCCATCAGTTTGAGGATTTGAAGTTTTAAAACATTGAATTTTTGTATAAACTTGAATTGATTTAAAACGAATTTGGTTTTATGAAAACATCTTCCAGATTCGACAGAATCTTTCTTTTTTCGATTATTCCTCGTCTGTTTGATTGCGAAGAATCCATAATAATACCTTTTTTATTTATTATTCTGTACTTTATAATTATTAAAATGTAGTTATTCTAAACCTTTCACTTATATTCTTTAATCATTGACGTATTTCTATGTGTTTCCAAATAAAACCACATTTTAACTGCTGCGAGTATAGTTTCCTCAAAGAAACAATTATTATTTTCAAAATGTATTTTTTACTATAACGTTGGCGTAATGGTGCTGTTATTGTTATCGGATGACTTCATTTGAAAAGAAGGTAAAAATTTTGATTACTTTTACGATGAAATAAATTTAAAAAATGACTTAAAATTTTGCGGCTTCAGATTATTTGATAAAATATTTTTTGACACTGACATATTATGTTTTTACAAGACTGTTTCCAATTTTGAACCAACTTAAACGCAATAATGTAAGTTCCTGCTTGAAATGATGCGCTCAGAAGCAACGATGGTGCTTATTTAGATTTCTCATTCTCATCTTCTTCTCATCGTCCTATTCTAGTCTGAGAGTCACTGCTTCGACAAATCACCTCCAGGCTTTCCTGTTCTGCGCTACTTTAGCGGCCTCCATCCATTGCAGACCCAGTCTCTCTTCGCAGTCTCTGGAGTTGCTCCAACTTTGCATGTGGTGACCAACTTTCAACATCTTCCCTTTGGCATTGTCAACTGTATATTGTGACTTATTCGGTATTCTGCATGTTATTCGGCATGACATATTATGAAAGCAAGTTAGTTACAGTAGACATGTTAAACAGAGTCAGTTTAGATTTTTCGTGGTATTTAAAAACCGCATTAATAAACATTTTATCAAAAAATTCCCAAGTAGTGCTGGAACTTTATCATCTTTGTCCTCTTCTAGGTGTGGAAAACACGATCTGTTTTAAAATTGAAAAATTCACAATACTTCTTATTGGAGGTGACATGGGAGAAAGAGAAGGTGTACACTGATTTCCTGGATATCCAATAGAGGACCCTCCCAATAGAGAATATTCCTCACGAGATATGTTTTGTGAACTACCTATTGATCTTCGCCTCGGTGAACACAAGGGTGATCCCCCGACAAGTGAAAACTCTTCTTGTGATATGTTGGAGGTATTCGGTAGTCTTCTGTAACTTTGATCGAGAGGCAAACCCCCTAATTGGGGGCATTCTTCTTCTGATACATGTGAGGTGTTCGGGGGACCTGTGTAACCTTGTTCATACGGTGGTAAAGTATATTCGCTGTATTCTGTTAATGCCCTCGATTCATCTGAAAAGTAGAAAAAAACTTTAAATCATCACAAAAACATACACTCCTATCAGGGTAGATCAGGATGTACCCGAAATTTCATAAGGTGGCTACATTAAATAAAAATAATGCACACAAGCTCGGCTTATATTGGGGGTTATTATTACATCACCAGTCTTCATACTTTTTAAACGCGCGACCCTCTATTAGTAACATTTTTTTAGTCGTCACGCGAGCTCCCAGATCCTCTACACATGTTAAATGGTGTGCAGCGTTTGTACTACTAATAATTCATATCATACTATGCACTAGAGCACTTTTCCTCCGTAGTGACGATAAAAACGAAATTTAAACGAAATTTCCAAGGCCTTTGACCGGGTTTGGCATCGAGCGCTTGTCAACAAACTGCGTTCTTACGGACTTCCCGCATCATTGTGTGCGTGGATTGCTGACTTTTTGAGGGGGAGGTCGATTCAGGCGGTTGCTGACGGTTTCACCTCTTCCTCGCATTCGATAAATGCTGGCGTCCCACAGGGATCGGTTCTGTCTCTGACTTAGTTTCTGTTGACATCAACGACCTGTTGTCATGTGCACCGATTCATTGTTACGCGGATGACAGTACAGTCCATGATAGCGTTTTGTTTGACAAGCCCCCAAAGACCTTACAAACCCCAATAGCTCGTAGGGATTTAAAGCAAAGAATGGACGGTTACCTCGAGTGTGTTTTCTCTTGGGGTAAGAATAACTTCGTCGAATTTAATGTTTCAAAGACCCAATCATGTTTGATAACGTCTAAAAGGGATCGAAAAAAAAATCTACTCTGATTTAATGGAAGCAATCTTCCGAACAGGCCCTCCATTGATATGCTTGGTGTAACTCTAAGTGACCAGCTTAGGTACGGAGGCTACATCGAAACCAGAGTTAAGTTAGCCTCTCAGAAACTGGGCGTACTGTACAGGGCCCGCAGATACTTTAATAGTACACAACTGCTAACCCCGTACAAATCTCAAGTGCGCCCCACGGTGGAATTTGGCAGCCACCTCTGTTCTGGAGCTCCAAAATACCTCAAAAAAACCTTGACTCCGTGCAGATTCTCCTATCTTAACAGACGGATTGCAATCTTTAGAGCACAGGCGTCGGCTGGGAATACTATCCTTGTTCTACCGGTATTACAATGGAAGATGCTCCGAGGAACTAGTGTCATTGAACCCTTCGGCACCAGTGCATAGTCGGGAAACACGCCAAACGCGTGCCCAACATTTGCACACGGTTGACATTTGTCACATGAGAACGGGTCGCTTTTGACTTTGACCAACTTAGGGTACGGGTTAAGTTAGCCTCTCAGAAACTGGGCGTACCATACAGGGCCTGCAAATACTTTAATAATAGTACACAATTGCTAACTCTGTACAAATCGCAAGTACGTCACGGTTGAATTTGGCAGTTACCTCTGGTCTCTGGAGCCACAAAATGCCTAAAAAAACCCCTCGACTCTGTACAGAAACGGGCGGTCCATTTGATAGATTCTCCTATCTTAAAAAACGGTTTCCAATCTCTATAGTACCTACAGATAGGAATGCAGTCCTTGTTTTCCTAGTATTTCAATGGAAGATGATCCGAGGAACTAGCGTCATTGATCCCCCCATGTTCACTCCTTCCTCTCCTAAAAAAGATCCTTCACAGAGCATCTTCAAAGATGACATGGACCCTGAGGGAAATTATTTTTTTCCGGAGTCTGTGTGGAGTTAATGTAAAATAAAAATTAAATATATCACTTATCTGTTACGACGCTTAGCAGTTTGATCATGATATAGAAATATTTACCAAATTTAATAACTGAAAAAAAATAACATCGCGTAAACGTCGATGAATAGGTACCTGGTTTTTGTAAAATGTCACTTCCATCATCGTCTTCTTCGCACGCATCAAAATTCAAACGTCTCGGCATGGCAGCTCTCGGGTTATCTCGGTAGTAGAACCTTCTGTCGCGGGGCGGGAACCTTCGTGGGGTTGTTACCACGGGCCCCGTCGGACTCCCCTCCATCTCGCAGCCGCTAATTGAAAAGTCTGAATCCGACTCCAAAGGGTAATTCGTCGGTGACATCAAACAGCCTACATCAGGGGAGGGGGGCATATTATCAATTCTGGCCATTTCTTCCGGAAAACAAATCCGCAAGATGTTTTCGTCGATGCTTCCTCGCGCTTGGCTTATTAGCGAGCTGTTCGGTGATGATCGTCGTGACATTTTAAAGCGTCGTTCTCTGTTAGAGATTGTATATTATATTTATAAAATAAGTAATGGCACACATCAGTCCGAAACTGGCCGCATATTGTACGACCTCTGTGATCAGACCCTAAATGCAAAATAGAAAAAAAACATTAGTAATAACTTACTTTGTGGTGATCATTAGAGCAAATGAAATTATTTTTAATTGTTGTAAACCTAAGTAAATAAAGTGTCTTTAAAAACCTTCACAAATAATCTTGAATCATTAATGTGTTTCCAAATAGATCCCTACTTCAACTGTAACATATAGGTATATCCTCCACAAATATCCTATAGAAATAATATTTTATCAAAATGCATTTTTACTACGATGGCATTGATGGTTCTGATTTTATTAACCAATGAAATTTGTTTAAAAGGCTGTAATTTTGGTTAAATTATATAATAATATGAATAAAAAAATAACAATAAATTTTGTGGCTTCAAATTATTGGATAAAATTTTTTTTTGTCAGTTTGACACTGACAGAACACTTTTTTTATGGGGCTGGCTCCAATTTTAAACAACATGAAACCTACTTGCGTGCAAGTAGGTTCCTGCCTGAAATTATGAGTGCATTTTTTTTCTTTATTCATTTAATTACATAATTGGAGGATTTTTCGACCACCATGCTAGGCATGCCCGTGTTGTGGTGGTCGAAATATAAAGTATGAAATATGTATAAGTCTATGAAATAAAAAGGAATATAAAAGAAAGTACCTAAATTAATATAAAGTACCGTAGTACCTCGAGATACGATTGTAATTCATTAAACCTGTAACCTTGTAACCATTCTCGTATGTCAATTTGCTCGTATCTGAAAGTAATTTTCCCAATTGAAATTAATTGAAATGCCTCCGTTCCAGCCCCCAAAATGCCACCCAAGTTGTTCTTGTTACGTGTTTTTGAATAGGATAAATGTATTTGTAAATGACAAATATTGTACAAAAACATAATAAAAGAAAATGTAAAGAAATAAACTGGTTTTATAAATTGAATTTGTATTTTAGTCACTTAAATGCAACTTACACGCAACTTAAATGCTACTTACTGGATGCTACACTGCTTTTCTCTTCTCTGGCCTTTGCCTTTTTCGCCAGATTAAAAAAAACTGTCCAAGGAGGTTTGTTTCTCCCTCGCGTTCAGAATATTGCGGAAATGAGTTAGGCAAGTTTAGTGTCATTAAATAGCTCGGATGCATAACTTTTTCGGGTTGATACTTTTCCACGAACTGTGAAACTCTCTCCCACATTCCTAAAATCTCCTTCAACTCACTTGTAGAGTAGCGTTAGCTGATTTTTTTTTCTTCCGAATTCCTTTTGACGCTAGTAATAAAAGTTGTCTTTGTATCTAAAACATGAAAATAATTTAGTTTTGAAAAACTCAAAAAATATCCTAAGGTTCCGGGGGTCTTTTGAAGTTTGAGAAAATATCTAAATATTTCCATTTTTTCAGCCTTTGCACAAAATATTCTGAAATAGTTTAAAGGTGTTAATTTATGAGAACTTGTTAAATAACGTCTATAGCTTCGGTATATATAACTAATATTTATTATTTTTGCAGTAATTTGGAACTAAAGCACGTCCGCCCGCAGTCCCCAAACCCGCCCTCGCTTGAGCAGCGCGCCATATTGGCCGTTCCTTATGGCCGTTATACACGACATCTTTTTTCAGCCCGATTCCAATTAGATACCAAAGTTAACATTTTTCGCTTTACGCGATCGCTATTTTCACCTCTATTTTCATATCTACGATTTCAATTGTCATCACTGCAAATAACACATGAACCATACTGTTTGTTGTGATGCCAACTGAAATCGTAGGTATGAAAGTAGAGATGAAAAAGCGAAAAATATTGATTTTATTAACGTTGCTTGAAATGGCATTAGCCGTGTTTGGTGACCAGATCTGAATAGCCAGTTACTTCCCCACCTTCCTCTTCCCTATCTCCTTCCCCTCCTCACTACCCTCAGCCTCACAACACACCCCAATTGGGGATGCCATAGTCTCACTGGCTTCAGACGGGAGCAGTTGGGACTCTTGTGCGGTATTCATATAAAAAAAGTAACTAAAAGTATTTTGAAAATATGGGAAAAAGATAATTTGCCAACTATTTCGAAAGAAAGAATTACAAATATTATCCGAAGGTCGCAGGATCGAATCCCGGTATGGAGTATGGACAAATAAATTTTATTTGATTAATTTGTGTTATTTCACAATTAATTCAATTAAGATTATTTAGTATATTTGCGACACGTTCCAGAGTGGAAGATACTCTCAGTATAGCTCTAGTGTAAGACCACCACTTACATTTGAGACGTTGCTTGAAATGGCTTTAGCCATATTTGGCGACCAGATCTGAATAGCCAGGTACTTTCCCACCTTCCTCTTCCACTTCCTCTTCCCCATCTCCTTTCCCTCCCCACTACCTTCAGTCTCACAACATACCCCGATTGGGGATGCCATAGTCTCACTCAGTGGCGGACTAAGGGGGGCGGGGGGGGGCTGCCCGCCCCGCGCCCCCGGTCCTAAGGGGCCCCCAAACGCCTCCACATTCCCGTGACCAAATCCTAAACAAGGCTCTGAGGCACCAGGACACATTAAAAAAAAATTATTTCATTTTCTGAAAGATGCACTTGTTAAAAATGCTCTCATCAAATATTTTAAAGACATTCGAAACATCAACGGAGATTTTTTTTTTAGATATCGAAAATTCCCCTACATGGTGTCGTAGACACTGGATTTTCGAACAGTTAAGAATTGGCGCATACGAATCGAATATATAGTTTGTTTCATACGATGTCAATCAGGTTGAAAAACGTGTTAAAAAAGTTTCGAGAAAAATGCATTGAAAGTTTTGCTGAAGGATAATTCAACATACCTAAATACAAACTCTTTCAAACGGTTTCATATAAAATGCTGTATATCCGTCGATGTTTCGAATTTTCTTAAAACATTTGGCGAGAGCATTATTTTAATAAATGCACCTTTCATAAAATGAAAAAAAAAATAACAATTTTTTTTACAGTCCGTTTTACTGGTGCGTTAAGTAAACAAAAACGCGCGTTTTTTTTTTACTTAAAAAATAAATATTTTCAATGTAAAAAAATATTGTGCAAGTACAGAAAACGCGGTCCATCCTCTCTGCTTACCTTTCTATAATAACGGTCGTCACCCTCACAGAAACAGAGAGCAACAAAGCGCGAAGGCCACCGAAACGCGATCCAGTCGGTAGAGCGACTGGATCGCGTTAGGGATTGGAAATACGCGGCCCGACAATCTGTTTTATTCGCGGTTATTGCGGGATTCCCCGTTTATAATGACAAATCACTGAGAGTAATATTTATGTACAGTGACAAACCACGGAGAGCAATATTTACGCATGGTATTTCATTCCGGTTCAAACGTTATTTATTACATTGTAATACAATACAATCTTATTCTTCTGATTATTTATTGGTTAATTAGTTTGATTTGTGAAAAGAATGAGTGAAACGAAAAGAGATTATCCCAGTGAAGCTATGAAAAGAAAAAGTAAGCAGAAAAGGGAGGAGGTTATATTTTTTAATTTGGTAGGCGGGTATGGGTACCGCCGCCCTGGGAACCATTTATTGGATGACTAACACCTCTGCCACAGGTCACCCCAAGGGTTCGCTACGTTTAGTGACTTAGCAGGGGTGGCCGGGTTCATGGGGTAATGTTTGTCTGGGTCTTGATGGCGGGTGTGTCGGCCCACCTTCTGCGTGGCAGGCCGGATTGGGAGTTGCTGGTTGACGGAGACCCTTTACAACCGGTTTCCGTTGTCCGGGCCGCTCGGTAGTACAGGGGCCCGACCCTGAGGCTCACGACTGAGGGTGGGCTGCCCCATCAACGAGTGCAAAAACCCCGCCGCTGCTGTTGTGCCGGTTCGTGACCGGAGGGGACCCAGCAGTAGCGTTTGGGGCGCATTGGGCGACCTCTCCAGCCGGCTCTGATCCCCAGCTTCCTACCCACCCCTCCAAGGGCGGATTTAGGGGGGGGGCACGGGGGCACGTGCCCCCCCCAGGATGGTATTTTTGTGTACTGTGGAGATTCCATCACAGTACATACTTAGAAGCAAATCAAATTATCAGAGTTGTTAAAATATATTAATAAAATAACAGGAATAACATGAGTCGAACTCTTGTCCATTTCTGGCTGGAATTGCGAATTTTGTTCGTTGCATCCCATTCATGCACTTGCAAATGAAAGATGATAATCAGCGTTTGTGGGAGCGGTACGGTCGAGGGAAAGCGCGGTCGGAAAAGCCCCCCCCCCCCCCATTAAAGTTGACAAACACAAATTTCGACTTGATAAAAAATTGGTCCGTTCTGGGGAGGGGGGGGGGTAACTATGTTCTAGAGGGGCACCCCCCCCCCCTCCGCCCCTTGTGCCCCCCCCCAGAAAAAATCCTGGATCCGCCCTTGCACCCCTCAACCTTCCTTTCCAGACCTTCCTTTCCCCTCATAACAAAAAAACAAAAAAACAATTTTTTTTTTAAAATTAAATAACATAAAATTATGAATAACACAGTAACACCAAATAACGTTATTACAACGGCGAGAAGCAGGAGTCCCCGGTGCAGGCCAAAACTGTTGGTGAACTTCACCAACATTCGCGGCCTGCACAAAAATTTAAACTCAATCCACCACCACCTTCTCACCCTACGTCCCAACCTTCTCTTCCTTTCCGAAACGCAGATAGCTGAGCCTACAGACGCCTCCTATCTGGATTGCCCGGATTTCACCCTCATGGGCAAATTCAGACCCAAAGGAGGTGTCTGTCTCTTCAGCCGAGCTGACGTCAACTGTGTGCGACTGTTGAATCTGGAGAACTCCAAATTCGACGTAATGTGGGTGCGCGTCAATCTTGCCAGTACGGTAAGATTTTACGCGTGTTTATACCGCTCACCGAACCTTAGCGTTTCAGATACGTCCGAACTCTTCAAACATCTAAGCAATACTGTTGATGACCTCTTGCCCCGCTTCCCTACGGCAGAGTTTGTGGTCCTGGGGGACTTCAATGTTCATAACGAACCTTGGTTAAAGTTCTCAGGACCAACGGACTCGGCTGGACGAGAGGCGGAATCTTTTGCCCTCTGCTACGGACTGGAGCAAATGGTTCAGGAGCCTACAAGGGTTCCTGATGTCCAGACTCACCGCTCCAATCTGTTAGATCTGTTTTTAACCACTGTGCCACACGGTTACAAGATTGAGGTCACAGCGCCTCTAGGATCGTCCGACCACTGTCTGGTGACGACGTCAATCCCCGTAACCTTCAGACCACCAAACGAGCGGCTGAAGAGAAAAGTGTGGCACTATAGATCAGCAGATTGGTTTGGTCTGCGGGCTCATTTCAATGCTTTCCCGTGGTCAGCTGTCTGTTTTCGGACTTCGGATCCCTCAAGATGTGCCCAGGAAATTGGTGAAGTCATCACATCCGCGATGGATGGCTTCATCCAATCCACTGTTAAAGAAACTGGTGTGGGCTCAAAGCCGTGGTTCAGTCAACAATGCTCCGAAGCAGTGCGACGAAAAAACGCGGCTTACCGAGCCTACAACACATCTCGAACGTCCGAAAACAGAATAGTATATAACAAAATGGCAAAGGAATGCAAGAGGATCATTAACAGGTCAAAATTCGAGCACGACCTGCAGATCAGCAGAAAGCTGGCTGCCTGCCCGCACGGCAGCAGAGCGTTCTGGTCGCTTGCGGGCTCAATAGGTCGCAATTTCTGCAAATCCAGTCTGCCACCTCTTACCAGACCTGATGGCTCTCTAGCAAATACCGCCGCCGAAAAGGCTAACTTATTAGGCAAAATGTTTGCGGAAAACTCGACCCTCGATGATCAAGGTGCTACCCCGCCGTCGGATCCTCATTGTGGTTTTCGTATGAAAAAGCTGAGGATCCGGCATCGGGATGTACTTCAAGTCTTACGAGGGCTTGATGTTAAAAAAGCTAGCGGGCCTGACGGAATTCCTGCCCTGGTATTGCAGAGGTGCGCTGTAGAAATAGCTCCAATTTTGACGAAACTTTTCAAGATGTCCCTGAAGTCTGGTTCTGTGCCCTCTGGTTGGAAAAAAGCGATCATTCACCCCATTCCAAAGAAGGGTGACCGCTCCAACCCAGCCAACTACCGCCCCATAGCGATCACATCTGTTCTGTCAAAAGTGATGGAACGTGTGATCAACGACAAACTGCTCACATACCTCGAGAAGAACAAAATTATTAACGACCGTCAATACGGATTCCGGCGGTGATCTTCTCGCGTATGTGACGCATGTTTGGGGACGGTGCCTGAACCATTTTGGTGAGACCCAAACGGTTGGACTGGACATTTCCAAGGCCTTTGACCGGGTTTGGCATCGAGCGCTTGTCAACAAACTGCGTTTGTACGGGCTTCCCGCATCCTTGTGTGCGTGGATTGCCGACTTTTTGAGGGGGAGGTCGATTCAGGCGGTTGCTGACGGTTTCACCTCTTCCTCGCATTTGATAAATGCTGGCGTCCCACAAGGATCTGTTCTGTCTCCGACTTTGTTTCTGTTGCACATCAACGACCTCTTGTCATGTGCACCGATTCATTGTTACGCGGATGACAGTACAGTCCATGATAGCTTTTTGTTTGACAAGCCTCCAAAGAGCACATAAACCCCAATAGCTCGGAGGGCTTTGAAGCAGAGAATGGACGGTTACCTCGATAGTGTTTTCTCTTGGGGTAAGAATAACCTCGTCGAATTTAATGTTTCAAAGGCCCAATCATGTTTGATAACGTCTAAAAGGGATCGAAATGATAATCTAGTCTCCTTCAACGGAAGCATTCTTCCGAACAGGACCTCCATTGATATGCTTGGTGTAACTCTAAGTGACCAGCTCAGGTATGGGGGCTCCATCGAAACCAGAGTTAAATTAGCCTCTCAGAAACTGTGCGTACTGTACAGGGCCCCTCAGATACTTTAATAGTACACAACTGCTAACCCTGTACAAATCGCAAGTGCGCCCCACGGTTGAATTTGGCAGCCACCTCTGGTCTGGAGCTCCAAAATACCTTTAAAAAAACCCTTGACTCTGTGCAGAAACGGGCGGTCTGTTTGATAGATTCTCCCATCTTAACAGACGGATTGCAATCTTTAGAGCACAGGCGTCAGGTGGGAATGCTGTCCTTGTTCTACCGGTATTACAATGGAAAATGCTCCGAGGAACTAGCGTCGTTGAACCCCTCGGCACCGGTGCATAGTCGGGAAACACGCCAAACACGCGCCCAACATTTGTACATGGTTGACATTAGTCACATGAGAACGGGTCGTTTTTACGACTCGTTCTTGAGTTCAACAGCTCGGACGTGGAACGATTTACCGGCCTCTGTGTTTCCTCCCTCCTACGACATGGGTCTCTTCAAGACCCATGTTCACTCCTTCCTTTCCTCAAAAAGACCCTCCACACAGCATCCTCAAAGATGACATAGGCCCTGAGGGAAATTATTTTCCTCAGGGCCTCCTGTGTGGAGTTAATGTAAAAAAATAATAATAATAAAAAATGCCCTAAATTTCTTCATTTTTTCAGCAATCAGCTTCTGTGAGTGATTTAGATTGCAATGGTAAGTACTGCCTATTTATCTACCAGTAGCGAATGGTGAATTTGTTTTTTGAAAGAACAATGCCAACCTTCAGTACATGAAAATACCTGATCACGTATTGTACCGAGCAATAATAAAAATTATGTTTTGATATTCTTCATTGATGGAAAAATATTTTTTCAATTTGGTCCATTTAAACCACATGGACCGTTTCCAAATGATTCAGAAACATAGCGATGTTTATCATTATTCATATTTAAATATGGCTAGCATAAAAATTCCAAGACCGTGGCTAAGTTATTCTAATGTTTTAAACAAGCCGCATTGCCACTTCTGTTGGTTATTAGCAGATCGTCAAAGCAAATCGTACTCCTCTGCATGGGTAAACGGTGTTTCCGTTAGAAACAATTTTACGCATAATTGGTTACAAGAAAATACCATCGATACTTTATTGCAAAGTAAAATCAATAGTAAAATTACATTCTGGTAAGATGTATTGCATCGTATAATTAATGTTATAATTACTTTAGCGTCATGTAATCTACCTTTAAGAGGTCATGAATCTGATTCTCGAAATTTTATGTCAATTTTACGTTTACTATCTAATTATGATCCTATTATAAAAGAACTTCTTTTAAAACCGAAAGGCGAAATAACAAAAATCGTCTTCAGCTATAGATGATTTAATAAATCAATTTGCCGAAAAAAAGGCAAGAAAAGTGTATATTTAATTTGAATTGTTTGGCTAGCTCAATTTCTAGGAGGAAGCGATAACTTATAATCAATAAATATTTATTTTAATTTAATGCAAGCATTTTTGTTTCTTTTGTGAGAAATCTTTACCCTTTTGATACAGGGCCCCTCCAAGGCACGCTACGCCACTGCCCGACATGTTTAATCGGGCCCTGATTATTTTATCTTAATTTTCGTGGTGATCGACTTCTAATAAGAATTTTTTTTCGGATCACCCGAAGGGACACCTGAAATTGCCGAAGAATTGCTATAAAAAAAAACTGCAAATACAACAAAACAATATCACTCAACGAATCTAGCAAAACCCTATTTTTTTCAATTTCTCCTACGAACAGACCATTTTTTTTCATCATTTAAAATATGGAAACATTATTATGTACTTTAAAATTTCACTTTTTCACAAACATAATATTGGGATAGACCAAATTTTGCCTTGTGATTAACCGGTTGAGAACCGTGATGTTAGCAGTACAAAAAAATATATATAAATCATTCCATTCTTATTATCAGTCAAATCATAATCATAAATTTAGCCAGATTGTTCATCACCACGGCGCTACATCCCAGGGTAGGATTTGACCTCTTTCACAAATGTTTTTCTCTGTCTGTGGTCCCTCTGTCTCGCCACTCGCCCATAGTCCCCAATCCTTCTGTCCTGCTCCAATTCTCTTTCACGCAGTCTATCCACCTCTATCGTCCAACCGACCGGTCAGCGGCTGAGTTGGCATCGCGTTTGAGTCCTACCCAGGCGTCCCATGTTCGATTCCTCGGCCGGCTAAGTCCTCCATCTCAAGCAAAATTTTCGGTTTATGGTTGTGGTAGTAGATTTTCAAATATTGGTTATTCGTAACCCAGGAATGTTTGTCTTTTAAAAAAAAAAATCATCTGTCTCTGTTACACTGGGGCACCCTTGGAGGAATACAGCGGGCACCCATTTGCTCATCATTAATTTCAGAGTCTTAAATAATGTCAAAGTGCTAGAACTTCAATAACTTCAACTTTTATTAACAAACAAATTATTTTTTATATACATACCTATTTATAGAAAAATATATATAACAACAAATCAAGTAAGTGATGAGTACAATCATAATAGTAAGTGTACAATATTATACATTTTACATTCAATAAGAAGAGTAGAAACAATTATTAGAATTTTTTTACACCATGGTATAAATTTTGTTAGAAATTTAAAACAAACTGCGTGGACGATACCACATTATTTGTTATTTTAGAAGATGACGTAGATTTTAGCTTAATTAATTTAATATATTTTCAACCAAAAATGTTTATTTTATGTGTAATTTAGTATGAATGCTGCATACACATTAATAAACATTTTTTATAAATGTCTTATTTGTTTCTCATAGAAATAAAATAAATATCAATTTGTAGCATCGTAATCATGTTTTGTTTTCTTAACCATTTTCGTACAATGCAACAAATGATACTGTCTATGCAAGGTAGTTAATAGTAGACAAATAGAATCTACGCCAGTTTAGCTATTTTTCGTTGTGTTAGAGGACCGTATTAATAACAGAGTGCTGAGAATGCATCATCTTTGTCTTCTCCTAAATCTTGAACTAAGGTGTATCAAAATTAATCTGTCTTACAACCGATAAGTGTGCAATACTTCTGATTGGAGGTTGTTGTGGTGACCCGGGAGAATGACGAGGTGTAAACGGATTTCCTGAAGATCCAATAGAGGACCCTCCCAATAAAGAATATTCCTCACGAGATATGTTTTGCGATCCACCTATTGACCTATTCCTAGGTATACTGTAAGTACGATCAGCAGCACCCATTGGTGATCCCCCTACAAGTGAACACTGTTCTTGGGATATGTTGGATCGATCGCGGGGTATGCTGTATGTTCGATCACGCGGTATGTTGTAAGTACGATCTCTCGGAATACTGTAGGTACGATCGGCAGCACTCATGGGTGATCCCCCTACAAGTGACCACTGTTCTTGGGATATGTGGGATCGATCGCGGGGTACGCTGTAAGTTCGATTATGCGGTATATTGTAAGTACGATCTCTCGGAATATTATAAGTACGATCGGCAGCACCCATGGGTGATCCCCCTACAAGTGAACACTGTTCTTGGGATATGTGGGATCGATCGCGGGGTACACTGTAAGTTCGATCACGCGGTACATTGTAAGTACGATCTCTCGGAATATTATAAGTACGATCGGCAGCACCCATGGGCGATCCCCCTACAAGTGAACACTGTTCTTGGGATATGTGGGATCGATCGCGGGGTACACTGTAAGTTCGATCACGCGGTACATTGTAAGTACGATCTCTCGGAATATTATAAGTACGATCGGCAGCACCCATGGGTGATCCCCCTACAAGTGAACACTGTTCTTGAGATATGTTGGAGGTGTTCGGTAATCTTCTGTAACCTTGATCTAATGGTGATGACGCTGCTAGTGGTGGTCCTCCAGATATATTAGAGGTTTCGGGAAGCGTTAGGTAAGAGCGATCAAGAGGAGATTCTTCTTGAGATATGTTGGCGTGACTAGGGTTTAAAGCTGCATATTGCTCATGGAATATTGCCATTGGCAAGCAGATCAAACCGAGGTTAGCAGCTTCCTGTACAACATAATCACTGTGTTCTAAGATTGACGAAGATTCATCTGAAATGTTTTTAGGCGTCCGCGGGGATCCTGAAAATAAGAGCAGATAAATGATAACAGTCTTTATAGAAGAATATTTTAAATTTGTTAAAATGAGGGTAAATTTTCCACAAGCCGCCAGAGTTTTATTAGGCACAGACTTTGGTATGTTGTAAGATTATAAATTTTATTTTATTTTGTTATAAGTTTTAAATTACACCACGTTTCAACCTAATTACATCAAGAAATAACTACTGGATAGGTAGAAGATATATTAAAATTCAATTTTTATTGAATAGAAGTTAAAAATTTCCCTTATAAAATATCTCCTTTGCCGCCATTTTTTTTGTATGCATTTGATATTTGCGAAGTTTTGTTTCAACCTAAATATGCATAAATTACTTAGTTTACCTAAACTAAGAACCTAATAACCTATTTTATGTACATTCATAGTTGTTTCTTGTGGAAATTGATGAAATGAAGTGTTATTTCCTTAATCTGTGCTTAAAAGTGTGGCAGTTTATGGAACAATTAATAAAATTAGGATTAGATTGATTTTAATCAATTCAATCAACTCAATTCGAAAACACAAAAATAATATTGAATAAATTTTAACTCCCGCCTTTTCAATATATTTTTAAAAGAACAAAACGAGTACTGTCCGATGGACTTACTTTTCGGAGAACACATAGTTCAATCACTTCTCTGCAGAAATCACTCTTAAACCAATCCTTTATTAAAATCTTGCACAATATCTGAATAATTTATAGACGAAGAATCCTAATTTGCGAAAACATACACAAAATAACAAAAGCATGAAAAACTCGACGATTTAATAAAACTGATTAATTAAAACATTTAATTTTTTATAAAAACTTGAAAATTTTATGAGAATTTAGTGTTATAAAAACATCTCCCAGATTTGACAGAACGTTTCTTTTTTCAATTATTCTAATTGACACTTCATAATCTTGAAAACAATAAATTTATTTTTTAAAACTACATACTATTTAGGTACCATTGTGAAAAATGGTTGTAAAAATAAATAATACAAGGTGGGTAAATATTATCCTGAGTTACACAGGCGTAGCCAGGGTTTTGGGGTTCAAACCCCCCCCCCCCCCCCCCCCCCCCCTCCCCCCCGAAAAGTTAAGATATCAACATCAATAATATTAAAATAAGGAGAGGCGAGCGGCATCACTTATTTTATTACTAATTATTGCACTTATAATGTATTTTGTATTTTGGATTCGCCATGGGATATAAATTGATGCAAATGAAGTAGTGGATATATTTAAAAAGAAAAACAGAAGATTAATTCTACAGTGCATTAGTGCATATGTAATCAAATGAACCTTCTGATTTTTTTTACATATATTTCATGTTTTTCATGTAATATAACCCCCCCCCCCCTCCCCCCCGATACTAAAACCTGGCTACGCCCGTGCCTGAGTATATAATATTGCTTCAAGATTATTACACAAGATGGGTAAGTAAATGAATACAAAAAAAAAGTTAAGCTTGTGATAAGTTTATTCAAATAATAGTGCGTAAATTAAGGCAGTAATAATTGTTTAACATAATCATCATTTGCTACATCTAGAGGGGTAAAGTCTTCGTTGTCTTTCAAGGACTTATCGGCGCCATGTTCCAGCAAGAGAGTTACGCAGTCAACGTGTCCACAGCTGGCGGCGTAATGGAGAGCAGTCTGCCCCATATCATCCCTAAAAGCTATGTCGCAAGGAAGTTGGAGCAACAACTTCAGCATATCCGCATTCCCCCTGTCCGCCGCCCAGTGGATCAGCCCCAACCCCTCCGCGTCCAGCTTCTTCAACCAGTCAGGCTGGGAATCCAACAACCTCTTCACTTTCCAGGTGTTGCCCTCCTTGCAGAAATCAAACACGGTTTTATCCGCTTCGGCTATGGGATCCTCGTCCGAGTGTAAGCTGGAGACGGCAGCCCAATGTTTTTGCTTGGGACCAGTCGAGTTAGCTGTTTGTTGAGTTGTCTTATCGCTATTCCAACCAGGATCTAGCATATTTATCAGCCCGATATACTTCTCCTTGGCTGTTTCAGATGGGAGATCTGCCAAAGAATTCCACGTGTCCCATTTTTGCTTGGCCTGCATTTCGTACCATTTAGGTCTGGGTATATTGCAGGGCCCTTCCGTGGCCTGTTTATAGAAACCGTATATTTCTAACAATTTTTCTGACTCCAGTCTCCCTACGATTTTTTTTACATGGTCAGCGGCGCAATTGAATTCTTTATTTAGATTACGCACTTCAATGTCAGAATCCGAATCTGACATATCCAGGTCAGAAAATGTATCCAAAGCTTGGGCCATTTTGAAAGACATAAAAGTATTTAATGTTACTATTACTTATAAAAGACTACTTTAACAATAAATAACTAAGAAGATGCGGGTTGCAGAGATAGAGAGTGGCCTTCTAAAGTATGATTGCCCTTGTTGGTGGCGTTGTCATATCCATTTCTTGCAGAAAATTCAACAAAACCATAACCCCTGCTTAGTCCTGAGGAGCGGTCAAATACCACCTTGGCTACGTTGACATGCCCAAACTGGGAGAAGTACTCCACTAGCTCTCGGTGACCAACTGTCCAGGGGATGTTGCCAACAAACAGCTTGTTTATAATTCTGCTAGCTTGACTTGCCATAGCTTTCAATAATAGAAATTAGTTGTGAAAGATTTCTAGCAGGTGAATGGAATGATCTCCCATCAACTCTGGGAAGTTTATTCCTGAATTAGCGCTCACGGAGTTCAGGTCGATTAGATGACACCGTAAATTCCACTTCTTCAACAAGGCTTCGATAGACCAATCTGAGCTTCTCTCTTGATAAGTGCAGAGGAATCTGGTATTGCCTCGTTCCAAGAAGTAAGAGACTGTTGCGAGAATATCTTCGAAGATGGCCGGATCGTAGAAGCAATCGGAACTGATTATCAAATCGAAAGGTCCAATCTTGAATATGTTGCTAAGAAACAGGCCCCAAGTTACTCCTACCACTTGGATGTTAAGTCCGGGAGTTAATCCGTTAGCTTGGCAACAGCTAGTTATGTGGGCCAGGGACTTGGGAAGAGTAGAACTATCAGATAAGGTGACGATGGCTCCGCACTTGGCTGCTAATATTCCTGAAATATCAAAAAGAAAATTTTAAAATTAGTTAAGTACCTAATCAAATTTGTTTGGGGAATGGAGAATGAACGGAAACAAGATTATGAAACTTGTTGTGTTTGTCAAGCAATCTCTGAATGTATTTTCATTCTAAAATTCTCAAGTTACCTAGTTAAAACAAAATAAATTCATGCAAACATCATTTATTTATCGACCACCATAACACGGGCATCAGCCTAGCATGGTGGTCGAAAAATCCACTAATGTTACCCCTATTTTTATTTAATGAATAAAGAAAAATTAAAAAAAAAAAAAAAAAATTAGTACATTGTACAGCATGCGCCAAACTTAAACGCCAACCTGAATTTGATACGATTCATTCTCGCACAGGTCAGTCACTTTGCTACTTTACAATGACCGTAATCGAAAAAGAAAGATAAGTAAAACATATGTGCAACAGAGAAAGGCGTGGGCGGGGAGGCATGCCGCTTTCCGGACCTTAAACTCGCCTATTGTGACAATTTCCGTGTCAACATCCGGTCGGTATAAAAGTTTGGTATGTACTGTGCACCACTCCTATCCCAGTATCAAAAAGAATCACAGTAATCCATGTGCATGTAAGTCCGGTAACTGAAAACTGAAACTGCAGTGACAATTCATTTCAGTTTCAGATTAACCATCTCTATTTCTGTGTTGCGAGAATAATTTGAGTAACTTGAGACTCCCAGTCTGCACAATTTCACATCTATGGCATGGTCTAACAATTATAGGACCTACTATCTACCTGCGTCAAACAAAAGCGAAAGGAACCAGATGATAGGTAATCGGGTTTCAGCTTGTGTATGACCTGGTACAACGGCCGGCGGTCGATTGACTCAGCTCCGGTTGTGTTTTTTTTGTTTTCTAACTTTGCAATAAAGTTTTACTAAAAAATATGCTTAGATGTTAGATGGAGTCACAAATTGACTTGACTATTTACCTATCTTTCATGGGATCAGTTAAGCCCTGAGGTCCTAAAGGGTGACTAGCATAAAACGTGAAACCTCTTACTAAAAATTGAGGATCTTTCCATCAAGCCTAAATAGAGGATCAAATACCTTTTTGGTAATTCTTCGGAACAAACGTCAACGGTTAATACGGAATATTTATTTCATAACAATCAATCATAAATACACAAACCCGCTAGGATAAACCCTGCCTTGCCCTCAAACCATTCAAAACCTGGGATATTTTTTAAAATTATGATGACATGAAGCTAAAGGTTTTATCAAAAAAAAGTGCGTATTAACCGTTGACGTTTGTTCCGAATATTTACCCCTTTTTGATTCCACGGTAAGCACAGAGCCGGCGCCGAAATGAAAAGGCGCTGATATTACCTAACTCATCCTCGAGATTATTTTTTATAAAACGGCACTACACACACATACAAATCATCAAAATATTATTGATTACAAGTGCCATTTGGCTCAGGGCCAGCCCTGGGTAAGAAGCAAGTTCCCGCTCGATTATTATGTATTCTATTAGGTTATATTCATGAAATCGATTCTAAGTAGTCATTGTCAGGGGTATCATGTAATATGTAAGTATTGTTTTAACTTTTGATAATTTTGCTAGTCTCAATAGCTCCAATATTGTGTACAAACCTGGGAGAGCTGTGCCGGATCCGATTTCTAGAATACGTTTGCCGCAGATTTCGTGACGATGGTGCCACAAGAACCACGCTAGGACAGGAGCGGAGGGCCAGGTATAGAAAGAGTAGCTCGCCTGTAGCAACTGTAAATGATATTTCAAATTACTAAATATTCTTGCGTGACACACGTGCTCAGTACGGGAAACCGGTAAGAATGATCTTGCGTATTGCGTAATCTAATCTTGTACAAAAGTATGTGTTTACCTCCGGAATATTTATCTCCAAATATTCGCCGTTCAAGTCTCCGTTATTTTTGGATTTCGATCTGAAAACAAACTTCTTGGTTTGTCCGGCTAAACCATCAGTCATTTCAATAATTACAAGCCATAATGAGCCATAATGAGAATAATCAAGTACCCAGATATTTTCAGGTATTCTTTTGGCATTTAATTTATCATAATTTCTCTATGCAATATGCATTCGATGTCCATATTTTTATGGCTGATAGATGCAGGACATAAGAGTGTTCAATCTCCGTTATCTATGATTACGTCGATCGCAGGGGAGACCGGGGAGCGTATTTACAAAACCTACACCGATTCTGTCGCGGCGCCGCAGTGGCGGATTTCCCCTTAGGCCTAATAGGCCCGGGCCTAGGGCGGCCAGATATTAGGGGCGGCCAATCGCGACAAAAAAGTCACAGATCATAACAAGAAATTACTTTCTAAGTACCTAAATATTCTACGTACGAGAACGTCATTGCTAGCCGCAAGGGTCTCGCGCTCGTGCTCGGAAGTTTCATAAGAGCGTGTTCACACACAGCTATAATATGCGTGGGATGGCGTATTTCGGCCTATCGCTCGCTATATATTCCCAATTGGAATATATGGCTAGCGATATGCAAGAGCGTGTTCACACACAGCACACAGCGCGCCCCCCCCGCCCCGCAGCTGCCCTCGCCACACCTATCATGCGCCGTCGCTCGCCCGCTCGCGTATTTCCAATCCCTACCGGGATTCAGTCGCGCTAGTGCCGCTAGTGACTGAACCGCGTTAGGTATTGTTATGCATAAATCACCTTACAAAAGCTATAATAAATAAATAAATCAGAGATTACAAAATAATACAATAATAAGCTGTTATTTATGCCAATTATGAACTTTCCACTGATGATAAATAATAAAGTGTGACATTATAAAGGGTAGGTATTTTCTTTAAAAAAATATATTTTTAGTTAAAATATATGAAAAAGGAGGGGGGGGGGGGAGGAGGAACATAGGAATAGGATTAAGAGGCAAAGGATTTTTATTTATTTTTAACATTGTTCTAAAGTAGCCTACGGATTTCGGATTTGTGACATCATGGTCAAAATAGATAAAGCATTGCAATAGCTCCGTGTAAAAATGGTAGGAAATGTGGTCCATTTTTGGACCAAAATCAATCGCAGAAAAATAAAAGTGGTCCGTGGTCCATTTTTCAATCGAAATCGTTCCAGTGTAACAAACCCTATCGCGACTGAAAGGCGGTAGGGATTGGAAATACGCCCCCGCTCGCGACAGGCGACAGCAGTCAGTGGTCAGTGGTCAGTTCAGTCGTTCAGTGTGCGTACAGCAATTGCAGCGAGGGGATGAGCGTTTTTCTAATTTCGTAAAGGTATTCGCGACGCGACGTGTATGTATGTACTGCAATATTATCAAAAATCGAAATATTTTACAGGACGTGGACGATACCTCACGTTAAAAGTGTTATTTCGCATAATTAGATATGGATGGAAAGAAAAGGTTAAGTGGGGCTGAGTATCGCAAGCGAGCTAAAGAAAAAGATAATAAACAACAGGATGTAATTAAAAAAACGCGGAAATTAGACGATTTCTTTGGAAAACCATATGTCATTGATCCAACATGCGACGTTCCAAGTGGTAGCGGTGTTATATCAACTGATTTTTCTTTAGTGTCTTCAAGTGCAGATATTTCTATCGTTGTGGCAAGTGGATTAAAGGAAGAAGCCAAAGATGTTCCACTAGTACCAGGAGTGCAGCCTTATCCGGATCAGGAACTGTGCGAAATCAGCGACGATCCAGCCAAATGGACAATCGACGAGTTCACGCGTGATTACATTTGTAAGAACGGAGCTAATCAAAACATTCAAAATAATTTTTCTAAGAGTGTGCGAATTTACAAAGATAAGGTGCGACAGTTGTCAGAAAATTTATTCGAACGTCAACTTCTAAATGGCGAAAAAGTTCCGCGAAAGTGGCTAATATATTCCGGAAGTACTGGACATGTTTTTTGTGGACCTTGTCTTCTTTTTAATGGCGGGGAGAGTCAGTTTGATAGAAAGGAAGGTTTTAATGATTGGAAAAATTCCAATTACCGAGTATCGACCCATGAAAATTCGTCTACTCACAAAATATCTGTCCTGCTTATGAACGAACGAAGCAACACGCTAGGTCGCATTGACCACGCATTAACAATACAATTAGATGAAGAAATAATTTACTGGAGAAACGTTTTGAAACGAGTAGTTGCATGTGTAAAAGCGCTTGCATCACGTGGTTTGTCTTTCAGAGGACACGACGAGAAATTTGGTTCATTTCACAATGGAAATTTTTTGATGTCTTTAGAACTTATCGCTGAGTTCGATCCGTTCTTAGCCAAACACATTACACGTTGTGGGAATCCAGGCTCAGGATATACGAGTTATCTCTCTTCAACAACATGCGAAGAATTCATTCGGCTTATGGGAAACAAAGTTTTGAAGACAATTGTAATGGAAATATTAACAGCGAAATATTTTTCTCTGATCATCGACTCGACGCCGGATATATCTCACGTAGACCAGCTCACTTTTGTAATCAGATATGTCCTGCCTAATGGATCACCTGTAGAACGTTTCCTCATGTTCATTCCAAACACAGGCCATAAATCACAACAAATGACAAATATTGTAACCTCAACTTTAATTGAATTGGGAATCGACATTTCAAACTGCCGAGGGCAATCTTATGACAACGCAGCTAACATGTCAGGCATATACAACGGCCTACAAGCTAAAATAAAGGAATTTTCTCCCCTTGCCGAGTATGTTCCCTGTTCAGCACACTCGCTCAATTTAGTAGGTGAGTGTGCAGCTGAAAGCAGCCAAGAGGCTTGTTCGTTCTTTTCTCTACTCCAAGAGTTGTATAATTTCTTCGCAGCATCAACTCAGCGTTGGGAACTCCTACAAGCCCATTTCACCGTCAAAAGTCTATCAATGACTCGTTGGTCAGCTCGTGCAGATGCATGCAAAAGTTTACGCGAATCGTGGCATGAAATCCATCAAGCGTTAGTCTCCATCGAAACAGACACGGAACAGAAGAAAGCCGTTATTTGCGAAGCAAGAGGTATTCGTTTAAAGCTGGAACGCTTTGAAACGGCCATCATGACTGTGTTTTGGGGATTCTTACTAAATCGCATTAACGCCACAAGTAAAAAACTTCAGAGTGTGGAAATTGACATAACCATTGTCATAGAACTGTATGAGGTACTTATTCGTTTTATTGGCGAAATACGGGATAATTTCGATGATTTCGAAAACCAAGCCAAGAAACTGTCCTTTTTACAGGAATATGAAAGAGATTTTCGACGCATTCGAAAGCCTAAGCTACTTCCTGGCGAGACTAGTACAGGTGAAGAGATGCAACAAAAAAACGGCCGTGAAAATTTTAGAATTACTACTTTTTTAGTAATCATCGATTCATTATCAGAAGAACTAAAAAAACGACTGGGTGCTTACAAATCACTTTATAACAAATTTAATTTTATTACTAAGTTGACAAAACTAAGCCCGACTGAAGTCGAAGAAAAGGCAAAATCATTGCAAATGATTTATTCTAGTGATTTAGATGCTCATTTTTCAGAAGAATGTCTCCATTTTCGCGCACACTGCAGTGTGAAAAATGAGGATCGCAACAGTGCTGTCAGTTTGTTAAAATGGTTACGAACTGAAGATCTTCAAACCATTTATCCAAACGTGGATATTGCTCTTCGAATGTGTGTGTGTACTCCCGCCAGTAACTGTTCTGGAGAACGATCATTTTCTTGTTTACGACGTGTAAAAAATTATTTACGCACAACAATGACGGAGCAAAGGCTGAACGATCTTGCTTTACTTAACATAGAAGCAGATCTTTTAAGAAAATTGGAGTGCGAAGATCTAATTAATGATTTTGCTGCACTTAAGTGCAGACGAGAATTGTAACTGCCAGATGTTGATTTTTTTTACCAAAGTTATTTTTATTAGCCTTGAAGAGATGCTCAATTTTTTGTTTTAACTTTTTTTAAATATATTTATATAATACCTGATGTTGATTTTCTACCAAAGTTTAATTAATAAGTCTTAAAGAGTTGCTCATTTTTTGTTTTGAGTTCAGTTTTTTTTTATGTTAGATAATACTTTACGTAATTTGTTTTTACCAAAGTTTTAATTTGTATTTTAGGTTTAGTTTTTATATTCGAATATTTACCTTAAGTTGATTTTTATTTAAAAGAGGTGCTGATTTCTTTTATTTGTTTGGAGAGATTGGAGACTAACTATAACTTTTTATCCATGGCTGTATTATGTATGTTAATAATCTCCGATGTTGAGTTTTTACCAAAGTTTTATTAATAAGCTTTGAAGAGATGCTCAATTTTTTATTTTGATTTTTTTTTAAATATATTTATATAATACCTGATGTTGATTTTCTACCAAAGTTTAAATAATAAGTCTTAAAGAGTTGCTCAATTTTAGTTTGAATTCAGTTTTTTTTTTTATGTTAGATAATACTTTACTTAATTTTTTTTACCAAAGTTTTAATTTGTATTTTAAGTTTAGTTTTTATATTCGAATATGTACCTTAAGTTAATTTTTATTTAAAAGAGGTGCTGATTTCTTTTATTTGTTTGGAGACTAACTATAACATTTTATCCATGGCTGTATTATGTATGTTAATAATCTCCGATGTTGAGGTTTTACCAAAGTTTTATTAATAAGCCTTGAAGAGATGCTCAATTTTTTATTTTAACTTTTTTTAATATATATAATACCTAATGTTGTTTTTCTACCAAAGTTTAATAATAAATAATAAGTCTTAAAGAGTTGCTCAATTATTAACATATTATTATTATTATTGACTAACTATAACTTTTTATCCTTGACTGTATATGGTATGGTTGGTATGTATGCAGTTTGTTACTTAATAGATTTCAATATTTCTATTTTTGAAACTGTTAATTCGTGGTGGAAGTCCATTATAATAGATTATAATAAAACAAATAAAAAACTTTATTCCACTTAATTTTATTTGACCGTAACCGGTTTCAGCTCGTCAGAGCCATCTTCAGACTGGTCAGTCACAGACAGACACCAGTCTGAAGATGGCTCTGACGAGCTGAAACCGGTTACGGTCAAATAAAATTAAGTTGAATAAAGTTTTTTATTTGTTTTATTATAATCTATTATAATAGATTTCACAAAAAATAAAGGTATGTTTTATAATCATTTGCTTTTTTTCTTTTAAAATACAAAATACCTAACTAGTAATTTAGTAATATTTTTTTCTATTGCCCATCCAACAGCCAACATTTTTAGTTGGATTTCGACTTCGACTCTAAAACCCCAACTTCGTCTGTAACCCCAGAAATGTCCAGGAAAAGATAAGCCCATATCTGGCAACCCTAATTGTAACTGTGAAACACGAAACACTTATATATTATTGTATGAGAATAAACCTGAAACTGTTAAATAAATTAAACCTAAAACTGTTTTAAATGTTTTATTCAAATCCTTGAAACCTTAGAAAATATAAAAAAAACTAGCAGCTATTAGAGTAAACTAAATTTCTGAATCGATTTCGACAAAAGTTGTCAATAAATAAATTCATTATGTAGTCTATAGTCTATATCAGGGGTCTCTAAACAACGGTCCGCCAATTTCATCAATCCGGCCTGCGACAATTATACAGTAATTGAACTAGCGAATTTAGCAAGCGTATTTTTTTACATTAATTCCACACCGGAGGTCCTGAGGAAAATATTTTCCCTCACGACCTATGTCATCTTAGGTGATGCTGTGTGGAGCGTCTTTTTAAGGAAGGGAAGGATAGGAAGTTCTGGAAAGGAAAAGGTATGAGGGGTGGGTAGGAATCTGGGGGTTAGTGTGTCCAGGAGTGACATACGTATGAATACATCCCTCCAACTGCGGTGCAAGGTGATGGGTCAAAATAGTTCGGCTGGAAAGGTCAAAAGGCCTCCCTCACCCAGTCTCTCTCGATCCGGCCCGCCACGCAGCAACTATGAATGATAATAGCAGGAAAATTAAAACGGTTTTGACCTTAGGAACTTACTGGAACTTACTGAAAAGTTTGGATACTCCTGGTCAATATGATGGGTACTGAGAAAGGGGCGGCTACATGGCCTGGGGCCTAGGGCGGCCAAGACTGCAAATCCGCCACTGCGCGGCGGGGTCATGTGGTGACTGGAATGGGATAGGTTTTGTTGTGCAAAATCATCTACAAAACCTATTCTGCTTCAGTGACGGTGACAACTAAAATAGTTTACCCAGTGGAGTCCCAGGGAATTTTTTAAACTTTTTTTCTTAGAAACTCACTTTTTCAAAAACAGATTTATTTTTTAAAGAAAAATTCTTAAATTAAAAAATAAGCATAAAATGCGGAATAAACATAGATTTTTGAGTGGAACATAGAAAACTAAAAAATGAGAATTTCTTTTATATATTCAATAACATTATTATTTAATTTATGAAAACAGTTTTTTTATATGCAAGTTCTGTTATGTAACTATTAATAATTATTATATAAACATTTATTCATAAATAGATTTTTTAGAATATTATATTTTTTTATTTTATTTTATCATTGATTTTATTGACGAAAAGATCCTGGAATGTAGCTGGTTTTCAGCAAATTTTAAAACAGTTTGATATTGCCTTAAGAAAGCAAAACGGTTAACTTGTTTGTAAATAAATTGTTTTTATTGACGAAAAGGTCACTGCTCAGCTATAATTCAAGATATCTCATGGATTGTAGCTGGTTTTCGGCAAGTTAAAATAATTATGTTTAGAAGGTTTTATAAAATTATTTTTATAGTTTTTATTAATTTATTTTATAGTTTTATTTATTTTTTAGTTCATAATGCTTTCAGAAAGCGAAACAGCTGCTAGCAAAACTTGATTATAAATAAATTGTTTTCACAAATCAAATAAAAGTATTATTGAATGAATTAAAGAAATAAAAATTAAAATGGAGTTCTACCAATAAAACTTAACAACAAATAAATGGAAAATTTCAAATCATCCTTATGCGTCGATGACACAGGGCGAGTTTACAAGCTACTATCTCGGAAATTCACTATCTGTTAGTAAACTCGCTCAGTGTCATCGTGTTACTTGCTAACTAGCAGATTGTTGACAATCCACGGAAAAAGTTGAAAGGTCCTCAACTTTACACGCTACAAGCCGACTCATGATTGGTTTATTTGTGTTTCCAATATGGCTGCCAAAAACCAGCTGATTTCGACTGTCAACTGTCTGAAGGATTAGTTCACGTTATTTCCGCTATTGGCGCTAGCAGCTACGTGCGAGTCCGGTTTCCTACAAAAATGTCGCGAGCTACTGAGCGAGTGGACAGTTTTGTGTGTCATCATGACAATCTCACTCGCCGATTCACCCGCTTTTAAATTTAGTAGATAGTAGCTTGTAAACTCGCCGTGTGTCATCGAGCCTTTACAAATACCAATAAATCAACTAGTCTTGAACTTAAAAAAAAAAGATAATACTACGCTTATTTGAATATGTCTTTTAAGCCTCGATGACACACGGCGAGTTTACAAGCTACTATCTACTAAATTTAAAAGCGGGTGAATCGGCGAGTGAGATTGTCATGATGACGCACAAAACTGTCCACTCGCTTAGTAGCTCGCGACATTTTTGTAGGAAACTGGACTCGCACGTAGCTGCTAGCGCCAATAGCGGAAATAACGTGAACTAATCCTTCATACAGTTGACAGTCGAAATCAGCTGGTTTTTGGCAGCCATATTGGA
The DNA here is from genome assembly GCA_917563855.2 of Limnephilus lunatus. NCBI lineage: Eukaryota > Metazoa > Arthropoda > Insecta > Trichoptera > Limnephilidae > Limnephilus > Limnephilus lunatus. The sequence continues at coordinate 56,998,219 of OU830599.1, forward strand.
AACACAAATAAACCAATCACGAGTCGGCTTATAGCGTGTAAAGTTGAGGACCTTTCAACTTTTTCCGTGGATTGTCAACAATCTGCTAGTTAGCAAGTAACACGATGACACTGAGCGAGTTTACTAACAGATAGTGAATTTCCGAGATAGTAGCTTGTAAACTCGCCCTGTGTCATCGACGCATTAAGCATAAATTTGCAGAAAGTCAAGCATTCCCGAATTACGAATAACCGATAATATTTGAAAATCCTACTATTTATAACGGATAACTAAAATTATCAAAGAAATTCAAAAGCTTGCAACACTGAAAACAATAAATCCATATCCAAGAAATGTGACAGTTCACCGGAGTATTCGATAAAAACATAATAGAAAGATGGACGTGAAAACAAAGATTAGGTGTGGAGTGACTAGAAGAAAATGCAACCAAATTAGAAAAATTAGTCCAAAAATTGAAAGAAACAAATCGCTTAGGAAGGTAAATTTCCGAGTCAATTGTTGATGCATTTGTCCTATTTACATAAAATGCTTTCACAATGCAGTACCTAATAATAATTATGATTTTTTGATTGCTTATTTACGATCTTCATTTTTATTAAAATGAATGAATCTAACCTTGAATATCTGCGAATACTGAAAGCATAACTACAATATTGCTACTTTATCATTATTAGTTGTTGAGTTTTGCATTTTACTCATTGTTTATTTCAGGTTTCTACCATACTAAGAAAGAATGAATCACTTAGGAGTGCAGAAGAAATCGCAGTTTTAGCTAGTATGACTGATGAAGTCAAAGAAATTAATTTCCGAATATGTAGAAGACAGAGGACAATAGAGCGAAGTAAAGAAATAGAAGATGAACATTTAATTCTCCGGAACAAATGCAAGAAGTTAGCGAATGCTCTGCAGCATGCAAAACATCTTGTGGTATGTATAAAATACATTTTTATTGTAAAAAAAACATCGAACATTAACAATCTTTAAGATTTGCTTCTTAAGAGCTTTGTTTTTACTGCCAGAATGATAATAATATTATGACATAACCTTACTTAGAAAAAATAAAAACAAAACTTAACCTTGTCAGCATATACTTAAATAATAAATACAACTTATTATACATGCCACATAACTATGCAAAAGTTTTTAGTGAAAGTATTGTTTGTTTGTAAACTGGCTAAACCTATATTAATTAAGTATTATTAAACATAGCGCCCTTGGGGTGATTTTTCACGAAAGTGACGCCAAACAAATCATCCAAATATTATTATTATACATTTTACAATTTCCTGAACAATAAAATATGAATAAATTGGTAAATATTTACCTAACCGCCACAAGCCGCTTCACTTTTAATAGGCATACATTTAAAGAAATAAACTACCCATAAACTTAATTACCAAAAGAAACATCGGTCTCAGTCCGGATAGACGGAAAAAATATGCATTAAAATTCGATTTTTATTCAAAGTTAAAAACTTCCGTTGCCGCCATTTTTGTTTTGTATGGATTTGACATTTGCGAAGTTTTGTTTCAAACTAAATACGCATGAATTACTTAATTTACCTAAACTAAGAACCTAACAACCTATTTTGTGAAGGTAAATAGTTGTTTCTTGTGTTAGTTATTGAAATGAAGTGTGATTTCCATAATCCGTGCTTAAAAATGCGGCGGCTTACGGAACATTTAATAATGAATTTATTTTGTTAATATTTTGATTAACTCAAGGTTGGTTGACTGACTGCAAGCATTTGTTTACTGAGCCTTTTTGTTATTTTTGAAGTGAAAATTTCTTTAGCACCATTGTGATTTGAAACTCGATGAAACGAAAAAGTGAAGACTTGTCGAACTCCTCTTTGTGCGGTGCTTCGTAGCCTCCCAACTCTTGTCTGCTTTAGTTTTCTGAAGGTTTTACTTCTACCGCGTGTGAACTGCACACTTGTAATTTTTTTGTTTTAAGTAAAGATTCATCTAATTTATGAAAAATCATTTATTTAATTTGTACCAATATTCATTTGTAAGAAAGAAGGTGGCAACTTAAGTTGTCGTGTTGTGTGCCTTTATGATTAAATAAATTCTATTCAATAAATTTAATAATAAATAAACATACACATAAAAAAATAAATTTAAAACAATTTTTTCTACCAAAATTTTAAGAAAAATTATAGGGTGAGTGTGCTAGTAGCCGGCCTTTTTTTAACAAAATCGTGTTTGGCAAATCATTGTGAGTTTATATTGGAAAGGAGGTTTTCAAAAACACAGTTTTGTTAAAGAACAGTCAATTTATGTTTAAACCTTAAATTACAATAATACTTTTATAAAAAAATTGTGTTTTTGCCAGTGGTCGGCCATTCAAAATCTAATTGTCGGCTACCTATACGCTAGTAGTCGGCCGTCAGGTTTTTACTACAGGCCCGCCAAAGATTATGATTTTTTTATGCCCATTTGAATGTGCGGTATTCAGACAATTTGTTTTGTTGTTCATAGGTATTTAAAAAAATGCGCTAATAATCACACAACAAACTAAAAAGAGAAAATATAATCTTTTTTCAAAAGAAAAAAACTGATATGAAATATGGTTGAAAGTTAGGTTAGGAGAAATTTGAACTATAGACAATGTTGTTTAATAAAATTATGTAAAGAAGTTATTGGAAAGTTGAAGCATTAATAATCACATACAAAATTGAAAATAAATATATTTAAAAAAAATAAATCGCTGATTTGAAAAAAAATGTCAAACTAAATATGGTGTATGATGAAATCCAACCATAGACAATGTTTTTTTTAATAAAAATATTGTCAGATATTGTTAAAGTTACCCTTTAATAATATCTTACCATTACCATTCCCTTGATGCGTTCCTGGAATATCACCCTTGGAACATCATTTTTTCCCCTTTCCTACTACTTGACGAGCTTTCTGAAGGCTATATGATGAAAACTTTTTTTTGTTTTAGTAACCATTGCTAAAAAAATAGGCCGACTAATGGTGCAGCAACTTTAACACGTCAGCTAGTTGTCGGCCCCACACTTGTGGGTTAAAAAACATAGTAATGCCATGGATAACTGGCGGCCGACCACTGTCTCTTAGACAGTACTGCTCTTTTCACCAACATTACAGATCAAATCTAAGTAAATTTGGTGTTAATAATAGCGGGAGAGACAAAAATATAAAAGACCATACACCATAAAAAAAACGTCGTTGAAATACTGAAAGTGTTTGTTTTATCATTCTAAATAGTTAATTTAGTTTATGTTTTTGCCGATAAATGTCACTTAAATAGTACAACAAAAATATTTCACCTCGTACTTACCATTCGAAAATTTTCTTAATCAAGTTTTCGAAAAATCCAAACTAAAATTATAGCACATTACCACTGTCAAAACTTTGAATCTAATGAATTGGTACCTAAAAATAGACACAAGATGATGAAGTTTTGTATGTTTTTCGCGGAATAGTGGCGGACTTCTAGCATTCAAAAATCATACTGAAGTTTATTGCGAGTGTCAAGTTTATTCAAGTTAAAGTCATTGGTGGCCGACCTCTGGCATTGGCCGGAAGACTCACCCTATATAATATTTGAATTCAACCATTCCAGGTGTACACGGGTGCTGGGATCAGCACGTCAGCAGATATTCCAGATTACAGAGGCCCAAACGGAATATGGACTATGTTACAACAAGGAAAACAAATTGGGTATGTGGGGAGATATTTTAAATGGTTTGAAGCTAATTCAATCCAATAATTTGGAACAGTAGCTAATTATAGTGTGCTTTATTTTAGTAAACACGATCTAACAAGAGCAGATCCCACAGCTACTCACATGGCCCTATGGCAGCTGTATAGAAAAAGATATTTAAAATTCGTAGTTTCACAGAACTGTGATGGCCTTCATTTACGCTCTGGACTTCCAAGAAGAGCACTCTCTGAGGTAAATAATAATTTAAAATAACTGTTTTCGATATCTGTATGTTTTTAGCATTTTAACTATAAAGTGGAAAATGTGTTTTCTGAGGCAAAAAAAACTTAGACCATGGACGTACAAAATATATGGACATGCCCTTATGCGTTAAAAAACGTGTTATTTCCCCCTCCCATTGGAACCATTTTTCGGAACCGGCTGGGCGTGTCCGGACCAGTGTCGTGCTCTCATCGTACATTTTACGCACGGACGCTGTATGTCTATGAAACACATACTTAGACATCGAGATACATAGCGACGCGAAACACAAAGCCGCTGTTTACTGGGTCAAGTAAATCATGAAACATTTGTAAAAGTGTCTACGGAAACAAAATATTCCACTATGAAAATACTCTGAACCTTACTTTGCGAATTTGGATTTTACACATCTGTTCATACCTTGGCATGCAATTCGCGCTCCCATATAAAAAGGTCTATTCATTCAAAAGCAGATTTTACTATCAAGAACTAAATAGTGATATTATAGTGCGAGGTGCCTATAGATTGATTTATTGGCGAATCACAAGTCTCTTTCCTCTCTTCGCCCCGCCATAGTTGGTTTTTACCCCTCATCTGTAAGTTCTCGTCTAGTTATTTGTATGTCTATGACTTAGACCAATATGTTAAGGTTAAACCCCCTTCGAATTTAGTTGAAGATCAAATCCATGTGCCACTTTGGCACGTTAACCGTTCCCATAAAACCCTTGACACGGCTGGTCAAAATTATTTTCTGAAAATCTGAAGCAAGCCGAGATTCAGCATTCCACGGGGACTGTTCAGCTATTTTTTTAAATTTTTTTTTTTTACATTAACTCCACACAGGAGGCCCTGAGGAAAATAATTTCCCTCAGGGCCTATGTCATCTTTGAGGATGCTGTGTGGAGGGTCTTTTTGAGGAAAGGAAGGAGTGAACATGGGTCTTGAAGAGACCCATGTTGTAGGAGGGAGGAAACACAGAGGCCGGTAAGTCGTTCCACAGTCGAGCTGTTGAACTCAAGAACGAGTCGTAAAAACGACCCGTTCTCATGTGACTAATGTCAACCGTGTACAAATGTTGGGCGCATGTTTGGCGTGTTTCCCGACAATGCACCGGTGCTGAGGGGATCAATGACGCTAGTTCCTCGGAGCGTCTTCCATTGTAATACTGGTAGAACAAGGACAGCATTCCCACCTGACGCCTGTGCTCTAAAGATTGCAATCCGTCTGTTAAGATGGGAGAATCTATCAAACGAACCGCCCGTTTCTGTACAGAGTCGAGGTTTTTTTTTTAAGGTATTTTGGAGCTCCAGACCAGAGGTAGCTGTCAAATTCAACCGTGGGGCTTTCATCATCGATCAAATGTGACACAGGTTGAAACAATCCAACGTAGTAAAATTATGCAGTTAATACTCTGATATTTTCGCACTTTGAATCCTGAGTCGGCAAGGATGACAAATTTATTATTTTATTTTTCTCTACCCCAAAATGAATAAATGGTTTTAATTTTAGTTTTTTTTTATTTTCAGGTGCACGGTAATATGTATGTGGAGATGTGCCGGGACTGTAAGCCAAATAAACAATACTGGCGGTTGTTTGATACAACAGAGAGAACTGCTCGGTTTAGTCACAAAACAGGACGGATCTGTCATCACTGTGGAGCGTCTCTAGTCGTGAGTCTTCTACTTGTACTTCGTGATCTTACGAACAATGTTATGATACTACAACTAGTAACTCTAAAATCAGCATTTTCCAAACTAAATTTATTTCCTCACTCATATATGCCCAAACACATATTATATGTTTGAATGTAAGCCACAAACATGTAACTCTGATTCGGAGTTACCTTGTTGTAGTAATTACCCCACCATATTGTCTTATTGCTAACATGCATAAAATTCATTCTACATACTTTATTTTCAAATTTTTTCCGCCGCCTTGTAAATTAGTACTAATTCTTGAAAATTAAAGCATGTTAAAACATACACGAAGAATGCATGAGTGCATATCTTTATTGTCATCTTATTACTGCCCTCGATGCTCCTATCGAATCCCTTGATGCTCTCTCCATGTCCAGTGCTTTCAGGGAGGCGATATAGAGCCCATTTAGGGAATCACAACCAAGTGTATTGGTTATTTGATTAGAAGTCACTATGAATTAAGTTCTTAACCGTTTTTTGGGCGATCATTACATTATGCATTTGACAAAATAGATAAAGAAAGGTAGCACAAAATGGAAGCGGTTAAAGGCACACATTAAAAAAGGTACATACCTACATATTTAAATAAATTTATTTTGGTTTTAGGATTCCATAGTTCATTTTGGGGAGAGGGGAATTGCCCAATGGCCGCTTAACTGGGCGGGCGCTCTTCATCATGCTGCCAAGGCCGATGTCATTCTATGCCTCGGATCCAGCCTCAAAGTTCTCAAGAAATACCCCTGGCTCTGGGCCATGGATAAACCCATCAAAAAGCGACCCGCCATCTTTGTTGTCAATCTACAATGGACGCCCAAAGACGATGTAGCAGAATTGAAAATCAACGGTAAATGCGACAAAGTTATGAAACTAGTCATGGAATATCTCGGTTTAGAAACACCTTTGTACGAAAGATTTAACGATCCAATATTCGCACATACTAGTTATTTATCTCCCAGAGAACTCCACACAACTACCCAACCGATGCTTACAAGAATACCTAAAAAAGACTGCAGTTCACCTAATAAAGAAAACAGTATTGCTGACAAAGATGATTTAAAGACACCACAAAAAGATTTAATTAATTCTCTTAAAGGTTTGAATACTTTTGAAGAACATTCAGAAGCTACTAAAGAACCACCAGATAAATTATTAAAGAATCATAAACCTATGGAAGTAGATGAAGACGAAGATGACTGTCCGTTAAATATGCTTAAAATCAAAATGAATATTCCGTCAACAACAGCAGAGCCAGTGGATCTAAAAACAGAAACAGTTGAACTAAAACCTGAAGTAAAAACACAGTGTGGTGTTATCAAGTCTGATGAGACAGAACAGGAGTCTAGTGCAGTTGTTAGCAGTCCAGTTGTTGAGAGTGAAAGCTGCCTGGAAATGAAAGATGACTCTAACAGGAATTGTGATACAGCGAAAGAATCAAATAAAATAGTTGATAAAGCTAGTATGAAAATGGAAACAGTAGATTTCAGTTGTACCGTTAATGTCGAAGAGACAAATCATTTTTCCAAGTCTGAGGATTCAGTTAGTTGTAGTAATCTTAAGATAAACGCCATTATTAATAGTAATTTAAATGTTAAGTCTGATAAATCTGTAGGTGGGTTCAACAACTCCGTGAATAAAGTAGACGGCATTTCTATGGAAATTTTAGCAGAAGAATTCGAAAGAGTTCACGTAGAAATGAAAACCAACGACAATGAAATTCATAAAGTTAGTATTCTTTTGATAAATAAATCTAAAAGTCCCCCTAAAAGTTGTGATAAGTTTCAACAAACTGACCCCGAAATAAACAAGACAATCTTAAATGAATCTTCTGAATGTAAACTAATTAAAAAAGATTTAGTTCCTGAATTAAAAGCAATCGACACGGGACAGGATTTTAACTCTTCTATTAAGAAAGAAGTTCCCTGGTTGAAACAAGAAAACCATACTGATCTGGATACTGATAAGGTTTCTTCTCGTATTGTCATCGACACCCATTGTATATCTAAGCAACTAAATGGACACGTTTCAATTTCTTCAAATGATTCGCAAAAACACTCCATTATCTCTTGTGAAGCAACTTATTTTGGTAAAGAAAGTTTATCAAATTCACTTAGAAACTTTCGTCGGCTAAAAGACATAAAGAAAACTTTGTTATTTGATCATCAAATCGACCCTTATTCTGTAGAAAATTATTTGGAAGATTCAAAGTCTAAGGTGATTCCCATTCTGACCGAAGGACAAATAATAAAAGACAGTATTAATTCAATAGAAAGTGATTTAGAAAAGCCTATAGACTTTAGTATAAAACAAAAACCTATTCGGGACCCGTGTATTAGAGTGCCGACATTTTTCCCTGAAAGAAATATCAAATCTTCGTGCATTCTTAAAATTCCAAAACCTCCTTTATTCCTTTCCAGAAGTGTCCCATTACCCCCAAAAATCCCCCAATCACCCCATCCAAATCGCGCTATCGATTTGACTTTGCCAACTGACTTTCCAAAATCTCTCAACGGAAGATTAAAGATGATAAATCGTAATGATAATGAAAAGCATTTAAATACTTTAGTAGAAGCGGGAAAACTAGATGAGGAATCCTACATAGCGTTTAAGAGAAGGTGCGAAAACCTAGCCCGAGCAATAATTCAAAATACGCTTTTGGTTAATCACAAAGAACTGCAGCATGCCTACTCCGGCATCCACAGCATTATCAATCCTGTTCCTTTCAATGTCCAATACGACTTCAAAAGTGTTTTCAACGCCTTTAATTTTATTCACTTGGGGCAGAAGTTAATGTCCCGAGGGAAAGGAGCTAGAAATACGATAAGTAATGGGAATATTAAAACGGTTAGTGAATCTATTACTAAAAAGCGATTGAGCTTGCGTAAACGTAGAAATAGTTTTAAAAGGAAGGACCCACAGTGTAAATTTTGTTACGAGCAATATAAATCTTACGCTTGTCAGTTTTATACCGGGTATAATTCCGACGACAGATTCGAAAAGTATTATAATAATAAATTAGTGATGTGCGATTGTTGCGGAGACTCGGAGTCGTCTGATGATAGTGATGATGATCTTCCCCTGCGCGAGAGGAAAGCCAAGATGGAGATGAAGAGTGATGATAGTGCAAACAGTGAATGTAACAGTAACAGTAGCAATGTGGAAGACGGGAAAGTACTTACTTGTAACAGTGATCTCAAAAATGGTGTTCAAATTAGTGTAAGAGATAATAATAATGTGGAAGTCAAGGACTCAGCGCAGGCCGGGTGGTTTGGTAAAGGTTTTCGGAAGAATAGACGAAGAAAGAGATAACATTCTTGATTTCATTTTGTTCTTAATAATCGGTTCTAAAATTCATGTTTATTTATTCTTTTCATACATTCCTTTTCACAGATGTAACACAGACTGATTTTTTTTTACAATGTCAAATCAATTTTCTTAATTATTTATTTATTTTCAGACGGGTTTTATTTCTAATCCGGAACTTCGAAATATTTTATTTTTAGTAGATATTTATATAACATTCACATAATGAAATAGTAGCTTGTAAATAGGGAATTGAAGGGTTTTGATCCAAAGTTGTGCCAATTAAATGCAAGGAATTATGCACAATAATTTTATTTGATCTCTAGAAAATTATTTTTAAAGGAACACAATCCGGCAGACTAATAAATATGCCTGTTTTGTATTGTAATAGTGCGGCTAAAATTTTCTCAGCAGTAGTCTGTTCTATTTTATGATATGCAGTATCACACACATAGTAAATATTCAAAAATTCACCAGGTACGATTAAAAATTACATAATGGCGTCTCATAGAATTATACAAATTCAGTTTGTATTAAATTAAAAATATAATATTTTACGCTGACTTGTAATAATTTGAGTTTTTATAATAATTCAAAGGTGCATTTTTACACTTCTGTGTGGTGCCTTTTAACTTTTTTTTGTAAAAAAAATCTACATTTTACACAATGTACCACTGACCAGGATTATGTCAATATGACCCGTTAGGTTCAAAGAAACATCTCTAAATGTAATTTTATATGTATATTTATTATGCTAATTAAATGTTTTTGTAATTTTCTTTATCGCTTTTGTAATGCATTGGTTTTTATACTGTTTTTGCAAAATAAATCTCATTTTTGAAATTTGATTCAGTTTATATTCACATATTACGAGACAAAGAAACTTACCTAAATGTCGAAACAAAAGAAATATGTATCATCTGTGCTCCTTCGAAAAAATTGCAAAAATCATATATACCTTTTATTGAACTTTGTGTATTCACAAATAATTAAATCTGTAATTCAAAATCTGCCATCTCATGGTAAAATCATCAGGATACAATTTTCCTAAACACTCCGGAATCTGTATAAAATCGAAAGCCTTTTCTGAATGGGGCTAATAATTATCAAAAATGAGTCAAATAAAAGCTATGGGTTTAACGAGGTACAACTGTAAGTGAGTTTGTGTAGCAATAGTATTACAAATTCTAGACATGCATTTTCCATTTGTCCATCAAAAGAAATTGAGTGTTTATTTTATAAAAATGTATTGTGCATTGTCATTTTTTATATTCGAACTAGAAATAAAACAAAATAATTATAATAAATTGTATTGGTGCTCTAAGTCGATCTCAGTTTATAGTCAATTCTTAACAATTTTGTATATTTATGAATTTTCATTTTAAATTGACTGTACCATGATTTATTTTTATAAAATTTTGTTTAACGCATAATAATTTATATGCGTGGGGGGGGGGGGGGGGGGGGGAACCTGCATAATCTGTCAAATAAGAATTATGAAAAAATTAATAGAGAAAATTCTGTTTAAACCAAATATGTACCGTGCTCATCCTACAGACAGCTCTTATACTGCACATAAATTTGAAAAGAAAATTAACATTTAGGTACCACAAAATAGCATAATACATGTATGACAAAACCGGTATGCTGTAATAAAAAAAAAACCTTTCACAGTCAATAATTTATTAGGGTCTGTTCCCACTTTCATTTAAAAATTGGATATCGTTCCTTTAAAAATCGGATACCCTAGGGCAGTGGTTCTTAATCTTTTTGGAGGTACTGAACCCCACCAGTTTCATATGCGCATTCAATGAACCCTTCTTAATTGGAAATCGGGGCGTGACATCAGTGGCGGCACAAGGGGGGGCGTAATGGGATAGGATGGGGCGGGATGGGATAGTGACAATATTCTTCGTGATTTTTTTCGGGGTGTGTCTTGCCTTCCACCGAACCCCTGAGACTGGCTCACCGAACCGCTGGGGTTCGATCGAACCCAGGTTAAGAACCACTGCCCTAGGGGCTGTAGAGGATATATGGAGCTGTTCACACACTGCAATGGAACAATTAAAAAAACACATTTTGTCGAATGGATGGCCAGTACAGCGCGTCCGTTTAAAAGTCGTGTCGGAACTCGCTCGCTCATAGGTTTGTATGAAGCTGTTCATACTTGTCGTCTTGTCATTCCGGTGTGGGCCCCGTTACACCCAGACCCCTCATCCTGCCCGTTCCCTATTTCAAGGGAGCATGCAGCATTTGCGTGAGCATTCGATTTTTTGTCATTCCGTTTTTTAAGGTGTGAACAGGGCGACCCGACGTCCGGTTTTTTGTCATCCGATTTTTAAATGGAAGTGGGAACAGAGATATTCATTTTTCTTTTTATTCAGTTTTCTATTCAGGATTCCAGGCATTTTATATGCCATTAATTGGGCATTGAAGTAATTGTTTTTTTAACTTTTCAGAATGCCCAATTGTCCTAGTCCTCTACCTCTTTTAAATTTATACACCTGTCTCGCATTTTTATTACTTTGCAAAAATATGACAATTGAAGTTTCTTATTAATTTGCAGTTGTGAATTTCTTCTGTTTGTTCAATATGGATAATAACTATCCTTTTATTTGGATAATCATTTTAATCTAAATATTTATTTATTAATACATTTTTACCTTTCTATAATATTGTGCATAATTTAATACTACTCATTACATATTTACCATGAAACCAGCTATTTGCATTTAAGGGTCATGACTACATAATATTATTGAATATTTAAATAAGGTTGCAGGGTGTTCAAATAAATAATTCACCCCTTAGCAATAAACCAATATATTTATATTTACAATAGCCAGGTATTTCCGAAATGGGTTCATATATTTTACTTTTTATTATTTATTCTAATTTTACGGGTAATCAATCGTCTCAAATTCAAGAGGATTTTATTATAGTTTTAAGAGAAACGCATGTTAGCTGTAAGGACGTATCGTATTGTATTGGTGATGATTTTGTGTGGATGTCTTTTGTATTCAACATGTATTTATTATTACTTGTCATTTTATGTTGTTTTATATTTTTAACTGATAAAACTTTACGTTGACTAAATCTGAATATTTTTATATCTTGCTCCCATATAACTTTTCCACAGCATCACTATCAGCTGCGATATGGTCTCTATATTGCCTGCACTTGCGGTCCTTGCCGCACTTCTACTCCGCTTCCATTCAGTTCAGTATGCCTGAAGCTGTGGTGTTTGCCTCCATTCAGCCAATACTCCTTCGTCCTGCAGTTTTATTACAGAGAAGCCTCTTTGGTGTTTGGCTTTCTTTAATACCATGCCTGTGGCCTTAAGATTTACAAAACTATTACCTCCATCAATGATTGTAATATTCTTCAATCTAATCTCGATCGCTCACAGGAGTGGTGTAATTAAAACGAACTCTTCTTAAACATTGAGAAGTGTCAATTATATCATTCTCTAGAAACAAAAATCCTATTGTCTCATTATAGTATCAAAAATATTCCTCTTAAAAAGATGTCTCATATAGATCTGGGTATCTTATTTGATAAAAAATTAACATTTGTCCCACACAACAATGAAGTAACAAATAAGGCTTATGAAATGATAGGGATTTATTTTAAGAACAGTAAAAGATTTTACGTCATTCTATTTTTTTTTTTAATTTTCTTCAGTGTCTCAGTAAGAAGTAATTTAGAATACAATACCACTATTTGGTCCCCATACAAAGCACATCAAATACAAAATTGGGAGAGTTCAACACAAATTTTTAAGGTACAATTTCAAACTATCCACACCCATTGAACAAATTAATAATTATGATATTTTAATAAAATTACTTGATTTAACCAACTTATTGAGAGAGACCAGTGGTTCCCAACCAGTGGTCCGTGGACCTGTCCGCGAGATCTAAAATGTGGTCCACGAAACATTTATTCATTTACTACAAAACCGAATCGAAAGGTTTCCAAAAGCTGATTTGTAACCCTTTTGGCATTTGATGGAGAGGTAGCTGAAGAAATCCAAGAAGAGCACATTGAATTGCAAAATGATAGTAATTGCAAGGACGCGTTTAATTACACGATTAATAGTTTATCATTATTGTACCTTATTATTGAGGTAGACCATTTAGACAGCGGGATGACGACATCAAAGCCATAGCAGGTGGTACATGAACGAGAGTAGCTAATGATAGAGAAAAATGGCGACAGTTGGAGGAGGCCCCAACTAGTGACATATAGACAGGGAGTCGATGCATGATAAGTGTTATAAATAATGTAATGTAATTTACTGTCTGAATAAAGGCTATTATTATTATTATATTGTACCTTGTGGTCCCTGTGAGAACAAATAAATGTCATAGTGGTCCCTGGTCAAAAAAAAGTCGGGACCACTGCCCTAGACAGACCAGGAAACTACTCGATATGGACAGAAACTCGCTGAGGGAACTGGTAGGACTACTAACAGGACACTGCCATCTCAGGAGACACACGCAGCTATTTGGAGTAGAAAACACCAATAGATGCAGAAAATGTGAAAAGGATGAAGAGACTCCAATTCACCTATGGTGCCAATATCCCTCCCTGGTGGGAACCAGGCTCAGATACCTGGAGAGACACTGTAGAACCAGAAGATATAGCCACATATCCAATGACAACCCTGGTGAACTTTATAAAAGGGACTGGGTTATTGTTAAAGGATTGAGGTAAAATGGGAGATAGCACAATTCGTAAACCGTCTCGGCATTATAAAAATAAAAATAAATTGTTTCGATAAATAAATAAAAAAAATACTAGACAAACACTCAGATCTTTAAATACATCTACTGATAAAATACAAATCTGCATAATAAAATACTATTGGATTGCATCCATTCCATGCTGAGCTCCAGAATTGTCAAACACACACACACACATGTACGGTATCTCTACTTTAGCATTAAGTGACTGCACCCCAACATTCAAATGTTCCATTGTTTGGTGTGAACTCTGTGGGATACAATAATGCATGGCTTCCTTTGGCATTTGATTTTGCAGAGTCTTTTGCAATACATGCGCCATCTCTGGACGATCGTGCGTGATGATATTATACTCTGTCTGTGGAAGGACATCGCCTTGTAAAGGATCCAGGGAGTATATCGTAGTGGTGGGATGATTCCAGAGTTCTGGTAGGTGAACTTCGTTGAGTAAGGCACCGTCTGACATATTTATAACGGCAGTTTTGGACAATTCTGTGGCTGATAGCGTCACCAGTTCTCCCGACTGGGCATCGATGAGTGAGAAAACTCTGTCTTCTTGCATGCCTTGCGTGTCTGTCGTGATAACCGACTGTGACATGTTTAGTTTGTTAACTTTTTGCATTTCTTGAACCATGTTGTTGCTGTCTAGATCCATTCCTTTAACAAAAGAAGAATAAATTAACGAGTACTTCCTAATAATTATACTGCAAAAATAACTTAACATTCAGAATTAGAGTAATGGCAATCGAATTGATTGAACCTCACAGTGACCATTGAATCCTCTTTCTTTTCCTGAACTCTTTTTTGTGACCATTGAATCCTCTTTCTACACAAGTAATTCTTAGTGGAAAGGTCACTTTTTTTTTCAAGTGAATACCTCACAAGAGTCCCAACTGCTTCTGTCTGGAGTCAGTGAGACTATGGTATCCCCAATTAGAGTATGTTGTGGGGCTGAAAGTAAGTGGGGAGAGGAAGGAGATGGGGAAGACAAAGTTGGGGAAGTACCTGGCTATTCAGATCTAGTCACCAAACATGGCTAAAACCATTTAAAGCAACGTTTCAATTCCGAATGGTGGTCTTACACCAGGGTGATACTGAGTGTATCTTTCACTCTGGAAGCAAATATAGGTACCTTATGTTATTTTAAAATGATTAAATTGTGAAAACGCAAATCAATAAAATAAAATATATTTGCCCACGCCGGGATTTCAATCCTCGTGATCTTGTGAACCCAATTCTCGCGAAACTCCGGATCGCTAGTCAAGAGCCTTGCCCCTCGACCACGGAGGCCTGGATTGAGCGCAGAGCGAAATTGTCTAAAGGAGAAAATATCAATAATTTAATGAATAAAATTCTATAAATACCATGATTCTTGGGAAAGTGCTCTCTATGTTTAGATTTAGTGTGCCTCGTCAGGTGAGTGCGTCTTTTAAATCCCATGGGACAGTGCGCACAGGAGAATGGCACAGACAGAGTGTGGATAGCCTTATGTCGCGTCAACTGTCTCTTCAGTTTAAAGGCCTTCAAACAAATTTCGCAACTGAATTGTCTTAACTACAAAAAGAAAGAATAACGTTAATTACCTGAAGCAAAGTACATAAATACCCAGCTACCCATTTACTGGATAAACTCAAAAATGATAAAATCAAAAAGATAAAGATCTAAATTATCAAACTGGCACATCTAGACTTTATTTATTTTAATATTCTTCTTCTTAAGTCGGTTCCTCAGCGCTGATGATCATGACTCCCACTCCAATTTCCATTGTGAAGAAGATTCCTCCATTCCTCGCGAATTTGTGTTGCTTGGAGAGATGCGAACATCGAAGAAACGGACGCCAGTGTTACTTAGTCAGAGCATTGGTGAACTTCCTTTGCCTCTCCTGCCGTCCACTTTGCCAGGGACTACAAGTTTCTCCAAGTGGGAGCCCTAAGTTTGGCAAGCAATATGGCCAGAGTATCTTTAAATACAAAGTTGTAGGCAGAAAGATGAAAGCCTATTGTAGATACCGAGCTCTTTCAGAATGAACCTATTTGTGCCCCTTTTTCACATTTTCAAATTGAAATAAAGCACACACAATTTGCATAAAAAATCAGTTCATTGCCAACTTTTAACATGTTAATTTCAACAAAATTTCAATAATCTCAACACTTCCAAGCAAGGTACCCAAAGAGGAAGTCAATTCCTATTACAGTTCCATTATGCTGGACGTATTAATGTCTGATTCCGTACACACAATGTGCAGTATAAAATTATTATGAATAGATGACTTACATCAGAATGTACAGAGTTGATGTGTTCCTTCACTGCCGAAGCCGCAGCAAACATGGCGGGACATTTGTCACAAGCGTACCTCTTGTAGCCGGGCTGATGTATGGTAGACTCATGCCTTTGCAGATTTGTTTTGGAGTTGGAGCTGTAGTTACATTTATCACATTTTAAAGGTTCTGCAAAAAACAAACATCAATAAATACGTATTCTATTATTGTGCATGTCGTGTGGTTACGAGCGAAGGTAAATCGTTCATCTTTTCGTGAAGCCTTCACACACGATTCACACGGACTCGTTCATATGAAGCCTATTCTTCACTAGAAAATTTTTAACTTTTGGGAAATTAAAAAAAAAAATATTTATAATTTTGAAATTAAAAATTTTTTAAATTAAAAATTTTTCAAAAAATTAAACTACAGTGATACCTCGAGATACGAGTTTAATTCGTTCAGTAACCTTGCTCGTATGTCAATTTCCTCGTATCTCAAAGCAATTTTCCCCATTGAAATGCAAAATCTCCCTTATGAGAAGATAAATACGTACAGTCATAACAAGCAAAAGGTTTTTTTAAGTTATGAGTCAACGTGTGGTTCGTGAGAGAGCTTTTTTGATTAAATGATTTTTTACCGTCAGAACATGAAAAAGGTTTTTCTCTACTGTGTGTGTATCATCAGCATGTGTGTCATCAAATATACCTTTTGAGAAAATGATTTTTTGCAGTCGGAACATGAAAAAGATTTTTCTCCACTGTGAATCAGCTGGATCGTTCGTCAAAGATCCCTTTCGAGTAAATGATTGTTTGCAGATGAAACATAGAAAGGGTTTTTCTCCACTGTGTATCAGCATGTGTGTCGTCAAATTTCCCTTTTGGGAAAATGATTTTTCGCAGTCGGAACATGAGTAAGATTTTTCTCCACTGTGAATCAGCATGTGGTTCGTCAAAGATCCCTTTCGAGTAAATAATTGTTTGCAGAAGAAACTTGAAAAAAGGTTTTCCTCCACTGTGAGTCAGAATGTGTTTCTTCAAATCTCTCTTATGAGAAGATGAATATGTACAGTCATAACAAGCAAAAGGATTTTTTACGTTGTGAGTCAGCCGGCCGGTCCTCGTATCTCAAATGTTGCTCGTATTTCAAAGCAAAACTTTGCTCGCTCAACGGTTCGTATCTTAAATTTCTCTTATGTTAGGGCACTCGTATCTTGAGGTACCACTGAATTTGTAATTTTTTTTTTAAAATTGAAAACTCGATAGTAATTATAAATTCGGGATATCAACTGTTGGGTCACCGCACAAAGGGGAAGAAATTATTATGGGGATTACGGGGAGAACGAATAGGATTACGCCATGTTCTCCCGGTAATCTCACTAATAATCCCTTGCTATTTGGGTCACTGCACAAAGGGGAAGAAGTTATTATGGGGATTACGGGGAGAACGAATAGGATTACGCCATGTTCTCCCGGTAATCTCACTAATAATCCCTTGCTATTTGGGTCACTGCACAAAGGGGAAGAAGTTATTATGGGGATTATGGGGAGAACGAATAGGATTACGCCATGTTCTCCCGGTAATCTCACTAATAATCCCTTGCTATTTGCTGCCATCCCATTCCAATACCTACATATTTACCACTCTGTGAAGGGAAAATTTTGTGTTTATATTGAAAATAAAAAATACCTTTGTCCGTATGAATTTTGCTGTTATGTGTGGAGAGTCCTGTTTCAGTTAAAAAAGTGATGCCACACTTCTCACAAATAATTGGCTTGTTTTCTGAAAAGTCTTCATTTGGGTTGTTGATTTGCAGGTGATTTTTTCTCTTACAGTGACGATTGTAGGTGTACTGATCGTAAAAACTCTTCTTGCAAATGTGGCACCATATCCTAGTAGACTGCAGTTCTGAAATAATAGTTAAGTTGTCAGTTCTGAAATAAACAACCGACCAGTGGCTGAGTTGGCATCGCGTCTAGGCATCGTGGGTTCAATTCCTCGGCTTGCTAAGGCCTTCATCACTGCACAAGCAACATTTTCTGCTTACTGTGGTGGTGGTAGTAGATTTTCAAATTATTGTCAGGTTATTCGTAACTCAGGAATCTTTCTTTCTTAAAAAAAATATATGTATATAGAAAAAAACAAAACAAGTCTAAATAATAATGATGGATGATATTATAATGTACTGTCTTTCAAATTGTGCAACTGACCATTTAAAGTGTAAGTCAATTTTAATATGAATTTATGGGTTCCATGACAACTCAGAATCACGCAATTTCTACACCCCTTTGAACAGTCATTAAAAGTTATTAAAAAAATTGAAAAATAGCCCAGAACCTAACCTAACGTAACCCATTTAACCAATTTTTTATTTTTCTGTCACTTTTGATGACTTTTCAAAGGAGGTGTTGAAGTTGCGTGATTCTGAGTTGTATGGTCACCGAATTTATGATAGTACAAATACTATTTATCGCTATCTCCTCTTGTAAGTCAAATGGCTTAAATTAGTACATAATATTTTATTTCTTGTCAAATAAAACTATCTGGAATAAAATAATATTATTTAAGTACCTTGTTCTTCGTGAGCAGGATCTGTTTTATATGCTTTGATATGATCTCTGTAAGATACTCTGTTCTGAAATGTAATGTCGCATAGGTGGCATCTATACTTCTCTACTTTTCCCTGAAAAACGACAACTTTTTTATAAAAAATCGAAATTTCACAGAATACAGAATGATAAAAGGTCTATAAGTCTGCATACAAAAAAAAATATAATGGAAAAAAAAAACACTTTTCCCTCATTTACTATTTGAAATTGGAACAACACGGGTAGGCACCATCATAATAGTAATAATTGTGTGTATAATACGCAGGTACCTACTTACACAGTAAATTAATAATAAGAACTATCTTTGGTGAACGTCAAAAAAAAAAAAATTAAGTGAATAAAACTTTTAATATCTAGAATATTTTCAAATGGAAACATATTTAAGTACCATAAAATAACACAAGAAATGCTTGTTATAAGTTGTGTAAAATTTAAAACTTTTAGTACTTAAAGGGGGGAGTGTTTACCTGCTCTTGATGAACTAAAAGGTGGGCCCTTAATAGTTTCCTGGTACGAAATACAGAATCACACTTTGAACATTGTTCATCACCCCTATTGTGACTCTAGAAAAATAATTTAGTTTTTTAATACAAAATTTGCACTTATACAATATTACATTACATTACAGAACCCTAGTACATTTTTTAAATATTTTTTTTTATTTATGACCTTTGAACTTAAAATACTAGTATAATTAATTTTATTTTTAAAGTTAGTTTTGAGAGTTAAAATATCAAGGTTTGCCAAAATGCACAAAATCTTTGTTAGTACTCAGTACTGTATTTCACATGGCAGAATCGAGACTATTGTTCTTAAATTTAACCATAAAAGAACTCATTGTAAAATATTGGCATCTCGTGAATTGTACCAATGTGTAAAAATACAGCTATTTCTGCATTCGATTCAATTTTCCCGTAAGGTTGAAACTCCCGATCCGCATTCTTGACGTTATACAATTCTTTTTTCCAACTTTTTTCTACAGTATGTACCATAACATTGATTATTCCGATTTGACAGCTCGCAATAAAAACTATGATCATGCAAACTCTGGCAAACACCATCGGAATGTAAAAAATTAATTTATAAACAGATGAAATGCCAAATGATCAAGTTAAAATAGGCTCATTCAATAATAAGTAGTTACTCATGATAGGTACATACTTAATTAGAAGAATTAAAGAAAAATTATAGTAGTTTACAGCCTTCAAATATCAAAATTGAAACTTTACCTTCTTATGTTTCTCCAAGATTTTAATGGATGTAAAAGACATTTGACATTGGTGACATTCAAACTGTTTGGGTGATTTTGCAAGGGCAGTCTCTCCGCAGCTTCTTGCTAAATGTCTTCTCAGATTGAAAAGCTTAGAAAAACTTGAAAATAAAAAAAAGGAGTTCATACAACTGCGAAAAGATGAAGCAAATATGTATATAGGTACATAAAAAGTTAAATAACAACCATTTTTACCTTGTTCCACAGTGGGGACATATGAGAATATCTTTCAATTTATTCTCCAAGCTCTCTGTTATTGCAACAAAATGGTTGAACACAACATTTGAACTAGCCGAGGCATATTGTGAACAATCTGTATTCAGATGTATTTTGTATGGAATTGCATTTGGAAATGAGTTTCTGCAATTGTTGCAAGACCTGGGAGCCACATTGTGGTTAAACAAATGTTCTAGCAGTAAACTATAATTGTCTAAAAGTGTGTTGCAGATGTGGCAGTTATATTTTCTCAAATCTTGTTTGATTTTTACAGGAAAGTCTTCACTTGGTAAAGTTGCATCGTTGGCAATGATGAAATCATCTTTATCGCTCGTATTTAAGACCACATTTTCATTTTCTTCGTAATAAATGGGAATAGAATAGGAATTCCCAACAGGAAAATATTGATCATCTTCATGATCTTCCTTAGTATTAGGAACATTTAATTGCACATCTTCATTACAGTTTTCGTCTATTTCAGGTATTGCATTCGATTGATTTTCGTCGAGATTCAAAGAGTCCGTTAATGATTTTAACGTCATACGATTTCTTATTCTCCTAAGAGTATTTGTTTTATTTGCTCTTTGGAATTTAATAGACTTGATTGTCAAAGCTTTTTTAAGGGTTTTATATTGTAAATGTGTCTTAGATGTTTCAGTATTACGGCGTAAATGACTTACGTTGAATAATGATAATTTCACATGTTTCAGATACATATCCATGAATTTCAGAGCAGTATTTCGATCCAAATGCGACAAATGATAGATTTGTTTAAGTAAAACTTTCACCTGCAAAGCAAATTTATTGTAACAAAGGATAAAAATAAAACATGTTACAATTTAATATTTTGATACCTACCACATCTTTAATTCCTTAGAACAGTAAGAAATTAATATCATGTAAACACAATGGCAACTTCGACGTAAGTACATGAGCTTTAATTCATAATAAAGTATGGTAAAAATTCTATACTCGCTTACTTCTTACACGCACAAATTATTTAAATAACATTTCATTTCAACTTAATTACCACAAGAAACAATATTTATGGGAAGATGTTAAAAGATTTCTTCAAAGTTTCCCGTGTTTTCCCATGTTTTGATTTTGTTAGTATGAAGTGATGTTTGCCTAAAGTTCCGCTTCAATCCAAATACACACATAAATTATTTACATAAGGCACACTAATAACCTATTTTGTGCATGTTTTTCCACCTCCCCGGCGTGAACAGTTGTTTCTTGTACTAATTAAGTTGAAATTAAGTGTTATTTCAACAATTTTGGCGTATTAGCAAGCAGAGTAAGGAAATTTTACTTTTGTTTTGCAAATACAAATGTAGTGTAAATGTCAATGTGAACAATAATAAATAAATTGTAAATAATTGTACAAAAGTAAGGGAGATTTTCCGTACCTGTAATTTAAAGGCAGGTAGAGATCTTATTATCATCGTCATTTTGAAAATTTTTATAGTATATAACAAACAATTACACCAGTAAACATCCGACCAAAACAAAACATCGGAGAAAATTCAGAAAATGTCAAAATCTGACAGCCTGACAGCTGAAAAAAGCGCATAGACAAAATCATAGATAAGAATCATAAAAAAAAATGGTCCGATGTGAAAATTTTTAATGTGAATGCGCCATTATACTTTCCCGAAAGTTGGATCTTTGGATGTCAAAATTTATGGTAGTTTTTTAATGCCGTTGTGTTGGTAATTCCTTTCTTTCCTGACATCGTCCGATACGTGAGTTTGTGATATATTTTTTGTAAATAATAATCCGTCTTGATCGTATGTTTAAGTTGTAATATTTGTGATATAATCAATTTGAATATAAGCTATAATGTTCCCTGTGTCGTGCACTTTAAAAAGTTTTGTGTTTCAACCTGTCTTTATTTATTTTTTAGGTACGGACTGAACTGTCATTTCACACGAGAAACACAATGGTAAGCTAAACTACATTAAACTTATTTTTCAGCAATTTTCTCATCTAAAGCAAGTTTTTCAATATCTACATGGCAATATCTAATTTGTATAATTTTCTTGCAGCCCCGTGAAATTAAAGACATCAAGGATTTCCTCCTGAAGGCGAGGAGGAAGGATGCTAAATGTGAGTGTTTTCATTTTCAACATGTTGTGAACATAGTGACTAAATTCCTTTTCTTCCTAATGGTTTTTATTTATTGCAAATTTCTAACCTCATTACCAATTATGAGTTGTAAACAAACCTTATCTTTTTAACCTAACTATACTTTGGGCTTGTCATGGTAAATAGTACCAGCATGCAAAGTTTTCTTGACACATGTTATATCTGCCCTTTCCTCGGCAGATATTAATTATTACAAAGGTTCTTTAATATAATGGTGTTTATTACTTTTAATAACCTAGCTGGATAGCTACGACTGTTTACTATTCGGGGGTAGGTATATCTCTGCGCTCCCACCTCAGGAGCTGGTAAAGTCTATCTCTAGTACCACTTCATGTACACTAATGCCATCTGGCGAGCTATGGCGCAAGCTAAATGCTTACCGCCATCTATCGTATTATTTCCATATTAAATACGTATTTACTATACATTACAACACATGACAGTTAATATAAAAGGACATCCTTAGATCTTTTGACTGTAAAAAAACTGTCATAAAGAATGCCTAATTTCCAATTATTTTTGTAGTTTTTGGTCAAATTTAAGGTAATTCTTCGGAACAAATGTCAACGGTAAATACGCACTTTTTTTTATAAAACTTTTAGATTCTTCTTAATTACCATAAAAGACAACTATTTGCATTGGGGGAGGTTGAAAATGTTACATTTTTAATATTAGTTACGTAAATTGAAAATTTGCTTTAACACTGTCAAATCACTCTGTTTGCAATATTATTGTTATTTTAATATGTTGGTATTACTGATATTTTACATTCCATGTTACACAAACCTAGCGTAGCCGCTAAACTACTTGAAAACTGGGATGTTTTTCTTGCCTTGACGTGAGTAGGCGTTATAAAGGGGCACTTTCTTTTGAATCACAAACCATGTTACACAAACCTAGCGTATAGGTTTTTTCGGTTACGCGCCTTTGAATATATTGTCATGAAGTCAGTTACGGTATGATGTAGCCTTCCATATAGTATCAGTAATACCAACATAATAAAATGACAATAATCATTACAAATTGCATATGGTGAAGCGTTGTGTCTAAATACGAAAGCAAATTTTCAATTTACGTAACTAAAATTAAAAATGTAACATTTTCAACCTCCCCCAATGCAAATATGTGTCTTTTATGGTAATTAAGAAGAATCTAAAGGTTTAAAAAAAAAAAAGTGCGTATTAACCGTTGACGTTTGTTCCGAATATTTACCAAATTTAAATCATCAGTGGTTCAATTAATATTAATAAACTTTTTTGGTTTCTTGATAAGGTCTGAAGAGTTATTCTCTATCTTTTGTGGGAGGTGATCTCCTGTCAGATTAGTCTGATTTTCACACATTTACTATCACATATTTTAGTTTAGATGTTTTAATCACAAATTCCTGCAAGTATGCATGATTATTTATTCGTTTAATGTACACTGTACATAGAAAAAGCAAACTAACCACACAAATCTGACAGGACATCATGTCTGTTATCTCGATAACGATCCCGCAAAAGATAGAGAATAACTCTTCCGACTTGTTTTCTTTCCTCAGCCCTTATTGGCGCACCTAGTTTGTGCTGTACGCCATAACCACTTAAGTGATAGGCTATTTGATTTAATTAACACCATTCCTGAAAATATTAATAAAGAAAAATGCGAACTGCTTACTGGGGTTACAAGCCAATGAATCTTCGTAGATTTCACCATTTATTCCATATTTTTAGGTTTTGTAAGTATTCTATTTTGAACTTGCCATAAAATGCCAAAAATTGCTCGAATGGTTATGATGGCTTCGTCATTGCTAACTTGAAGTGTAATGACAGGTAAAATGAGGAACCTTCTTTTATTAAAATAATCCATATATTAATAATGGTTTTATTTTCACCTTCTCAGCTGTCAAGATAAAGAAGAACCCCGACAACGTCAAGTTCAAGGTCCGTTGCTCCAGGTTCCTCTACACCCTTGTCATCAAGGATAAGGAAAAGGCAGAGAAGATCAAGCAGTCCCTTCCCCCAGGTACTTTTACACTCATTTATTTCGATGGTTCTGAGACAAAGCAGAACATGAAGAAGCAAATAGCAATCCCAACCAAACCCATCTCATTCCATCCTATCCCATCCCATCCCAACCCGATACAACCTAACCTAACCCGATCCAACCTAACCTAACCTAACCTATTTGTTTATTATGTTCTGTTTTAACCGGTTGTTGTGGCAGAGAATGAAATAGGATATTTTTTATAAATGATTGACCAAGTTTTTATTTCATTATGCATTGCGTGATTAATCTGTCTTCGGCACTCCGCGCTTACTTAACATTGTTATGAAGACTGTTAAAGAAAATGCTATTTGCATACCTTATTAAATATGTCACGATTTGGGTCAAAAAGCTAATTATCAAAACCCAAAGAATTGCAATGTTTGTTTTAGTAATCCGTAATATATTTATTAACTAAAATGTTGCCACTGCTAAACAGTGTTATAAGAAGCTAAAATCAGTGTAAAACAATTGATTTGAAGAAAAAAAACTCACACCAAAAAGTCACAGAAAATTCACGCAACCTACTTTATTTTTAAATTTATTTATTAGTTAAATATTTTATTGTATTACTGAAGAATTTCACAACATGCTTGTTTGCAGCGAGTCAAAATAAACTCATTCCAGGAAGAATAATATCATAGATTAACTCCCTTTTTTTTTTACTATGACCTGCAAAGTATAAAAAGTGTAAGCGCTGGGTTAGACTCGTGTAAGTTTTTTTCCTGTAAATCGTTCTTGTAAGCGATTTATGGCCAAATTACCAATGTAAATGACACCAAAAGTCACTTAACGTAATTTATAGCAAGTTACAGAACTTATTCTTTCAGAAGTTTTTTGACAGGTCTAATTGCGCCCGCGCGAATTTCCAGCCTTCTTACAGCTTATAAAATCAGTTTGATAAGCTAAGAGACTTACCGCAAGAAATAGTTTCAAAATGCGCCGTTGCGAAATGTCAAAAATTAAAAGACAATTGTTTTCATAGGATTTTTTTCCTACAAAACTAGTATTTATTTCCACTTATTTAAGTTTTCTGGAAACGAGCATCCTTCTATTCAATTATCGGTCCAATCCTTTCAAATCTTGATGTTTCTGTTTTTAAAATTTTCGTATTTGAAATTTTGAATTCGAAGTTGGTTGCTGTCAGCGGATGTCAGGTAGCTGTCATTCGGATAAAACAAAATTAATTGCCGCCTTTGACGGCACAAAAGCGCATGGAGAATTGTTTAGTTAAAGCCAAAATCTATTTCAACACTTTATTTGGGCCTTTTCGTCTTTATTGACAAAATCGTGTAAATTTGACAGTAGCAGGTCGTTGTTGACAGGAAACCATCTTACCGAAAATAAATTTACAGATGTAAACGGTCGCATGAGCATTTATTCAGGTCGAACATCCGAACAACTTCCGTGATCATTAATTACCACAAGTCGGATGCATATGTAAACGCTCCTGTGAGTGATCTGTCAAAATCTTGCCTATGATTCAGCAGTATGTATCGCTTTCTTGTGATAATGTTTTTGCTCATGCACATCCAAATTGATAACATGACATTAAAATGGATAGACTGGCCAATCAGGCAAAGGGGAACAAACCAAGCTGCATGGGAGGGGGTGTTACCGTCTCCATTTATGTGATTTGTCCATATATGAATCTGAGCTCAAAGACAGCTCAATAATCACAGGCACTTCGCGTTGCAATATTACTGTTCAGTCCTCGAAAATAAAATCTGCTTACGAATTACTAGTCCTTTTTACAATGGCGCGCATATTGCTGGCTGCGTAAGAAACTTAATAAACCCCAAATATCGGGTAAACAAAACTTGTTCAAAAACTGAATATTTTCTTACACTATTTTTACAATATGTTATAATTTATTCACCTCATTCATTTTTAGCTGAACATTAAACGCAGAAAAGTTCCACAATGCTTCAGCGAACTTAACTTTTTCTTTTGCACATGGTTTGTTTATTTCAATGTGGGCCCTTCGGCTATGACTGAAGTAGTACATTATTCAAAGTGTTAAACCCCCCTGGTATGGTTTGCCTCCAGCTCTTTGAAATGATACCCCGATTCACGTTAGGGCAAATTGGATGTCTATTATGAACTTTAAAAAAAAATTATCGTGTTAGCGATCAATTATGATTTTTTTTTGTTAAATTTAATGAAAACAATCTCTGAATATGTATGTAATAATTTATTGGATTGTGAAAATAGCGTAAACATAATATTCCTAAAAGAGATATTCGTCTTTGTGTAGTTTTTAACTTTTTCACCCTTTACTGTAGTTATTTTATATTTATTTAGTGTTACATTGTTATCATGTGATATTATGTCTTGTCTACTGCGTTTCTAATTTTTGTTTTTCTCTGTTTTGCAGGCCTCCAGGTTAAGGAAGTCAAGTAAATTACATTATAATTATTTTTAATAAAATAATTTAAAACCACCCAAATCCGGTTTTTTATTCAAAGAAACTTTCCATCACACTGATTATTACACACAAGAAAAAAAAAAAAAAAAAAAATTTTTAGTCATGTTTTTAATCTGTAATCTTTACGTTGAGATAATATCTCACTTCATTGTGAAATATGTTTTGTTTTGGTTATTATTTTTGAATTTAATGATAACCAGCTGGGGTACCCAGCTTCGCTCAGGGAGTTCAAACCCACGATGGATCTTGTTTTATATAACCCCACCCCACCCCTAGCCCCGCACATACAGAAAAGGCTTCGAATGGTCCACAATGTTCCAGAACATTCCGCTTCATCTAGAAACACTTAGAAACCTATTTCCTGGCGTTTTCGAGAAGAATAAAGCCACAATACAACACTGAAACATTTTAATAAATGCATGTTCCGCCTTACTCATAATCGCAGAATAAGGTAATAAGAACGGGTTAGGTGAAATTTGTCCATTCGTATTACCATGGTATATTATCTTATTCTGCAATTATGAGTAACGCGGATTATTATTAAACTTTTGCCATCGCATAAGGAATAAGCTCACATGATATCTTACTATGCCAGTGCCAATGATTGTTTGAGAATTTCAAATTACCTGCCATTACACAATAACTCCAATGCACTGTGCTTGCGCCGGTACGTATTTAAATTTAGTGTATAGGTTAATCAAAAGTAGTTTGAGCATCCTTCAACAGATGTCAATAGTTAAGTTGTACGAAGTTTTGCTAAATCCCATAACAGGTGTCAGTTAAATAGCATAGGTATCATCTTTCGTGTCTTATATACGAACGGTTACGATTTTTGCCGAAGGCATCGGAGAGTAGGGCGAGCGCTATCAGTCCAGCAGCTGGCAGCCTCAGAACCACTTAGTAAGGGACATCTAATCCAGTCTAATATTCATTGCAAGCTTCACGATAAAAATTAATCAACTAGTAATCACACAAACCTCAAACTTATTTTGAAGTTTCCCAACACAACTAAAGTTGTATTAAACATTGAGAACAGATACAACATTACAGTAATTAAAAACCACTGAAAGCGTTACGCACGCCTAAAATGCTACACTTATATGAATTTTTTTATTTGCCCCCCACCTTGGGTGCACCTCACTGCAGTGAACGGCATAGGTAGGGCTTCTCTGAAGCTAGATACTAGACTTTCAAGATTGTGGTATTTGTTATTACACCTACCATCTAATGAACAAATTGCAAGTGCCCTTAATTAACTTTTGGCTCTGCCTCTATTGTGTGCTGCTTTATCTGCAAAGTCCCAAAATGAAATAATGGGTGAACTGTAAGAATACTGTACGTTTTACAGGTATTTCGATGGACAGTTTTCTTGAACTGGTGTAATTGATCCAGCAAAGATTGACATTTTATCTGAGAAAGGTACTAACTGTTTTTGTGTTTAATTCATAGACCTCCATTTAATTTTTTTAAAGTTAATTAAAATTAAATTTGGTAATGTTATTATAAAGTTCTGCAAATATTTTAGTAAATATTTTGGTCACCGCTGTTTCGGTTTACAAGACGATTTTGAAATTGTGGTTGAACCACATTCAGACGAGGTATTTATATAAATCTAAATGTAAATTTTTTGAAGGTGTCTAAATTGGTTTATTACCGGTTAAACCAATTTGCTGAGAAATTAAGTAGAGACAGTAGATACTCCATTATGTGGGAAATCTGTTTTTCCCCACCATGTTTTGAGGTTTCCTTAATTGATAAATAATGAATGACTTTACTGATATGACTCATTTAAGTGCTTTATATTGTTTAACTTTTGTAAAAATCTTAGAAAGTTCATTATTAGGTTCAAGCTTTATGCTCTGGAATCTACCTGGGAATGAATTAATAAACCAAATAAGAATTACTCAAAACCTATAACATTTATTAAAAAAAACACACATTTTGTTAGTCATACATAGATTGAAAAATTTTGTTTGATTTAAATATTGTGGGGTATGTATATTGTGCAATGATATCAACAACCCAGATCTAATCCTGGTTTTTATTCAGCTCAGAGAAGATATTAGTGTAAATGAAGGTGACAACCTTGACCCAAGATTTCATGGTTTCCTCATCGAATTTAAAATCCTCGATGAACAACTGGACAAGGACCTCTTTCAGTTTCTGGGGAAAAAAATACTGTTATTTGGAAAATTTTATTAAAACAAAATAAATATGATACATAAGGGAATGGATATTTTGAACTTTTTTTAAATATTAGAGAATTGATAATTAGATACGAGGAAGGCCTATGTGCAAAGCTAGACGCTAGACGGCTTATAAATAAGGAGATAAACATATTGTATTGAATTTGATGAGGGAGGCAGATATGGGTACCACTGCCCCAGGAACCATTTATTGGATAACCAACACCCTTGCCATAGGTCGCCCAAAGTGGTTTGCTACATTTGATGACTTAGTAGGGGTGCCTGGGTTCATAGGATGAGGTTCTTCTTGGTCTTTGTGCCAAATTTTTTTTGCACACCTGCGTAGCGGCCGAATTGGAAGAGACTGGTTGAGAGAGACCTTATGATCTCTCCATCCAGACTCTCGATCCATCGCCTTGCATCGGAATGGATTTAAATGTCTGTCACTCCTGGACACACTGACTCCCAGATTCCTACCCACCCCACATACCTTTTTCCTTCCAGAGCTTCTTTTCCTAAAAAGACCCTTCACACAGTATCCTCAAAGATGACGTAGGCCCCGAGGGGAATTATTTTCCTCAGGTCTCCTGGATGGATGCTAATGTAAAAAAAAAAAAACACCGCCCAATAACATTGCTTTCTAAAACTATGCTAACATCAATTGAGTTTGTTCTTTTACTTCATTCCAGATAGACTTCATTGAGATACCTATTGAGAATCGAATTCTTACTTGTGACTTTAGCTATGTTTAGTTTACAGCTTCTTGTCCCTTCTCTTGCCCCTCCCCCACTTCCTTCAGCCGCTTAACATTCTCCAAAAGGGGATATAGAAATCTTGAAAAAGAGAAGATAATCCATAGAAAGGTTATCCACAGTAGTACTTACATTGAAATGCACCTCCGTTATCTTACGAGGTTGATGAGTGGAACCAAGTTTTTTGCACATAACCATAGCTAATTCTGGCTGCTCCAACTTCTCTAAAATAGCAGTTAGGGAGTTGATAACATTGAGGGCATGTGCGTTAAACTGAATGTTTGTTCTCAGTTCCTCATTTGGCGTGTTTTTAAACATTTTGAAGAAGGTTTTGCTCTGGGGATACGCGGTGAAGTATCTGCAAATATAATACAATTGATTAGAAGGTGTGATGGTTAGTTGTTAGAAGACATTTGTTTAAGGCGTTCGTCCATCGGTGGATGAACTATAGATAATAATAGAAATATAGAGAGGTATGGCATTAAAGAGTACAGATTGTCAACATGGTATGACTAAACAGTACAGACTATCAAAACAGCAGAGTCAAAAATGGTGTGCAGGTGAAAACAATGGCTGGAAGATGCTGTGCATAATTGCGATGTACAGCATTACAGGTGAACAATGTTTATTTATTTATTTAAAAATTACGGAACAAAGTGCCATTTACAAACAAGTTTTTATTAAATATTTTTTTAACAGTCGTAGGACATTGAAGAAATTATTTTTTTTATAATTACACATAACAATAGAAAAATAAGAAAATTAATTACGATCAAGTTAATGAAAGCATTAAAAGAAACACAATAAAATCAAAAAACTTGTTATGTAGTGACCTCGTTAAAATATGTTTGGCTGAAATGTTTGGTCAGTACGGCCTTGTATTTCAGTAGGGAGATATTAAAAATATCAGCAACATTGGCATCAAAATTACAAATTGTGTGTAATCTATTTATAACAGATATAGCCTGAGACCGACGTCACAATTATACATTCTAGGGAACCTTGATCTAATGGTAGGTACAATGGCAGGCTACCCAACTGATAAATTACAATTTTATATAAAAATATTAGATCAAAAAAAAAATTTCTGTCACTCAACAATTTCATAAATTTAATGAATAATGATTAATTTATTGATTCTAAAGGAATTCCAAGTCTAAAATTAATTCACCTCAAAAATTTGAGTTGGACTCTTTCAATGATATTAATGTGATTATTAAAGACAGGTGACCAAATTGTAGATTTATGTTCTTAGAATGCTTCTAACGAGAGATGTGAACAGAATTTTTAATGTGTGAATATTTTTAAAATCTTTGGAAATCCTGGCGATAAGTTTATGTGAGCGCTGGTCTCCCTTGTTTCTATTATCTAAAAGGAAGTAGATGAATGAGTAAGTACTAAATGTTTATTTTGTATTTGAGACGTATTTTTTACCAAATACAATAAAATGGGTGTTTACCTCAAAAACATTTCTGTTCCTGATGTAACACCATCAGCGGAGAAAATTTTCCATGATTTTTTCACATTGTAGAGATCTCTGGGAGAGAGATCGGACTTGGGATTAACAGCATCGGGGTCTTGACCCCCCCACCACAGATAACTTATGAATGATCCCATTCTAAAAAAAACAAAAAAATGACTTACATTTATTACCAGATATAAATAAATTTATTTATTCACTATCTAAGTTTTCTGGAAATATTTCCAAAACATTTTTTTAAATATAAATTTAAATAATATAATTAAAAATAATTATATGGAACGTCAATAAAGACAACTTTTCTACAATAAAAACACATATAAATTTGTTGTAGACCACTTTTATTTTATAAACGCTCACCCTTGGTTCCATGTTCCATGACAATTGATCCCCTGAAAATGTGGTGTAGGTACCTACTCTGGGGGCGTACATTAATTACGTGAGCTCAAAAAGAGGGGGAGGGGGGTCCAGCAAAATCTCACGATACTTGAAAAGAATATACGAAGTGGCCCAAATTAATCTCATCAAGGAGGGGGGGGGGGGGGGTTTAGATTGGAAGAAAAACTGCTCACGTAATTAATGTACCTATGCTCCCTAACCTACCCCTACACAAAACATAACTAAGTGTCCCCGAAGGGGTACGCAAAAAGGTTGTACCGCCGAATAACAAAAGTATAAAACAGATTTCATTCAAATGAATTAAAGATAAAACTATTTGTTTTCCAGTGTAGATACAAGTACAAAAAATCGACATTGTAACTAAATTCGTTTGATATCCATACCATCTTATTATTAAATGCATTTTTGAAGTTGATTTCAGGTTTGAAATTGATAAATAATGCACAAAAATTATAATTTTATAATTAACATAATTTCGGGGGGTTAACTGTCAGGAGTTAAACTGTCGGGCTACCATTAAAAATGTTATATTTCCTGCAGAACTGCTGGCTCAATTTTGTACAGGTGTATTAAAATTTGCTACTTATAAAGAAATTGCTGCAGTTTTCAAAATACAGCTTAATGTTATAAAACTAAACGTCTTTTCTAAAATATATTATGTAGGTACATAGGTAAGTACCTACCTAAATTATTTCATATTTTTTCTTACTTAATATTACATATAAAAACAAAATAAAAAATAATGCACCCACTTAGTTCTATATAATTTTTGTAATAAGTTAAGGTATCTATATTATAGGTAATAATATATATCAGTGGCGTAAAGTTAACAGAAGCAGAATAGCCATGACTACCCTATAAATAACGCCCCATTAAAATAATCGAAACGTTTTTTCTCCATGAGTTGGGTAATGAAAATTCAGTTAATTTATTCAGTTGGCCACACTGTGGAAGATGATAAAAAAATGGCCGTTTTCAAATATTCAATGCTCAATATTCATACCCATAACACCTATTTACCCTTCGCCATCGATTGCACGTCTCTGCTATATAATAGGTACATAGAATGTGCAGAGTAGGAGATGCATTTCGTGATAAAAAAAATATGGTAACCATAACAAAGTCAAAAGTGGCACTTCATCACTCATTAAAAGTCGTCGCTTCAGTTCTTATTTGTCCAACAGACCATTTTAGTTTTTGTTCATTTTCCATTTGAAAATTAAAAATATAAATATGATAATTATTTACTTAACTATGAATTATTTAAACTAATGAGACCTTCACCTTTACGAAAATAGCTTTATCTTAAACACCTTTCATAATGTTTCATTGAAATAATGAAAGAAAACCTACTCCTGTAAAATTTTCTAAGGGTCTGTTGGACAAATAGGTACGAACTAAGGCGACGAAGTGATGAAAAAAAAATGGTGAAATAGGTTAAAACAGGTTACTTTTAATGACTTTTCAAAGGGGTTGAAATGTCACTAAAACATATTTTTGAATACGGAAATTTGAAGTGCTGTAAAGGTAAAGGATAAAATGGTTATTGTTCAAGAGAGCGGAAAGAAAGTTTTTTTTTTAATAATCATAATATTTCCTGTTTTTGTATACAATGATTTTTTACGTTGAATTTGTAGGTCTTTCAGAAAACTTTACATTTTTTGTAAATTTCTTTAATGACTTTTCTAATAAATTAAATACTTACAAAAATTTGATGTACAAGTATTAATTTTTCAGAAAAAAAATTCTGTGCACGTGGCAGAAGATGAATTTATTTTCCTAAAAATATTACGCAGAACGAAAGAGGAAAAAACAGAGAAAATGACATATTTAACTAATTAGTGGTTTTATTGTCCTTCACGGCATTTAAATTTTCCGTTATCGTTATAGTTAAGTACTAGGTAGGTAGTGATGTGCAGCCCTTAAAGGCTGAAAAGCTGAGCCTACCCTGAAAATAACGACCCACAAAAAGATTTTCTGAAAACTTAAGAAACTTCTACATTATTTTATAAAGTGGGCCCATAGGCATATGATTAATATTCATATGTCTATGAGTGGGCCTCAACAATCAACGAATTATGATAATGAAATTACCATTTTCAAATATTACACGCACATTTCATACCCGACCTTGAAAAAGTGCACTAAGCCCACTTTTATCCATCGAGCAATGCATGCCACCACACGCCACTACTAAATCAGGATAGAAAGGTTCCTGTCCTCTCTAGTCACCTCCTTAGAGGTATGAAAAGAAGAATAAGGTGATATTATTTAAAAATAAAATTTTACATTTTCTCCGCGTGCGAAGCCCTGAAGAAAATAATTGCCCTCAGGGCCTGTCTTCTGTGGGGATGATGCGTGGAGGAACTTTTTAGAAAAGGGAGGAGAGGAAGTTCTGGGAAGGAAAAAGGTATGAGGGGTGGATAGAAATCAGGGAGTCAGTGTGTTCAGGAGTAACGGACGTATGAATCTAACCCTCCCATTGCCGTGTAAGGCGATTTTCCGAGAGAGTCTTGCTGGAGAGATCAAAAGGTCTCTCCGATCCGGTCTGCCACGCAGTTGGTGGGCAGACACCCGGAAAATCCTCACAAAACGTGGCGAACCACTTGGGTGACCTGTGGCAGAGGTGTTGGTTATCCAATAAATGTTTCTTGGGGCAGCGGTACCTATACCCACCTTCCAAATTAAAAAAAAAATTATAATGCATCTGTAAGTACCTGTGCTTAAACTATAAGATAATTTAGATAATAGGTGCATAAATAATAAATATATGCTTTAAATGCATCTCGCGTCAGGAGTTATCGTCATCGAATCTAAAAGATATCAATCACAATAACAACTCATCGATAAAAAATAATAATCGTTAAGTGCTAGGTATGTAAGCGGCGTGTAAGAACAAGAACACTTTGAAATGCATTTTGATCGATTATCCATCACGAATGCTAAAAGCAATTCTTGCTAAAATTAATTCTTAATAATTTCGTAGCATTTTTCGTTTCTAGGGAAACGTCTTGAATAATTGTTTTATGGTGATGCCCTACGAAGCAAAATCATACGATTTTGGTGAAAATTAGATTGTTTAGAAATATTTTAAATGCTTTAATAAAATTCGGCGAGTAGAACACACAATTTGCCATTGAAATAATCGAGTATTTTGAAGTGAACACTTCTTAGCAGGGTTGTGATTTGAAATTCTATGAGACGAAAAATAGCGATACTAAAAAGAGACAAATACATACATCTATAGCAGGGGTGGCCAACTTGATTAGACCCAAGATCTACTGTTTACTGACGAAAACCCCGTGCGATCTACCCAGTGGCGTAGCTTGGGTTTCAATTGCCCGGGGTGAAGGAAAATTTCACCGCCCTTTATTTCGGTACTTAACCGCAATTTTCAAGCGCCGGGGGGAGGGGGGTGCATGGAAATTCTATTTTTTTATTACCACCTCATTTTATGCCGATTTTTATATTTACATTTGACGAGTATTCTTCCAAATTTATCGTTATATTCTAAACACAAAACTGGCTTAAATTAAATCTATTACTGGCGATTTAAAACTACACTCAGAATATAATATGGTTTTTATTTGATTCTGGCAGCACATACATAGTCTGCAACTAGAATTTTATAACCGCACTTCGAATAAGATTTTTTTTTCCTTGGAAATACGTCGGCAGATGAATCCATAACAGGAATTTTACATTCTCAACACAATACTGGTTGAAATTAAATCTGTATGCGTCGAACTAAAACTATACTCCGAACATGAAAGTGGGTTTTCTTTGATTCTGGCAGCACATGCGAAGTCTTCAACTTGAATTTTATAACTGCACTTCGAATAAGAGAATGTTTTCCTTCGAAATGTGTCAGCAGATGAATCCACAGCTGGAATTTTGGAACACCAAACTGGTTTAAGTTAAATCTGTGTGCGGCGAATGAAAACAACACTCAGATTAAAATGGTTTTTCTGTATTCCGGCAGCACTTACATAGTCTGCCACTAGAATTTTATAACTGCACTTCGAATAAGAGAATGTTTTACTTTGAAATGTGTCAGCAGATGGATTTTTACATTCCGATCACAAAACTAGTTTTAAATTAAGAGTGAATATGCTTGCCAGTCCCCAGCTTTAATAAGTATTATTCTCATAATATGCGTATGGTTTCCCTATGAATTATTAATTTTGAAGAATTAATTAAAGCTGGGGACTCGCTATCAGATTCATCCTCAATTTAAAACTAGTTTTGTGTTGAGAATGTAAAATGCCAGTTGTGGATTCATTTGTTGACACATTTAAAACAAAAAACATTATCTTATTCGAAGTGCAGTTATAAAATTCTAGTTGCAGACTACGTATGTGCCGACGTCATCTATGAAAAACCATTAACATGTTCTGAGTGTAGTTTTAATTTACCACGTACAGATCTAATTTAAATCAGTTTTGTCTTCAGAATGTTAAATTCTAGTTGCATTAATCTGCTGACTCATTTTAAAGGATCTCTTATTGGAAGTGCAGTTATAAAATTCTAATTGCATACTGGGTATGTGCTCTGAGTTTTTTTTTAATTTTTTTTTTATTGATCTATATACGTGATGTTTACAATATATTATTCAATGCCTGTCTCGCTAGGGTATACCTGTGTTGAGACAGGCGTAGAGGTACATAATTACATATCATATATAGGAGTAATATAATTAACAATTAAACATAAAGATGATTGAAAGTGTGGGTAAATCACATAGAGAGAGTTTTCTTATAAATGAGGGAAGAGATACAGTACAGTAGTAAATCCTGTCAAATCTATTTATGGATTTATATTATAGTTTAGTTTTAATTCGCCGCATACAGATTTCATTTATACCAGTTTTGTATTCAGAATTTAAAATTTCAGTCGTGGATTCATCTGCTAACACATTTCGAAAATCTGCTAAAATAAAAATGAAAATTGAAATAAACTGTCATTCGCCACTGATAAGTTGGTTACAGATTTTTATCATTACTCATTACTTACATAATCTACCTCTTTGTCGGTGATAATAATCACAATTTTTTCACCGTTTGACTTTTACTCTTCAAGGGCGTTCTAGGGCATATGAATATGCAATCACTCTATGTAAGTGATTACTTTATGGTTAAACAATTATACTTATAAAGAAAACAATTGACATGTTGTACAACACCACTTATTGTAATGGGTGACCGGACAACTCAGAATCGTGCAACTTCAACACCTCCTTTGAAAAGTCATTAAAAGTATTGAAAAAATTAGTATTAAAAAATGAAACTAATTTGAGAGGCGGGTATGGGTACTACCGCCCCTATAATCATTTATTGGATAACCAACACCTCTGCCATAGGTAGCCTAAAGTGGTTCGCTACGTTTGGTGACTTAGCAGGGGTGCCCGGGTTCATGGGGTGAGATTTGTCGGAATCTTGGAGGTGGATGCGTCTGCCCTTCAACTGTGTGGCAGGCCGGATAGGGAGAGACTGGTTAAGGAAGAATTTTTGACCTCTATGATAGAACTCTCTCGGAAATTGCCTTTCAACGCCGTTTGCTGACTTAGTAGGAGCGCCCGGGTTCATGGGATGAGGTTTGTTGAGGTCTTGGCGGCGGATGCGTCTGAAAATCAGCTGCACGACAGGCCGGATCGGGAGAGAATGGTTGAGGGAATCCCTTTGACTTCTCCAGCCATACTAAGTATTAAAAAATCGGACATATTTTGTCATTAAGTAAAAATATTTACGCTTTGTGATAAAATCCAAAAAAAACAGAATATCTTTCAGATTTCTTAGGTTCAGATTTTTTTCAAAATTGCGGTCGGAAACCTTGGTTTCATAAAGGTTTACATTTTAATTATTTTGTGGTTAACTTTTAATATAGAGAGTGTTGTTTTCTCTTTCAAACTTATCACTATGATAGTAAGGGAGACAACGATTTCTATGAAAACTATATGAGCTGGGACAAATATAGTCTCCTTTGATTAAACGGGTTAAATAGGTTAGGTTATGTTGGGCTATTTTCCAAAATTCTTAATAACTTTTCAAAGGGGTATTAAAATGCCACTTTGTTGAGTTTCCATCAAACATTATAATGAACGCCCGGGTTGCCAGTATTAGTGACAACTACTGACAAGTAGGAACCTATAACTGTTTATTATTTTTGATTTATTTCTTAGCAAATGGTTTCTCTTAAAGACCTATGCTTTTAACTTGAGTCAGAAGGTTGAGGATTCGACTTTTTCCTTCACTCAACACCTTCTTTCAATGCTTGTGTTAATCCCTCAAATTAATTTGTTTGGTTTTCGGAAAAACCCACATAGGTCTCATAGCAATCGTTGTGTCCCCCTTACTATCATGGTTGGAAATATATCTAAACGGTGATACAAAGAAAAACCACCACACTTTACATTCAAATCTAAAAGTTAACCTAAAAAAATTAAAATGTACACCTTTACGAATTCAAAGTTTCCGATTGCAATTTGAAAAAAAAATGTTAAGTTTAACATTTTTTTATTAATTATTTTTACCTGAATCTACAATAAACAAAAATTTTAACAAAACAAAAAACAACTTCAAAAAATGCACTAAAAAGTAAAAAAAATAATTTCGTACGATTGTTATTTTTGGATTCGGTGTCAGCCAAGGTAACTACATACAAAGGTAGTTATAGGTGAGATGTGGAGATCTTGGCTGACACCGACTCCAAAAATAACAATCGTACAAGTGCATGTTTTGAAGTTGTTATTTGTTTTGTTAAAATTTTTGCTTATTTTTTGATTTTTAGTGACGAGCGTGCGTAAAGGAGTTTTACTTCAAAAAAAGAATCATCGAAATCTGTTGGCGTAATATTGAGTTATTCGTCCATTTGTCGCATTGCAAATTTAAGACATATATGGTTTTCTCATTGATCCCATTGTCAGAACTGGACCAAATTAAAATGGGACCACACGGGAAGTACCAGCTTTCTAATAAAAACGAATCGTCAATATCGGTTCACCCAATCGAAAGTTCGGAGGTAACAAACATGAAAAAAAATACCGTCGAATTGATAACCTCCTCCTTTTCGAAGTCGTTTAAAAAAAGAATCATCGAAATCTCTTGGCGTAATATTGAGTTATTTGTCCATTTGTCGCGCACATACTTATTGCAAATTTAAGACATATATGGTTTTCTCATGGATCCCATTGTCAGAACTGGACCAAATTAAAATGGGACCACACGTAAAGTACCAGCTTTCTATTAAAAAAAGAATCATCAATATCGGTTCACCCAGTCGAAAGTACTGAGGTAACAAACATAAAAAACAAAACAAAAATCCGTCGAATTGATAACCTCCTCCTTTTCGAAGTCGTTTAAAAAAATGAGTTGATCGTAACGTTCATAATACATTTGCCTAATAAAGTGTTTTTGTTTTTTGTCCATTTTTTTTGTTATAAGTAATTTTGGATAGAAAAAACTTAAAGTGAGCCGTTTTTAAAACTTATTTCTTTCTGCATTCAAAATTATTATATTTAAAAAAAGCCTGTTTCGAATCATACAATTTGAAAGCGTATTTCATCATCTTTCAAAAACAGTTTTTACTTTTCAAATGCGTTCAGAAATATTCGATTTATTTGGATTTTATTGAGTGGTACAAACCTTTTCAACGCAATCTAACCTACCACGCGCCAGCGCATGTGTTTTTAATGAAACTTTACGGATCCCATAAGTCCGAGTGTCCTTCATCACGTTCTCGCTGTATTGTTATTTATGGCTTTGTTTTGGAACCAATTGTAGAATTTTAATCACCTATCAATAATGACATTATCCAGTCAATCAGTGAGCTTCTAACGACTTATTAACGATGTACCCGGATGTACAAAAGATTACTAAGAGTACCTACCAAGCACAAAAAATATTCGGAAGCTCTTATGTAAGTACGAGTACTTGCGCAATACTGCACTTCACGATAATAATATATTGCTATGCATACCGTCTCGTTGATTTTTTGTTAGCGTACAAAAAATAATGGTTTTATTCTGTAATTAAAGACTAAAAAAACTTGAAATTCAAGGTTTTAGTGTTAACCACTTGAGGGCCACCTCCATCTATACTCGGGTGGGTATTACATGCGAAAAATCCCACACCCGACATGACTCGGCCAAACTTAGTACTAATGTAATAAAAATGTATTTTTTCGGTGTTTAATTCTTTTAATGATTACCGAAGGGGCTAAGTGAACTCCATTTTTTTTGGTTTTATTATTGGTTTAGGAAAATTCGTTTTACATTTATATCTTTATTCTGAGATTTTCCTACAGATTACCAATTTTGAAAAACCATGCCCTTTTGCCAATAATGAGCCAATACATGTACTCTTTGAAACTAGGTTAAGGTACCAAATTGAGAATTTAGAAATAAAAAATAAATAAAAAATTGTAAAGTGGCTAAAGGCTTGATCCACATTGTGAGGCATCGATTTAAAAAAAAAACATATTTTAGAAGAAAAATATAATCTCTGGTATTATACGTTAATAAAATCGACTTATGTTTCTTTTTAAAATCGTAAATTCGGAGCTTGACTATTGTGAACTCCTTAGTCTAGTTAATTTAAATCATTGGAAATATTGAAAACAAGTTATAATATTATCAACATAATAACAACCTATCAATGAAGTGCTTAAAATCGTGTTCTGGAATAAAATGTATATTTTTTGAGTCTAATCACCCAATCAAGATTATGAATTATGATGGTTATTTAATTAACATAATTATTCCAAGAGCTTATTTTTAATGACCATTAAATTGATGTATTTTATACAGGGTGTAACAAGATGTCCCCGACAGACATTCCTAATCATATTTTGAATAGAAAGGTAGATGACATTTTTTCATAGTTTACAACTCTTTTCTATTACAAACAAGAGTAATCTTCATATCGCCATGGGCTACAAACCATAGTTGATAGAAACAAGGTAGATGGGCAACCATTATTTGTATGAAACCGCGCGCACAAAAGTGCCGCTAACATCGTTCACACATATTAATGCAAACTAGCAGGTTTTTGCTGCTAGGCCCTGCGGCCGGCTTTTGGTTCAGCTTCGCCCAGTTAGTGTTGGTGGCCATTGAATAAATCCAATAGGAACTGGTGCCAAAATACCCCGTTCCTCAGGTCCACTTTTATCCAGTGTAGCTAGTCACCGGGACAAAGTAACCGAGACAGGCAATGACGCTATATGTAATATAGGTATAACTGCTTGATACAACTATGTATTATCATCAATCTTTCCAAAACCGGAGAGATACTACATATTCACAAATTCGTAGCAGTTATACCTAGGGGGGACACGTCTCCATCCGACCTGCTGACGGAAGTGGCGACATCTTTCGACGAATTACAATGGTAGATTTGTCTGATATTTCACGTACACAGATTTTATTTGTGGCGTGGCGCGTATGGCGTGGTGTCAGACATGCACTCGAAGCCGGTTTTTGAAATTCAACCACGCAAACGCAAGCCTTTTAATAACGTTCGATTGCATCTGTGCACAGTGGCATCCCGCCACAAACTTTCAGTTCGTAGCTTCAGACTAGCTCGGCGACAGTCGGCACGCTTTATGCCACATATTCTAACATCTACGATCGGCTACGTCTTGCTACACTCAGCATAACCTACGTAATCGCAAACTTGTGTTAATTTTTGTGACCAATTACGTTGTTTATCGTATCGATAAATACTTTGTGCATATTTAGAATGCTAACACACAAATATCTAAGTATCTAAGAACAGCTAAAGAAAACAATAAATTGTTTTTCGTGCTTTTTCACATTATGTCTGTCCGAAGTTTGATTCCTGTCCAAAACATCAAAGTAAAAAAACCTTAAAAATACAAAGACTAATATTCACATTTCCACAAGAAAATGCCAATATTTATTTTTAAACGCAACGATTCGATAATCGCTAATCTGATACAGATACATTTTACTTTGGTGATAAAGAAAATTATCTTAATATAATCTTCCTTTCCGTTATTTCGCTTTTAGCCAAGAAAATAAAGTCAATAAAATAATACTCATATTTGATATTTTGAGAAAAACCTGTACCCAAAAAAGTTATATAATAATACACCATTAGCGTGAAATATTCGTCACTCGAAATAATTGCATGAACTAGCGGAACTAAAATGTGGATTTCACATTGTTAAAAAATGTAGCGAGACACAAAAGGTCAATTTTATGTCCTTATTGAAAATATTTTTTTCAAATAACTTTATTATTCCATAGCTTTTTAAAATGAAATTAAATGTTGAAACAACGACAGAAACATTTTGTTCGTAATACATTATTAAGATTTCATGATTATTTATCAATATTGTTTCAAATTTAAAAAAAAATAATTGTTTATTTAGCATTTTTGTTTGGGTGGTTTGTATCATATACTCCTGGAAAAGTTATGTGAAAGATAGTATTACTAATACCTAGGACGGGTTGTTTCACAGAATTTGAACAATTCGTCAAATTTCCAAGTGAATTTTCAAGTTCTGTGAAAGTTCTAATCAAGTTATGTTAATATATAATTATTGGCAATTTGCTTCACATTACTAGGATAATAACAGAACTTGAATATAAGTTTCATGTAACTTAATAAATAACTTTTAAATTTGAAAAAAAAAAACAATTTGCCCTTACTAATATAAAACACAAACACATATTTTAAAACATTTAAAGAAAATCTACAACAATAAAAACAAAAAAAAATTACCTTAATCTTTAGATAGTATTTTCACTGTACACTAGTCCAATTTTATATTCTCGGCTAGATTTTAAGACTTGAGAGAATGACGTAGATTCCCGAAAGGTTTTCCGATCCGAATTATTACATTGGGAAACACGTTACACGATAAATTAACGACCTCACAGTACGGCGTCTGCCGATTTTATGAACGGGTTTAATCATTGGTCGTGTATTTATATGAAATTGGTCGTTGCTAAGCAAAACACTGTACACACCGTCATGCGTTAATTTATTTGTTTATCTAAGTCCGTCCCTTAGGTATCGAACCCGTTCCCTGGTCTGGAGGCAAGAAGTTTATCGGTCTACCACGGATAATCCGACGCTATTGAAAGTGTTGATGATAACCACTTTAGACCATTATGTTGAAAAATTTGAACGAGAAATCATTTAGAGTAGGACCAACTAAGGACCGATAAAGAAAATGGCAAAAGAAAGCAAAGTATTAATGACGAGTATTAGGGACATATTTATGCGAGTTTTAAAAAAGATTTTGGTGAGAATGCCTTATTTGGAGATGCTGTGTAAAGGGTCTTTTTAGGAAAAGGAGGAAGAAGAAGGGAAGGAAAAAGTTATGAGTGGTCGGTAGGAATCTGGGGGTTAATGTGTCCAGGAGTGACTGACTGCTGGATAGGTCTAGGTTAGGTCTCCCTCAAACAGTCTCTCCCGATCCTGCCGCCACACAGTAGGTGGGAAAACACATTCGCAACCAAGTCCTACACAAACCTGACCCCTTGAACCGGGCACCCCTGCTCAATCATCAAACGTAGCGAACTACTTGGGGTGACCTATGGCAGGGGTGTTGGTTATCCAATAAATGGTTTCCGGGGCGGCCTCCCAAAGTGAACTTTTCAATGATCCTCTGCTAATTTTTTCCAATTGTAAACTTCCCCCCTCATCCCCTCCATTCCTTCTACCAATATATTAAATATATTATGTTTCTTCTTCAGTTTTATATAAACCCTGATGATGGGAGCATGAGAGCACAATGAAACATGCCGGTTGTATCTAAACAATAGTAGTTAAAACTAAGTGATTATTATTTTTAATTGCTTTTTAATGGGAAGGGATTTTTTTTTCAATATGGCGGACATTGTTGTTAAGGTGATGCGGTACCATGTAATTCAAAATGATGCGATTTTGTTTTGAAAATTAGATCGCTTAGAAATATTTAGGGACCTTAATTAAATATTGCGAGTAGAACACATTTATGCCTTTGAAATAATTAGTATTTTTTATCGTTTTTTTATAAGCCCAGAAAAAATAAAGTATCAGGCCCATAAAAACTGCTTTCAAGTTAAAAATCTCCTTCTAACGAACCCCTTATCGGTTAAAGTTTTATTGTATAATGTGGAAAATTAAATTCTTTAGAAAATGATCTTAAAAAATTTACATATTTGAGCCTGAGCATTGCAAAATAAAATTAAACGCGCTTTTTGACGTGCGATGTCTTTTTGCTTGAATTAGTCAAAACAGGCGACTGGTGTTAAACGGGAATTTAAACCCCATCGCCTTCTAAATAAGGAGTGTTATTGTTAGCGGCCTGATCCCGACTTTAACATGACGTGTTGCACCGCTTTAAATGAATATTTTGAAGAGTTTGATCGGTGGTTTTCTCATAGTGGTCTGATGGTTGCCTAAATATGTCGAGGTAGAAATAAAAATAGAATATAACTATCTCGGGGTGAAAACTTGCTATTTTCCTTTCTCCTTCGGAAACTTCAGAATAACCGACCTGCGGTTATGCTAATTTTACATTTAGTAGGCATTTTTTCAAGTTTTTGAAAGCTGGTTGAATATTAAGGCAAATCGTTAAACAGGTCGTGGGCCACGGGTTGAATGAAATTCCTTCTGGTCCACGGACTTTGGGTTGGGCACCCTTTATGTAAATACTTGACCAAAAGAAAGGAAATGAAACCACTAGCACTAGAGTAATCAGGATTATCGTATCGCGATACACAAGTGAGGAGTCCAAGCTTCTTTTAATATCCATTTTGGTTGAGTAATTTTTATCATACCTTTTTGAAAAACCAACACAGGCACCTGGGTCCACTGAAAGCAGGTTGTTAATACAAATCGCACCGCATCCTGCTGTACACTTTCGGGTTAGGTAATTCGTATATGTCGAAATTACACGGGCGTGAATTTCACGAAGAATTTACACGAACGGAAATACAACGAACGAAATTACGCGTGGTGAGATTTACACCAACTGGATTGACGATTTATTTAATTAATTAATAAAGCCTAACCTAACTTAACCCAACCAATTTGTTATTTTTAAATGAATGTAATAATTTCAGTAGGTGTAATTTTCTGTATTTTCATCCTTATGTAATTCCGTCCGTGCGTAAAATTTTGTACGTGAAATTAACACCTCTGTAATTTCCTCTGATTTCTTCCCAATCTTTGTGGAAACTGGCAGTTCGTCTTGTATTGTTCCCTCTT
Organism: Limnephilus lunatus; assembly: GCA_917563855.2. NCBI lineage: Eukaryota > Metazoa > Arthropoda > Insecta > Trichoptera > Limnephilidae > Limnephilus > Limnephilus lunatus. Next base: position 57,042,891 of record OU830599.1, read on the forward strand.
CTAAAAACCAAATGGAAATCATGGTGGTACTGCTGTGTAGGCTTAACTGGTATTTCGATAGAAGGTGTTGTGAAATGGGAATGTCATCCGGAACCTTTGCACAGTCTTTTTACTCCTTTGCGCTTTGAACTTCTGTTCTTCGTTTCCTTCTTTCTATACCTATATTTATGTAACGGCCGTTGTTCCCAAATTTTCGACTGATCTATCTGAGTCTCCGATCAGCTCAGTGTTTTTTTTTAGTAACGCTCCATTTGCATGTTGGTCGGAGAGTTGCGTTGGGAATAGCCTATGTATGCATTATTTGAGGAGTGTTGAGCCTAAACTTCTCAACAGTTGATCAGTAGGATTGGGAACAACGGCTGTAAGATCCGTTCCTTCCAATCCCTATAAAGGTACTCCGCACCCGCACAGCATTTCCAGAGATTTGGTTGTAACATTTAAAAGAATGTATTTAAAATGTGAATTTTTATATAGATTGTACAACAGCACGTATCCGAAGGATTTCAACCTGCCAGTGATTTCTGAGCAAATTTGAAGTAAAAAAACGTACATAACATCAATTAAAAAAAATGTTTTAGCTGCAAGAACGAGACTAAGTGACACCTGCTGGCAACATCCAAATACTTAGTCGCAACGTGTGATGCAAAAATATATATTTTTTATTTTTAAATGAAAAAAATCTTTGGACAGTAAAATGACATCTACATTTTTTATCCAAATATGCTCAGGAATCGCTGGTTAAAATTCTTACATGCTGTTACAACCTTCGCATTGGGAATTGGGTGTTGGGAAAGAATCAGTGAATATAAGCAGATATTTTATACAAATCCTATAACATTTATTGATTAAAAAAAACTTTTATACATATTTTTTGGACATACATAGACATTTTACATAAAAGGTATGTTGTAAAAATAGTGAGGTATGGATATTGTGCAATGAAAACAACATAACATAAGGCGGTGCCAGAACTAATCCAGATTTTTATTCAGCTCGGAGAAGGCATTGGTGTAGATGAAGGTAACGACTTTGACCCAAGACTTCATGGTTTCCTGGTCGAATTTAAAAACCTCGATGAACAACTGGACAAGAATGTCTTTCAGATCCTGAGAAAGAAAAAAAACAATGTTATTTGGAAAGCTTACAACAAACTTTAACAAACTCCCACAAATGAATTTAACATGACAAAAATTGGATATTGTGATTAAATATTCAGCTTTTTTCGGGATTCGATGTCCAAAAATTTTAACTACTCGGATAGAAACAAAATTAAATTATTTTAATAGAAATGTAACATTGTCATCTAATGGCCATTCAGCACCATTTTCTTTGTTTTTGTTGACATTTGAAAACTAAACGCCGATGATGAAAGTTGTTCTCTTCTGCTGATCACAATTTGGTCAAAAGCTGAAACGGAGTTAGAACCAACATTTAACGGGAACCTTTCAACTGCCAGAAAACAAAATGGCTTTGAATGGCCATTTGATGATGTTGTAACACGTGAATATTTGCGAAACATCTGGGCTTAACGTATAAGGCAAAACCTATACCGGTTCAGTCGGTCAGATAATCTAGATTTTAGAACAATTTTTGTTTTTGCAAAATGTTAAAAAATAAACAATATATAGGTGTATTTAGAAAATATGGGAATAATTTCAAAATGAAAATATTTAGAAATAAAATTATTAATTTCTGATGTACACATTAGAAAGATTACTTTATTTTAGAATTATAGTTAGAACAATTATTGTTTTTGCAAAGTGATAAAAAATAACCAATACAGAGGTGTATTTAAAATGTAAATTTGTTGCAACCACGACTGAACCGGTATAGGTTTTGTAAATACGCGCCCGGCTTCCCGCATTTCTACCGATTTATTACATACTTTTCTTAAATAGATACTGTACGTTCTAAAGCTCTTGAAAAATATACGAGTATGTTATTCTTGAAGATAATATCTACACATTCCCCTTCCCTCGATAGAAAAAAATTGAAAAGTATACTCCGAGAATTTTTAAAAACACTTTTTTTCAGGTATTGTGCAAGTTATACATGTACGAAAATTTTACAGTGTTTCTTGAAACATTGTTGTAGACAATCCCCATGAGGTTTTTGCTCTATTTTAAACGAGCCGTGTTTTATTAAACATTTACGGAAATTTTCGCTTAAATGCGCGATCTCTCTAACATTCGTATTTACACATCTCTCCATCTTCTTCTTTTTGAGCGGGTACACCGCGCCTTAAGCCCCTCATCATTCCAAAAGCACTAGTTTTAGTACCGTGAGGTAATTTGTAACCAGTAAGTTACAAATTACCCCCTGATCTTCGTTCTTTATAAAATCTTCGTACCTATTTCTCATAGCAATTTCAATTTTAAGATAGTGAAAAATACTGTCAGTACAATCTTGTTGGGAGATCCATTCCGAAAATTTTGATTTTAATGATTTTGACTAGATATGTTTAGTGACCAAATGTGAATAGCTTCCTTCAGCTTCAGAACAAGTATGCTGATAGTTTCACTGACTCCAAGCAGTAAAAACACTTTTGTGGAAATCCTAATGACAATTTCATTAATTAACACTCTGCAAATGTTTCAATCAATAAATAAATAAATGGTCATGCTGGTAGGGAGGGCAATCTTGTTGTTAACAGAGTCAATGTCGACGTATTTAGCAACATTATAAACGGCAAGCTTTGTTTCTGCTGGTATGGTAGGTAACTATTTTTTATATTTATTTTCGTCGGTACTTCTGTACCATAGAATCAAAAAGAAAATAGAAGGGCATTCCACACAAATTTGAATGGAAATAAAAGTTCCATTTAGCACAAGCTCTGTCTCACTTTGAGACTCTCACCTGACATCGTAGAGCTCAGGGTGAAACACAGTTTAAGCATTGAAAATTTTAGACCCGTTCGGCTAAATATCTTTTTTTTTATATACATGAGCTCCACACAGGAGGCTCTGAGGAAAATAATATCCCTCAGGGAATATGTCATCCTTGGGGATCCATTAAAGGTTCCCAGGGCGGCGGAACCCATTCCCGTATTTATAATTTGTATAATAATATTACTGAATAACGAGTACAAAAGAAATAAAAATTAAAATGGAGTTCTTCAAATTAAACTTGATTACAATAAATAGCTTCCATAATTTAAAAAAAATTCTTACATTGAAATGGACTTCTGTTAGCTTGCGTGGTTGATGACTGGCTCCAATCTTTCTGGACATGGCCGCGGCTAGGTCTGGCTCCCCCAATTTGTCTATGATGGCGGTCAGGGTGGTGACGATGTTGAGTGCGTGCGCGTTGAACTGGATGTTTGTTCTCAGATCATCGTTGGGTATGTTTTTGAACATTTTGAAGAAGTTTTTGTACTGGGGATGCGCTGTGAAGTATCTGAAAAGAATACGTGGTTGATTAGAAGTAGCATGAGTAATTAATCTTCACCTAGCAGTGGGTAAAAAATGTTATTAACAATATTGACATTTAAGCAATGAACCCTGCGAATGAGCGCGGGATCGCATCCAGTGGGGACTCTTTGTCGAGAGGGAAATATGCCAGGATGTGATTTGGTTTCCTCCACAAATTCTCTCCACTAGAATAGCTATTCGCTGGTAGTCCTCAACAAAGTTTGGACTGGAATTATCAGAATACATTGCCTACACTAACTATAACTATTTGCCTGAAGAATTAAGACAGGTCTCTAACAAATCTCGAAACGATATATTGAAATCCTATTTTTTTCAAATGTTATTTGGAAAACGAGTCATAAGTAGGTACAAACTCTGTTCTGATAGCTGTCCTGATTATCTCCAAGTACCAAACTTTGTACATCCAGATATGATGGGCGCAGTTTATATATTTTTAAAATCTTGTCATGTATTTGTATGTAAACATCTTGTATTAGGTCGGTATATTTTCGAGCCCGTACCTTTTATTGTATTTTCCTGATTTTGTTTTTTTATGCATTTCTATAGTCCTGTCCAATCATGGAGAATACTTTATTTTAACTTTTTGACACCAACAGTACATAAATCAAATGAGTGGTTATAATAATTGATAAAATCTTATAAGACATGTTTATGTGAAATATTTGTAAAGTGATTCTTCACATGCTGTGTCTGTATGTTGCTTCTGTGAAATGTTTTGTAAAATTTTTCTTCATATATTGTGTCTGCATATTGGGTTGGGTTAGGTTTCACTATTCAAAACTACCAATTGGCGATCCCTTAATGAGTTTTGATAACTCATCGGAGTGCAACTTCATTGTATGTTTTTTTTAATAAAAAAAACCCTTTCCTGTCCTGTTCAAATCCACGCAGTCTATCCACCTCTTCCTAGGTCTGCCTCTGAGTAGCTTCCATTTGGGCACCCACGCAGTCATAATTTTCCGTGTCGATCATCAAGCATTCTTTCTAAATGTCCAACAACCGAATTTTTGGTACCAACCTAATCTTACACTGGGTTAGTATGTTCAATTAGATTTTCGAGTTCATGGTTCATTTTAATTCTGTACAATTTAATTCGTGGATTGACTCAATTGCCCTTACTAATTTATGACCGATCCAATTGCCCTTATTTAATCTGACGAGACCTTTGAGGCGCTAAAAAAACTACTTAAAAATAGCATGAGTTTGATGTTAAATGTAATATTAACAATGTTTCGTATATTTACCTCAAAAGCAACTCTGTCCCTGATGCAACACCATCTGCAGAAACCTTCTTCCATGACTTCTGCACGTTGTAGATATCTCTGGGGGAAAATCCTGACTTGGGGTTGACTGCATCGGGATCCTGTCCTCCCCACCACAGATAACTAATCACTGATCCCATCCTGAGGAATAAATGAAAATATATGGTATCAGAAGTGGTAGGTCAATTGAAAAAATAAATGTGTCCATGATTTTCATAATTTTTTGTATGAACTATTGTCGTTTTATAATTTTGGGGGGTCACTGTTCCATTGACCTAATGGAGCAGCCGCCCCTAACTAGTTTATAAATTACTAGCAGACCTAGTCACACGTTGCTGTGGCTAACGAAAAACAACGCCATTACCCAACCTTTATAAAATCTACACCACCCGCTTGCCAGCTGCCCGTTGCCTGAATTGAATATTTGAATTTCTCGGCTTTTCTCTACTATAATAAGCATGTATTAGACATATAAACCTTCCTCTTGAATCACTCTATATATTGGTGAAAATCGTATGAAAATCCGTTGCGTAGTTTAAAAGATCAAAGCGCACATACGACTTCATTTTATACTATGTAATGATTAATCAGCTCATATAGTCGTTCCCAACTAAGCAGTACATTTTGATTTATATATAGATAATAGATATAATATTTCTTCAGCATTTATAGTTTAATTAACGTAATCGTAAAGGTCAACCAATTAGAGTTGATGAAAACAAGTTGGTTTGGTTTGGGCATGTAGAGCAAATGAATGAAGAAAATAAGAGTGTGAAGAATATATGACGCAGATGTGAATGGAAGAAGAAGTCGGGGACGCCCGAAGAAGACATGGCACGATCAAGTGAATCAGATATTTGAATCGGGCCATGTCAAAAGTCAGAATAATAGAAGAGTACGTATGAATGTGAGTTAGGCAAAGAGTGTGTTCCAAGACCGAGTTGTTTGGCGGTCTGTCCTCTCTGCCTACCCCTGCGGGGAAACGGCGTGATGGTTAGTTAGTTAGAAAACAAGTTTTTCAAAATAACAATAAGAACATAAAATAAAATTTGGGTTTGTCGTGAAGCTGAAGGGTGTGGGTGGGAAAATGAGATGGGGAAGAGGAAGGTGGGAAATTACCTGTCTATTGAAATCTGATCATCAAACAATGATTTTGATGGCAATCGTCACTGAGAAACATCATTTTGTCTTGCACGCCTACTTTTTATCATTATTGAGAAATGAACAAGTATGTTGTGTACACGTTAGAATATTCGATAAGTTTTTTTTACAACGTGTTCTTATTACCGACAACCATAATACGGGTATGTGACTAGCATGGTGGTCGAAAAATCGTCATTTCATGTAACAAACAATTCAATAAATAAAAGAAATAAAAAATATATTTTGAAAAACTTGTTTTCACTATAACAGGTATTTTCTTTTCTTAAATCGAATAAGTTTTAATCATGGTGTATGCCAGCAATGCATCTGTATAAATACTTTTTTTGTATCAACTCTGGTGGCGATACCGGTCACTTTGTGTAATGATTCTTTTTTTTGTGTTTCAATTGGTAATGATCACGTTAGCCAATTACTTTGTGTAATCATTCTGTTTTCGTATATCCCATTCTGCTTTTAATAATTGCGTACCTACCAAAATAAAAAAAATATTATTTGTATCTACTAAATAAAAATAACGCCTATTAAATTTAGTGTTTTTAAACTGATTCCCAAATAACAAAGGTTGGTTGAAAATTTTTGTATTGTATGCATGTATAGTTTAAAAAGTAGTATTGTTTTAAACATTTAAACGAATGAGTATAATTTTCAAAACAAGATTTGTAAATTTAGCGTTGCCCTGGCTTTATATATTTATTTTCGAAATCAATTTTTCCTCTTATTTTAAACATCAAATGAAGAAAATTTCACCAAGAAATAACAAATTTCTGCTGAAAAGGGGTGGGAAAAGTGGATGGGTGGTTTTAAGAAATCTAGTGTAGACAGAGACCTTTCTCTTGATTTGAAGATCAGGTTTGCAAAATTTCTTCAACTTAGGCATGTGGCAGCATTTTTGTATTTGTTTTGTGGAAGAATGTTGTGTAATGCCATTTATTGAAATAAAGGCGCATGGTTTAATTTATGGGAATAAATGGATAAAACAACGTATTATGGCTTCAACTAGAAATAAAGCTGTATATTTGTTTAAAAAACACACCCACAATCCCTCACAAGAATTAAGATAAATTAATATTGTGGTTGTGGATACAGACCTATATAAAAAATGTGTCAGAAATTTAAAAAAAATTAAGCAATTCATAGTAAGATTAAAATAAAGAAAAGGTAACACACAACGCTAGGATAAAAACATTTATATCTAATATTTTCTGTAACTTTTAATTTTTATCTTCAAATTTTTCTACCAAATTACTTTAGACAGACTAATTTCATAATAGACATCCACACACATCGTACAAAGCAGAAACAATACATTAAGGTGATCCAATTCTCCAGGAACAAATCGAAATCGGAATTAACGCCTCTTTGTGGGAGGAGTTTAAAAATACTTGAGAAAAAGCTTTTTTACAGGTTTATTTCGAAAAGGCATGTAAAAAACTTTAACGCCTTTTTTAAGCATTGTTTATTGAAATTTGAAAAGAAATTTGAAAGGAAATTCAAAATTGATTTCACGGAACCAAGCGACGCCTAAGTCTAAGACGTCTATGCCACGCCGCAGACGAGACATGATACAAAATGGGTGTGGCAAGTCTGTAGTCCTTAGGTGGACGGCATAAGGTTCACTTTGAAAATCCAAATTCCTCGACTGGCGGCCATATTGATTGATGCCAAAAATAACAACGCAAAAATGATTTTTATTTTTATTTTGTGAAGTTTGGGCGTAAATATTTATTTTTTAAAGTGTTTTTTTATAGACCTAATACTTTTTTTTCTAGGCTTATTAAAAGACTTGTAAAAAAGTGACCGATGTTTTTAAAGGCCAATATATGTTCTACCCGCAGTATTTAATTGAAGCATCTATAATACTTTTAAACGATACAATTTTCAAAACAAAAATACATGATTTTTTATGATTTTGCGTTAATTCGCATGGCTTCATTTTAAACTAAAAAGATTGAACAAATCAAAAACACAATTGTTTACAATCAAAATTAAAAAAATTGAACAAATCAAAAACACAATACATGCATTCAATTGAACAGCTTAGTTTCCAGTGATATTATAAAAGTACATAAATTAAGCATATTTAAAAAAAAGTTAAAATTATGAATGTAATTTCAAAGTCACCCAAGAATGTCTATAGTGTAAGAAATAAGAAAAGGGTAAAAATATAAAATTTAAAAATGTACCAATGTTTACATTAGCCCACATGAAGTGGATATATTTTTAGTTTAATAATACATTTGATATATATTGAACATTATGTAAAAAAAATAGATATAATTTTTTTGCGGAAAGTTTCAAATTAGAGATTTGTGTCTTAAATAAATAAAGTTATAGAATACTCACTCAGTGCAAAAATTATTGCTACATAAACCACACATAACACCATCTGGTGGCATTTTGAATTCAGATTTTACCAGACAAGATGTCTGTACGGGTTAAGATTCCGAACAACAATGTTTCATGTCGGGTCCCCAATAATATCCTGACTATTTTATGTATCTTTTATGTCATGGATGACTTCACACTTCACTTTATTTGCATGTCTTAATGTAAGTACACATTAACAAGGGATGGCAAAATAGTGGTAGGTGGGACAAAGCAGGTACAAAATTTGAGTGGTTTTAAGGTGAACGCCAAAGATTTCAACCCAATGCCTACGTATCTGCACTCCATAAAACTTAGGTTTTGTTATATAATTTTTTTCAAATTAATTTTTGATGTAACCTATAAATCATTTGGGACATTAATCAATGTCCAATTTGTCACCCCTGTAAACTAATAAAATTCTTGGTACTACCTTACGATGCATTGAATCATTAAAAATAGTAAGTAACATGTCATGCATTTTAATTATGCATAGGTCGTTTTATAGTTGATAACTACGTTGTAATTTCTAATGTTTATCACAAACGACGCGTCGCGACGCACGTAACAGGAAGAAAGGTTACAAGGGTGCTATCAGTTGCAGATCCATAAAAAAAACCAATAAATTTACATTTTGATAAGGTGAATTGACTTTTTGGTAATAAGAAATACTTTTAGCAATTTATTATCTTAAAACATCATGGGTCTTGGAGGTCGTCCCTCTAAAGGTTACCACTCAAACATGAGCCCAGCATCGCTTCATTTTTTTATATAACTGGTACATATTATTACATAATTATGCAAACTGTAATGATCTATAAACTTCATGTACGAGAAAAGAAGAAAATATCAGAGTTACTTGGTTTTGTAAAATAATCTTAATTGAACATTTACACCCTCTAGCGAACCGACCAAACCCAGTAAATAATACATTGTTTTGACAAATCATGAGAAATATTTATTTTTATTTTATGAAAGCATGTAATTATTTTTTTGTTGAAAATATACTCCATTCTTTTATTTCTGTTGGTGTAAGAAATATGAAAGATTCTGCAAAATTTTCCTGCAAAATTATACCGCAATTCTTTGGAACTTGGTCAGTGGGTCGATCTAAATTTGGGATAGGTATAATCTTTCCGCTTCTTGAATTACCGATGAGATCCTGCGAAGGTCGTTCAGAATGTTACCCACCCTAAAATATAGCACCGAAGGTGACTTCATTTTGACAAGATTTTCGTTTAAGCATAAATTATTTTTTGGAAACTTACAGGTGTAATCAACAACTTTATGATAGGTAGATATTATAGAGAAAGTTTACATAGTGTATAAAAATATTTTTGTACTTTCTGTATCTTTCAATAGATTCCGTCAGTATAGGTAGTAACGTGTAGTTTTGTAGTGTCTCAACAGATGTCAGTAAAGTTATATTATTGGAGAAGGTCAACTACTGTCGCCCGTTAGTGTCTAATACCCGAACGGTTACGAAAATAGCCGATGATATTTGATCGACAGCTGGTCACCTTCAGCGATGAGATCTCCTACTTCAGATAAACACAGAGCATCTATTAGAATATACGTTTATTCCAGTTAGATATTCATCGTAACCTGAACTGAGTAGGTATCATTGAAACTCAATATCAGAGAAAACCAAAGAACATCACCGAATAAACACAAAATACCACACTTTATATTGTATAAACAATTACAGATTTCAAAAATAGGTACCTACCTACTACAATAAGAGAAAATTTTGTGAATTGCCTCTTTGAAATAGGAATATATTCCGTGATTTTTCACGGGTCTGCTCAAATTATATAATAAAAACGACAAACTAGAAAACTTTTCGAACAACTGTAATAATTTTTAGGATGTGTTGGTTCACAGAATTTAAATAATTTTTCAAATTTAAAAGATCAAGTCCTAATTCAAGCACTGTGAAACAACCAGCCCATGATGAAATACTAACAGAACTCTAATATAACTTTCACATGACTTGAATTTAAACTTTGGATCAAGATGAATTGTTTAAAGTTCTTAGAATATTAAAATTCGATTGAAAATTACATTTGATTACCCCTTTTCGCTAAAAACAACAAACATGAAAATCGCAATCGGCAGTGGTCCCCATGCCAACTGAGAATAAAGTCAACTCAATATCTCCTTGAAAAGTCATTAAAATGAAAAAAAAAATATTTAAAATTAGCCGACAACCCTAACCTAACGTAACCTATTTAATCAATTTTTTAGATATTTTTTTTATCACTCTAAATAACTTATCTGAGATGGTTCTGAGTTGGTTTCATTCCGAGTTATCCGGTCACCATCGGCAGTATGTACATGTTTATAATAATATATCTAATAAAACCAATACGAAACTTAACTTACATATTTTTTTTAAAAAGAAAGACAAACATTCCCGGGTTACGAATAACCCGACGACAATGTTTTGAAAATCTCCTACTACCACCACAGTAAGTCGAAAATGTGGCTTGAGTCGCGATGAAGGACTAAGCCAGCTGAGGAGTCGAACACGGAACGCCTGGGTGGGACCCAAACGCGATGCCCACTTACCTAACCACTGACCGGTCGTATATAATAGGTAATATATAATGAGTTTATACATGAAGGGTCAACTGCAAGAACGCTGAATGTCACAAATTTCTTTTAAGTTATAGATGCCATTCGATAGCTTAGTTTCCAGAGAAACTTTGTATGTTTCTAAAATATGCAATGTCTCTCACAGTACCGAGAAAAATAACCTTTTATAACCATAGGAGTCTTCTGCAATGTGATCCATTTAAGGCCTTTATAAAAATAATTGGTCATTCGTCATTTGAATTCACAAGTGTAACAAATTTAAAAGAGGACTCTTCTCATGTAATCTATGTCTGAATTTTTAGGTTCCTGTATGGCTTAAAAAGAGGAGGGTTCGGAAAGGTTCGGTCAATTTAATTTTCTCACTATGACCGTGAAATTATAAATGATTTTACGTCCGAAATAAGGTCAGATTTTCATGGGATTTTTTCGATATTCGCCCAGTTTACCCTTGAATACAGATTCGAGGATTTAAAAAAAATATGGAATAAATCCTTATTAAATGCAATTTATTATTACCTTTCACATTAATAGAATACAAAAAGTTTAATTATACAAGTTTTTTCTGTTTCTTTTTATGTCATTCATTTGTTTGTAAATAATAGCGTTAAGATTACGGTTTTAGACCATTTTTGGTGTGATTTTTTTTTAAACAAAGCTTCGAGAGATTAATACATTTTTTTGTAAATTTAATACTAAAAAAGTCGATATAGGTGTGCTTTTCACGGTTCCATGCCAACTCAAAATGAAACCATCTCAGATACCACCTCAGAAAGATCATTAAAGCTATGAAAAAAATAGCCGGTTATTTAACCATTTTTTAATATTTTTTTATCATCACTCTTAATGATCTTTCAGAAGTGGTTCTGAGTTGGTTTCATTCTGAGTTGGCCGGTCACCGCTTTTCAGATAGTGTAGAAATTTTATTTATAATTCTATTATGTATTTTTTTTACATTAACCCCACATAGGAAGCCCATGCCGAAAATAATTTTGCTCAGGGCCTGTGTCGTATTTGGGGATGCTGTGTGGAGGTTTTTTTTTAAGGAAAGGAAGAAGAAAATATTCTGGAAAGGAAAATGGTACGAGAGGTGGGTATGAATCTAGGGGTCAGTGTGTTCAGGAATTACAGACGTATGAATCCGTCCCTACCGCTGCGGCGGTCAAGAGAGACCCGCTGGAGAGATCAAAGGGCAGGCGTATCCGCTGCCAAGACCTGAAAACACCTCACCCGATGGATCCTTGATAAGTCCCCAAACGGAGCGAACCACTTGGGGTGACCTATGGCAGAGTGTTGGTTATCTAATAAATGGTTCCCGGGGCGGCATTACCAAATCCCGCCTCCCAAATTAAAAAAAAAACAACAACACTGTAACAAATGATAATATAACAATCAGAACCGTTTTAATCAATGTCATTCTAATATTCAATGGAGCCACAGTAAATTCGGAGATAAATATAAATAGGTGAATAGTTTTGCCACAATTTGACGAGGAGGTGTTTATTATTAACGATCATCTGTCAATGTAGCGCTCCAGAGACGGGTATCGCCATTAATCACGCACTGTGTGTAGACCATAGAGATGGCGTAGCTGAGGCATGATATAGCGTAGTGTGGTGTGGTGTGTGTGTAGTGTGCGGCGCACACAAGGACGGCTGATGTAAACTACGGGGCCAAAAATTGGTAAAAGTATTTTCTTCAAATTAATCAAAAATACTTTTGAAATGTTCTCTACAACTGAGTTCAAAATAAACCGCAAGAATATAATATTTTGTAAACGCAACCCAATTGCCTGCACATTTGACCAAAGTTGAGATATCTTCCGTGAGGCCAATACTGGTTAGTTTAGCTTGAATCATTGACGGAGTTAATACACTCGCCCTATTCTCCCTATTTTAAAAATGAGAAAGTTTTGAAAATGGATATTGAAGCGTCAGGTATGTATTTCAATATGCAGTTATTGTTAAAATAACAATTTAGATATTATGTACCTATATAATATATGTTTTATAAATTACTATTTTACTTTAGCTAGAGTTATAAAAATGTTCCACCGATTCCACTATTCTTTTTTTCAGGTTCAAAAAAACATCTCATAAAGCCATGTATTCACTGTAAACAATGTTTCGAAAACAAAGTTTATGAAACAACATGCAGATATTTACAGAAACAATGTTTCGGGAACTTGGCCGTCCACGCTCAATTGTTTCAAATACGTCACCTGAGGAGGTAGTGTTGTTGAGTGCCGCGTATATTTATTTTATTCTATTAATTTAAAAACGACGTAGTCGTTCCACACTACCTTAAATTACTGAAACTAAATAATGAGAAACACGCAGTGTTTACCACAACAGTTTCACAAGTTTCAGAAACATATTAAATTGTTTCACAAACACGTAGATTTTGTTTCTGAAACAGTGTTTATAAACAATTGTTTCTCAGTCAATACATGGCTTAACTAATATTTAAAAAAAGTTAAATGTATGTCACCCATTTTCCCATGTTGTCACCCATTTTGTTTGTTATATTGAGCGAATTCTTTGCGACCTCGCTCTAAAGGAAATGAGAATTAAGAAAAAATACACATACACGTCACACACATTTATAATGTTAAAACAAGTGTTCATCATTTTACAGTTTATTCAGAACTATATATTCTACGTTCCTATACCACTAATCCAAAGTACAGAAATAATATAATACAAAATAATTTTTTCATTTGAACTATCCCTAATAAGGTATTTTTGAAAGATTTTATTAGGTGTTCTCCTAGTAAACATTTCTTATCAGAACATTTTTGGCATTGTAAATTGATAACCCGGCCTTGTGTGCGGCGAGGAAGTCGGCAGGCATCGGGAAGAGTAACATACTCCACAGTAATAGGGATAATTGGATAATTCAATCACAAATGCTGTTGCTTTGACTGATCAGCTGCTCCGTTCAGGAAACCGCGAAGAATGCTCTCGCTCTGGGCTCCGACGCTCTGGATTATGGACAGATGCCTGTGCCTGGTGGGGGCCACGTTTAGAGATTGATTTTCTCAAAACGAGCTTCAAATTCAGAACTGTAATCTAGTCGCAATAAGATTGAAATAGTTTCTTTGCATCGATTGCCTGTCCCCGAAAAGTATTATATTATACTACTAGCTGACCCGGGAAAAATTCGTACCACCTCAGAATCAATAACTGTTGTGTTAACTTATTAGCTGAATTATATTCAGTTTTTAAGTTAAAAAATTCACAATGAAACCATTATCGATGCGCAACTGTCCGTGTTTTGTTTTTGTCAGTATCAGAGATGGCGTTGTGTACAGATTTATTTATTGTGATCTTCTTACTTTTCCACTTGATTACGGGAATTGCGTTTCTTTTTATTTATACATGCGAGGGAGATTTATTATAATTATTGTATTTTTCCTTTGGAGGGGTGCAGACATACGTTCACCGTTTGTCCCATTTTCGACTGTTGACATTTAGTGTGTAAGAAAGAGGGGCAGCATTATATGTTTAAGAACAAAAGCAAAACAGCGCTTCGACATTTGACGTTTTAGAATTTTTGGAACTCACTCACTACTCAATATTATACTTATCACTTTTTTCTCAAAAGAATTTTCTTCATATTTATTTATTTCGTGATTTTTTTCGATCTTTTAATATCTAGCTATTCTGCTATTCGGGGCGGAGACAAATCCAACAAATCAAAGATCATAAAAAATCGGTCCAGCCGTTCTTGAGTTATAAATGGTGTAACTACCCTGTGACCCCCCCCCCCCCCTCCAACAACAAGAAGTGGTAAATATAGCCGTGGCAATAGCTGTTTCAGATTCGCGACGGGATGGTGAGTAAAAACCTAGAAAATAAAATATTCTCAAAGTGGGCGGTGGGCAAAATAAGGTTGTGAACCTTTGGGTTATACGAAAGAATACATACTTTCAAAATATGCATGAGAGTACTCATGGCTGTGTTCTATCTGGTAATATTTAATTATCACATCTGCTGGATTTCAATAAAGCGTATTATGATAACTGGCATTGAAATCAACCGGTGCGAAACCTTCCACTGTTTCTGATCAGGAGACAAGTACTATTTGGACCCTCTTTTTTTTTAAAATTCAGTTATTCAACTTTATCAAAATATCTTATGAAAGACCCCCTTTCAAAATTTTCCCAGAAAAAGGTAAGTCCACCGCTATTTTCCAAGACCGACTTACTTTTAGGTTCTCTTCTCCGTGATTTTGTAAATGAATCTTCTTAAATACTTATTCAATTTTCACAGTGGGTATATTTTAAGCCTTGGTGGGGTTTTACTTCCTTCAATAATTGTAATGGAATTTTACGTTTACGTTATACTTTTTTTTATCAAGGAAGAGTATATTTTTAATGGAAACAATGGCACTTTACCTGGCATGAAATCGGGCGCATAAACGTGTCGCCAACATCGTTAAACCCATACAACTTCTGCTCACATCTAAGCACAGTGGCATCCCGCCTTTGTTTCAACCTACAAACCAAACGAGTTTTTTTGATTGCTCCTTCGCTTAAGTTGACTGTGCAGTTTGCTCGTAGCTTCACAAAACAAATACCAGATGCTTCGCAAGATTACAAGATAAGCTATTTATTATTTGCTAATGATAAGATTATCTTCGAGTTCACACAAGACACATACTATAATACACTACACACATCTCTTAATAATTTCATGTATTTAGTTCGTTAAACAAAATTTTTACTGTTAGTTGAAATCTTTCTTTTATTTTTCATACCTTCAGACACTTACACATTTCAGACCTCCATTATCAGACACTTAAGTCTGTCTGTCTTATTCAAATTATATTAAGTTCGGTTGTCTGTGATGATGTGCGTGATGTGAAACATTCCAGTGTTCAACGAACTCAAATTTTGCTTTGAAAATTTCAAAATTGGAACAGATTATTGTTTATTATTATTACAGAAAATAGGTTTTTTTCTTGTTTACATTACAACTTGCAAAGCTACTGCAAGTAGCTTGTCGGCAGGAAAATAGTGTGGACAAAAATATAGTACAGTATAAAGTCTTACAAAAGAAGAAAAAAAAAATATTGCAATTTGATAAAATACGAGTACATAATAGATAAATAATAATAGATAATAATAAATGCAATTTGATAAAATACGAGTACATAATAGATAAATAATAATAGATAATAATAGATGGTATAAATAAGTATAAAAAAAATAAAAATATGAAGACAATGTCTAAAAAAAATTAAAAATGCACGAGGAGTCAGTTAATATAGAAAATCTGATTCCAACAGCCATGTTTGAATTCAGATAAGCTACATATAAAGTGGGTTCCTACGTAAAATAAGAAAATTATTTTATTTTTATTTAATAACAAGAGGTACCTAATTTATATTTGATTTTTTAGGTTTACTAAAGGTGTTCATTCAAAATGTTAATTTCTAATGTATCTCTAATTTGTCAAAAAAAAAACATTATTCCATTACAATTGGCAATATATTTTTTTAAAGGCAAAGTGATTCCGAGTAAAATATTGTATAAATACTGCCAGCTTCACAAATCCTACCATTAAAATATAGGGTTCACGCTCTACAAAATATTTGTGTACATGGTTAGATAGCAAGTCTAAAATAATATTTTTTTTGGAAAACTAATTTTTTTCAACAAATATTTTTATTTGTATATCTGCCTTCAGTTTACAAAGTGTTCTCCTTCTTTAGACTAATTTCGGTCGACTACGCTAGCTGATAATAGAATAGCAGAACAAACTAAACCCGTTAATAAACCGGTAATATGTCCACATTTCCTTCAATTTCGCTTTAATAATAAGCCTGCAGTAGATTGACTTTATGAAAAAATGTGACCGAGAAATACATACTAATTACCGCACAATCTGATACTAACAGCTAGACCAGTGTCTCTCAACATTTTTGTACCACGCTCCTATTCGGCCCATGTGTGTAGTTGACAAACATATTATTTAAAAAAATTCTGGTCCTTTTGAGTCTAAATCAGCTTTTACCGAACTTTGACGGCCACGCAACAGTTAAAAATTAAGTTATAATCTATAAAAAAGGCCGAAAAAAGCGCCACAGGCGAAAATTTTGCTTGGTTCTACGCGAAATTAGTAAAAATGTGTTTATCAATTTTTATTTTGGGTAATGTTTTTTTTTGTTAAAGATTGGCTTCACGCAGGGGGTCCTGAGGAAAAAATCCCTCTAGGCCTCATTTTTGGATATGCTGTGTGGAAATGAAGAAGGTGAATTTCTGGAAGGGAGAAGGTATGAGGGATGGGTATCTGGGGTGAGTGAACGACGTTTGAATTCATCCCTCCCACTGTGGTACAAGGCGATGGGTTGAAAGAGTCCGGCTGGAAAGTTAAAAAGATATGCCCATATAAGTCTCTTCCGATCCGGCCTACCACGCAAAAATGACAATAGTTTCGCACGAGTTGAGGTGATGATGGGGAGAGTGGGAGAGGAGGGAGGGGCAGGGGGAGGGATTGCAAAGGAGAAATAGTAGTGGTAGAAGGTAAATTTGGGCAAACGCATCCGCCGTAAAGACCTAACCTCACCCTATGAACACGGGCACTCCTGCCAAATAAATGATTCCCGGGCGACGGTACCTACCGAATTAAAAAAGACATGAACAAAAAAGTGTTAAGTTGCGATTTTTTTTTTCACTTTTGTGGTGAAACACAAAATGTTTGTTGGTTACATTCTAAAATATATAAAAAAAAAACCTGTAAAAAAACAGCCTGTAATCTTGGAAAGCCTCGAAACATTTAAAATCGACTGAAGTTTGTCCTGAAACCCTCTAGTTTTACCCCTTAGTTTTATGTTAAATATGAAAGTTCTTCTCTATATTCATATGAACTAACATAACATTCTCTTGAACTAAGTGATAAAACGTGTTTGTTTAGTAAAGTACCTACCTACAAAACGCGTAATAACGGTAACGAGTACTTACCTCCAAATTGAGCAATAAAGGTTGAACTCTTGGTTGTAGGTTTATTTTATGGTGTAGTTTTAACTCTCTCTACATTTAACATGTATAAACTATGTAGGTATATCTATTGTCCTTTCTTTTCAACGTGAAAACCGCAAAAGAATCTTAACTGTCTGAGTTTGGAGTATTATTATTAACTAGTTTTTACCCCCGGCTTCGCTCGCACATTCGTCCCCCCCCCCCCCCCCCTCTCCCGCACTACCACTCCCCCTCCCCCTCCCCCAATCAATCAAGAATCAAATACGCCCCGTTTCGCATTCATAATATTAGTATAGCTGTTGGCTTAGGCCAAAATGTAGATAAATACCTATTTTATATTTGAATCTACCTACACTAAATATTCATATTAGAATTCTAATATTTGAATTTTCGCTATCAAAGAAATAATATTGACCGCCCACTTCAAACATTTACTTATTAACACGCTTTGCCAATAAACGTATGATAGATAATTTCATAACGCCACAGCTTATTCATAACCCCAGAGCTTACCAATATATATAGCCCACGTTACTCGCAAATAAAGTAGCTTTCGATTAATGAAAGAATTTATAAATTCCATTCGATATTTATTGCGTGAAAGTGTAAAATCCAACCATACAACCAACCATCCATCCGTACAAACTTTTGCATTTATAATATTAGTAGGATTATTAGTGGGACTAGTGTTCTGCGAAGAATAGGACTACCGATACAAAAAAAATTGTTTCTAGTTTTCTTTTATTTAATCAATCAAAACCAAAATTTCCTCTGAAATCATAAGATTTCACAGTAAGTTCTTCAATATTTGCCTACCCACTTAATTATTTACCATGTTTTTTTATATAACATAACAAAAATTTGCAATTTATCCAAAGAATTTCAATATTTCAATATCAATTCATGTAGGAAGGTACCATATTTTGAAAAAAAAATCGAATAAGAAAGTCTCAACAAACTCGATGATTTCACATTAAAAAAAATAATCTTTAAAATGGCCACCATTTTGAAACGGAAACGGAAAATACAAAGAAATTTACATTTAGTGATGAATTTCGAATGAGCTAATGGATAGATAACGTATTACAACTTTTTATAGATTTAGAAGGTTTTACAAGTTTAAAAATATAATTATATTTCCACCTCTGTAGCCGGTTCTGTCAACTAAGCGTACAGGGTCTGTTATTACCGAAATATCTCTGTAAATATAATAAACAAAAAGTTCCTATGTTAGGTTTTCCTCCGCAATACATTTATGTATTAGATTCAATAATTACAATACATTATAAATATTTACTGAGTGTACAGTACCGGTATAGTTTTTCTCACAGTGGGGGGAGGGTTAATACGGGTTCGTGACGTGTTTACGGACGAAAGATAGAGACTAGGTCCCCATATATGTATAGTCAGGTACTTACCAACCTTCATCTTCGTCTTCTCCACTCCCTTCCTCACTTTCTTCAATTCAATATTACAACGTTCCCATTCCCATGGGGACGCCATCGTACGTGGGTAGTTTGGGCTCTTGTTGGATCAACCTTATAAAATACATGTAAATATGTAATTTTTTAAAATACAAAACCCTGGCCAAATTTTCACAAAATTTACGATATAAGTATAATCAATTCCACACATGAGGCCCTGAGAAAAACAATTTACATCAGTTATCAACTCACAAAAATATTCAACATGCTCCCAGTGGTTACGCCAATACATATACCTACACATACACACACCTACATAGCACACATACATACTGTTACTGCTTGGGATTGGTATTAATATTGTTGCAAATCCTGTCCTACCTTGTTCCCAAAATCCGCACCTATAACTACCTTCACCACGTCAGTCTGCAATCAACAGCCCGCGCCGCAACATACCTACTATAGCCACCGTGCTCCCGCTACCTGCAACATTGACGTAATTCCGCCGTGTCCGCCGTGTAAACGAAACGCACGCTTATTGCTGTTTTCAGTGCCAATTGGACGGGGAGAAAGAAGACAAAATTGCCAGCATACAAGTTCTTTATCCTGTTTCGGTGAGTCCTTTCCTTTATATGCAGCATATGTTTTTTCCTCATTCCAAGCAGTAAACAGTAACACAAAATTCAAGGTCCTTCGTCAGTCAATCTTCGCACATATCAAATCCACTCTACACACTATCTCATTCATCTTGGTCCTTCGAGCCGGATATTTTTGAACCGTAATATTAGTAGATAATAATCCAGCAGAGTGTGAATACGTTTTACAATACCGCATATAAATAATTACCCGCATACCCGCAGTTTGATATACCTACATGAGTAATTTGTTTCTTTATACCTATCGTATTATGGTTGGAAATAACATATTTACCCGCTGTTAGAATAAATAGATACAAGACACTGCTTTGATATTTATTTCTGATAACTCATGTAATTGTATCTTGCTAATCAAATCGCATTACCTACCTTATAAATAATACGATTATTTCTTAATATTCGTATTGTTTATATTATTGGATTACATTACAAATAGAATAATACGATCGTAATATGTATAATTTGTTAATGATTTACCGACGTAGTGCACGGCGCATCTGTTAACCTTTCACAGCTCACCAGTCAATTTAACCCCGTGCGGTTATCACTGTGAATTAATTAAATATTTATTAAATATTAATTAATTAATTCCGCATAAATAATACAGACACATTATTTTAACCGCAGTTTTAGTTGTTTATCGTCTCATATTTTGTAAAATATAACCGGAATAAATAAAATGGCTACAAGCGCGTCATCCGGGTCGTCTCGGGACGAAAGACGTCTCAAACGTTTAAATGCTAAACTATCAGCTAGCTTTGCAAGCTTACAGTCGGTGTATGACAAGATAAGGAAAGCTTCGGAAAGCATTAGCAATCGCCAATCTTTTTTGTCAGGCGCAACTACTGTTGAAAAAATTCGTTCTGAATTTATAACAATTTTAGATGAAAAGGTGGATTGCGAACTGGAATTGAATCCGGAAGCAATTGCTGAATACTCTCAATTAAATGCATTTGAAGAACTCTTCGGGGTTATTAAATATACCGAAGCAAATATGCTGTCCAATCCAGTTGCGAAACCTCGCCGTCAAATTAAGTTACCGCCTTTGGAAATAGCGTGCTTCGACGGAAAATTAGATAATTGGCCTCTTTTCTATGAAACATATAATTCGGTTATACATTTGAATGATTCTCTGGATAATGCTGAAAAGATGCAGTATCTGATGTCTAAATTAACCGGAAAAGCATTAAATATTTGCAAAACTATTACGCCTACTGGTACAAATTATCAAGTTATTTGGGACGCATTGTGTACTAAGTATAATGATCAACGCGTTCTTGCTGAATCATACTTTGACCGATTGCTGAAATTGCCTCCAGTTAACTCAGCCACGCCCGCTTCTTTAGAGAATTTCGCAGATGCATACTCCGCTAACATCGCCGCGCTGAAGCAATTAAAAATAAAAGACCTCGCAGAATTCATATTGCTACAACTGGGTCTTAAACGGCTTGACATAGAGACTGTAAAGGCTTTCGAATCTTCTATTAAAAATAATGAAAATTTACCTTCCAGCGCGGAACTAATCGACTTTGTAAGACAACAGCAACGAATTCTCAACCGCGCGCAATTCACGCAACCGACCTCGAGCCGCGTTGGCTCAAACATTAATTATACCGCTAAACCGCAAAAAACTAATTCCGCAAAGGCATTTATTAATGTCGAAAAAATCGATAATCACTCCATCGAAATTTGTTTTTGTTGTCAAAAGGGATCGCACCCCTTATACCAATGTTCTAAATTCACAAGTCTAGAACCGCGCGATCGATTTAACTTTATTAAGTCATCGAATATTCGTGTTTGTGTGAACTGCCTCAGTACTAGGCACATCACGAAAGCTTGTAAATCAAAAAGTACATGCAAAACATGCGCGCTCAACCATCATAGTTTATTGCATTTCAAACAAACTGATGGGCGAAAGTCACAAACAGACCCAATACCATCTCCCGCGTTACAAGCAGATGCCGATAATGATAACTTAAATTCTTTTAATCCGGTTTCGCTATGTGTAACAAATTCATGCCCTAGTGCAAATACTACTGCACTCTTAGGAACGGCTGTTTGCACTACCAGAGACGCTAAGGGCCAGGTACAGACGATACGGGCTCTAATAGATAGCGGCTCCCAAAGGGACATAATTACGCGCAAATGCTGTTCACGCTTGAATCTTACGGTGCGGTCATCTCCAAGTACTTACGTCACGGGAATAGGTGACGTAAGAAATGTGACAAATGGCGTAACTTGCTTAAAGTTACATTCCCGCTATGACATCACTCAGTCGTATACGATTAAACCATATGTAGTAGAAACTATAACCAGTGAGTTGCCTACTGTTAACATTAACCGTTCCTCTTTGTCGTATCTTGACAATTTGCCCTTAGCAGACACAACATTCTGTACGCCCGGTGAGATTGATATTATCTTAGGATGTGACATATTTGCTCGCATTCTAAAGGCAAACAAAATATCAGGTTCTCTCGGCCAGCCATTTGCTATTGAAACCACTTTGGGATATCTCATCTTGGGTACTGCCCCAACGATGATTGAAAACCCAAGTATAAACGCCACGCAATCATTTTGTACGTTCACGCAAAATAATGATTTTTGCCTGTCGCGCTTCTTCGAATTGGAAGACATTCCAGATGAGAAGTTTCTAACGCCTGATGAACAAGAGTGTGAGGACATTTTTAAACTCACTACCTCTCGTGACACGGCAGGTCGTTATATCGTCGCGTTGCCGTTTCGAAACAGTCCCTCTGTTCTCGGTGAATCGTTACCCGCCGCCGAACGCAGGTTTCGATCTCTCGAACGCCGCTTGATATCTCAACCCGCAATAAAGTTAGAATATGACAAAATATTACGCGAATACCTACAGAAAGGGTACATTTCGCCGGTCGACAATTCTGACTTACCTCATTACGTTATACCGCATCATATTGTAGTTCGTGAAGATAAACTTTCTACTAAAATTCGCATGGTGCTAGATGCGAGTATGAAATCCGATTCGGGTTATTCGCTTAATGACATCCTACATACCGGAAAGAATTTACAAGGTGATTTGTTTCGCATTATCCTCAATTTCAGATTGTTCGCAATAGCTATAACCGCTGACATAAAACAAATGTACCTACAAATCGTAGTGCAAGAAGAATGCCGTCGTTATCAGCGCATGCTGTATAGATTTAACAATAGTGACCCTTTACAATTGTTCGAATTTAATCGCGTCCCTTTCGGCATGTCTTGTAGCCCATTTTTGGCTATGCGTTCACTGCGTCAACTCGCAACGCATGAAAAACCTCGTTTCCCACTCGCGGCAAACTTGGTGGAAAATGGCTCATTCTACATGGATGATTTTGTCACCAGTTGCTCATCAGTCGAGGAAGCTACCGAGTTGTCGACGGAATTAATTCAGTTATTCGCTGCCGGAGGATTCGACCTTGTAAAATTCTCTTCTAATTCTCCAAAGTTTTTATCCACGATTCCTATAGCTCGTCGTGTTAAGGAACATGTGGAATTTAATCCCGATGAAAACCTAAAAATACTAGGGCTTCATTGGATACCCGCTTCTGATCATTTTGTATTTGTCGTACACACCGACGAAAGAACGTGTACTAAACGAAATATTCTCTCGACGATTGCTCGTCTTTGGGATTTGATGGGTTTCGCCGCACCAGTTGTATTATTGGCTAAGCTGATAATTAAATCTCTATGGGAGTATAACCTGAATTGGGACGATACTCCTCCTGAAACAGTTGTCACACTTTGGCGACAGTTTAAAAAGGAATTGCCATTACTGCAATCTATTAAAATTCCTCGTTTTTTAGGAATCGAACCCCAATGTGTATTAACGCTTATCGGGTTTTCAGACGCAAGCGAACGCGCATATGGAGGTGTTATTTACTTACATGTTTACTGTCCGAATACTGATAAAACCACAATTAATTTATTATGCGCTAAATCCAAGGTCGCTCCGGCTAAGACGATTTCACTTGCGCGATTAGAACTATGTGGAGCGCTAGTACTTGCACGATTAATGCATACGGTCAGTAATACCTACACATCAAATTCGAAAGATCATACGACTTTAGCTTTTTGCGACAGCATAGTTGCTCTAGCTTGGATAAATTCACCGCCTGCAAAATGGCAGACCTTCGTTGCCAACCGCGTCTCACAAATACAAAACCATCTTGGGGCTGAATGCTTCCATTATATAAGAGGTCAAGACAATCCCGCCGACTGTTTATCGCGGGGTCTTACTCCCGCTCAGCTAATAGACCATCCGTTATGGTTTAACGGTCCCGTATTTGCCCAATTACCTAAAAGTGATTGGCCTTTACAACGTTTTGATACGAAATCGATATCTGATCCACCCGAATTAAAAACAAAAATTTTGATGTCCGTTCAAGACAATAACCGCCCCAAAACAATTGCTCCACCGTTATTGTGTGCACTAGCTTCTCGTGTTAGTTCATGGCCGAAATTAATTCGAATAGTAATTTATGTTTTTCGTTTCATTAAGAAATTACCACGAGCATTCGAATTAAGCCATATCTTAGTTGCAGAAATCGCTGTTATAAATTCTATACAGCAAGAACATTTCTCCGAAGATATAAAGGCAGTCAAAGATGGGAAGAAGGTTCGGCGAGCGATTGCAAAATTAAATCCGTTTCTTCATGACGGAATTCTAAGGGTAGGAGGCAGATTGAGTAACGCTGAAACAGAATTTGACAGTCGTCATCCCATTCTATTGCCCGCTCGGGATAATGTAGTCAATTTAATAATAGACTACTATCATATAAAGAACATACCGCAGGGCCGTTGTTAAACTCTGTCCCTTACCGTCACAATAGATTTAACGACATCTTAGAAGTTAGTTCATAATACTTTAATTTTTAAAAATCAATTAGATTAGTTTCATTGTTAAATAGGTACCAAACCCTACTAGTTTATCTACCGCAGGTTCAGTATTATTTATTGAATCCTTTCAAGTCATATTTTTCGTTTCAATGTTTTTTATTCATTTTATTTCCTTGCTATATCAGTCATTTTGACCATTTGGTAAAGCATTTATATAACTTACATAATATTTTCGTAACTTTTACATAATTTATTACATTCTACCGCGTGTCATTATAATTTTGTTTGCGCATTGAAACGTATTGGCACTCTTTTGGTTTATGGAAGTGGATTCTTTCATCCCCTTCCAGGCGGGGGGCATGGTTACGCCAATACATATACCTACACATACACACACCTACATAGCACACATACATACTGTTACTGCTTGGGATTGGTATTAATATTGTTGCAAATCCTGTCCTACCTTGTTCCCAAAATCCGCACCTATAACTACCTTCACCACGTCAGTCTGCAATCAACAGCCCGCGCCGCAACATACCTACTATAGCCACCGTGCTCCCGCTACCTGCAACATTGACGTAATTCCGCCGTGTCCGCCGTGTAAACGAAACGCACGCTTATTGCTGTTTTCAGTGCCAATTGGACGGGGAGAAAGAAGACAAAATTGCCAGCATACAAGTTCTTTATCCTGTTTCGGTGAGTCCTTTCCTTTATATGCAGCATATGTTTTTTCCTCATTCCAAGCAGTAAACAGTAACACAAAATTCAAGGTCCTTCGTCAGTCAATCTTCGCACATATCAAATCCACTCTACACACTATCTCATTCACCCAGAAAACATCAAACTGAGTCAAACAGAGAAAGAGTTTAAAAAATATGTTAAAATTTGGATATATTCTAATGATCGAGCCTATACTGGTGCCCTCAAACAAATACATTTTCTTGGACAGTTGTCATTGTAGTAATAGCCTTGGTGTATATACAAACAAAAATGTAAACTAAAATAAAGTTTTGCTGTATAGAAACCTAAATTATACGTTTATAAAAAAACCATAGATAAAATGCGAGAAACAATTTACAAAAAATTCTGCCTCAATACAGGTTCACCTAGTTTGGCAGGCTATGCACAACTAAAAAATGCTACGTCTATATAACCGTTCTTACATTACTTTTATGTTTGTTAATTTTTTTTGTACCGATGTAATTAATCTATTTGTAAACTACATTGAACATGTACTTTTTTTGTTATAATGTTGCCAATTTCATTGAAATAAGAATTTTATTATTTATTATTATTATTAACTAATCTTAGGGGATGCTGTGTGAAAGTTTTTTTAGGAAAAGGAAGGAGAGGAGAGGAAGTTCTGGGAGGGGAAAAGATATGAGAGGAGGGTAGGAATCTGGGGGTCAGTGTGTCCAGGAGTAACGGACGCATGAATCCATCTCTCTAATTAGGTACGAGGCGATGGGCCGAGAGAGTCCGGCTGGAGAGGTCAAAAGGATTCCCTCAACCAGTCTCTCTCGATCCGGCTCGCCACGTAGCAGGTCGCCGGACAAACCTCATCTCACGAACCCCGACACCCCTGGGTGGGAGCGAACCACTTGGGGTGACCTACGGCATGGTTCCGTAACGGTATTGGCGGTAACCATACCCGCCTCCCAAATTGAAGAATCTTTGAGAAATAATACAAAAATATTTCATTACATTTTTTAATAATAATGTTTTTTAAATGTATTATATTAGTTTCCGCTAGTTTTAAAAGCACAATTAAATTTGATTGAATAGCAATAAATTCTACTAATAAATTGAACACAAAAATTGTAAACATAAAGGGAAATTAGACAATAACTTCTAATCCATGGAGCTGAAGATATATTTATATAAGACTAGCAGACCCGGCCACACGTTGCTGTGGCTAACAAAACACAACGCAACGCCATTACTCAACCATAGATTTATTATATATTTCCACCAATTTACACAAAACCTTTACAAATTACATACCTAAAACCTCCCTTATGAATCACTCTATCTATTGGTGAAAACCGCATGAAAATCAGTTGCGTATTTAAAATATCTAAGCGCACAGACAGCGGGAGCGCTTCATTTTATATTATGTACCTAAATACTAGGAAACCGGGAAGGAAGGCACTAGGAAACAGGAATCCGGGAAGATGTGAAGCTGGGATGTAAAAAGTAAGACGGGAAGGAAGGTCCCAGGTAGGTACCTCTCGAACGTGACGAGGGTGAGCTCGAGAGACGAGAGAGACTGCAGAGGCCAATTGATCATCTCGAGAGGAACTCCGAATAATAATATTTAATATTTATGGAAATGAAGCCATCGCCATTCCGCAAAGCGTCCGAATTCCGTATTGGGCATTTGTGTCGCGAACATTCGGAATAATTTAATCGAATCTACATCCTAATTCCGCTAATCTGAAGCATTGAAAATTATTTGCGGCCTGTTCCGCAATCTGCCAGTACATGCGGGTATCTTAAATTTCATCAATTCGGGAGGTCTAGCATGGTCGATCGATAAAACCCTATCAATATATAATACGATATTGAGGTTATTTTTAAAAATTGATTTACAGGTGTAGTCATCTGAGTATTGTATCAGACAGAGGATACACTTTTACATATAACTGTCGTTTTTTCGGAGATGTTTGACTAATCACCTGGACGATCGATATGTGTACAAGGATCAATATCAGGCCCAAAGCCGGGTAATAAAAAACAGAAGCACAATATTTTTAATTACGTTTAAAAATGAAAATATGTAATTTTCTTGACATGGTTTATTCTGTCTTGTTTATTTTTTCTCTCCATTTATTTTCCTTGTATTTGTAATCTTCTGTATTTGTATATCCTTGTTTGTTTCTTTATTTATTTTGTTATTTATTCTACTTAACCTGTTTTATTTTTTATTTTTATGCTATATCGTACGTGAAACTTATATTTTTGATATCAAAATATCTATTACCTTCCAATTATGAATTGCATGTTCCACCCGTTATAAAATGAGAGTTGTAACTCATCTGGATTGATCTAGCAAGAAACCAAAACAACAAAAAAGATTTCGTTTTCAAAAAAACAATATTTTAGTTTCGTACTCTCCTATTTATCCGTAGTTTATTGTATTATTTGTTTTAAAAAAATAAATAAAGTAGATATCTGTTTCCAGATGAAGCAACACGCTTATTCCAAAAATACGTAATGTAATTTGAAGAGTTTGCTGCTTGAAATTAGTAGGTCAACGCAATTATTTTAAGATGTCATGACATTTCTGTCAACGATATTTTAAATGTCAACTATGTAAAAAATGCGAAAAATGCAAAAAATTTTCTTCAATATTATTTTAAAGGTTAAAAAAAAGTAGTGTACCGAAACTAGTTTTTTCATCCAGAAAAGTTATGCGGTTTTCATAACACCAGAGCCAATCATCATGGTTTTTGTTTCATACGCACAGATTTTCAGCGTTATGTTTTTTTTATAGTAATACCTCACAAGATGGCATACCCAATTGGGCTATGTTGTGAGGCTGAAGGTAGTGGGAAGGGGAAGGAGATGGGGAAGAGAAAGGTGGGGGAGTATCTTGCTATTCCGAACTGGTCACCAAACACGGCTAACGCCATTTCAAGCAACTTTTCAATTCTGAATGGTTGTTTTATACCAGGGCGATACTGAGAGAATCTTCCACTCTGTTAATTAATTGTGAAATAACACAATTATTCAAATAAAATTTATTTGCTCACGACGGGATTCGATCCCGCGACCTTCGGATTGCGAGTCAAGAGCCTTACTACTAGAACACAAAGGCCGTGGTCTGTGCCTTGTATGTGTATATGTTGCTTTTAAATGTCTTTTCTCTATGGCGGTCAGTAGGAATACATTATTAATTATAATTATATTTATGACTAGCTGGGTTGCCCGGCTTCGCTCAGTACAACATTCGAGAGTGTTCTGGAATGTTCCACAATGATGTCCCAATTCTCTATTTCCGAACATTCCACGCCATACTCCGCCACTCCTTCCAGAACTTTCTAGAGCTCTATCGAACCTTCTAGAACTTTCCGGAAGACTGTTTAAGAAATTTCAAGAGGGCGAAGCCAGCGATTTCCAGCCCTTATATCTTCAAAAGCATCCCCTTTAGGTAAAAACGGGATCCATCATCCTGGGGTGGGGATAGAGATCTACCACACCATATAACTCCCTTGATCATACCGGGACTCGTTTCTGAGTTTTTGCGGGACGCACGTTTTTTGGACTTTATTTAAATATAGCTGGTTCTTGGCATGCGTTGCAATGCCATTTTCAAATAAATACACTTTTCTCCCGGAATCACCTTCCCGTGCGTCCCCGTTCCCCTCCCGCGTCTAATACTTTCTTACGTTTCTAATACTTACATTTTTAAACTCGTGATATCTTTCGAATGGGATGTCCAAATTGAATAATTCAAAAAGTTACATAAAGATATTGAAGCATTCTTGAATATGAAGTAATTTATTTTGATAAGAACCAAAACCAAGATACAAATAAAGAGCCTTTTCAAGCGGCGACATTTTATTTTAATTTTTAAAATATAATAACACTTATTGTGGCATAACTATAATAGTAAGACATATGCTGTCACGATATTTTTGTGAATAATGATGTGTTCTGCAAAGTTGTAGTACATTATTTTATTATATCATCAATAGTTTTCGCAGCGCACGCGATGTAAAGAATATTTTAGGTAATTTTTTTACACCTTGGGTTCCATTATTGGAGTTTTAGTAAGGATCCCTATTTTTTGAAAATATAATATAGCCTATGTCACCCGGGGAGTGTAGCTTCCCAACAGTGAAAGAATTTTTCAAATCGGTTCAGTAGTTTCGGAGCCTACTCAATGCAAACAAACAAACAAACAAATATTACCTCTTTATATAGTGTAGTACCTAGATGTATTTGTTTTATTTTGTGCTATATCTATTTAATTATGTTTTCTCCAACAAATTTTGTAGGGAAGAGGGTATATTTTGAATGTGTTTAATTATGTTTTTAACTTTACTAAGAGTTGCTAGGTTGTACCTGGATAGGTAGGTACTTAGTTGTAGTAAAAAATAGGTAGGAAATTGGGTAGGTACGTACCTACTCACTCACTCCACGTCTTGTAAATTTTCAGTCGGGTAAGGGAGCTGACTGGATGGTGGTTTGGGGCCAAACGTGTGGCTTCAACTTCCCTGTTCTTCTTTTGAATAATTAAAGGCAACGGGAAAACCATATATTTCCCACAACCGCCGGATAGCTCGTTTATAAGCGGACAAAAGTGCCGGCAACGTCCCGAATCGGGGAATACCCTCAACCAATTGAAGGGCGACCGAACCCATAAAAATATAAGTGTCGGAATTTAAATTGGGACTTTAATTTTTAAAATTCTTTGGCCTTTTGATGGTGTAAAGTTGGCGTTCCAATCTCAGAAGTTTTTAGTGTGACGATTTAATGAGGTGATAAGACGGAGGAAGAAATAAATGGGAGATGGATAAACGCGTATTTTATTGATGTCTGAAATCCATTATTTTTCCGATAGTTATTTCTTTGAAAGTCATCACGAATTTTTCACATTGGTTAGATACAGAGGTGTGCACTTATACAGCTGCTATACTCTTATTGCTTTCAAACGTATTACTGGCAAGCGAAAGTTTATTAACTCAAAAAATAAACCACCGGTTATTAATCTCTGTAAGGAAATTATATAAACAATTTAACCAAGTGTTTCCGGAAAAGTGATACAAAAAGTAACACAAGTAACTACGTGCTTTGCCTAAACAATCTTTGCTCACTTTTGCACGTTTGTACACCAAGAGCAGGTGTTTTCTGTTATTCTTCAGTATTTTGCATTAATATTATTTAAATGCATTCTAATGAAATCCATCAATCATATATCTCGCAATAAATGTGAATGCAAGTCGATTTTAAATGATGTGTCCAATCATGTAATTTTGCCTCTTGAATAATTGATTCGAATTGTGGTTGAACGTAATTAAGTGATAGATTAATAAAATATGACCCATTCGATTTATTTCGGTCTGTCAACTGAGCAAATAATATTTTTTGGTGTTTCGTCTATTTCATAATTGGCACGTGTGGCACACATTTTAAATGTGGAATACGAATGATTAATTTTAAATCTATTTACATGTCTACATGTCCATTAATAATCGTATCCGCAAAAATTTAAATGTCTGTCAAAACGTCTACTCTCTCACCCACGAATAACATCAACGTCAAAGTATTGTTTTTACTGGCAGCATTTTAATCTATTGCTTTAAATTTTAGCTTTTATTTTTATAAGTGCATTTTTTGTCAAAAAGTTCCATCAATCGCCAACTGAGTTAAATTTAATTCATCACATAGAAGCTAAAATAAAAGAAATAATGGCTCTTTTAAAACATTTTGCAAATTGGAGATATCTTACTTTGGCAGATTATGTAAAAAAGTAATTATAAAAATATTCAGCAAAAGCAATTAGGAACGTTCAGACAATTTCGTCAGTAATATTTAGCGATGACTAGGTTTGTTTCCGCGGATTTACGTGATTGAAAAAACTACGCTTAATTTATACCAAAACCCACTCTTTTGATTTGCACGTGCTTGCAAGTATTGAATAACGTGATACGCGAGCACCAGTATGTTTTTTATGATCTTATTTTTTAACAAGACAGAATAACTATAACAATAAACTATACATATAATATATAGTATAGGACTCACCACTGTCATTTAAGATAATTCATCTTAAATGACAGTGGTGAGTCCTGTCCCGTTTTTTATAACTGATCACGACCTTTTTTTAATAAAAGTCTCTATAAAATATTTATTATCTAACCTTTTCAATATCTTTTCATAATATTTCTAGTACCAAAGAAAATTAATTTGAAAAGTACTTAAGTAATTACTTACTTCGCTGCCTTTTCATTGTTTTTTTGATAATATATGTACTTACTAGTGTTATTACTATAACACCCCTTAATATTAATTAGAAATCCAGTAAATCACGCGGCATTTCTAAATTATATCCAGCAATCCCGCGGGAATTAAAAAATGTGCCGGATTTACAAAACCCTGGTGAAAAATTGTTTCAAAATGGCATCACATTGTCTTTTCCAGAATTTTTTTATTTTTATTTATTTAAATAACAACTTTGCAATGGCGTGAGATATTCGTCATCTTGGAATAACATTTTTTTCCATAGCGAGTTGAATAAATGTTTGAAGTCCATAAATATTGAAGTCCATAAAATATTGATCTGACATGTCACAAGAAAATTTTCTGATGATGTTTGTATTAATTCAGCTAATGGATATAATTATACCGAGTCAGTGGACATTTTGAATTTATAAATTCAAAACGTTATTGTGGAGTCACTTTAGTTACGAATAATAACTATGTGAATTATTAATCATGCAAAAGTGATAACTATATACACTGAAAAATTACTATTCATATATTAAAGCTTCTGAAAAGAGCGTTCATACCTAGATCTTACTAATATTATAAACGCGAAAGTTTGTATGGAGGTTTGTTACTCTTTCACGCAAAAACTAATGAATGGATTTTATTGAAACTTTCCAATAATATAGCTCATACATCAGAATAACATATAGGCTATAATTTATAAAGCTATCTAGGAAGGGGGCGTGAGAGGGGAACGGGGATGCACGGGAAAGGAAAGGAGAAACAATGTATTTCTTTGAATATGGCATTGCAACGCATGCCGGGAACCAGCTAGTAAATAAATAAAATTGTTTTATATACATCCTGTCTTTTTATTATGTTTCAGTTTTTTTTTACCTTTATGTACCTAAATAAAAAATGGCTTTAAAATTTTATAATTCGAAATATATATAAATATAATTTTTTAAATACAAAAATTTGAATTGCAAATATAAAAAAGTTTTTCAAAAGGTTCACCTTGCGTTTTGGCTAACTAAAATTACTGATAATGAAAAAAATAAAAACATATTAATATTTTATTAGGCAAATGTATTATAAACGTTATCGTTAACTCAATTTTTTGTTGTTTCATTTAAACGTTGTTAATAAAAAAAATCCAGAGTTAAAAATTTTTGTTTCAGATTGAGTTCCGTAAGGGGGGTAACTGTTTTTTATTTAGCGTTAACTCTGCGTTTTGAATATAAAGCGTGGTGTTTTCTCTTTCTATCACCGCTTAGATCATATTTCTAATCATGATAGTCAGGGAGATAACGATTTTCATGAGAACTATATGAGTTAATATACGAAAACCAAACAAATTAGCCCGAGGGGTTAAGACAGGGAGAATATTATATTGAAACAAAAGTAAGGAAAAAAAAATTATAATGATATCATTAAATTTTATATTTTTTGTTCGTCAATGTGGCGTTGTTGACGTCACACCGGCCAACGCCATTTTGCCAGCCATTAACGTTCTCTACGTCATAACGACGTAGGCAGTTGTAACCGTTATGGAATGTGCGGTTTTAAATAGTTTTTTAATCAATAATTATGAATGTAAATTACACATTTTCAGCACGATATTGTATGTAAATAAAAATGAATCGCCGAAATGTATGTATGCGAATAACTTCTGAACGACTGCACCAAATTGGATAATTTTTTTTAAGTGTTCGTTATTGTCAGGACAAGGTTTGTAGAAAATTACTGGTGAGCTCTGGCATTATGAAATTTGTATAAAAAAATTGCAATAGGCGGCACGCGAGCTGTTTGAAAACTGAATGTACCGGAACTGAATGTATGGAATGCGGGAGGGGGGAGGGGAACTACAGTAGGGGGTTCACGGGAGGGGGGGGAGACCTGGGAGGAAGTTCGCGGGAGGAAGGGGGGGGACTCGGGAGGGGGGAGGGCAACCTGGGAGGGGGGAGGGAAACCCAGGAGGGGGGTTCGCGGAGAGGAAGGGGAAGCGGAAGGGAAACGGGAAGAATGGGAAAGGACACGCAGGGAGAAACAATTTATCTATTAAATGGCATAGCAAAGCATGCCGGAACCAGCTAGTATTAAATAAACTTTAAAACTTCAAATTTTTTTAACTGAATTCATAGTTTGTGAAGACACAGCATTGTTTTCGGCGCACGGCGCACGCAATTATCAACGTGAAAATTAAACGAGTCATTTTCCCGTAGATTAATAGATCAATAACAATAAGTGTTTGAAGCCTAATCCATTATATCATTATTTGATGATTTACTTTGCAAAAAACAAAGATCAGTCAATACAAGTAGACCTTTTCGCCTTCGCATGGGGAATACAAATGAGCAGGTACATCAAATGAATTATGCATTACGTACATGTAATGTAGACGAAAAATGTCCTGGCCCAAAAACGTTCGTGGAAGGTTTGCAGCTGTCTTCAGCAACCAAAAAATAACAGATTCTCCTCTACGAGAGGCACCTCTCCTGCCAGCCGGAGGCACGACAGGAATAATAAGGTATAAATAATAAGACTTAGATTACGTCATAGTAGTTCACGAACAAACGAAACTAAAAAGTTGGTACACCAAAACAATAAATTAATAAGATATGATTAAAGTGCACCTAGTGTCGGCAGACACCGTCACATAAGACGTCGAATCGAAATGATATTAATCACATTAACACCTCCGTGATAACTGATAACAAATATTATTATTTTATCTACTAGAGCCACTGCTCTTTATCTACTTTAGCAACGCCACTGCGTGCAAAGGAATAAAAAATATTTTATTCAATTTTTTCGAAAAGTAATGCATTAAGGCCTATGTCCGCGGCGTGTTTGATTTCTAAGATAAAGTAAAAAAGAAATGTGTGTACGAGTACTATAATATACTTTTTTTTAAAGTACTGAACAAGAGTCCGAACTGTTCCCGTCTGCAGCTAGTGAGACTTTGACATCCCCAATTGGAGTATGTTTGTGGCTGAATGGGAGGGTAAGGAGATCGGGCAAAGGAAGGTGGGAAAGTGCCTGGTTATTCAGATCTGGTCACCAAAGACGGCTAAAGCCATTTAAAGCAACGTTTCAATTGTGAATATTGTTCTTACATCAGCGCGATCCTGAAAATATCTTCTTCTCTGGTGCCGCAAGCATACTGTAAATTTTAAATTAATTAATGTGAAATAATACAAATAATAAATTAAAATTTATTTGCGCACGCCGGGATTTGAACCCGCGTCTTTCGGAATGCTAGTGGAGAGTCTTACCCCCCCCCCCCCCCCCCCCCCCCGACCACGGAGGCCGTTTAATAAAGTGTAAGATAAGTTACTAATA
Organism: Limnephilus lunatus; assembly: GCA_917563855.2. Classification (NCBI taxonomy): domain Eukaryota; kingdom Metazoa; phylum Arthropoda; class Insecta; order Trichoptera; family Limnephilidae; genus Limnephilus; species Limnephilus lunatus. Next base: position 57,077,910 of record OU830599.1, read on the forward strand.
GTTACATAGAAAACAAGTGAGTCGATTGTAAAAGAGTTTATTGTTGATTGTTAATGAATAAAGAAAAAAGATTGTGGTTATAAAACCGTAATTTTTTGGTTTCAGTTTGACCGAGGATTTTAGGTATGAATTCTTTGAAATGTAATTAAAAACTATGAAAAAAAATCGAAAAGTAACTCATCTTATAACCTAACCTATTTAACCAATTTTGATTTTTTTCAAACGTAGGTATAGTGCACGTAACAACTTTTTAAATGATACCGTGAGAAATACAAAATAAAAGAAGGAAACTGGTAGCTTGTCATAGGCATCAAATGTTTACGGCACATGTGTTATAAAAATCATAATATTATCTTCCGATGAGCGTAAGCAGATAAGATTAAAAAACCAATAAATTAATCTAATAATTTTCCATTATTATTGGCACAACATAGGGCAAGATAATTAACGAAATAGCTTGACGAAATGACAGAGTAGAAAATAATAATATATATTCATGAGATAAACGTAATTTTTTTCGCAATAGATGCATACTAAAACATTATTTATATTTGAAGAGCTTAGATCTTAAAACTTTTCCTTTTCTCATTTTGTATAAAAGGATTATTTAATCATTTCGATAAAATTTGATACCTTACTTTATCCCAGGGAGCTGAATTTAGGTCTACAAAGGTACAAAGGTTTTGACCGGTCAGTAGTTGAGTGGACATCGCGTTTGGGTCACACCTAGGCGATCCGTGTTCTATTCCTCGGCTGGCTAAGTCCTCCATCACGACTCAAGCAATATTTTCAGCTTACTGTATTTCGGGTTTTCGTTATTTTCGTTATAACCCATGTGTCTTTCTTTTTAAAAAAAGAAAAAATGAATGGGAAAAAACATTATTTTTAAATGTTGTTTAATTATGTAAACAAAAAAACGCAGGTTTTTCATTATGCTTTATATTTAAAAAAAAAACTTGGAGATATTTTTGTCTTAATGAACGCACTAAATAAATAACGACTAAAACAGAAATATATTTTAATGCATGTAAATTAAAAATGGATTACCAAATGTATTTGGACATAGATAACTATTATTAATTTTAAGACAGTTGCAAGTCATAATACGAATGGAGCAGTAACAATACTGCTCTATTTGTATTATGGCAGTAACCATTACAATATGTGGTTATAAATGTAAATAAGTATGTTAGTCGTAAATAACTAATTGCAAAACTTTTGCAAGTCATGATACAAATAAGGCAGTAACAATACTGCTCTATTCGTATTATGGCAGTAACCATTACAATATGTGGTTATAAATGTAAATAAGTATGTTAGTCGTAAATCACTAATTGTAAGACTGTTGCAAGTCATGATACAAATAGGGCAGTAACAATACTGCTCTGTTCGTATTATGACTTGCAAGTACAAACTCGGTTATAAAAATAAGTATAGTTCTAAGTCACTAGTGATATAAGTCTTAGTTGTATGTCATTAGTTATCAATCTTAGTTAGAAGCCACTTGTAGCATATAGGTATAGATTTAATGTACCTATAAATGAATTTGTACAGCGCCCTTGAGGTGATTTTCTCACGAAAATGGCGCTATAAAAGTCACCCAATTATTATTATTATTACATATTATTATTACCTATTTAAAATACCGCAACAAAAAATAAACAAATATGGTCTTCTGTAAATTTAGGTTGGAATTTTTGATTCGAATACTTTTACCTTGTACAGAAATATTACTAAGTAAGCAAGTATTTCATTAAAAAGTTATCTTTAATACTCACATAGAAAACCATCACTTTGTGGTTAAACTTATTTATTAATAAAAAGGCTTGCTTATTAAACAGCACTCGGCAATAGTTTTCTTTTTTAATTAATTACTTAGCATTACAATTTTATAAGAAAAACTTTCTTTTTGTAACTTTTTTGAAGGTTATTCCCATCAGTGAAATATATCAGAATAAGTTAACAATAATAATCTAAACGAAAATATGAAAGAGAAAAAGACACAGAAAAACAGAAAAAAGACAATGATCGCAACTGGGACTCAAACCCAGACCTCTCCGTCTAACCGGGACGAGCGCGTTAACCAATTTCGCCATTGCCACCTTCTGTCAAACCGTCATATTTGTCAATGTCATATTTTCAAGTTTTAGAATTAACATTATTATAAACTAATTATTTTTCCATATATATTAGCATTTCGTCCTCCATACGGTGCGGTGCGTGTACGCAAAACCCACGCATTAAATTTAGAGTTCCAACCCAGCGCATTGTCAGGAAGGTTGGGGATTAGGTATAGTACACGCCAAACATTAAGACCAGCCTGACGTTCATCAAAAATCGTCGCAATAGAAGAGTTTCAGGACAGAAAAGTGGAATGCCCCCTCAGCATTTCACCCACGCCTTTCTCTGTCGCACGTATGTTTTTATGCATCTTTCTCTTTCGCTTAAGTTCATTGTAAAGTCAGTAATAACTGCGCGAGAATATAATGTACCATGTTTAGGCCGGTCTTAAAGTTTGGCGTGTATTATACCTAGGAACTGGAATCTGATCACTTAATACGTCTTACATATACATACATACATATAGGGCTAGCAGATTCCTTAACAGCTTGTAACCCTATACAGATCTCAAGTACGTCCAACAATACTTGATAAACCTAATTGGTTCTGGGTAAAGGAGGGCGGTTCGTCTAATATTGACAACCGATTGCACAAATCTCAAATGCACAATTGCACAGACGAAATGTTGTCATGCTGAGTGTGTTCTACGGTTATTTAAATGCAGCCTGCTCTAAGGAGTTAGCAGCATTGATCCCACGTGCACCGGTGCATGTGCGTGAATCTCGACGGACACGAGCGGAACACCTGTAAGTAAAAACAGTAAGTTGAAGTTACCTCCACGAAAACGGCTAGTTTCTTCAACTCGTTTTTGTGTAAGTCGGCTCTTATGTTGAACGAGCTATCGGCATCTGTTATTACTTCTTCACATGATTTCTAAGTGCCTCTTCAAGATTAGCATTAATAAATCCCTTCCTACAGCACCTACCTTAACCTGTCTCACAACGCTGCCCAAATGGGTGGCGAAATAGTTCCCCTGCATTTACGCTGTACATATAGGGGTGCTCTTGTGAGGTATCATATTAAAAAAAATCAAATTCCAAGAAACGTTAGTGGTATTATTTCTCTCTGAACGATCCTAGTGCTAAGAAATTAACATGTCGATAAAATAGGAAACATTAGGTGGGTGTCAGTATTAATTAGAGCAAATTCAAGTAAGTGATTTGGATTGAGATTGATTCAAACTGATTAATGGTGGGATTACAGGTATGCATAATGTATCAATTTCCAGACGCTATTCAATTCAGATCATAGAACTACAGTAGAGCGGTTAACCGCACAGTTCAGTTGTAGACACTATTATAATACATGAGCCATACCGCTTATGTATAGGATCGAGATACCAACAGGGTTAGAAGCTAAAGAAAATATCACATATATTGCTGGTAAAGCAAATATTTGTTTATGAAGGTACCGTAACCAGTATCAGGAAAAATTATTTGAACGAATGGATACGAAAATTTCTGAAAAACCGATGGATGTCAACACTGCATCACTGATTTCTACAGATAAATAAATACCAATCTAAATTTATAGTAAAATCTTATACATCAGTACATAGAAATATTAGTGTCCTTCATCCTGAAAACAAAAATCAACTGTAACCACTCGAACGATTTTTAGCATATCGTAACAAGTTTGCAAAAGGATTTAAGCGATCGCTTGCCATAATGTGTCAAATTTATGTTTATATTTTTACAATTTTATTATATGTATGGATGCATATATATTTTTTTAAACTTTATCAATCCTTTTCGCGATGTATAATTGACCCGAATAAGTACTTCGCATTGAAATTTCGAAGAAACTGATACGTAGAATTCGCAATTTTAAAGATAACCATTTTTTATAAATTAAAAAAATTTGGGTTAAACTATAAAAAAAAAAGTTGGATTCATGTCTATACAGCACTATAAATACAGCAATGTATGTCTCCATATTAAAATTCTGATGTATGATATTCTTAATGAGGGCGGGAAATTTTCAGATCGAACGCTCAGAAATCACGGTCGCTCGACGCGATATTTATTTATCGCTCGAGTGGATTATTATAAACTGAAAATAAACCCACTGACTAAGATATTTGCTCCAATTTCTAACCCTGAAAATGGATCACTTAGGAAATTAGTACATTGTATTCTACTTACACACATGAAAACATGAACGCACTAAACTCTATTTATCTGAAAAATCTCTCACTACAAACAATGACCGTATAAAACAGGTACCTAAGATAAAAATAGAAAAGTGTTGTTCCAAAGATTATCGGATTTTCTACTTGGCCTTTCAGATTTGAGCAAAAATTACTGTTTGTGTGGGTTTTTTTCTAATACGCCTTCTTTGTTTTGTAACTAATTACAGAATTTTAATCGCCCGTAACAATGATATTATCCTGCCAATCATTGTTACTAAAAAAATAACAAACCACGATAATTTTTTATTGTATTTTAAAAATAATGCTCACGCTTTTACAGACACCATATTAACGTTAATTATATTTCCACGTTGAACACCTTGTCTATAATTTCAGACTTAAAAGGAATAAGTAAGTTTTTTCTTTGCATGCAATTAATGTTTTCAATATGATCGAAAACTAAAAAAACGTATTTTACTATTTGTTGCACGAGTGCTCATATTGCTTTTTTAAAGATTTTTTTTGGTTTCGAAAAAGTATGTGGATGTGCCTTTCAGGAAAAATAATACTTTGTTCGAATATTTCCTTCTTTTTTTCTATACAAATTCAAAAGATTTGTTATTTTCATGTCAGTCTAATTAATGCCTTAAAAGAACTTACGAAGTTTAACCGTATATCAAATATCATTCCAATTAATGAGCAAAAAAGTATGAATACCTATCGTCTGTCTATAGCTTTATACTTACGAAATTATGTTAAAAAAATATATAAGTACCTACATATTATATTTATAGTTTATTATAATATTTTAAGGTCGTCCGACTCCATCGAAAGTAAATATGCATTTAGTCTACCTCATGGATAATACGGAACGTTCGTGTTAATAATGTTAATAACACGGAATATTCATTTTTAACCAATAGGCAATTAAATATGATTTTGTCGGAAGTACCAATCTTATAAAATAAATTCTAGCCAAAATAAAAACAAAAAATACCTACTTCGACTTAATCCTAATATTAATGGTTTGGGGTTCAAGCTGCAAAAGCTGCATGTCATCATCATTTAGATATACATCCCAGGTTTTGAATGGCTTGTTTCGCAAAGCAGGGTTTGTCTAACGGGTATGTGCAATTATTCTAATACCTTTCTTTCCATATTCTTCTGTTAAAATAGAGGTATAAACTTGTCAATAATGCATTCACTTCATAGCGTGAATAAATTATTGTTTTATATGGCAATAATATTTTTTCTATGATTGGCAGCATTGATTGATTGCATCGATCGATATCATACGTCAATGATTGATTGTCTATGAAATGTTAAATAAAAACGATAAAAATATAATAATGGCGTGTCGCGTAAGTGAATTAATTTAAAAAAGATAGGTTTTTAGATTTTCACGGCCAAAAGCATTTTCGTTGTTAGTTTTTGGGGTGTTATGCCGTGTTGTGCTACCTCCTACTATAGCCGATGTTTCGGACAGCGTTGCAGTGTCCATCATCAGGGCAGATCCGGTAGATCCGACGATGTTAAATGCATATTTATTGCATGAATACTCACTTTTCGTAATAGTAAAGCTAAATCTAACTTTTTGAATAGAAAATATTTCGTAGATATTAACGATTACGCGGTTCAACACAAAAAAAATCGTTCTGTTAACAAACACAAATGGTTGAGGTTTTTTTGTATTATTGTTTGAAATACTCGTACTTAATATATTATGTAAAATTTATAGTTAATTTATCTACATATAAAACTGGTAAATATTCCACTAACCACACTTTTATTTACACATATTTTGGAAATTACGCTATGTTTCAACTTAATTACTACATTAAGGTGAGGTTTGTCCAGGTCTTGGCAGCCGATGCGTCTGCCCACCTGCTGTGTGGTGGGCTAGATCGAGAGGGACTGGTTGAGGGAGGTCTTTTATCCTCTCCAGCCGGAATCTCTCGACCCACCGCCTTACATCTCGGTTGGAGGGATTGATTACGTTTGTAACTCCTGGACATACTGACCCCCAGATTCCTGCCCACCCTCATACCTATTTCCTTGTCAGGACTTCCTCTCCTTCATTTTCTTAAAAAAAGCCTCCACACAGCATCCTCTGACATAGGGGAATTCGAGGGAAATTATTTTCGAGGGAAATTATTTTCCTCAGGACCTCCTGTGTGGAGCTGATATAAAGAAATTATTACGTTTGGATAGACGGTAAAAGATGCATTAAAATTACATTTTTATTCCATCAAAGTTCAAAATATCTCATATAAAACGATCCCTTTCTAGCCATTATGGAGTTTTTTTTGCATAAATTGACGTTTTGTTTCAATCTAAATACCAACACATGAATTACTTAGTTTACCCAAACCTAATAACATATTTTGTAGAAATAAATAGTTCTTTCTTGTAGTAATTGTTGAATTGAAGCGTAATTTTCATGTAATACATGCATAAAAGTGCGACGGTTAAGGGAATAATTACCAGACACCCGTCAAAAATATGAAAGAGCAGATAACAAGGATACGATTTGGCACAGTCCCACTAAAAAATACTTGGTAATTTAAGATGCATGTACGAAACGTCCAAGGATTTCTTGCATAACACAGTCCTGAAATAACATTGAGGAAAATGTACACAATCATAAAGAAGAGCAAACATTTGCATATGTACCAGTGTACGCCTTAGGTACTTAATCAGTAATACGTTATGTTGTATAACCTAAACTAGAGAAAAATTTCCAATTGATAATGTTTTTTACCCAAATTACTTTGGTTATTTTGTAAGAATTTTATTTTAGCTTTTGTAATTTTGGCTGTTGCCATTTTCTACTTTAAGGCGATCCACTAGACTGGGACCAATTCGGATTTGGGCGGAGTTAGCGGCTTTTGGGCGTTGACCAATAAAAAACATTATCAACATCCAACATTGGTGTTTTGTTGTTTGGCAAGCATATTTTTACAGAATGAAGCGACGCGAAGAGCAAGGCACGTATATTCGGCCCGAAATCTGGGCGACAACTAAGTCCTACTATACGACGCGCTTTCGGTCCTTCTGCAGATCGCAGAAGGGTGAAATTCGCAGTTGGGTAACGCCTCTTTTAATTTACTGAAAACGAACATCGTCAAAATGCATGTATTATTTTTTTGTGAAGTTAAGAAATAAATTTTATAATTTTTTCCGATTATTTTGTAAGAAAGTTAATTTTCTATATTATAAAATAAAACCGTATCCGATAAAGGGTTTTTAAATATAATATTTCGTACTTCAAAGCATTTTTTTATAGGCCGGATACTTTATTTTTTCTAGCCTTATTAAAAGACTTTTAAAAAAATTACTCGATTGTTGCAATGGCCAAGATGTGTTATACTTGCAGTATTTAATTTAAGCGTCTATAATATTTATAAGCGATCAAATTTTCAAACTCAAAACATCATCTTAAGGATCATCTTAAGGGGTAAACATCTATTAAGCATATATAACATAATTTATTATTAGCGGATAACCATAATAAATATATTACGTATTAGGTATCTATCCGTTTCCAGAAAATAAAATGTTTCACTTGGATACAGATATACAGTATCTCCGCGACTTTTTAATAATGTAAAATTGTAACTTAAAAGTAGTTTTTTTTATGAGAAAAAATGTTTATGCAAAAATTAACATTATTTTTATATTCAGAATAGTTTCATTATATAAGCCAAATACCTAATATCTTTACATACCTATCATACGATTGCGATGAAAATTTGGAGATTTAATATGTACATGCACGCGATTATACACTGGTGAGCTCTGGCAAAATGAAATTTGATTAAAAAAAATTGCAGTAGGTGGCATGCGAGCTGTTTGAAAACTGAATGTTAGAATGCGGGAGGGGGGAGGGGGGAGAGGAACTCGGGAGGGAGGTTCGCGGGACGGGGAAAGCGGGAGAGGGAAGTGAGGAGAGGGAAGGCGGAGTGGGAACGCGTGAGGGTAAGGGGAGGCGGAAGGGAAAGGGATAAATGGGAAAGGACACGCAGGGAAAAACAATTTATTTATTTAGTGGCATAGCAACGCATTTTAAGGTTAGAAAGAATTCAAAAAAAGATACTGAAACACCTAGACTTTAAATCCTTTCGAACATCAGAAAACCTACAAGACTCATTAACATTCCATAATTTATCAACCTTAGAAGATAGAAGAAATATATCAGACCAGAAATTTTTATTCAAAATTATTAACAACGTTGTTGACAACAACTATCTTCTAGAACACATTAATTTCCACTGTCCAACAAGAAATACAAGGTCAAACCAACTATTCCACATCCCACACTCAAAAACAAATTACACACAACATTCATTTTTCCGAAGGACATGCACAAAATACAAAGATATGTTGTACGAAGCTGATATTTTCCATTTGTCCTCAGGCCAATTTATTAAATTCATAACTGAAAAAATTAAAACCAATTGTTAATTGCGAACCCTCCATCCCTGCTGTCTGTTGTTTTTTCATTCTAATTATGTTGTTTTTCCTTCTTATTATAAAAATAATAATATTTGGATGATTTATATAGCTTTTTTTTGTTGTTGTTGTGAAAAACCCCCTTAAGGGCGCTGGCAAATGGCTATTCATTTATCCTTAAACGTTTTCTAATGATGTGAAAATATGTTAATTTTATATGTGTTCGCTGTTTAACTTCATCTTTTCTTTCCCACATGCTTTAATTTGTGTTTTTTCATTTCTGTTGTATTTGTTTTTCTTTTTTCTAACACTTTATTTTTTCTTTAACGTTTTAATCTGTGTTTATATGTTATAATTTTTTTTTGCGGAAACTTCACTGGTTAATGCACCCATGTAATATGTAATTACCTTATAATATGTACAACTGTTTGTTTCCCTAATAAACAAAAATAAAAAATAAAATAAATGCCTGGAACTCACTAGTATCAGAATAAAATGCTTACATACAAAAACTGATATTCAAGTGATTGTCATTAAGAATGAAAAGAAACTGGCAAATCATTTTAGAGCGCACGTTTGAATGTATTTTTGCTCACCGATACTGGCTCGAAATGGTTCGAAATAGTTTGGAACAACCGCCTGTAGTTGAGGAATGAATACTTAGGAACGTCCTTGAATTTTTCCATTGCAGTCCAATTTACACGTTTTAATCAAATTAAAAGGGGACGGATACAGAAATTACAATATTTTTAATACAATAGATAAAAAATGTTACATTATATTCACACGAGACCCAAAGAGACAAACGAAAACACCTCCGTGAGAAATTTGCATGCGAACAGGCAGGTAATTCAATTTGCTTACATAATATTAAAAAAATTGATACAAATATTCATTATTTCAGAATGATTTTACTTTTACGCAGCCATGTTGTGTCAGAGTGCGAATTAATGAAATTGGATTTACAAAAAAATGTACAATGTAGGTACATGGCAGATACGAGTCAAATCTAGGTAAATTACATACCTAGGTAGATTTATTAGTTATGGGAGATAAATCATATTTTTCATACCCATTAACTAAATAACTATCACGACGTTGCAGAGAGGATAGGCAGCCACACATTTCTATCTTAGCACACAGTCCTTGCTTCATTCACTTTCATATATTTTCTCACACATAGTGCGTCTTTTATTATTCTGACTCGATATGACCTGACTGCAAATCGTGCAACGTCTTCTTCAGGCGTCCCCGACTTCTTCTACCTTTAACTTCCGAATCATACATATCTACTCCTTACTATATTTTCTTCGTTCATCCGCTCTGTCCTACACGCTACACGCAAATCATCTAAGCACCCCTTTAACCATTATACGTATGTCAGTCTTACAATCTTTCCAGATTTTCATATATTTTATCATACAGGGCCCGCAGATACTTTAATAGACACAACAACTAACCCTGTACAAATCACAAGTCCGCTCCACGGTTGAATTTGGCAGCCACCTCTGGTCTGGAGCTCCAAAATACCTGAAAAATACCCTCGATTCTGTGCAGAAACAGGCGGTCCGTTTGATAGATTCTCCCATCTTAACAGACGGATTGCAATCTTTAGAGCACAGGCGTCGGGTGGGAATGCCATCCTTGTTCTACCGGTATTACAATGGAAGATGCTCCGAGGAACTAGCGTCATTGATCCCTTCAGCACCGGTGCATAGTCGGGAAACACACCAAACGCGTGCTCAACATTTGTACACGGTTGACATTTGTCACATGAGAACGGGTCGCTTCTTCGACTCGTTCTTGTGTTCAACTGCTCGGCTATGGAATGATTTGCCGGTCTCTGTGTTTCCTCCTTCCTACAACATGGGTCTTTTCAAGACCAATGTTCATTCCTTCCTCTCCTCAAAAAGACCCTCCACACAGCATCTCAGATGACATAGGCCTTAAGGGAAATAATTTTCCTCAAGGCCTCCTGTGTGGAGTTAATGTAAAAAAAAAAAATCCTTGTCACACCATCATACATCAGGGTTGGTGTCAGCACTCCATTGTGAACTGTTAGCTTCGCATCTTTGGACAATTTATTGTTGGTTACAATCGCGTTCGTGCATTTGCCATTATTTCAACATTCCTGTCTTCCTATCTCTCGTAAACATTATGTACTTACCAAATGCACAAACTCATCAACCTCTACGTAGGTATTCATCGCGCACAGCTATATATAGTGTTAACTGACGTACTTAACTTACTTTAATCAGTGATTCCTGACATTATTTGGAATAAAAAATGTAAATAAAATTTTTGTCTCTGGTGACTTTTTTTAGTGTCGTTTTTTTTTCATTTTTTTTTTCTTTCTAATAAAAAATAAACCAAAAATTCTTCCACACGTCGTCACTGGTCCCTCAGCCGAGTAAACACCCAACTCCTCATCCCGAGCCTAACTGTCCAAAATCTACTGTTATAAAAGAAAATGTACGTTCCTTAAGCCGCCGCTACCCGACTTTCTTCCGATTTCTTACATATCCCCCTTAAACATTTGAAGTTTTTGAGCTCTTAAAAAAATATATGTTATTTTTGAAGATGATATCTATACATTCCCTACGCCGAAACGCAAAAATAATATGAAATTATCTCGATAGAAAAAAAAATCGCAAAGTATATTACGAAAATTATTATTTTTACGTCTGTTTCACTTATTTTACAAGTTATATGTATGAAAAAATTCACAGTGTTTCTTTAAATGCTGTTTTAGACAGTCCCCAAGAGATTCTTGCTCTATTTTAAATGAGTCGTGTTTTATTAAATATTTTCTGAATTCTCGTTTCAATTTTACCGATTTAAAAATTAGCGCACCTCCAACATTCGTAATTACATATCTCTCTATCTTTTTCTTTTTGAGCAGGAATACGGCGCCTTAACACCCTGTATATTGCACTCTGGCTTAGCTTAACACCATAATTTTATGCATCATTATCCCATTATTTTATTGACTAGAAATATTAGTTGAACGAATTTAAAAGATTTATTAAATGTGATATATGTACGATGGATTTGTTTAACAAAAGGTATATATGAAAATACATATTGAAACGTCAAGAGGGACTAAAGATCGTTTATATTCCATAAGCACCAATCCAAAAATACATACAAGTACCCATTTAATTTATGAGAAGCGCATCTTATGTACCTGCATCATACGTTTTTTTTCGTTGAAGAATACCAACGCGGAAAAAAATTATACAATAATTGACTCCAGTTCAAACATCAAAGATTTTCAATTGGTTACCTAATTGTATACTCATGAGCATTTCAATAACGTTTGTAAAAAACTTCATCAATTGTTGAATAAATATTTTTTGAGCTACTCAATCCGTGACTTTGGTTGTGCAAAAAGACAGACTTCATTGTTATCGCAGGATACAAAAGAAGACACGAAGCTGTACATTACCTAGGCTAACATTTAGACGTGTTACATAAATACACAAAAACATGTCGGTCTAGAAGTTTTTCCTCAAATGTAAGACCTTGCGTGTCGATCAAGTTCATTGATCCATAGTATATTACGTTATACTAGAAGAGCATTTCCCAAATTTGGCTTAATTATTTAAAATTCTACAATATGTAAATCTAGATTATAATTTTTTTTTTTTTTTTTAGAAAGACAAACATTCCCGGGTTACGAATAACCAAACAAGAAAATCTCCTACTACCACCACAGAAAGCCGAAAATGTTGCTTGTGTTGTGATGGAGGACTTAGCCAGCCGAGGAATCGAACATGCGACGCCCGGGTGGGACCCAAGCGCTATGCCGACTCAACCACTGGCCGGTTTTATTATGTAGTTATAATCATAGATAGAATTAAGAAATCGTCATTTAAAAACTATTAAAACTACAGAAGACTTAAACGCCCTGCGATTTGTCTGTGGGTTCTGACAGATCTCTGTTGGGGCGGGTATGGGTACCGCCGCCTCGGTAATCATTTATTGGATATCCAACACCCCTGCTATAGGTCAACCAAAGTGGTTCGCTATGTTTGATGATTTAGGAGGGGTGCCTGCGTTTTTTGGTTGAGGTTTGAAGAGGTCTTGGTGGTGAATGCGTTTCTTTACCTACTGCGTGACCGGATTGGGGGAGACATAATCGAGACCTCTCCAGCCGGACTCTCTCCTTGAACCGAAGAGGGAGGGATGGATTCATACACCTCTAAATCATGGAAACATTGAGCCACAGATTCCTACCCACCCCCCATATATTTTCCTTCTCAGAACTTACTCTCTTTCCTTCCTCTAAAAAGACCCTCCAAACAGAAATGCAATTTTTTTTTCACATTTATTCAATCAAATCTAAAATAATTTTCGACGCATGTTGATAATGTGTGCAGATGTTTTGCTAATAACGATTTTGTTAATACAAAAAAAATGTGTATACATACTGTAATAATAATAATAATAATGGAAAATTTGTAGAGCGCCTTTTTTGTGAAAAATCACCTTAAAGGGCGCTTTACAATTCATTAATTAATTCATTAGTAATATATGTATATATTGTAATGTATGTATTGTGTCCAAATCAAACAACCTTATTGGAACCGTTTTTGTGAAACATTACCTGAGCACTTAGCAAAAACACCCAATCTCTTTCTGGCGTAATAATATATTAAATTATTATTATTTCCAATTAAAACGGTCGTACAACTCGTCCGAAAGTTCAATGAAATGAAAACAAATTATTTCATTATTAAATGGGTTCCTACCTACTTACTTAATTACAACATAAAAAAAATACTTCAAATTCTTATTTATTCTACTTAATTTCGAATTGAAAATAAATTTTGAATCCATTATTGAAGTTTTTCCGCGGTTTTCAGTCAAAACAGTAATTACAGATAAATTATTGAAAACTAGTATTTACCCGCGGCTTTGCTACCGTGTTATTAAAGTTTTTTTTTAAATAATTCATTTATATAAGGTATGTTTACATTTTTTTATTCGATGCCTGTCTCACTAGGGTATACCTGTGTTGAGACAGGCGTAGAGGTACATCAATAAATATCATATATAAGAATATTTAATAATATCACAAGAATATTTAAGAAAATCACAAGAATATTTAAGAATTTCACAAGAATATTTAAGGTTAAATACATATTATTTTGAATACAATTAAAACAGAAAGATGATTGAAAGTGTGGGTAAATCCCATAAAGAGAGTTATCTTATAAATGAAGGAAGAGAAGATGTTAAGCAGTGAATCCTGTCAAATCTATTTATGGAGTTAGATTATATAAGATTATATTATTTTAATTTGTTTTATATGGGGAAAGACGCATGTTAATTGATATTTCTGTCCATTTGTAAATTATTTTACAGATGTTTGCAGTAGTGTGACGTCCAATACTTATAATCCATTTCTTTATATCTAGGTTGAATTTGGTCATTGATTCAGTTTGTCTAATTGTAGATGATAGTGTATTGTGTAGTTTGCAAGCTATGTATTTAAAATGTCTTTGACCAAAGGTGGTTTTAGAATTAGGAGTTTGGAGAAGTTCTTTGTGTTTGGCTCGGGTATTTTGTATCGTTTGTGTTACTTCGTATAGGGTTTTATTGTTTTTTATGTTAATTAACTAAGATGGATCTTACGTAGAGCTATTTAATGTCCATAACGTTGAAAGTATTGAAGGTCGCATCAGTGTGGTAGTAAGAGGAAGTTTGAGAATTATTTTTATTATTAGTTTTTGTGCTTTAATGATGGGGTCGAGGGCACTAGAATAAGTGTTACCCCAAGCTAAATTCCATATTCGATATCTGATTGGCACAGTGAATAATACACTGTTTTTTATAGTTGTAGGTTAAGGAAATTGAGTCTTTGCTTGAAAAAGTACATAGATTTGCGGATTTTGTTTCTAGTGTTAAGTATATGTTGCTTCCAATTCAGGTGTGTATCAAAGGTTAATCCTAAATATTTGATAATTTTTACGTGTTCAAGACATGTTCAAAGAATTTTCTTTTGGGAATTAAATGTTTTTCAAAAATTAAAGCCTATGTCACTTGCAAGTCCTCCATCTATCGATAAGCAAAAAATCACGTGGATCGGTTGCTCCGCTGTGACGTAAAAAACAAACAAACAAACACGCTTCCTAAATTATAATATTATATTATAGTTAGGATGGTAAACTTTATTAAAGCGAAGATAGCAATCAATCAATAAAATTATTGTGAGGTTATTACTGGGTCAATTTGCAATCACGGTCAATACATGTATATTTTAAATATCAGCTCTGCTGTCATTCTTTAAATGATGATGAATAGACGGTATCCAATAGTTACGTAATATTGACCCGGTGGAATTGAACGGTGAAAACAAAAACATTGATACGAGTAATATGGCGAACGAGATTAGTAATAAATAATAAAAATATATTTTTATTAATTTGAAATTTTTGTGTGACATTCACAATATCTGTAAAATTGTTTTTTTTTATTACCCGGTTTCGCCACTTACTTTCAACACTTTTTTCGTATTGAACAGTTTAATTTCATAATTTGAGAGGTTTGTAAGTTTGTAATATGGAAGGCGGGTATGGGTGCTGATAAATCTGTAGTAATGTCGTTTTGCCGGGGTGTAAGCCGCATAAAATTTCTTTTCCACGGGCTGTTCCAAGCTGTTTTTTGGTCTTGAGTTATAAACCCGCAGGCCGTTTTAAAGAAAGACGATAGTAAATGACGCGGTGACTTTAATATTTCAAACATCTGAAACATTCACAGGGCCTTCAATATTATAATCTCTTCAACCCTTCGAAATTCAAGAATAGGTATAAATGAAACATTCGACAAAGTTGGAGATCGCGATTGGAGAATTGAGCCATGGTCGAACTATCCGATCCTTGAAATATACAAAGGTTTTTTTTTATCTCTGTTGGTGTCTACCTGTGTGACCGAACGTATTATTGTAGAGTAGTAACTTTTTTTATTTTTATTTTTTTTTATTATTTCATAAATTTTTACAAGTTACATAATACAGCCAATTTTTTAAACTACCATACTAGGCTATTGCCCGTGCTGTGGTAGTCATATATGATACATTATTTTAAATAAACATGTAATAAAATATATAAAAAGGAAAGAAAAAAAGAACATATTTAGGGATAAATAAAATTAAATATAAATACTAATACAGATAAAAATATAAGAATTAGAAGAAAGCTGAGAAAATAGTGTATAAAGATATTTAAAAAAAAGATTGAAATAAAAGATAGAAATAAAATTTGTCAAGTATTCTTCCCATTGACGTATGATATCTTGGTCGATGATTATGTTTATGTTCAGTTTTGAAGTTCTTTCTGCGAAAGAAATAGGAGAATATATGCGCCAGAGTAGTTTTTTTTTAAAAATATAATGTTAAGCTCTTATGTGTTTTTTGAAGAAATCTCTTCCTTTTTCAGATATCCAAAGTTTTAAATGGGATTTGAAAAGAGATTTAGAATTATGTGACTTTATGTCGGCACTCAAAGCATTATATATTTTAGGAGCGATGAACCAGAATTGTCTTTGAAACTGTTGACAATATATATTAAGCTGATCCCAATTCCAAAAAAATGGTTCATTCTTTTGTAGTACTTACTACTTACTACATAGGTACTACGAAATTCGAAAAAAATGTTTTTTTTTATGTTAGTACCCCACTGTTGTCCTGACTGCCTCCAACCGTCTGGAACCTGTGATACTATGGAATCCCCAATTGGGGTATGTTATGAGGCTGAAGGTAGTGAGGAAGGGCAGGAGTTGGGGAAGAGAAAGGTGGGGAAGTAACATACTATTTGGATCTAGTCATCTTCCCCTCTGGAAAGTGACGAAATGGTTACTGAAATGTATTACATTAAATCCATAAATTGTGGTAATTGAGCAAGTCAAATTTACTTGCGACCTGCGGATTGGTAGCAGAGGGTCGTAACCAATCAACCACGTAGGCCCTCCAACACGTATTACAAGCTTTTTCGTGGACTCTCTTGTAAATATTGAATGAATAAATAATTTCAGAAGCAATTATGTGTATTTTTTTCCTAGTCTACCCTTGCACTGGTTAAATGAGTACTTTTGATCAGTATTTGGTTTACGTGAAAAAAATATTTAAAGATATTGTAAAAAATACTTATAATAATAAATAATTTCTAAGAATTACAAAATAATTTGTTAATCACAAAAGCAGTGATAAATTCTGTCTCTTAAACGAAAATAAAGTGGATAATTTTTTTGTTTTAATATAAATGAAGTAACTAAGTAAAAAAATATAATTTTATACAGAATTTTGAATTACAAAAGTTTGTATATATACACCTACATTATGTTAGATTTTATTTAACCGACCAGATGGTCAAAAAGTGATAGTGATTAGATGTATAAATATTAATTTACGAATATAGTGTTCAAGCATCCACAAATTTACAACAACAAAAAAACAATACCATTTATATTCATCAAAGAAATATATTAATAAATTATAATGAAAAAATTAAAAAAAAAAAATCAAAAACATTACAAATTTTAAATTAAATTATAATTACATTTAATATTTACAAAAATTAACAGAAAAAAAATAATGTCTTAAAAAGCCACCAGAAATTATATTATGGAACAAATGAATTACTGATCATCTGATGTAATCCATAAATAGTGGTATATCTAAGTGTTATGTTACGTATGTATTATTGTATTATTAAACACGTAAATAATAATAATAACTTTTGCCAACTTATTGATTTATCGCTATCATTGATTGCAATCTAATCATCTAATCAACATTCTGGTGATGACTAAAATTAATAATGCAAATCATGCTGAGAATTTATCTTAGCTAACCATCACATTTATTTTTGCCTAAAAACGTTCGTGTACTCAATTACTTTTTTTGGTATTTTGTCACCGATTTCTTAAATTATGGTACAAATGAATACTTTAACCAGTCAGGTCTATTGGTTCGGTTTTCGGAATAGTCTCATAGAAATCGTTGTGTCTCCCTTATTTTAATGGTTAGAAATATGATCAAAACGGTGTTAGAAAGAACAAATATTACACTTTATAATCAAATCTAAAAATTAACAACAAAATAATTTAAATGTACACCTTCATGAATCCCCCTTTATATCTCCCGCTGTAATTTGAAAAGAAAATATGAAATATTGGAATTTTTTTATTAATTATTTTTAGATGATACGATCAAAAGGTGAGTTGACGATAATATAACAGCGTGCGTTGCTATGCCACTAATAAAGACATTGTTTCTACCTGCGTGTCTTTTCCCATTCGTGCCGTTCCCCTTCCGTCTCCCTTTCCCCTCCCATGTCCCCTTCCTCTCACGCGTTCCCCCTCCACCTCTCCCGCCTTCCCTCTCCATTCTTCCGCAAACCACCCTTCCGCGATCCCCTCCACTCTCCCGCGTTCAGTATGTTCAGTCCCGGTACATTCAGATTTTCAAACAGCTCGCGTGCCTTTTTATTTTTTACATGTTACAATCATTCATTTTTGTATATTATAAGAACAATCATTCAAATTTGGTACTTAACGTAGGTACCTATTTAAAATAATATAATTTTCAATTAGAATCAAAGTATTTTATTTTATTTTAGATAAGTGAATACTTCGATTAATTATTTTATTTAAAAATGTCATTTTCAAATTGTGACATTTCTGTAAGAGTTTTTTGTAATGATTAAAAAAACTTTTTAGATGTATTGTCATGTGAACCTTCGCGAGGGTGGAAACGGGGTATTTTGAAAGTTCGAAACATTTCCTATGCTTAATATAGCAACGCATAGTGAACATACATACATACAAACATTTTAAGATTTTTGTATACCTACATAAGTAGTTATTTTAATTTTATTTTTGTGATAAGTAATTTCTTGCCACTTTTAAAAACTTTTTTATGTTTGCATGCAAAATTTTTATATTTCTAAAATTATAAATTTATAATTATTTCTAAAATTTGAAAGCGTATTATTTCATTAGCTTCCCAAAATTGTTTTTAATTTTCGGATACATTCAGAAATATTCCGTTTATTTGGATTTCATTGCAAAATGGAAACATTTTGACTATCTGACAAAATATTGTCGAGGTCGAAATAGTTAATGCGCATAAATAGTTCACATACACGTCTGTCGGATCTGCTGGATCTGCCCTGATGATGGAAACTGCAACGCTGTCCGAAACGTTGGCTAAAGAAGGAGTTAGCGCAACATGGCATAACATCCCAAAAATAAATAACGAAAATGCTTTCGGCCGTGAAAATCTAAAATCAGTTCACATACTTTTTAAGATAGACAGGTAAGAAAATGGTAAAACCGTGTTTATTTTCACTATTGTTCGATTGTTCCGAGGGTCAATTTTCTGACTGAAGATTTAATTTCTACCCGTCAAAGCATCAAAGGAAAATCTTTAAAAATACAAAGACAGACAAATAAACATATTTTAAATGAATATGTCAGTATTTATTTTCACAAGACGAAAATAGAATCAGCGTTTCAGTAATCGCAGTTCAGACTCGGTTACGTTTTACTTTGCTGATAAACAAATATGTGTATATAACAGTTAAAATAATCTGAATTTACATTTAGCCGTGAAAATTTGCAAAATAAATCTATTAAAATGTGTAAAATATTAAGCATATTTGTGTTGTGGACGGAAGTGTGATTTAAAACAACGACGTATTTTATATCTAGCGTAACTAAACGACAGATTTACATATTGTTGCAAAAAAAGTGGCTCAACAAAGTATGATGCCAAAATCATCGTAACACTGTATTTTTGTTCAGTTTTAGCAAAAGATTTAACACAGTATAAGTGTAAGCATATAGTAGTATATCAAAAACAAAATATAAATTTGATTCGTAAATATGTTAAATTTTTAATATGAATTTTTTTTTTTTTTAATGTGTTAACGCACAAGAGTCAGAAATTGCTCCCAACCGCTATGAGCTAAGGTAGTGGAAAGAGGAAGTAGATGGCGTAGAGGAAGGTAAGAAAATAACTGGCTATTCAGATCGGGTCACCAAATACGGCTTAAGTCATTTCAAGCAACATTTCAACTCTGAATGGTGGTATTAAGGCAATGTCAGACTACGCTATAACGTAGCAAGCGTTTTTGGTCTTGGACTCTTTCAGCACATCGTTCATCATATTTTCCAATTAGCAATGTATGGCGAACGTTACGCTGAAAAAGGTCAAACCACGAAAGTGTAGTAACACGAATCAACAAAATAAAATTTATTTGCGCACGCCGTAATTTGAACCTGCGACCTCTGGACTGCTAGTCGAGTGGCCCAAGAGACTGTCAAGTTAATAATTAGATTAAAATGATAATTGTTTCATTCATAAATAAATGAATATGATAATTCCGGCATGGTTGTGTGGTGCGTTCAATACACATCACAGATAATATATGTGTTTACGAGTACATTACTTAAAAAATCAAAATTGTTAGTAACTACAATATCGAAAACATTAAAAAAGAAAAAAAAATATTACCTTTATCCTTAGTTTTCCGAAAATTCAGCTTTCAAATGTAGAACTTTTGACAACTTTCCGCGCACGTTTTATTTTAAATTTGAAATAATTTCAACACAGAAATATCTTATAATTTAATATCAACTGTCTTTTCACTCTACGATAATTCAATTTCAGGTTATTTCGGCAATATTTGAACCCGCGAAATAATTTTATTTAAGCGACAGGTTTTCCGATTCCGAAGTATTCCTTTAGGCGGCGAGAGCACTCTGTAGACCGACGTCCTTGCGGTACGGCGTCTGCCGATTTAATGAGCGGGATTAATTGTCAGACGTGTAGGCTTATAGCAAATCGGTCGGGCCGGGGAAAAGCCGAACACTGTAACCCCCAATAAATGAATGTAGTTAAGTACATATTTTTATTTAATTCTCTTTGCCTTATTCCGGATTTTCGATTGAGTTTCGCTAATATTGTCTTCATTTAATTAAATATAACAATTTGAGGTTTTACTCATAAGGTTAAAAAATATAAATAGACATTTTTATTTAAAACAAAACAATATCTTTGTAAACACCACTTTTTTTTTTACTTTATGCCGACCGGGTTCCGCTACAACCGTAGCTTCTTAAGGGCTGAATAATACTCTGCTAAAATTAAGTTACGTGTGTTATAGATAATACAAAATGGGTTGGACTCCTCAAGTGAAGGAAGAAGTAGGCGTAAGTGTAGATGGAGAATTAAGAAGGGAAAGGGAATGTTCTTTGTCAATAGGGAACAACCTTAGTATTGTATTTTTATTTAAAGTTTTTGAATGTTTTTGGCTTTATTTACTTCTAGTGCTTCTAAGTTATCCAACCTGATACAAATCGTTTTTTTATGAATTAGGGTGACGCCTGAGTTTTTATCGAATTTATGGTCTGTTTCAATCAAGTGGCTTGCAAATTCCGAGAAGCTAGTGCTGTGTAAACACCTAAGATGTTCTTTGCACGGGTGTTTATGTTTCGTGCCGTTTTGCCTATTTAATAAGCGGGACAGTCATTGCATTGGAGTGAATACATTTCCGAGTGGTTACGAGACTACGGTTGCTGGCTTAGCTACGGTTGTAGCGAAACCCGGTCGGCATTATTGTTTTATTTTAAATTGTAATATCACATCACAAAGTATCTGCTTCATATGAACAACAACATTTTTATGTTTATTTTTAATAGCTGATTAGCCGTTCAAAATCATTAAATTCGTAATATGTCAAAGTATGCCGCAGACCATTGAATTCCAAAACGATGGAGGATGGCGATGGAAGAATTCAGGCGACGCACAGATGGTTTAAAAAAATGGTTATATATATGTACATAATATTTAATATGTCACGAATCTATTGAAGTGTTATTTGACAAAAAAATAATGGTAAAACAACGACGGGGGACGCGATGCGAGTTAAAAAAATTAAAATATCCTATGCATATTAAGTCTTCACCTAAAATGGTACCCAGGAAATAAAAGTTACAAAAAGAGTTTAACCGAAAGGGGAGGGAGAGTCAATTTTAGATTTCATTAAAAACGTGGCGGTGAGCCAAACAAGTTTGGGAAATTCAGGAACAAACGGATTGCGCGTCTGGAATCGAATCCAAATTAGTTCACTTGAAATAGAACCGAAGACATTTATTGCGGTTAGGTTTTAAATTTCTCGAAATACTTTTTTTTAAGTCCACGTGTATCAACATCAAGTATAACGAGTTTCCATGCCCGATGATTCTCAATGGATGAAAACTTGTTTGAAGTGAAGCCATGCGTTTCTCTTCCGACAACGTTCTTAAGATGATTTTTTCGATAATTTCCTACAAATTAAATACCTACCTTTTTATTTATTAGATTTTTCATTAAAGCTTTATAAGCTTATTTGCATGAATTGTAATAAATATTTCATCAATATAATACTAAAAACTTTAATGTATTATTAAACAATTCGGCTGAGTGCTGGGTTCAAAGTTTGAATATGTGTCACTTTACATAAAATAATATCTACTCGTACAGCATGCATTCACTTAACATTGCTCACGCTCACGTTACTTATGATTAATAGTAAATTAGATTGATGTACTTACTAGATATTGTCTACAAATAAGTATCGAGCATTATAAATTGGCAGATGTACAGTGTTAATCCGTGGTCATAGCTAAAGCGATGAAATGTTACCTTTAATTCTGGGTTCTGGAGGATAGTGCCAAAAAAGAAATTAAAAAAAACACGTCCGTTAAAATTACCACACTCTACGTAGATTTTTTTTTCTTACATGAATACCGCACAAGAGTCCCAGTGAATGTCCCAGCTGCTCCCGTCTGAAGCCAGTGAGACTATGGCATCCCCAAATTGGGGTATGTTGTGAGGCTGAAGGTAGTGGGGAAGGGAAGGAGAAAGGGAAGAGGAGTGTGGGGAAGTACCTGGCTATTCAGATCTGGTCACCAAACACTGCTAAAGCCACTTCAAGCAACGTTTCAATTCTGAATGGTGGTCTTACACAAGGGCGATACTGATAGTATCTTCCACTCTGGAACGTGCCGCAAATATACTATATATTATTTTAAATTAATTAATTGTGAAATAACACAAATTAATCAAATAAAATTTATTTGCCACGCCGGGATTCGATCCCGCGACCTTCAGTGTGCTAGTCAAGCGCCTTATCGCTGCACTACTCAAGATTTAAAACCCATCGTCCGCTTTACCTACATCTCATGAAAAAAATGGCTCTGAGATCCTTAGATGTATTGATTTCCTCCACTCAACCAAAATTCTTTAATATATAAGCAAAAATTATGTATTTTTTTCGAACTATTCGCTATAACAACGTTTTGCAATATCAGCCTCGCAAAGTGCCGACGCGACGCCGCGCCGGACCAGTTACACCAGTGTTTCTCAACATGGGGCGCACACCCCACCAGGGGGCAATTTGATTATTTTCAAATCATGAATTAATAATAATGTTTTATTCCAGAATGTAGAGAGGATAGTTCAATCCAACACGTCCCGTATACATAGTAAATTTTAATAAAGAAACAAGTAGAATAGAAAAAAAACAATAACATATGTAAAGTTTAAAAAATTTCAAAAAAACGCATCGTAATTGGTCCATTCGTTTAGGGGCTATGATGTCACAGATAGACTCACAAACAGACATACATATAGATAGACAGACACACAGAAAGTCAAACTTATAACACCGCTCCTTGCGTCGGTGGTTAAAAATAAAAAATAAATAATCAATTATTATTTAGTGTGTTCTCAGGCCCAGCGCTCACTCAGGATTGGCGCATGGTGCTGGAAGGCTGCGGTGACCACCGTATTGTCGGAGGCCATTAGCCATATCCTGGCTTCAGTGACACGGTGTCTCATCAGGCTGGCGAATCCATGCAGTCCTAGTTCCGTAAGCTTTGTCGATGCGCTGGTGTACCTTCTTTATCCAAATATAATACTGCAGACGTTATTATATTGGACCCGGAGTCGTTCCATCGAGCTGATTCGGCAGTGATACCATGTTTCACACATATAGAGGCAAGTGCAACATTCATTCAATAATGTTTTATTTTTCACATTATTGCTGCATTGGAAGAATCTTCGGGCAATCATATAACACAATATTCTGATTCTTCTCTTCTGTCGTTCAATATCACCATCATCCAAGAGGTCGCTAGTAATGATGTGAACTACTTCACATTCTTAGATATATTTATGTTACATTTCACTATAACATTCAGAATTGTCGAAAGTTTTTTTATATTGCAACTCTGACGCAATTATTATCTGACGTTTGGTGGGGTGCTCACCCTACTTGCATTAAGTAGCTTTACAATGCACTTATTCGAAGTTACTTTTTAGAACTGTATCAAAAAATGGTTTAAAAACAATTTTATTTGCGAATCAACTCTTTGCGAATATTAAATGGAGCGATGCAATCTTCGCCCTTCAATTCCCTTCAAGTAGAATGTTCTGATCCCCCTCTTCATTTAAGGAATCAATTATTTTGCTGCGGTGGTTCGGATCGGGAGAGACTTTCCTATTTTACTTCTCCAGCTGTACCTACTGTCTCGACCAATCGTATTGAACCGCATTGGGAGGGATAGATTCATATGTCCGTCACTCCTGGACTTACTGACCCACAGATTTCTACCCATGCAACATACCTTTTTACTTCCTAGAACTTCCTCTTCATTATTTCCCTAAACAAATCCTTCACACAGCATCTCCAATGATGATATAGGCTCCGACGGAAATTGTTTTCCTCAGGGCCTCCTATGTGGAGCTGATATAAAAAAGGGAGAACATTTTTGAAGCGTTGAAGTGGGGCATGACATAAATGTTGGGATACACTGATACGAGCTACACTTATCCGTGTATGTACACTGTACCTAGACTTAAGCGGCACCGAGCGGGCTGGTTTTATAGAGCGCAGGTGATATGCCGGCATGTGTGTACCGGCTGGAGGGTAGTGTGTGGCCGTACTACGAAGTAGGTTGGCGGGAAAACGCCGATGTGCCTACGTAGTATATTCTATGTACATAATACCATTATTATGTACGCGGAAGATTCGCGACTAAGACACGTACCTGATAATAAGCTGATAATATGCCTATGACGCTAATGCCGCAAGGGTACCGGACACTAACAAGCTTTTAATTGAAGATCATATCGTGGGACAATAATTTGTACTACAACTAGGTAACTCCGAAAGCAGCGTTTTGAGTTACACACTACAAGCATAACGTTTTTACCTCGTCTATGAATGGTACAAACAGAAAAGTCGCAAAGAATTGGAATTATGTTATTTGAATATGTTTTTGTGGAAAAGTCGGGGAAAACAGTACCTAATTGGCTTCGTGGGCTTGCTCACAACAACTCACCAAAGATTCATCGCAATCGGTTGAAGAGTTTAGAAAATAATTTCATAACGCCAGAGCTCACTACTATTATAGAAACTATTGCTGGCGTGCGCACAACAACGCACTAAAGTTTCATCGCAATCGGATGAATGGTGTAGGAAATAATTTCATGACGCCGGAGCTCACTAATATACACAGAAAACCAACGCGGGCATGCACACATCAAATCTCCAAAGTTTCATCGCAATCGGATGAATGGTTTAGCAACGCATACGGAACAAACATACATACATACATTCAAGCAAGCAAATATGCATTCATTTTTATATGTATATACATATATATATATAGATTTATGTAAATTTTCAAGTAATTTCACAACGATCTCTTTTTATTTTTGCGCTTTTTCTTAATAGGTGAAAAGAGCGTGAATATTTTACGGTCAGCCCATCTCAACTGTGCAGTAGTAGGCCACTCCTGGTTTTCTTTCCCATCTTCCGATGACATTGCGCTTTCATTAGTGTTAAATTAACACTAATCACTTTCGCAAGTGATTAGTGTTAATTTTACTGTATAGAAAGATGTTAAGTGCAAATCACTTGACGGGTTCGTGTACACTTTGTGCACTAATCGCTTGCGCTACGGACTCGCATTTGGTACGTTGCTACTCTTCAAAGTGTAAATCGACTTCAAGTCACATACGCTGCAAAGTCCCACTTGACTGAAGATAGTAACAGCAACAACTTTATTATCCCTGTCTAACTTCTAATACCCTCGTAAATCTATATACTTCGCTAGCTAGGAGACACCTAGTCTGCATGTTTTTATTTTTATTTTTATCACAGAGTCGATAATTTTTGGTCTTCAAACGTGAGCACCGGTAGAAGCATTAATTGAATGTAGTTATGCAGAAACCAGCCAGTCCGCAATTAAGATTTTGTTATCATCCAACGGAGTAAGGTTAATTCTACGTTCTACAAAAATGAGCCAGGCCGCTTTCAAACTAAAATTCATAGTATGCGCCTTCCGAAATATTAAAAAAAATATGCAGAAAGCGTCCAAGGCACTCAAAACATATCGATCATGGTAATTTGAAATGCTGTAAAGGACAATAAATCCAAAAATTAGTTAAAATAATTTTTCTCAGTTTTTTTTCTCTTTCGATCTGATTATCGAAATATTTCTAGAAAAATAAGTGCGTCTTTTACGACGTACATTTTAATGGGATTTTTTTTCTGAAAAATTAAAAATATATTAAATACTGTCATTAAAGAAATTTACGAGCAAGTATTTATACTCGTAAGTCACCAAACCGAACACTTGAGATGACGTATGATGTTTTAAAGATATATATAAATGAATGTGTGGTATTTTTTTTATAATATTCGTTAAGGTGATGCACCACGTCGTGTAAATTTCGGGATCAGGCAGCTAACTAAAATACTCCTTGTGTAAATGGCGATAAGGTTTAAATTCCCGTTTAATACCAGCCATCTTTTTGAGTTAAAATATAACAAAACATCGATCAGTCACAAATATTTAAATGTTTTATGATAATTTTCCAAAAAACTTAATTCCCCACATCTTACAATAAAACGATAACCGAAATCGGGTTCTTGCGTAAGAGATTTTGAACTTTTAAGGAGTTTTTATAGGCCGGATACCTTATTTTTTCTGGGCTTATTAAAAAACTAATAAAAAACTGATTCAAAGTAAAATTTGTATTCTACTAGCATTCAATAGGAATTGTATAAAAATAATTATGAGCTCTACAATTAAAAAAAAACAAAATCACATGATTATGCCTTGCGTAGTGAGGTCAGAAACTACTTGCAGCTACGAACAAAAATATTCTCTTGTATATTTTTTGTTTCCATGCCAACTCAGAATGAAACCAACTCAGAACCACCTCAGAAAGGTCATTAAAAGCTACGAAAAAAATAATTTTAAAATAGTCGGTAACCCTAACCAATTTAACCATTTTTTTGAGGTGGTTCTGGGTTGGTTTCATTCTGAGTTGGCCGGTCACCATTTTTTTACGCCCTAATGCGCTAAGCTAAACAACACTCCGAAACGTTGGCTAAAGAAGGAGGTAGCGCAACACGCCATAACACCCCAAAATCAAATAACGAAATTACTTTTGGCCGTGAAAATTTAAAAACGTATCCAACATAGTTCAGGTAAAAATGTTTTGATTAATAGCACTAGTAGTGGTTACGCCAATACATATACCTACACATACACACACCTACATAGCACACATACATACTGTTACTGCTTGGGATTGGTATTAATATTGTTGCAAATCCTGTCCTACCTTGTTCCCAAAATCCGCACCTATAACTACCTTCACCACGTCAGTCTGCAATCAACAGCCCGCGCCGCAACATACCCTATAGCCCCCGTGCTCCCGCTATCTGTTAACCTAATTCCGCCGTGTTCGCCGTGTACACGAAACGCACGCCTATTGCTGTTTGCAGTGCCAATTGGACGGGGAGAAAGAAGACAAAATTGCCAGCATACAAGTTCTTTATCCTGTTTCGGTGAGTCCTTTCCTTTATATGCAGCATATGTTTTTTCCTCGTTCCAAGCAGTAAACAGTAACACAAAATTCAAGGTCCTTCGTCAGTCATTAAATCTTCGCAAATATCAAATCCACTCTACACACACACTATCTCATTCATCTTGATCCAAACGAGCCGGACATTTTTGAACCATAATATTAGTAGATAATAATCCAGCAGAGTGTGAATACGTTTTTACAATACCGCATATAAATAATTACCCGCATTCCCGCAGTTTGATATACCTACATGAGTAATTTTGTTTCTTTATACCTATCGTATTATGGTTGGAAATAACATATTTACCCGCTATTAGAATAAATAGATACAAGACACTGCTTTGATATTTATTTCTGATAACTCATGTAATTATATCTTGCTAATCAAATCGCATTACCTACCTTATAAATAATACGATTATTTCCTAATATTCGTATTGTTTATATTATTGGATTACATTACAAATAGAATAATACGATCGTAATATGTATAATTTGTTAATGATTTACCGACGTAGTGCACGGCGCATCTGTTAACCTTTCACAGCTCACCAGTCAATTTAACCCCGTGCGGTTATCACTGTGAAGTAATTAAATATTTATTAAATATTAATTAATTAATTCCGCATAAATAATACAGACACATTATTTTAACCGCAGTTTTAGTTGTTTATCGTCTCATATTTTGTAAAATATAACCGGAATAAATAAAATGGCTACAAGCGCGTCATCCGGGTCGTCTCGGGACGAAAGACGTCTCAAACGTTTAAATGCTAAACTATCAGCTAGCTTTGCAAGCTTACAGTCGGTGTATGACAAGATAAGGAAAGCTTCGGAAAGCATTAGCAATCGCCAATCTTTTTTGTCAGGCGCAACTACTGTTGAAAAAATTCGTTCTGAATTTATAACAATTTTAGATGAAAAAGTGGATTGCGAACTGGAATTGAATCCGGAAGCAATTGCTGAATACTCTCAATTAAATGCATTTGAAGAACTCTTCGGGGTTATTAAATATACCGAAGCAAATATGCTGTCCAATCCAGTTGCGAAACCTCGCCGTCAAATTAAGTTACCGCCTTTGGAAATAGCGTGCTTTGACGGAAAATTAGATAATTGGCCTCTTTTCTATGAAACATATAATTCGGTTATACATTTGAATGATTCTCTGGATAATGCTGAAAAGATGCAGTATCTGATGTCTAAATTAACCGGAAAAGCATTAAATATTTGCAAAACTATTACGCCTACTGGTACAAATTATCAAGTTATTTGGGACGCATTGTGTACTAAGTATAATGATCAACGCGTTCTTGCTGAATCATACTTTGACCGATTGCTGAAATTGCCTCCAGTTAACTCGGCCACGCCCGCTTCTTTAGAGAATTTCGCAGATGCATACTCCGCTAACATCGCCGCGCTGAAGCAATTAAAAATAAAAGACCTCGCAGAATTCATATTGCTACAACTGGGTCTTAAACGGCTTGACATAGAGACTGTAAAGGCTTTCGAATCTTCTATTAAAAATAATGAAAATTTACCTTCCAGCGCGGAACTAATCGACTTTGTAAGACAACAGCAACGAATTCTCAACCGCGCGCAATTCACGCAACCGACCTCGAGCCGCGTTGGCTCAAACATTAATTATACCGCTAAACCGCAAAAAACTAATTCCGCAAAGGCATTTATTAATGTCGAAAAAATCGATAATCACTCCATCGAAATTTGTTTTTGTTGTCAAAAGGGATCGCACCCTTTATACCAATGTTCTAAATTCACAAGTCTAGAACCACGCGATCGATTTAACTTTATTAAGTCATCGAATATTCGAGTTTGTGTGAACTGCCTCAGTACTAGGCACATCACAAAAGCTTGTAAATCAAAGAGTACATGCAAAACATGCGCGCTCAACCATCATAGTTTATTGCATTTCAAACAAACTGATGGGCGAAAGTCACAAACAGACCCAATACCATCTCCCGCGTTACAAGCAGATGCCGATAATGATAACTTAAATTCTTTGAATCCGGTTTCGCTATGTGTAACAAATTCATGCCCTAGTGCAAATACTACTGCACTCTTAGGAACGGCTGTTTGCACTACCAGAGACGCTAAGGGCCAGGTACAGACGTTACGGGCTCTAATAGATAGCGGCTCCCAAAGGGACATAATTACGCGCAAATGCTGTTCACGCTTGAATCTTACGGTGCGGTCATCTCCAAGTACTTACGTCACGGGAATAGGTGACGTAAGAAATGTGACAAATGGCGTAACTTGCTTAAAGTTACATTCCCGCTATGACATCACTCAGTCGTATACGATTAAACCATATGTAGTAGAAACTATAACCAGTGAGTTGCCTACTGTTAACATTAACCGTTCCTCTTTGTCGTATCTTGACAATTTGCCCTTAGCAGACACAACATTCTGTACGCCCGGTGAGATTGATATTATCTTAGGATGTGACATATTTGCTCGCATTCTAAAGGCAAACAAAATATCAGGTTCTCTCGGCCAGCCATTTGCTATTGAAACCACTTTGGGATATCTCATCTTGGGTACTGCCCCAACGATGATTGAAAACCCAAGTATAAACGCCACGCAATCATTTTGTACGTTCACGCAAAATAATGATTTTTGCCTGTCGCGCTTCTTCGAATTGGAAGACATTCCAGATGAGAAGTTTTTAACGCCTGATGAACAAGAGTGTGAGGACATTTTTAAACTCACTACCTCTCGTGACACGGCAGGTCGTTATATCGTCGCGTTGCCGTTTCGAAACAGTCCCTCTGTTCTCGGTGAATCGTTACCCGCCGCCGAACGCAGGTTTCGATCTCTCGAACGCCGCTTGATATCTCAACCCGCAATAAAGTTAGAATATGACAAAATATTACGCGAATACCTACAGAAAGGGTACATTTCGCCGGTCGACAATTCTGACTTACCTCATTACGTTATACCGCATCATATTGTAGTTCGTGAAGATAAACTTACTACTAAAATTCGCATGGTGCTAGATGCGAGTATGAAATCCGATTCGGGTTATTCGCTTAATGACATCCTACATACCGGAAAGAATTTACAAGGTGATTTGTTTCGCATTATCCTCAATTTCAGATTGTTCGCAATAGCTATAACCGCTGACATAAAACAAATGTACCTACAAATCGTAGTGCAAGAAGAATGCCGTCGTTATCAGCGCATGCTGTATAGATTTAACAATAGTGACCCTTTACAATTGTTCGAATTTAATCGCGTCACTTTCGGCATGTCTTGTAGCCCATTTTTGGCTATGCGTTCACTGCGTCAACTCGCAACGCATGAAAAACCTCGTTTCCCACTCGCGGCAAACTTGGTGGAAAATGGCTCATTCTACATGGATGATTTCGTCACCAGTTGCTCATCAGTCGAGGAAGCTACCGAGTTGTCGACGGAATTAATTCAGTTATTCGCTGCCGGAGGATTCGACCTTGTAAAATTCTCTTCTAATTCTCCAAAGTTTTTATCCACGATTCCTACAGCTCGTCGTGTTAAGGAACATGTGGAATTTAA
Source organism: Limnephilus lunatus (assembly GCA_917563855.2). NCBI lineage: Eukaryota > Metazoa > Arthropoda > Insecta > Trichoptera > Limnephilidae > Limnephilus > Limnephilus lunatus. The sequence goes on from OU830599.1 coordinate 57,109,100, forward strand.
TCCCGATGAAAACCTAAAAATACTAGGGCTTCATTGGATACCCGCTTCTGATCATTTTGTATTTGTCGTACACACCGACGAAAGAACGTGTACTAAACGAAATATTCTCTCGACGATTGCTCGTCTTTGGGATTTGATGGGTTTCGCCGCACCAGTTGTATTATTGGCTAAGCTGATAATTAAATCTCTATGGGAGTATAACCTGAATTGGGACGATACTCCTCCTGAAACAGTTGTCACACTTTGGCGACAGTTTAAAAAGGAATTGCCATTACTGCAATCTATTAAAATTCCTCGTTTTTTAGGAATCGAACCCCAATGTGTATTAACGCTTATCGGGTTTTCAGACGCAAGCGAACGCGCATATGGAGGTGTTATTTACTTACATGTTTACTGTCCGAATACTGATAAAACCACAATTAATTTATTATGCGCTAAATCCAAGGTCGCTCCGGCTAAGACGATTTCACTTGCGCGATTAGAACTATGTGGAGCGCTAGTACTTGCACGATTAATGCATACGGTCAGTAATACCTACACATCAAATTCAAAAGCTCATACGACTTTAGCTTTTTGCGACAGCACGGTTGCACTAGCTTGGATAAATTCACCGCCTGCAAAATGGCAGACCTTCGTTGCCAACCGTGTCTCACAAATACAAAACCACCTTGGGGCTGAATGCTTCCATTATATAAGAGGTCAAGACAATCCCGCCGACTGCTTATCGCGGGGTCTTACTCCCGCTCAGCTAATAGACCATCCGTTATGGTTTAACGGTCCCGTATTTGCCCAATTACCTAAAAGTGATTGGCCTTTACAACGTTTTGATACGAAATCGATATCTGATCCACCCGAATTAAAAACAAAAATTTTGATATCCGTTCAAGACAATAACCGCCCTAAAACAATCGCTCCACCGTTATTGTGTGCACTAGCTTCTCGTGTTAGTTCATGGCCGAAATTAATTCGAATAGTAATTTATGTTTTTCGTTTCATTAAGAAATTACCACGAGCATTCGAATTAAGCCATATCTTAGTTGCAGAAATCGCTGTTATAAATTCTATACAGCAAGAACATTTCTCCGAAGATATAAAGGCAGTCAAAGATGGGAAGAAGGTTCGGCGAGCGATTGCAAAATTGAATCCGTTTCTTCATGACGGCATTCTAAGGGTAGGAGGCAGATTGAGTAATGCTGAAACAGAATTTGACAGTCGTCATCCCATTCTATTACCCGCTCGTGATAATGTAGTCAATTTAATAATAGACTACTATCATATTAAGAACCTACATACGGGTCCTACGTTACTGATGTCGCTGCTAAGACAAAGATTTTGGATACTTTCTTCGCGCAATTTGGTTCGGAAACGTGTGCATCAGTGCAATACGTGCTTCAAAGTCAATCCTAAACCACAATTCCCATTAATGGGAGATTTACCCGCATGCCGCGTCCGCGAAGCTAAGGCTTTTTTTCACACGGGGGTTGACTACGCTGGCCCGCTTCAAATAATCCCTTATAGACGTCGGGGGGTGCGAAGTCAAAAGGCATACATTTGCTTATTTATTTGCTTGGTGACCCGAGCAGTTCATATTGAACTCGCTTCGGATCTTTCCACCGAAGTCTTCCTCAACGCTTTCAAGCGTTTCCTTTCTCGTCGAGGTCCTGTGAGTATAATGTACTCCGATAATGGGACGAACTTTGTGGGAGCCAAATCCCATTTAAGGTCTTTATTTGCACTTATAGAGTCACCCAATTACAAAAAGGAATTCTCAGACAATCTGTTGGAGAATCGAATCGAATGGAAGATGAATCCACCGCAAGCTCCTCACTTTGGTGGGATCTGGGAAAGTAACATTAAATGCCTGAAAGGTTATTTAAATAAAATAGTAGGCACCTCTCTACTGACTTATGAAGAGATGCAAACAGTGCTTTCTCAGATTGAAGCAATTCTAAATTCACGCCCGCTATCTGTACTTAGCGTTAACGATGTTTCGGCTCCATTGCCGCTAACCCCCGCGCATTTTTTAACGCTCACTCCCTTAAAATCTTTACCCGCTGCTGATTTGTCAGACGAGCCAGTCAACTTGGTACAACGCAAACATCTCGTGGATCGTCTTGTTCAGACGTTCTGGAACCGATGGCGAATTGAGTATTTAAATACTTTGCAAGCTCGCCAGAAATGGAATACAAATGCTAATTCGGTAAAGACAGGCACGGTAGTAATGATTAAGAGTGACAACATCGCGCCCCTTCAATGGCCTATTGGGGTAATAGTCAATGTCTACCCCGGGGCAGATGGGGTGATCCGGGTTGCGGAAGTTAAAACTAACTCCGGAACATACCGCAGGGCAGTCGTTAAACTCTGTCCCTTACCGTCACAATAGATTTAACGACATCTTAGAAGTTAGTTCATAATACTTTAATTTTTAAAAATCAATTAAATTAGTTTCATTGTTAAATAGGTACCAAACCCTACTAGTTTTATCTACCGCAGGTTCAGTATTATTTATTGAATCCTTTCAAGTCATATTTTTCGTTTCAATGTTTTTTATTCTTTTTATTTCCTTGCTATATCAGTCATTTTGACCATTTGGTAAAGCATTTATATAACTTACATAATATTTTCTTAACTTTTACATAATTTATTACATTCTACCGCGTGTCATTATAATTTTGTTTGCGCATTGAAACGTATTGGCACTCTTTTGGTTTATGGAAGTGGATTCTTTCATCCCCTTCCAGGCGGGGGGCATGGTTACGCCAATACATATACCTACACATACACACACCTACATAGCACACATACATACTGTTACTGCTTGGGATTGGTATTAATATTGTTGCAAATCCTGTCCTACCTTGTTCCCAAAATCCGCACCTATAACTACCTTCACCACGTCAGTCTGCAATCAACAGCCCGCGCCGCAACATACCCTATAGCCCCCGTGCTCCCGCTATCTGTTAACCTAATTCCGCCGTGTTCGCCGTGTACACGAAACGCACGCCTATTGCTGTTTGCAGTGCCAATTGGACGGGGAGAAAGAAGACAAAATTGCCAGCATACAAGTTCTTTATCCTGTTTCCTGTGAGTCCTTTCCTTTATATGCAGCATATGTTTTTTCCTCGTTCCAAGCAGTAAACAGTAACACAAAATTCAAGGTCCTTCGTCAGTCATTAAATCTTCGCAAATATCAAATCCACTCTACACACACACTATCTCATTCAAGTAGCATCAGTAATTGAGTGGAAATATAATCAATGTTTAATCAAAATATATTAATCAATTAATTTATAACCCAAGGTAAACCAAAATGTCATCACAACAAAAACATAAACATTTTTTCCGAGGGTAAATAACAAAATGAATGTTTAATTTTTATTGGAATTACTTTTTAATAACTTTTGAAGGTTATATCCATCAATATAAGTTATTTATTTTTATGTGTCCTGTTCTGTTTTACATTTCATTAAGATTTATTAGTATTATCGTCTTCCTCAGTGATAACAAAATTAATATTTGGAAGCATTTTGGTTTGATGGTGGAAAATTCACACCGTTTTACGTACGAAGATGGCTGAGTAACAAATCGATTTTATAGTGCCGACATCATTGATATATTTATATACATAGAAGAGACATTAAGCGAATAAATTGCCCTAAAGTTAAATTGGTTCAACGTAATCGTAGGTTAGTACCTCCATTTTTTTTATTAGTACAACAACAACAACAACCGTCGACCATGGCTGGCGTGTGACGTATCAAAGTAGGATGGAAAAGGATGAAACCATGGGCTTGAGTAGAAGGAAAGGACGGTCTGACGGCCGAGCCTTTCGACGCCGTGTCTTCAGTTAGAATTCACTTTCCCGAAGGCCTATTCGTGCATGATTTAAACACGAATCTCGGAGAATTATGTATGGGATAGCGCCTCTATAGTATATCTCTATGGCCGACATCAACTATTGTGAACAGTGTTCCGCTGATGTTCGCCGAGTAATACCAGTATGTAGATGTCAATACTGCTAATTTCTCCAAGCAGCACTAATAAGATAACTGTTAAATAGACTCAGTACGTCGGTGTTTCGTCTGCACATTTGAGGTCTGTAGCACTGTTCGTTCTTATGATTAACAACGAATTGTTAATCAGAACGAACTGCCCTCCTTTGCACAGATACTTGGCTAAAGTATGAGTATCTTACCTAGCTAAAGTATGCGTGAGCTTCAGCCCAGAGGTGGTGACCCACAAATTCAGATGTTTGACAATCTGATATATTTATGTTCTATAAAGGTCAACTGTTACTATCTTATTAATTATGTGAAAAAATACAAAAAACAATAAACTGTTTGTCTAAAACACATTACAAATAAATAAAACAACAATTATCGTATGGTTAATGGTTGTTTATCAGCTGTGTAAAATTTAAAACACGTTATTAGTAAGGGAAATATTAATTAAAACTATGAAAATGCTAACAACTTAGCCGGTGTACGGAAAAAATGATAAAACGTAAAGCCGTGGTGTAGTAAATCTAATTATTTTTAGCGTATATTGATAAGTGTTCAACCACGAATATTTTCTCTAATTAGGGACGAGGGATGCTATTGGTTAGAATTACACCACCGCTCAGGCTTACAGATGGTCTGATCGATATAAGGTCATGTGGTACCTCGAGAAAGTTAAGTTGCTTTCCGGGTTTGTCCACGCATCTTCAGAAAAAAATATCTGAAAGATCCGAAATACGTAAGCTAACCCAGAAAGAATAATTCTCGTAATCCTTTTATTAAAGGGTTTAACGAGCGGTTGAGAGAAAAATCAGTTTCTTTTGGGTTAATTATTGTTAAAATATCCATAAATTTACTGTACTCTTTTACTATTATTAAACTGTGTCATACTTTCAAATTGATTGTACCTACCTACTCCAAATAAAGACTAATTGTGTTTACCGTAAAGTTTTTTTTTAATGTTCTTTATTCAGTAAAGTTTATACATTATAGTAAATGGGTAATTTTTTGATCATCACACTAGGCACATGCCCGTGCTGTAGTAATTCTTAATATTATTTCATTACCACCGCTACAGTGTAAATTATACAAATAAATAATAACATGCCTCGCGAGGTCATCAACGTGAAAAGTAACCAGCCAAAACAATAATTAAAAACTCACATTGCCTACACACATAAAAAAAACGAATCAGATTACATTGATCATAAAAAATGATAAATTGGATGAAAACTGGATTTAATGCTTGGTGTGGATTTTTCGGTAGTCGTCATTGTTTATGAATGTGAATATTTTATATAGAAAATACAAGCACAAATCTAAAGAGTTATGAGTAAAAAATGTAAATGAAATTTTGGTCACGGTGACTTTTTTTGGTGTCTTTTTTTAATGTTTTTTCTTCAAAATCAAACTTTTTTTTTTCTTTTGCATGTCGTCATTAGTCACCGAGCCGAGTAACCGGCCAACCCCTTATCTGCCTCCAACTGTCTAACAACTACAATTTTTTTTAATATTTTTGTAGAAATTTTTTTTTAATTGTTACCAGGACCAAAATTTTATTTAAATTTTTTACTTCAAATAATGTCAGGAATCACTGGTTAAAGTAAGTCAAGTACGTCTCTGTATACATACATAATATTAATATTTCTATTTTTGAAACTGATAATTCGTGGCGGAAGTCCATTATAATAGATTATAATAAAACAAATAAAAAACTTTATTCCACTTAATTTTATTTGACCGTAACCGGTTTCAGCTCGTCAGAGCCATCTTCGGTTAAAATTCATCATTTTGGGTTAAAATTCCTTATATTGGCGAAATATCAACAAAAATATCCAGATTAACTAATAATGATAAATGCAAAACAGCTTTTTATAATGTGAATTTTCTAGGGAGAATTTTAATCATTAATAAAGATAAGAGAGAAAAACTTGAAAACTCAGGCGTTTACCAAGTGAACTGCGCTGACTGCACATCGTATTACGTTGGTCAAACAGGGAGATCATTCAAAACCCGAATTAAAGAACACTTTACAAACTGGGTGAATGACAAAGGAGAATTGTCGAATGTAGCATCACATTTATTAGAAAATAAACACTCGTTTGATAAAGACAGAGATGTTAAAGTTCTTCATACTTGCAATAAAGGTCATAAACTAGATAGACTAGAATCTTTAGAAATTACTCGCTTAACTAAAAAAATAGACCCTCACTTTGTAATGAATAAACAATTAGAATCATTTGCTAAGTCTCCGCTTTTGTATCCATTGTAATTTTCATAATAATTACGAAATTAAAAATATGTATTTAGTTTAAACCATTCCTAATCTGATGTAAACATACATCCCTTCAAAAAGTAACTTTGTAATTAATAAGCTATTAGAATCATTTACTGAAACACCAGGTTTTTATCCGGTATAATTTTCATAATAATTTTGAAATTAAAATATGTATTTAGTTTTGACCATTCCCACTCCAATGTAAACATGCATCCCTTCAAAAAGCAATTAAAAAATCCCATTGATCATAGATATGTATAATAACGATTTGACAATAAAATTAGTCCATTAATAATTCACATTACTTGTAAGGTTTTTCCCTAATCAATAGATATTGAAGTGAGCTACAAACCCAAAGTAATTAGCCCACTGGAATTACCAAAATACTTAGAAATTCGACAGTCTAAAACGACTTAGTAACAAAAAAAATAATTCATTAAAATCCTTACAGACTACCCCTCTCCCCCTCCCCCATATGTTATGTATATAAACCGTAGGCTAAGAATTATTTGTACCAGTCTGAAGATGGCTCTGACGAGCTGAAACCGGTTACGGTCAAATAAAATTAAGTGGAATAAAGTTTTTTATTTGTTTTATTATAATCTAATACATACATTATGTATTTTCGTTATTTGTTTTTGGGTGTTATGCCGTGTTGCGCTACCTCCTTCTTTAGCCTACGTTTAGGACAGCGTGGCAGTGTCCATCACCAGGGAGGGCCAATATATAAATGTATAATATATTATTAGACGGGTTATATAATAATATAAAACCCGTTGGTGTTAAAATTATCAATAATAATGTTTATTTGTTCATTAATTATAGAGTTCGTAATTATGTAAACATTTCATAATTACGACGAAATAATGATGTGATAATTTTGCAACAGTAACAAGCGATGCCCCCTGATAATTTTTTTAATACGCAAGATCCTGGTATCAAATGAAATATATTTTTTCGTTAAAAATTAATGTTTAGAAAGCACTCCTCATTCATACCTACCTACATTCAATTGTGAATAATTTTACATAACCGTCAACTTGATCAACAATTTAAAACTTATATAATATATCTTTTCAGTACGGGAAGTGAAATGAGCGATGAGAATGGGTTTTGGAAAACTAGACACCATATGGTTTTCTTTATATTTTTGAATTGTTCAACCAAAAACAGTTCTATAACTCCTGCGAAGTTGTGTAGTAATTATTAATATGTTTTATTGTCTATTAATTCCAACGATTAAGACTTTTTTTATTTATTTTTTTATTTATTTATCTATAATAAAAATATATTTACATTTGTTTTGTGTATATGCCTGTCTCACTAGGGTATACCTGTGTCGAGACAGGCGTACAGGTATATAAATGAATATTGTAGTTACAAGGATATTGAAGGTAAAATACATATCACTTTGAATAGAATTAAAACAGAAAGGTGATTGGAAGGGTGATAAATCTTTTGAAGAGATTTATTTTATAAATGTTGGAGATGAAGTAGAGAAGTAAATTCTGCCTAATCTATTTAAAGGTCAATTTGAAAGGATTACATTGTTTTCATTTATTTTATAAGGGTTAGGTTGTATGTGCATGGTAATTTAAGTCTATGTGTGATTTATTTTACAGATGTTTGTAATAGTGAGACTATTCGAAATGTGTTGGAAAAGTTCCAAATAAGATCGAAGTTCGTTGTGATTAAAAGTTGCTTTCTTTACGTTATCGTAACTTTTACAATGAATATTTAACTGAACTTGACGTCCTTTCTATAGGAGATTCTGGGTTATAATAAGAAGAGAGAAAATATTTAAGATAAGATTAGCAGATTTAAACTAACAGCAACACAGCTTGCTGTCTAAATTGTGCTTCATTGATGTTAAACATATCGATGTTCAAAGTGATTCTATTTAACAACAAGACAGTCTCCCGACTAGCTGACCATTGGCAAATAAGAAACTAATGCTCTCCAGGATAGTCGAGTTTTCGAATCATTGACGAATCAGTCTGAAAAAATGTGTTACAACGAGCATATTTATTCCTTCTGACTCGTAGATGGTTCATACCGAACATGCCATACTGACGGCGTCTGCCCGTCTACCATATGCCTAGGCTTATAGGTGATTGTCGTTACGATTCATATATTAGACACGAACGACGATAGATGATACCTTATAAAATTAAACTTAATAATAATAATAATAATTGGATAATTTATATTAATTTGGCGCTTTACAATTTATTATGAATTCTTAGGCTCTATCTAATTTTATTATTTACAAATAGATACAGAAACATACGTACTTACCAGTCAGGTCACTTCCGATAAACACAATTTATTAGAAAGTTTATGTTTGGAAAGATACGACTTTACACGTGGAGGACATTATATACACTGGACATTGCATGATTTTGCCTTTGCTACCTACATCACCGTTGATTTTACATTTATAAGAAGATTAATGTCAAAGTTGCTAACATCTCTTCAGATACCGCAAAGCTACGTATAATTAATTAACTTTATTTATTAATTTATTTATTTTATTACATTAGTTACATTCATACAACAAAATAACATAATAATAATATTTCAAATAACTGTAGATTTTAAAATGTGTACAAGTGTTGTTACGTCTTGTATGTCATTAGTTCCTAGCTAGGCAGATTGCCTGTTCTAAGGAACCAAATTCTGGTGAAAAATGCCAAAAATGTATTCTCTAAAAAGAAAAAAAAACAACACAATGTTTTTTTCGTTGTTAGAAGTGTGGAGGAGTTATTCCGGGCAGCGCAAGCCAGAGCGACATTTTCCAGAGTGATAGCCAACTTCGTCGGGGAATACAGAAGGGTACATAAAGAAGAAGAATAGTAAAAGTGAGTGAAAAAACCATTTATTTATTAAAAAATATATATATGTATAGTAGATATTTGAACGCGACATTCATTCTCTAATTATAAATAAGTTAAATCAATATGTTGTGGCATTCATATTCTTTCACTTCTGTTGGGTAATATGAAGGCTTATAAGGAAATACTAATTATATGTTCAGCTATTATTGAAGAACACTGTAGGTAAAGGTACGTGTAAATAATCTACCGGAACTTCGGTTTTTTAATCCTTCATAACGAGAAAAGTTTGTTCAGATGTTTAGTGCAAACACCGCACCTACTTGCAGAATATTTCGTATTGCAGTACAGAAGTTTGCATGTATAGTGTTTTTTGTTAGCTAAGGCTTTGAATGTTGAATGTCTCACGCGTAGTCATTCGTCCTGAATCTTCGTCAATATACACGATATACGCTAATACACGATATACGAATGTGTCATCCAATTTTTGTAATGTCGAATTTTTAAGATTAATTTCCCAACAAAAACTGAAGCAACAAAAAATAGCCATATAATTACATTACATATTACCTACATGGAAGAATGGAAGTAAAGGATTTTAGAAAAAAAAATATGTATATATACTAGCTGACCCGATCAAGCGTTGCAGTGGCTAACGAAATACAATGCCATCTACTAGATGGTGTGATGATCTCGCCTTTGGGCCTACGAAATAATTCTTTTAAAATTGAGAGATCAATTTAGAATTATATTTAATTTTTGTAACATGGAATGGTTTCAGCATACGATTCTCTGTTTCAATTCATGGGGGTGATTTATGGGTCCTTACCACTAAATAACCACATGTGTTTGCGTAGCTCAAGTGCACGCGAGCCCCGGCAAAGGCCATTCTTCACAAAACTAAGAAGGGACCCAGAATAACATTTAGAGGGATTTTTTCAGGTTCATTATCAAGTCAGGGGCGGCCGATGGATATTTGCCCGAGTGGTGACTGACTTTAACGCGAGCAAATTGATTTGCGAAACAATTGTCTTGTGCATTTTCTATGGCAGTAGGAAATTGAAAACTAGGCAATAAAGATTAATCTTGGTGCATTTAAATATACTAGAGCGACGCGCCGATTAGGGGTTAAAATATTTAACATATCTGTCAAAATAGGATTGCAGAATTCGTTAAATAGTGACGCACGCGGAAAGAACGAAAACGTGTACAGACAATGCTGATATAATGTTATTATATAACCAATAAAGTCGACGCAAGTAATGAGAAAGAGTATTAGATTGAAGTACGCCACTGAGCTCTTCTTTTAAGCGCTATTGGGATAATTTATGACTCCGGCGCAGACAAAATTAGTTTGTATTCTGTTATCTAAAGGTTACACACAAAAAAATAGCAAACATGAAAGTTGCACTGATTTCTTGGAATTTGGGATGTAATGTGACAGAACACTATTAAAACGATTGAAATATGCATATTGGGAGATGTGTTTATCACTTAAGATTTGAAGAAGTGGCTAATATATTATTGAAACCACACAAGTAGATGGATGGGAGTCAGGGGGCAGAGAGTTGGAACAGGATAGTCGGAGCAGGGAAGTGTTAGAGGACAGTCAGGGAGAGATCCTGTTGAGAATTAAGATCGTCAAGTTCTGAGAGTCGCGAGGAGACCAGCTCGGTGCTTCTAAATCGGGGATATTTCATTTTAATTAAACAAAGAATAGTTCGTCTTTCTTAAACAAAAAGAGTCCACGCGAATAAGGAAGTCAGAGATTGCGGCTTGCGAGTTCATGAAGTTAAATAATATAATTTGTAAATTGAGGCGGTCAATTATCGATACGGGACGTGCTTTCGGGGCGTTTATCAGGGTCAGGAAAAATTTTACAACGAATCGACGCGAGAATTGTGTTTGACGGCTGCATCTTGGAATAAATAACTGCATGACGGGTTGTGGTTTAGAAATGCTTGTTTGAGTTAAATATTAGAGTAGTGAATTGATTTGTGAAATTATTTTGTGCAACATGGCGAATTTGGTAAGTTTGAAAAATTGAATTAATTATTAACAACATTAATGTTTGGATTTCGTACAAAGCAGGGTTAAAACAATAGGATCATCATTACTCCCCGAGTATTTTAATTGTTTATAATTGTTCGTCTAGCTTGTAGTTTTCTAGATTTAAACATGTATTATAGGTTATATAGCGCCCTTGAGGTGATTTTCCATAAAAGCGGTGCTATGTGGATCGTTCAAATATTAGTATTATTATTAAAGCTGCTTTAATGAGGCCTTTAATAAGGAACCATGTCATCTAAGTCGGATGCTTTAATCGAAAAAAAAGGGCGTTCCCTCCGTAAGTCGATCCGGGGCTGCCTGAGGTTGGTCGGCGACAGTTTCTTGAGACAAGACCGTTGTAAAATAGTAATTTGGGGTTCAATGAACTAAAATAGCATTTTAAGCACCAAGTGCGCTTTCGGGCAATAAATCTTAGACGAGAACTTCATTTAAAAGACGGGATTTTGAAACCACAAAACAATAATAAAATCCTTTAAAAGTGCTTTGTTGGTGATCTAGAAAACTAGGTTACTGGGTATTCTCCAATACATAACGGGTACCAAAATACATAGGTATAGAATGTAGGTATAAATTAATTTGTAAAGCGCCTTTGAGGTGTTAATTATTATTTACGAGTTTCGTAATAATAATTTTAAACGTAGCTAGGGGACTATATTCAGGAAGGTTTTTTGAAAAGGCATTAGGTAATATAACAGTTTATGGAAGGTGCGTAGCATGGGCATCTTTGCTTACTAACAAAATCTGACATAATTAAATTCCCACTCCTAAAAATTTCCCATATCTTATTCCAAAATTTAGGTATCACGACAAGTCTATTACATAGGACTATACATAAAATTATCGTATAATCCTCACCTTTTGGTTTACGCTTAGGTAGGTATATTTCATTCGATATTCGATTTAGCAAAAACTTTCACATTGTCGGTTGAATGAAGCCGTCGGTAGGTATTCATATTTTAAGCGTAATGCGTTATATCCACCTTCATAAGTAGCAAAAGTTTTCTTAACTCCCTCACACTAGGAATAGGGATCATCCAGCATCAGGGTGGGATTGTACTCTGGATGAAAGAGCAGTGGGGGGAAATAGAAGGAAAGGAAGCCAGATTCACGACCTGGTGCCTTTCATTCTTGGACCCGGCACCCTGGAAACCGAGCTTGACATTCCTTCTTTGAGCTGATTTTTGAGCTTGAGGTTGGGGTACGCCTATCGTAGAGCACATGCCCGTAACACATATAGGGGAAGGTCCCAAGTTACGCTTGTGTATGTTATGCGAGAGGACGTATTTTTCATTCAAATCAAATACCGATGATCATCGCGATTGCAGGCTGGCGCATGTTTCTGTAACGTGCTTAGAAAAAACGTAATCAATATTTCTACTGGTTCGACGTTTCTTTGTTGGAATCCAGATAAGTTTTCTTAACTCCCTCACACTAGGAATAGGGATCATCCAGCATCAGGGTGGGAATGTACTCTGGACGAAAGCGCAGCGGGGGAAATAGAAGGGAGGGAAGCCAGATTCACGACCTGGTGCCTTTCATTCTTGGACCCGGCACCCTGGAAACCGAGCTTGACATTCCTTCTTTGAGCTGATTTTTGAGCTTGAGGTTGGGGTACGCCTATCGTAGAGCATATGCCCGTAACACATATAGGGGAAGGTCCCAAGTTACGCTTGTGTATGTTATGCGAGAGGACGTATTTTTCATTCAAATCAAATACCGATGACCATCGCGATTGCAGGCTGGCGCATGTTTTGTAGCGTGCCTAGGAAAAACGTAATCATTATTTCTACTGGTTCGAGGCGGCGTGCTGGACGGAGAACGGGACTATTGAGGACATGAGTGACTGCCAAGGCGAGGATCGGTGACATCAAAATCTTCCTTAATTAAATTCATACATCGCCAGATCAGAGGAGAGAGCGGCCCCACCGATCTCCTGACATTGCCGATTGTCTAATCAATTTCGGTTTAATGTTTATGCCGATGCTTTAGGAGTTAATGGAACTCAAGTCATCGGCATGCTGAAGAACTTCAACATCATCATCAATCCAGAGTAGGATGTCACGTTCCAAAACCTCGTGCCACCCACACATTTCCTGAACAGTTCCTGACATCGGCTATCACACCATTAATCGGAGCAGACCCTCATATCAAACGGTATGAGATGACCTCTCATCATCATCATCAACATATTTATAATTTGGCGGCTTATTGGTCGATAATATTCCCATTACCACTCTATGATCCAGAAACACACATCAAACCCTTTCCTGACAGAAGGCAAAACATGTCGATTTTCATTCGTCGCTTGCGACCTTAACATTCTCCGGAGGCGTTGGAATTGGAAGCTGATTCGGCGGTCTATGACCATCACCTTATCAGTTGGGCTATGGAGGAGTCCAATTATTTAAACAGCACATGTTCTGTCTCATGTTAATCCAAAATACCTACCCGTAGAGTCAAATTAACAAAATAAAACAAGCTAGCTAACTAACAAACTGCATCTAGCACTGTAAGTGTAGAATTAGTGCACTCCGTACTGCTTTGAGTGTAAATCTTTTGTTAGAATATACATAAATGTCAAATTATTTTCATGATAGCATTTTATAGGGCCGCAGAGAGTACGCGACATCGCATCGAAAGGAGGATCTTCTCTATTCGCCGTTTGAATGTAAATTTATATATTAGATGCTAGGAGGGAAAATGCAGATTACTTCAATAAAATTAGTCGTCGATGAGCGTAGGTGTATAACAGGTGCTAGGGGAGGAAGCTGGATGAATATAGATAGATAATTAGTTAATTTTCAAGCTAGTCAGACTCAGTCATTGTTATTCGAAGCCTTGCAAATTGTAACACGCCATACCTAAAAGAACAAGGGTTTACCACAAATAAATTATTAATTAAATTGGATTAACTATACCAAACCACTAAAACAAAAAAGTACACAACGTTGTGGGGTTAATTACAATTGATTAATTGAGAGCATCTCGTCACGTTTGCATAAAAGTATTACGTGATGGGGTTGAAAAGGCGCTGCAAAAGAAATGCAGGGGAGAGACGCGAGAACGGGCGAGCTACGAGTTTTAAAGGCCGGCCGGGGTTGCGCCTGTAGCTGTAGCAATGTAGCAGCAATTGGATTCAAAAGATAGCTATTACTTCGTAGAGGGGGGGGGGGTTTATCACAATGGTTACCCAACCTATATAACCAATTAACTCACACCGCCATCTGTTAGAAACTTATGGAACTTACAAATAATTACAAAGCATTGTCCTATAGCAAACATTTAATTCGCAATAATAAATATTGAGCTCAATAATCGAGATAAAACCCATCACATCTTTTAATTTGAACCAAATTACACACAGTTAGCCAAATTTCATTAAAATTTGTTAAGTAGTTTCGAAGTTTATTTCGAAAAAACATCGTGAAGCGAGATTTTTATATATATAAAGATTTCCGTACACCTTTGGCAATTTGCAAGATTGGACGGCACAGAATATACCTAATAGACTTTTACAATAGTTCTACACAGGAGGCAGTTAGGAAAAAAATCCCTCAAGACCTATGTCATCTTTGGGGACGCTGTGTGGAGGTTCTTTTTAGTAAAAAGAAGGAGAGGAAATTCTGGGAAGTAAAAAGGTGTGAGGGGTTCTGGGGGTGAATGTATCTAGGAGCGACGGACATGTGAATCCATCCCTTACACTACGGTGCAAGGGGATGGAGATAGTCCGGCTGGAGAAGTCAAAAGGTCTCCCTCAACCAGTATCCCTTGTCTTAGCGCGCTATGCAATAGGTGGACAAACGAGTTCACTACTAAGACCTCACTCCATGAAACCGGGAACCCCTGCTAAGTCACCAAACGCAGCGAACCACTTGGAATGACCTATAGCAGTTATATGTAGCCGTTATCCTGAAATCAGTGAATTTTTATTTATTTCTGTTTTGATTGGGATATTTTCACGAACTATGAATACTGTTAAATTTTGACCGGTCAGTGTTTGAGTGGCCATCGCGTTTGGATCCCACCCAGGCGTTCCGTGTTCGATTCCTCGGCTAGCTAAGGCATGACGACTCGAGCAACATTTTCGGCTTACTGTGGTGGTAGTATCTAAGAGTTTTTCAAATATTGTCGGGTTATTCGTAACCCGGGAATGTTTGTCTTTCTTTAAAAAAAAATGTGTGAAAGATTATTTTTAATGTTTTTGGTTATGAGTATCGTAATATATGTAAATTGAATATTTTAATTCATAATTTATATTTGAAATTTAAAACGATCTGGCTACGTCAACGCCACCGAATTTTGGCGGCAACAGAAAATGTATTTGTCAACATGAAAATTATATAAAAATACCTTCATTATCGTAATTTTTTTTTTGAGAATAAAACAAAACTGCGAAAATATCCTATTAGATATATGGTTTCTTTTGTGATATTTAAAGGGGAGGTATAAGTCATCAACTTTTTTTTTGTATATGTATGATTGATTGTTCAGATATAAATATTAATTACTTCATATTGCATTTTTTGGTTTACAACACTGCCTATTCGTAGGTCAATATTAATCTTGAGTTTTTTTGTATTTCTTGGGCATTAACTATGTAACAATTTCTAGACATTTTGTATTGAAGAGTTTTAATTTTCAATGTACAAATTTAAGTAACAAATGTACATTTAAAATTAAAACTCTTCAAAATAAAATTAATCTTGAGTCTTGAGATGTCAATCTTGTAACTAACGGAAATGATGAGTGAAAATGTATGTCAATGGATCTTTACAGATTTTTTAAAAATGATAGGCTAATATAATGTATTCTATGTCGATGGAACTAAGTAATAACTTGCAAACAAATATATTTTATTACTTGTCGTAAAGGAGAAAAACTCATGAATAGTACAGTCAATACAAATAATTCTACGTATGTAACTTACATACACACACAAATAAATACATTTAATTCACGTTTTATAAAGGATCACATTATTGTATAGCAATCTAAGCAAATATCCCAAGCGAATACAATCTTATATTTATTTATCAACCATTTTTAAGATAATATAAAATGTATACATTTATTCCCCCAGACCTTAGCGTAATAAATGATATAGGTAATGTGTACATTGGGTAGATACGTATCATACTTTATCTATGGTACTGACTGTTTCATTTTTTTAAGATTCGAGAATTCGAGAAGTGAAATGTAATTATGTACCTACTTGTACGAAAGAAATTGAAGATACGCATGTGTACCTAAGTATCTACTGGGAAGGAAATATTCATCCTTTGATAAAATCCTAAACAAGCACGGACGTACAAAATATATAGACATGCCCTTACGTGATAAAAGGCGTGTTATTTCCCCCTCCCATTGGAACCATTTTTCGGAACCGGCTGGGCTTGCGAGAGCCTAGCGTTAATCTAAAAAATTTGACGTCATCATTCTTGTCCGGACCAGTGTCGAGCTCTTATCGTACATTTTACGCACGACGTTGAATGTCTACGGAACACACACTATGACATCGAGATACATGGCGACGCGAAACACAAAGCCGCTGTTTACTGGGGTAAGTAAATTATGAAACATTTGTAAAAGTGTCTACGGCAACAAAATATTCGACTAAAAATACTCAGAACCTTACTTTGCGAATTTGGACTTCACACATCTGTTGATAACGTGGCATGCAATTCGCTCTCCCATATAAAAAGGTCTATTCATTCAAAAGCAGATTTTACTTTCAAGAACTAAATGGTGATATTATAGTGCGAGGTGCCTATATACTGTTAGATTGATTTATTGGCAAATCACAAGTCTCTTTCCTCTCTTCGTCCCGCCATAGTTAGTTTTTACCCCTCATCTGTAAGTTCTCGTCTAGCTATTTGTATGTCTATGTAAACAAGGCTTTAAATAAAAGGACACTTTAAAAAAATATTTTTGAATAATTTTAATATTTTTTTTGTAATATCTGTGTAAAATGTACTTACTGTGTCTGTCCTTCCCGTAATGAGTTTTTTCTCAACTCATTGGGAATAATGTGTTACTTACCATGTTTTTGTAATACATTATAATTAGGGGTACGTAAATTTCGCAAATAAAAAATCGTGATTTCGCATTTAAAAAAACTCAAAATAGAAAATTTCGCATTTATTTCGCAAAAAAAATACAATGTTAAAAACTCAATTAAAGCGCATCACGCATTGTTGTAATTTCCACATTTTCATCTTTCATTGTTTGCCTGCGATCAGTTACGACAATGTTGTAGATACTAAAGTACCTCTCGGCATCAAAACTATTGACAGGGCAATTGAGACATTGAATAACTGCTTTTGCAAATCCAGGGTAGCAAGATTTTGATGTAACTAAAACTTGCATTACATCCACAGGAGCTTCTTGGCCGACCAATCGAAGTAATTGTCTGTGAAAATGAGAGTACCCGTCAATTAGTTCTTCTTGTGGAACACTTTTGAAAAACGGAATTTATGCGAAGCTTTCCACCATGGAATTTGAATTGACAGAAGAAGATGGCACATTTGCTGCTTCCGATGGACAAAGTAATTTGCCAATATGCTTGTAGCACTCATTTGTTGGATTCGGCTACATGTATACCAACAATTTATCCAAGCTCTTTTGAGCTGCTGTCTTCAACAACATGCTGTGATCGATAGAATTTTCGGTTGATAAAATATTCATTGTTTTTTCGCCAAAAGAGCCTTCACATTGTAGTAACAATTGTTAGCGCGTCTGATCAACATTTGAGAGCACGTAACGTAAAAAGGTGCGAAAGTATTTAATTTTCAAATTTCGCTTTTATCGCAAATAAAATGCAGATTTCGCTTTTATCGCATCTATTTCGTAAAAACGAAATTTACGTACCCCTAATTATAATTAAATAAAAAATAAAAAAAATCATTTTCTGAAAGATGCATTTATTAATAATTTTCCCTCCAAATCTTTTAAAGAAACTCGTAAAAGTGACGTAGATACAGTATTTTTATATGAAATCGTTTTAAACAGTTTGTATGTACAGCAAAACTTTAAACGCGTTTTTATCGAAACTACGTTTTTCCACCTGGTTGACAATATATTAGAAAAACTATACATCCGATTTCTATGCACCAAATCTTAAACTGTTTGAAAATCCAGTCGCTTGGCACCAGGTAGGGAACTTTTGTATGAAGGGCCCCTTCTGTTATTTATTTTGAATGATGAAAATTTTCCATAAAAAACCATTTCACCATTTTTTATAAATATAAAATTCCCCTACGTGGTGCCATAGACACTGGATTTTCGAACAGTTTAAGACTTGGTGCATGCAAATCGGATGTATAGTTTTTTTTTATATGTTGTCAACCTGGTTGAAAAGCGTATTAAAAGAGCTTAGAGAAAAACGCATTCAAAGTTTTGCTGAAGGATAATTCAATATACAAACTATTTCAAACGGTTTCACATAAAATGTTGTATCTCCGTCAATTTTTCGAATTTCTTTCAAACATATTATGAGAGCATTCTTAACAAATGCGTCTTTCAGAAAATGAGATAAAAAATGACAATTTTTTTTAGTGTCCTGGAGCAAAGCCTTGTTAAGGATTTGATCAAGGAAACATGGTGGATTTTGGAGGTCCCCCAGGACCAGAGGCCCGGGGCGGGCCGCCCTCCCCCCCCCACCCATTAGTCCGCCACTGGCGACATGAGATACAATTTTGCTTTTCTGTTTGAAATATATAGTAAACACAATTATTTTTTAATATTGTAAACATGTTTCCTTCATGATACATGGAGTTATGAAAACTAAAACTGTCAAGCAACAAGAAAAAGAAATTGTTTTGATAAATGTTTCGAAATGCTTAGGGGTCCATCATCCAAATATCCAATACACACGTGTTAGTAAATGTATAATATATAAATTCATTATTTAACGCCACACGGCCAGGAAGATACTTTGCTTCGTTAGTAAGGCACTGTCTTAGTACGTGACCGGAAAACCCAATTTAATATTGAGATGGGTCTTACAATAAATGGGTAACAAAAGCACCTTCCGACACACATTTACTTTTAAATGCATTAATAATTATTTCCTTCCCACGGCCATGAATTATTAAATAACATTAATTTATTCAAAGGATTTACACAAGTCTAGATAGTGCGCCTTTTCACAACCAAAGGACAATAAGGTGTTTCACAGCTGTATAGACCTACCTAGATTATTGGGTTTTAACCATTGCACATATTTGGACTATTGGGTTATATATATATTAAAATTGTCAAAAGGGTACAAAAAATAATATTTTATTTACTACTGTCTTCCAAAGAGCCCATCCTTTTAAATAAAGTCACTGTGGACTATTCAACAGGCTAATTTGTTCGCTTTTGGGAACAACACATAAAGGTCTCGTAGATATCTTTGTCTTCCTTACTATCATGGTGAGAAATATGATCTAAACGGTATTAGAAAGAGAAGACACCACGATTTATAATATAATCTAAAAGTTAACCACAAAATAATTAAATTGTACACCTTTATGAAACCAAAGTTCCCGACTGCAATTTGAAAAAAGTGATGAATCTTTGAGATGTTTTTATTAATTTTTTTCACATGAATCGACAATAAACGTAAAGTGAAGATAACGTTTATAATACTTTTGTCTACCTACAGTATGTGTGTTTTTATTTTTTTTTAAGTTATTAGTAATTTTAGCTAGAAAAAAATTAAAGTAAGTCACTACAAAACTTTTTATGTATCCATTAAAAAAAATTATAATTAGAAAAATTATATATTTATCTGATACATTTCGAAATATTCCATTTATTTGGATTTTATTGCAAAGCGGAAATATTTCAACGTTCTGACAAATTATGGGTGAGGCGTGATGGTTATATTATGCACGAAATGTAAACATCTGTGCAAAGAGTTCCGGTGATAAGATCTATTTGTTAGAAATCTGTAGAGCTCGCCGACTTTTGAATGAAGCAATAATTATCATAAATATCTAGAGAAGAAGAATAAAAATAATTTTATATCCTCAAAAGAGAAAGGACATGTAAAAATAATATTTTAAAAGTTATTTGAACGTTTTTAAGCATTTGACTTTATGTGGTAGGCTATTGAGTAACTTAGATTGTCGTGCAATACGTGTAATGTTATCCTTTTGAAATTTGGTCGTGCCGCGGGTAAAAATATTGAATATTTAGATGAGGATTGGATTACAAAATCGAGGGCCAAAGTCATTATAACCAATTGAATTAAATTAATGACAACATTGATTACAGAATCCAGGTTTCTAATCAAGGATTCAATAACAAGCCTAAAATATACATCCTCTCTTCAATCAACTATTGAATTTTAAAAAGTATCCCATAGGATTGTTTAGCAATTAGAATTAATTCACTGCTGAAGGACACAGGGCACCAAAAACGTAAAACAAAGCAGTGACATTTTGACGAGAGTAACGCC
Organism: Limnephilus lunatus; assembly: GCA_917563855.2. Classification (NCBI taxonomy): domain Eukaryota; kingdom Metazoa; phylum Arthropoda; class Insecta; order Trichoptera; family Limnephilidae; genus Limnephilus; species Limnephilus lunatus. Next base: position 57,129,725 of record OU830599.1, read on the forward strand.
GATTATACTAATATCACAAAAATCTTAACATATAAAACAAAGTAGGGTTACACCATTTATACTTCAAGAAAGGCTGGACCGATTGTTAAGATCTTTGAATTGTTGGATTGTCTCCCCCCCGAATAGCAGAATAGCTAATAAAACACCGGAAAATTTCATGAAAAAAAATTATGAAGAGAATTCGTTTCCTCATACATTTTGAATGGAACATTTTCATATTTTGAAAGAGCTGCAGTAATATTGTGATAAATATAATATTGAATAGTGACTGAATTCCAAAAATTCAAATACGTTAAATGTCAATGCGCTGATTGTTTTGCTTTTGTTCCTAAACATACAATGCTGCCCCTCTATCTTACACAGTAAATTTCAATAGTCGAAAATGAGACAAACGGTGAACGTATGTCTGCACCCCTCCAAAGGAAAAATACAATATTTATAATAAATCTCCTTCCCACGTATAAAGAAAATGAAACCCAATTCCCTTTAGTAAGTGGAAAAGTAAGAAAATCACAAAAAATATGAAACTGTACACAACGCCATCTCTGATACTGATAAAAACAAAACACGGACAGTTGTGCATCGGTAATTGCTTCATTGTGTAATTTTTAACTTAATGAAAAAACTGAATTTAGTTCAGCTTATAAGTTAACACAACAGTTATTGATTCTGAGGCGGTACGAAGTTCGTCGGGTCAGCTACTAGTATATAAAAACAAAAACATAAATAAAACACAATCATACATCAGATCTTAGATCCACACCTATGCAAATGTAGCAAACAGGATTTTAATTGCAACAACATACAAATATTAATTATATTTATTCAGCATCTATAAATTATTTTACAAGCAGGATCAATAAATTTGTATTCAGATATTGTAGATATCTTTCCATCGTTCCGTTTTGAATATGGATAAGAGATATTATCTGATGGTATATGAATGCATGTTAATGCGATGCTGTTAAAAATAAATTTTGTGACCTTCGTGTTATTTGTTCTATGCTCGATTCAGAAGTTTTAAAACGACAAAAAACAAACATTAATACTTCTGAAAAGAATTTAAATGATCGTTAATGCTGCAATTAATTTGAAGTAGTGGTAATATTAAGTAATGATCGTGTTTATCAATATGGTGTGGCGGCGGGTTATGATCCTGAATTAATTATGTACTACTAGTGTCAGTCAAAAAGTAATGCCTTCCATTTTTTTCTCCTTTAATTGTCAAGAAATAAAAAATGCAATTACATTTGTTGAAAACCACACTATTGACAGTTAATTTGTTATTTTTCAATATAATCACCATCCATTTTCACAGATTTGGTCAATCTTTTAAAACGGGCATGTATCAAGCGTTGTAAAATGTTATAAAAAGCACGGTCACATTCAGAATGCCATCGCATAACTTACCCGCCGATCGCACGGTTCTCATTTTTTTCTCGTGATGCTATTCCATTGACTGCCTCTTTGATTCAGGTTTAAAAAAATGAACCCATATTTCGTGTTCGGTCACAATTTTTTCCAGAAACTAAGCGCTGCGAGGCTTCTTGTTTCTTTATTCTGGCCGGTTAACTTTCTTGATACCCACATTTTGCAAAAACTTTTGTTGAATCATTTGTCGAATAATCGTCAATACACTGCCTTTACTGAGGACGAGAATGCGACATCTGTAATTATCTGGGGTCACCACGAATGACGTAATCAACTCGCTCAATGTTGCGTGCAGTCTGTACTTTTCATCGGCCACACATTTTTTAGTCTTTCATGAATGCTATTGGACGTATCACCTTCTACAGCCAAGAATCAATCACAGAACGCTGTCTAATACGAACAACGATGTCAGCCATTTTGCAAGCGACTGCAGTGCTGTCACCTGTTCACGCAAAAAGTTATTACTGCAGCAGATTGTAGAAGAAGGTTTGAGGAATAGCAGCAAATTAAAAATTTTCGCTTAACTAACTTTATTTAAGTTTAAAAAATATATTAGATATTTTACGTCATGCATTTTATTGAAAATTAAAATGCGATATATATTTATGTCAACAAGACAACATCGTCAGAGATTAAATATAATATTTTGAAGTTGAGAAATTTAAAAAAATGTGTGTAAAAAACCTACTCGTAAAATGGAAAAATAATATTATTGGGAAAGTTAGAAATCCGGTGCAGAAGATAACGAGAAATATCTAAAGTGTATTTTTAAATTAAAAATTATAAAATATAAATATAAATATTAGCATTTGATTTTGTATATATATGTTTTTTTAAACCATAAAAATACATTCTTATACATTTTTTTAATTGTCTCTATTGTTGAAAATGGTATGAAATAATAATAAAATGAATAATAACATTTTGTTTTATCTCTCAACACTTTGTTGTTTTTTACGACAGACTTTTATGTGCGTTTCTTTGGTTAATTGTAAAATTATTAACCCCGATACAGGCGAGACCTAGTGGGGTTAATAAATTAGATGCTAAATAATGGATGTTAATTGTGAAGAAACATTAACTAAATAAATAAATTAGCTATGTAACTAAAATGAAAATAAATATTCTCAAAGCGATCTTAAAGTTTTAAATACATTATCTCTTCTTGCCTAGGAGTACAAACAGATTTATACTGTATTTTTGTCAAATAATTTAAGCGATATCTTTGAACTACATTTAAAAACAAGAGGTGCCTTAAAATTTGTCTTTTACTTCTCGAAATATATATTTTTATTTCTTGAGAAAAGATTATAGCTTTATTGAAAGTTATTGGATCTCGAGATATCTAAAAGGTTTTGGGAACAACCAATGGAAAAAATAAATCCAACCCTCAGGTAATTGGGTATCGCGTTCAATTGAAATCAAATAAATTTCCGGACGGGTTTTCGAATTGGAGCCCATAAAGCAGAAAATTTGGGACAAAAGGGTTAATAAATTGATATAAAATTCAATTGTCTTCGAACTCTGTGGAATATGTCCTTGCAAGAAATCCAATCCACATAATAAAATATCATATTTGGTGTCTGAGAGATTGATGTATCTGTAGGCTTGATGAATTGAAGCATAAAGAAAAATGTCATGTTAACGACCAATTTGTTTTACTTTATTATTTTATTTCCTTCGGGAAACAAACAGATCTGCACCTACATTTTTTGCATAACTATTGCGTGTTTACTGGATAGCACAACGAGTGAAGTATTCGCTTAAAAAAATAAAAAAATTAATGTGATTACCGCACAAGAGTTGAAATGATATTTAAACTCCCGCTTATGTCTACTTTAGTTTTCTAAAGGTTTCTAACGCGTGTGAACTACACACTTGTAATTTGAAACTCGATAAAATGAAAAATAACGACACTGAAAGTAGATAAACACGCACATCTACAGGATTTAGCCTGCGAAATAATGAGATACAATAATCGGTATTCTTTGTGCGGTGCTTCGTAACCTCACAACTCTTGTCCACTTTAGTTTTCTGAGGGTTTCTACCGCGTGTAAACTGCACACTTGTATTTTAATTTTTTATTTTATTTTTGTTAATTAGATCTTTATAAACCAAGATAATATAAACACAAAATACATTTTTTTTACAGTTTAAGGTACATTTTTTTGGTGTATACCACCTCACAAGGCTGAGCCTGTTCCGAAGCGGCAGGAATTTAATGAAATTTTGATTACCCAATCTTGTAAGATAAAATTAAATAAAAAATTTAATTTACATTTGAAAAGATAAATTGAACGAAGGGAAAATAAAAAGAAAAGAAAAAGAAAAAGAAAAGAAATATAACATATAAGAAATATAAAATTATTATTTAAGAATAATAAGAAATATTTAAAAAATATATCATATTAGAATAAGTTAACAATAATAATCTAAACGAAAATATGAAAGAGAACAAGACACAGAAAAACAGAAAAAAGACAATAGTCGCAACTCGCAGTTTTTCTTATAAAAATTGAATATTCATTTAGACTTTTATAAAAGTCAATTGTTCCATATAAATAAATTCGGATATATCTATCCGAGACGCTATCCAGGTTACAAACCAATTCTTAGAATGATTGTTTCCAATGAAAAGGGTAGTTACCCGTAATATGGTGAAAAATAACTAGTTGATTATAATGTAATTCTAAAATTGGAAAATATGAGATTGACAAATATGACGGTTTGACAGAGGGTGGCAATAGCGAAATTGGTTAACGCGCTCGTCCCAGTTAGACGGAAAGGTCTGGGTTCGTGTCCCAGTTGTGACCATTGTCTTTTTCCTGTTTTTCTGTGTCTTGTTCTCTTTCATATTTTCGTTTAGATTATTATTGTTAACTTATTCTAATATGATATATTTCACTGATGGGAATAACCTTCAAAAAAGTATAAAAAGAAAGTTTTTATTATGAAAATTAAAAAGTATATATATTATTTGAGATGATAAGAGAAAGATACAGGCGTTCAGTTTGTTGTTATTTTGTTTATGTTTTTTTCCCGCAGTATTCAATGCCTTTGTTGAATATCCATGTATGAATTTTGTGTTTTAGATTAGCATTTTTTATCTTTAATATCTTTTTCAATTAAATTAAAAAAATTTTGGAGCCAAATTATGGTAATGTCTTTGTCCATATGTAGTATTTATCTTTGGAGTCATGTGTTGGTGTCTGTGTCTTGTGTCGTAATATGTATGTTGTGCAGTATGATGGTTTGGTTTGTCTTTTTGGTAATGTATAGATATAATTTTGATGTACAGTTGTTGTATGTTCAATACAGCAAAGTCATTAAATAACTATATTGTCGAAAATCCATAAGGTTTTTTTGTAATAACTTTAATTAAAGCTTTTTGTGCTTGTCGAGAGGGTCCATATTAGTTTTAGCAATACCACCCCAACTAATCATACCGTGAGTGATAATTGATTGGACTAATGCGTAGTATATCGTTTTTAGAGTATTTGTTGGCATTATATTTCGTATGTTTTAAAAAAAAATATTAGTTTTCTAACTTTACCCGCTGTTTTATTTATTTGTTTTGTCCATCTAAAATAGTTATCAATATAAATGACTAAGTACTTCATTACCTGAGTCCGAGTTAGTGGGTTGCATAGACAGTTTTTTTGGATGTGCAATCATGTATGGTTAAGCTTTCATCAAGTCTTGGTTGTCGTCTGGGATATATGCTAAATGTCATGCACTTTGTTTTGTCAGTATTTAGTGTCAGCAGGTTGCTGTCTAACTAATATTTAATCCTGTTGATTACTTCTGTAGCTTTCTTGTATACACTTGTCCAAGAGTCAGAAGTGAAAATAAGAACAGTGTCATCCGCAAAGCAACGAACCTGTAAATGTTCGTTAAAACATTACATAGGATAAAAAAAAACACAAATTATAAAAAAAATGGTTATAACCCGATAACTAATGTTTAGGATGTTCCCAAACATTAAAACAAAAAAGTTAATAGTGACCATGCCTATATATTATATAAAGCGAGTTTTGTGTTAAATCTCGTCCTACATTGTGCACCTTCCTACAGTATGTGATATTTCATTTTGAGTGAAACACATCCTAATGCGTCGATGACACAGGGCGAGTTTACAAGCTACTATCTCGGAAATTCACTATCTGTTAGTAAACTCGCTCAGTGTCATCGTGTTACTTGCTAACTAGCAGATTGTTGACAATCCACGGAAAAAGTTGAAAGGTCCTCAACTTTACACGCTACAAGCCGACTCGTGATTGGTTTATTTGTGTTTCCAATATGGCTGCCAAAAACCAGCTGATTTCGACTGTCAACTGTCTGAAGGATTAGTTCACGTTATTTCCGCTATTGGCGCTAGCAGCTACGTGCGAGTCCAGTTTCCTACAAAAATGTCGCGAGCTACTGAGCGAGTGGACATCATGCCAATCTCACTCGCCGATTCACCCGCTTTTAAATTTAGTAGATAGTAGCTTGTAAACTCGCCGTGTGTCATCGAGGCTTAAAGCGTTTAAATAAAAGTACATAGAAAAAATTTCTAGGTAGGTTTTGAAAAAAAACAACGACGAAATTATTAAAATTTGACCCAAGGTGTTAAAAAATATTATATTTGAACACCGTTAGTTTTAATTCAGGTCTGAAATGGTTCTATTGTTTGTAATCCGTCTTGAGAATGACACAAGAAGGGAAGAGAAAAATTCACAGTACAATTTTTACACAAACATCTTTGGACGAAGAAATATTTCCCAATGGTTTCACTTATTTTTGGTTTCTAACAGATACTCTATAAGCACCCCCAGGAGGTTGAAAAATGAAGATTAAATGGGAACTGCAAAACTTTTCTTTAATACGAACGCTTTTCTTTTCCTCAAACTAACGTAATGCCGGAGAGGGTGACCGGATAACTCAGGATCATGCAACTTCAACACCTCTTTTAAAAAGTCATTAAAAGTGACGAAAAAAAATTGCTTAATTAGATTATGTTAGGTTAGGTTACGGACTATTTTACAATTTTTTAAGACTTTTTATGACTTTTAAAGACTTTCAAAAGGGGTGTTGAAGTTGTCTGTTTCTGAGTTGTCATGGAACCATTGGAGAAATAGTTGGGTGGGGGGAGGGAGTTTATATGTTTATGCATAATACTACGACGGTTGTATAATAACTATAACTAGCAGTTAAAAACCCGCTCCGCAAGTTTTTGCTGCTAGTCCCTGCGGGCGGCTTTTAGTTTGGCTTCGCCCAGTTTAAGTGTAGGTAACCATTTTGTCATTTTATAAATCTGATAAGAACTGGTTTTAAAAATAGCCAGTTTCTCGGATCCACTGTGATCCAGTGACAGCTAATCACCGAGTTAAAGTAACCGTGACAGGCAATGACGCCACGATGAAATCTCTCCATATCCGGCAAGATAGTAGGTATAAGTAGTACTTATAACTAGGGAATAAATGTCCACATGCGAGCTGCTGACGGAAGTAGCGACATCTTGTGTCGAATTCTCGAATTCGAAACCGAATTATAACAGTAGCTTTGTGTGAAATTCAACATACACAAATGTTATTTGCGCGTGGCCTCCGACATGCACTCGTAGCTGGGTTAACCATGCAGACGCTACGGTATTAATAACGTTCGATATCTCATTTCATTATATGCAAGTTTAAGACCTCCGTTTCAGAACGACAATTCTTGCATCCATCTAAAATACGGCGATACAATACAATTACACCAGTTTTTTAGCGGTTCCACACAAATAAAAAATATTTCTTCGAATGGTCAGAATTGTCAATTAACTCTAAACAAAACAAAGCAATTAAGTTTAAAGAAGTTTAAACGCTATCTGGGATGGGGTAAGCGACAAAGCGTGCACAGTGAGATCCAAATCGCATGTCAGAGGCCATTAAGCTCTTACAAATGATACAAACACCCAAAGCTAATTGAAGAAGGAAACAACCACGACAATAATTAGTTTAACTACCGCTTGGTGAAGCATGTCAAATAAAAAATGTATAATACGTTCCTTCCTCGTAATTCATACTTATTATATCGATATTCAAACTCAATTATTACAATTATTTTTTATAAAAAAAATTGCATAAATAATGGTGGGAAGTTTTGGGAGCATCACTCAATATAAATAATTTATTCACGATTTAATTGGTGTTATTGAGACGAAGCCATGCGAAATAATGCAAAATAATACAAAATCATGTATTTTTGTTTTGAAAATTGGATCACTTAGAAATATAATATCTTGGTCCTTAAAAATATCGGTAATTTTTTTTATAAGTCTTTTAATAAGCCTAGAAAAAAATAAAGTATTAATTAGGTCTGTAAACAAAATACTAGTATAATAGTGCAAACTCTCCTACCCATAAACCCCTTTTCGGGTATGATTTTATTGTTTAATGTGGCAAATTCAGTTTCTTATATAATAATCGCAAAAAAATTATATTTACGCCCGAACTTCACAAAATAAAATATGCATTTTCGCGTTGTTATTTTTGACATCAATGCCTTCACGAAATCAATATGTAAAAAAAATCTCTGATACCTTTTCCAACCTTTCCAAAAGCTTTTTCTTAAGTATTTTTAAACTCATCCCAAAAAGGGGCGTGTACTCCGATTTCGATTTTTTCCTGAACTATTGGATGACCTTAAGCAGAACTTAGGTTACTGGTTACTGTTCTAAAATTAATGATTACAACACGTAAATAATAAAAATATATCTAACTTCCTTCTTCTGGCGCTAATAGTAAAAGTAATAAAAATAACGAATCCTCAAATTGTTTCGACTGACAGCAATAACTTACCTCCTTCTATGTTACCAGTGAACCTTTACCAACAGAATTTTATTTTTTATTAAGTTATCACTGACAATAAAATGGGAGCCTCAGCACAGGTAAGCCACGAAGTGAGGCCAACATTATTAGATTGTACTATGAAATGTAAAATGTTGCACAAAAAAAATAATTACGGGAAAACACCCAAGTTTGTTAGTTGTAAGTGCCACAGTTGTAAAAATCTATATGTCCATGGCAACTCAGAATCAAGTTAACTCAACGCCTCTTTGAAAAGTCATTAAAAGCTATGAAAAAAAGAATTTAAAAATAGCCCATAACCTAAGAGTATACAATCATAGTTCCATGCCCATAATCCTAACCTAACGCAACCTTATTTAACTATATATTTTTTTTCATCACTTTTAAGAGGCGGTTCTCCGAATTTCAACCGATTTCTTGCAAACCTCCCTTAAACATTTCAAGTTTTAAGCTCTTAAAAAAATACACGTTTTTCTTGAAGATAATATCTAGATATTTATTGCGCCGAAACGCAAATTATATGAAATTACCCCGATAGAAAAAAATCGCAAAGTATGCTCCAAAAATGATTATAAACACGTTTGTTTAGTTATATGTAAAATAACCGAAAATATAATGAAAAATTTCACAGCGTTTCTTTAAATAAAATTAAAGGTAATTATCGCGAGATTTTTACTTTATTTTTAATGAGTCGTGTTTTATTAAAGATTTTCATGATTTTTGCATCAATTTTGATCGCTGTAAATGTTAGCGCGCTCTTCTAACATTCGTAATTTCATATCTCTCCATCTTCTTTTTTTGGGGCCGGGAACTGAGCCTTAATGACTTTTCAAAGGATGTTCAGAGTTGATTTCATTTGAAAAGATGTTCACAACTGTGAACATCTTTTCAAAGGATGTTCACAGTTGTCCGGTAAGGTGTGTCAATTATTTCAACTTTGAATTCAGAAACGCCTGATATCTCAAAAGTTGCGTCTTACAAAGGAAATGAGAAATGCATTTAAAAGTATTTTTTTTAATGATTATTAGCTTTCTAAAATGCATTGAAAATCAGAAAAAAAAATTAAAACATGTGTTTTTAAATTACGGTATTTTTTTTTTTCAATAATTTACATAGACATATGAAGTAATATTCATATGTCTATGATAATTTAACATTTTAATGTTATTTTGTAATTAAAAACTGCATACAGCTGACAAAAATGAAAAACAAATTAAGTTTATGAATACAAGTAAGTCTACAAGAATACTGATTTCATCCAGAAAAAGCGTCATTTTCCACATTTATATTTTTAGCAAACACATCACATATGTTTAAAAAAAAATGTTTGCGTTCTTTGTACTGCAGTTATAGAATAAAAATTAAGTTTACAACAAAATAATCAATAAGATGAATCAAGGAAAAAAATATTCATGAGATGTAATATTTTTGGTTATTTTTTTAATATTATTGTTTTGGCTCGTTATTCTCCTGTGCCATTCGTGTGGAATACGTCGGGTTTTTTTTAAATAATTTTCGGCTATGTAATAATTTTCGCACCCATAAAATTATGTCCCGTGTTCCGGTTTATAAAAAAATGGTCCGATTTTTCGGATTGAAAGTTTCAAAATATCGCCAGGGTTTCAAAATACGATTAAAAAATTCGGAATGTCTTAGAATATTTGCTTAAACCGTTTTTTTAAATGTGATGCAATTGGCCTATTACAGTAGGTGTAGTATAAGTATAATTATTTCCTAGTGTAATTTTTCCCATGTTTAATTCTACCTCGTTTAATTCGGGGAGTACTGTTTACGTAATTTCTTCGTGTAATCGTTTTGTTATAAAAACTTTTCCGGGCAGGCTGGTGGTACCGATCGATGGAACGCATCGCATTTTAACAGTTATGTAACTACTTTTAAAATATTAAAATATATTGCTAAATCTTGAAAATTAACAAAATTAAAAACTTAGAGGAAAATTGAAAAGGTCAAACCTACCTCAAACAACATTGCATTTTTAAATTTACGAAACAGTAGTACGACTGAGAACGTCCGCCCCGGCACGTGTTTTAAACACTAGTAAAATTTCGGACGATTAAAGCGTAAAGCTAAACTAATATTGACTCTCGTAAATATAGAAGTCTTTCGACCATTTTTCGTGTTAAGAACCTGTTTTTTACTGTTTTAATTTGGGCAAATATTTACACATCGGGATATAGACCACGAGGCAAGTGTCTCCTAACATGCACGAATATTCTGAGATACCTTTTTAAATAATGTGATGTACTTATGATTACCATATAGAATTTCTGTGGGTGACAGAATGTAGTTAAATTAATTACCGGTCACAAAAATTATTCACAGAATAAATAACTGGTCTGCAACGAAATCTACCTTCAAAAAAATTAAGTATCATAAATATGAATATTTTAATGCTCTGAATTTGTTCCCGTTGGCCGATTTTTTCTATCACGTCTAGATTTTTTTTTAAATACCTATCTATTAATTTTTTTTTTTTTTTTACAAAATTTCTCTGCCACCACTCCACATAAAGTTGAGTTGAAAAACTATGAACAAGGATGGTTCAGGCTTTCAATATCTAAAAACGAAATTCCTTCAAAAATCGAGAATTTTCTACTTATAAAGCTTTAGGATGCAATATGTCACTCAAAATTCATTCTTTGGACTCGCACGTAGATTTCTTTCCTGAAAATCTCGACGCCGTATCGGATGAGCATGGTGAAAGATTTCATCAGGATATTATGCAGATTGAAAGACGATATAATGGAAAATGGTCAGCAGCAATGCTTGCTGATTTCTGTTGGTAGATTCACCGAGAAACTCCGATGGAAACAATGGAAAGAAAAAAAAAACTACAAAATTACTTACATTATATCACCACAATGAGATAAATTAACTGTAATTTTTATAACTTGTGACTGAAAAAATAGCATTTTTCACTATAAAATTTAAGCCGTAGAATTTTTTCACTTTTTTGTAATTGATGTTATTTTAATAATATCGTTTTTTTATTATTAAATGGACTTAAAATTTAAAATCTATGTGCTGTATTCATTTGCATGGTAAATTCCGTGTTTAGTGCACCAAATATAATGTTATCATGTATGAAAACAGTGAGGACAAAAATTTATTTTTTGCGGACATTTGTAAATTGCGCTTGAAATCGTGATCTCTCGACTGTTTGCCAAGCGATTTTTATGATTCGTGTAGGCGATGTAATGCACACTAAAGAATACACTCATTTCTGGCTTGTGGCTTCCTATAAATACCCCACAAAGCTTTTGTTCAATTATTGATACATGTAGCACCTTTTAAAATATTTTCCTTTTCATGGGTGACCGTCCACGCTCCCACCTCCCCTCTACTCTAACAATCATCACCAGCCCCTGAGTGTTATTGGGAAGTAATTATCATCACCTATATCGGAAGGCCGGGACACCAGAGGTTCATATCTTTAGTCTAACATGATTCTATAGTTATTATCATACAGAGCAGCATATAAAAAAACGTATCCACATGTATAATTTATATGTTTTAGTGATCGGTAATCCAGCGGGGCGCAGCGGAGCAAGTGTAAATAATGAACCCCGTGATCGAATGATTACCCTTACTAAGTTACCAAACGTAGCGAACTACTTGGGGCGACCTATGGCAGGGGCGTTATAAATGGTTCCCGGGCGGCGTTCCCCATACACGCATCCCAAATTTTGAATTGTAGAAGGTAGACGCGATTTGCAGTAGTACCTACGGGTGAAGGATGTTGGCGATACTTTTGTGTGTAACGTTTCATATTACTAAGTCAGGTACGCCTCATACGTCATACTATGATTGGTAATGTTATATTATCGTGAAAACAATGGGTCTGAGTGGTTAATGATGGTTCAGGGCCCATCTCTCTTGTTTCTACTATAAATTTTAGGCATATTAATACAAGTGCACATTTTTAGCCTTCCGGTAGGACTGCACTATTTAGTTACAGAGCACGGTGCAACGTCACATTATCAATGCATACCCTCCCGGTGATGCAGTCGAACAATCCACAATGTGCCACATGATTCAGTGCAGTGGCGTAGCGTTATATACATATATACATACCCCGGGAAAAACCCTCATCCAAAATTAAAAGTTCGGCAAACATGGCATGAAATAACCGCAAAAAAAGTTGCAATAACTACTTTAACATTTTTTTTACATTAGCTCCACACAGGAGACCCCGAGAAAAATAAATCCACTGAAGGCCTGTGTCATCTTTGGGTATGCGGTGGAGGGTAGAAGGAAAGGTATGAGATGAAGTTCTAGAAAGGAAAAGGGTAAGAGGGGTGGTAGACATCTGGTGGTCAGGAGTGACGGATGTATGAATCTATCATCCCCATTCGGGGCAAGCCGATGTTCCAAAAGAGTCCTGCTGGAGTCAACCAGTCTCTTCTGATCGGGTCTGCCACGCAATTAGTGGACAGACGCATCCACGGCCAAGATCCAGATAAATCTTCCTCCATGTACCCAGGCATCCCTCTTAAGTGACCACGCGTAGCGAAACACTTGAGGGAACCTATGGCAGTGGTGTTGGTAGTCCAATAAACGGTTCCCGGGGCTGCAGTATCCATACCCGCCTCCCAAAAATAATAAATGATGTCGTTTTCCTGTTCAAACGCTGACATGTTAAATGCAATTTTTACAGTAAGTAAGAAAGCATATATTCTGAAGCAGAATACCCATCAAACGATGATTTTGGGTAATTATTTGTATTTGAATTTTCTAAAAGATTTCTAAGGATCAGATTCAGCTTTTTACGCTAGCTACATAGCTTTGAGAACTATTTTACTCTAAAAAAATAATACAGAGCGCATCGCTGGTTGTCACCTAAATTTCGTTTATTTAATTAGAATAAAATATTGTTGATAGCCTAACATAAGAAATAAAACAATTTGTTAATGATTTATATAACGGCCTCTGTTAATAAAGGTAGTACAATTTTAACATGAGAAATAATTTTTAACATGAAAAATAAATAATACGAAATAAAAAAAAATACAGCAGTAGGTGATGCCGTGATGCATGGACCATAACATTGTTATGAATATGGTCCACAAAAATCACCAAGTTAACATTAAGGGTCATTAACCAGCCAGCGGCCGAGAAATCATATTTCCAATGAGAAATATTAATTATTCTCCATACCAGCTTTTTAAAATTATAACTCAAAATCGATTTTATTTCATTCAAAATTTGCTTTAATTTATATCTACATTCAAAATTGCTGAAAGGCGTGATGATAAAACTTTTAAAATTATGTACTTTTGTAATTATTTTAATTTTTATTTGTAATTTTTCGATAATGTCTAAATACAATAAGAATGTAAAAAAAACTGAAATATATTAGTTTGTAAGACAGTAAATAAATAGACAAACTACTGAAGTATTTTTGTCACAAAACAAGTGTGCGGATCTTTTTTTAAATGATTTTATTTAAACTAAAATACAAATTCTGAAACACAGCTTTCTCAGATAATAAATTGATTTATTCTACTGCATGATTACATGATTTGAAATGTTTGTTGTATAATACAAAATTTTGTTTGAAAATACAACAAATCTGCCAACGACCTACGGTAAAACCTTATTGTATTAAAAATTAAAATATTTTCTAAAAATTTAAAACATAGCTTTACTAAATAAAAAAAAAACCGTCTTTCGAAATCAATTTATAATTTTTTGTGGAAAAGTGTCAATACATCTAAAATTAGATTTAAAAATGACATATTTCCGGTTTTATCTAGTTATTCCCTCTTAAGCAAGCATATCAATATCATCTAAGTATTGGTTTCCCATAGTGTGAAACCGCTGTTTCGGGAAAGAAGCAATAGATAGTTCGAATTTCAATTGAATTCTTAAGGCCTATTAATTTTTCATAACAGTTGCTCATATTATTAGGCAGCCTCTGTGTACGCCCCTGATTAAGTGGTGCAGCACACTAAAACCAAGTAAAAGCTCATCGGCAGCTTTTTGCACTCGTAGAGTTCTGAAAGGCTCAGCATTGTGCGGCGACCAGAGCTTTAGAAGGCTGTGTGCCGTAGCCAGAAGCTAGAGAGAGCTAGGTACCCGGCAGTATCAATACGTAGGCAGGTCGGCCAGAGTACGGCCTTCTGTGTGTGAATGCCAACTTTGTTCAGCATGTTTTCATTTGGAATTATTCTCATTTAATGCTCTTTACGTGTCTGGTCGGCGTTTCACCTGATTTCCCCCAGGCATAGCCGGCGGAGAATTTAGAATTTCAAACGAAAAACGCATTTGAAACTGAAAAAATATGTTGGTTTCTCTTCCACGTGTATCACAGTGATGGATGATTTTTTTGCGCTTTAGCGTGCTCTGTTATAGGTACCTTCTCGTTTTTGCTAAGTGTGCTAATTGAAATCCATTATCTGATGGGATTTTTACACATAGGATTTCCGGCTGAATAATAAATTAACAACAAAATAAAAGTTATGCCATTTGAATTGATGTAGGTACGTGTTTTCAAATATCAAAGAGGTGTTTTGGATTAGAGGAAGGGTGTAAGTAGTATTAGTAAATGGACTAGCAGTTAAAAACAGGCTCCGCAGGTTTTTGCTGCTAGACCCTGCGGGTGGCTTTTGGTTCGGCTTCGCCCAGTTAGTGTTGGTGACCATTTTATAAATCCAATAGGAATTGATTCCAAAAATAGCCCGTTCCTCGGATTCACTGTTATCCAGTGATAGCTTGTCACCGGGACAAAATAATCGGGACAGGTATTGACGTCATACATAATATATAGCTGCTTGATACAACTGAGTATTACCGTCACTCTTTCCATATCCGGAGAGATACCACTAATTCACAAATTCGTAGCACATATACCCAGGGGGGGAGCACGCCCTTCTTCGTCCATTCTTGAATTTGAAACCGAATTACAATGGTAGTATTGTTTAAAATTTGTGGCGCAGCGCGTATGGCATGGCGTCAGACATGCACTCGATGCCGGGATCTGAAATTTAATAAGGCAAACGGTAACCTATTAATACTGTTCGACGATTATAGGAAGGTTAAGTATTGGGTTCAAGTATATATTTTCTAAAAAGTTTTTTAGTCAATTTTTCATTTCTGATTTAAAATATCTTTCTAATATGTATTACGCAAGCCCAAATCGGGGTGGTAAGAAGGTAGGAGACGCCAGAAGAGAGCTTCATTAATGGATTGGATTGTATAGTTGATAATTAGGCCTCGCAAAATCATGACGGTCTGTTTTTGTTGGAAGGGGTAACATTTTATTATTTAGGTTCCTTCTAACGTAAGATTCAAAGCGAAATTTTAGGTTAGAAAAATTTAGGTTCCTTCTAACGTAAGGTTCAAGGCGAAATTTTAGGTTAGAAAAATTTAGGTTCCTTCTAACGTAAGATTCAAAGCGAAATCCCCACCAATGATGGTAACATTAAACGATTAGTCTAGCCAGCTGAATACCAAGCGAAAGTTTGGCTAAAAGAATGAAGAAGTTTCTATTCCTTAACTTTACGAATACTTTAAACGAAAAGCTCTAATTCACCGCATTCCGCGAGCTTTCCAAATCAACATTTAGCTTTTGGCTGCCAGGCGTGATGGCACTTTTAAAAGCTCTTTGAATGTTCACTCCACAGTAGATCCTAATGTCATTAATCTATTGTGGAAGATTCACCAGTTTGAATTGATATCTTAAGGCTTAAAACTTTTAGACAGTTTGGAATATTTCGGGAATAGAACGGTTAGGAAGAAAACAAGAATATTGATGATGATGGAGTTTCGTGATTAAATCTCTGGAATTCATTTCGCTTTCAAGAAAAGAACGAACAATTGCGATCGATTGAATGTAGGTGGGTACCTAGTAATTTTACTTTTAAATAAAATTAAAAAAAAAAATTGTGGTAATGAATAAAAATTACCCCGGGGCTCTTTGCAAAGCGAGATTTTAAAATTAAAACTCTACATAGTTGGAATACTGAGCTGTTATTTAATTTAACAAACGATAACGTCTTTGACGAAAACGGCTATCCAAATATTTGCAAATGTCGTGAACTACAAAATTTCTTAGATTTGTTGAAAAAGATTTTTAAAATGAGAAGTCAAAAAAGGTTTAAATTAAATTTAAGATTTATATGAAATTAATGGATAAGATTTATTTTTGTTCTGAGAGCCATCATTCTGTTAAAGGTTTTAACTTACTTATTAATTTAAGAAATTCTGAAGAGATGAGATCTCACTGTGGTTCTGAATTTCGTGTGTTTTTTAAGATCAAACTGTTATTTTTTTATATGAATACCGCACAAGAGTCCCAACTGCTCCCGTCTGGAGGCAGTGGAACTATGGCATACCCAATTGGGGTATGTTGTGAGGCTGAAGGTAGTGGAGAGGGGAAGGAGATAGGGAAGAGGAAGGTGGGGAAGTACCTGACTATTCAGATCTGGTCACCAAACACGGCTAAACTCATTTCAAGAAACGTTTCAATTCTGATTGGTGGTCTTACACCAGGGCGATACTGAGAGTATCCTCTACTCTGGAACGTGCCGTAAATACACCATATATTATTTTAATTGAATATATTGTGTAATAACACAAATTAATCAAATAAAATTTATTTGCCACGCCGGGATTCGATCCCGCGTCCTTCGGTGCGCGAGTCAAGCGTCTTACCGCTGCGCTACGCCGGCCGTCAATATATACAGCTTGATACACTTAACTTTTTATTCTTTCACATGTACCCTCATATTATTTTTCCAAGGTTTAACTTACTTATTTATTTAGAATTAACGGCACAAGTATTACTTACAAACATGGTTTAAAAGAATTAAACAGTCGCAGTAAAATATAGAAAGAAGAAAGAAAAGAAAAATAAATACTCTTTTTTATTTCCATGGCCAATTTTTTACCTTCGTAAAAAATAAATACTTCCAAAAAGAGAATAATTGTAGGCAACCAAAGTAGGAACGAACGAAATATCTTTCTTTGTTCATAAAGCCCGTTTTGTTTCTTGATTTTTTACTGTTTTAACAATAATATAATTAATTTTATACAAGAACTAACTGGTTCGCGGCATGTGTTGCAATGCCATATTCAAGGAAACAAATTTTTTCTCCCTGCATGTTCTTTCCCGTGCGTCCCCGTTCCCCTCCCGCATTCCCCTTCCACCTTCCCCGCCTACACTTCCGCTTTCCATAAATTCAGTCCCAGTACATTCAGTTTTCAAACCGCTCGCGTGCCACCTATTTACATTTTTTTTATTTAAATTTATTCCTATAAAATTTTTCATATATTACAAATATTCATTTTTATATATTAAAAGAACAATCAATCTAATTTGCTAGATAAACAAAGGTACCTATTTAATTATATCAATACTTTAAAAAATCCATAGATAATTCTTTTGTTACAAAAAACAGCTGCCTGCTAAATTCACATTCATCAAACGCGCGAACTGTCAATCGTGCGAAGTTAAAATAGTCGTTAAGTTTTCTGAAATTTTTCAACTTTCTTAATGTTTCTTTCCGTAAGAACCTTCTACAAAGTATTAGAAAACTATAAAAAGATGAATGAAATAGGTAAAGTCGTTCTGAAGTTATGGCGTGACCAAGGGAAACAGGGATTCATTTTTATAAATATATAGATTCGTATTCAAGATTTGCAAAGCCCATATTATATTAAAAAAAATATATCTTTTCCTTAGTACAATTTTTGCCCTGTGGTGGGAATAAAACCCGCAAACTTACGACTCAACTTCGTTGACCATTACGCTAACAAGTCAAACATTCAGTAATGAGTCCAAAGAAATTTATTTGGTACCGCACATATTTATTTTTTATGTTGCAACAAAACAATTTCAGCAAAGTATCTAAGGTCAAAGATCTAAAATTCGTGGAGGGTACTCATTAAAAACATCAATAAAGATAAATATTTTTTGATAATGCAATATTACATAATTTTTTCATAATAATAAATATTACGAAATATTAAATATTATAAGTAACCTCAATTAAAATAATTGTAGACATTTGATCGTCAATTAAATTTAATTACTCTCTTTAGTTGTTGTGCCAGACAGTGTGAGACACACAAAAACTGTAAGATAGGCTGGAGGTTCCAATCCACGGAAGCGCAAGACATCGGGCGAAAATCGTCTCTTTTACTCGCAGAAGAGCTGGGCTGAGGTGATCCAATGGCTCCTTCTGTACCACGTAGCCGGGTCTGGTCCAGATAGTGTATGATAATCCGTGGTCCAGGTGCAGGCGATGGGCAATAGAAAAACGAGGCGAATAAATGCAGGATAGGAGCGAGGTCGGGCGGGAAAGCCGAGAGAGTTGTCGTCAAGGAAGTGTTACTGGAGAACTGACTGGAAAATGGCTTGGGACCCGTTTTTATAGGGGTTGTGGCAACGGCAGCGTCTACCGTTGCCACTGCCCCCAGGCTCGATTCCTAGAATCGAGTGAAAGCCGGCCACAATGCCAGCCGGCCGAATTTCTCCTTTTGTACTGCCTTCGATGCTCGCTCCACCCCAACTCCGACGGTTTATTTATTTAAAATACAACATTACAAGCATTGACATAGAATATATATATAAATTTTTGGGACACCTGTACATACGTCCAGCCACTTCTTGGGCTCTTTTTCTGTGACCACGTCACAAATCGTTGAACACGTCCATTACAATTGTGCTTGCACATATTTCGCTGAAACAAAAGGAATTTAACCAGAATAAGAGAGTGCCATGTCCATGTCCAAGGTGTACAAGAATAACAATAGGGGAATAGCTAAGGCGTCAGTTGAAAAGCAGGCTCGTTCACTATCTGCCTTTGTCTATCTTTCTACAATGAGCCTAAACGTAGGCTGACGTATTGATGCCTATGACATGTGGATTCAGTGTTCACGTGAACAAGCAACACTATGTACCTACCCCTAAAATTATTTTAGAGGGTAAAAAAATATTACGTCTAGTGGGGCTTTACTTCTGGGCTTGCGGTCACATGCATATTTTTGAATTTTCGAGAAATCGTGAAATGTCACTGAAAAGCACTAAGCTTTATAATAAGAAGGGTATAAAATATTAGTTGTGCCAATATATTATTCTTACAAATTTATTCCTTATAACCATCTTACTTATTTATTTAGATTTATTGGCACAAGTATTCTTTACATTAATGGTTTAAAAAAACAGTCTTAGTAAAATATAGAAAGAAGAACGATAAGAGATATAATTTCTTTTAATTTCAAATGCAATTTTTTTTACTTTCGTAAAAATAAATACATCCAAAAAGAGAACAATTCCCCCACTAAGAGGCTCCAGTTGCTTCATGGAGAGTATTAGAAAATTTAAAATGATAGAAACGACTATATTTGCGAGAAGGTCATCCTGAAATAATGATCTTTAAAAAAGCAAATTGTTGCATTCCATAATATTTATTCTAAATGATGTTTCACAATTTGTATTTTATTCAAATATATATGTACCTCTATATTTTTATATTATATCTTAATATATAAAACAAAGTCGAGTTAGTTACACCATTTTTACAATAACAGCTGGACCGATTATTATGATCTTTGATTTGTTGGATTTGTCTCCATCCCGAATAGCAGAATAGCTATTAAAACATCGGAAAAATCCACAATAATAATAATTATGAAGAAAGTTCTTTTCCTTGTACATTTTGTATGGAACGAATTTTCATCTTTTGAAAGAGCAGCAGCAATATTGTTATAAGTGTACTTACTATTGAATGGTGAGTGGATTCCAAAAATTCAAAAACGTCAATTAGGAAAAGTAAGAAAATCATAAAAATTATAAATCCGTCCACAACGTCATCTCTGACATTGACAAAAACAAAACACGGACGGTTGCGCATCGATAATTGCTTCATTGTGTAGTTATCTATGTATATAAAAATCAAAATATGTTTGTTTCTGGTTTTTTATACATGTGAGATGCCTACGCGTTGCTAAACCATTCACCCAATTGCGATGAAACTTTGGGGATTTGATATGCGCACGCCTGCGATGGTTTCTATATTCTATATACAATAGTGAGTTCTGGCATCATAAAATTATGCATTGCTAACCGTTCATCCGATTGCGACGAAAATTTTGTTATTTGATGTGTGAATGCCAGCGATGGTTTATATCTATATATAATAGTGAGTTTTGGCATTATGAAATTATGCGTTACTAACTGTTCATCCAATTTCGATGAAAATTTGGGGATATGATATGAGCGAGCCCTAGAAGGTTTCTGTATATACTGTTGAGCTCTGGCATTACGAAATTTGTGAAAAAAATTGCAATACGTGGCACGTGAGCTGGTTGAAAACTGAATGTACCGGGTTTTAATGTATGGAATACGGGATAGGGAGGGGGTAGGGGAACCCTAGAGGGGGGAGGGGAACTCGGGAGGGGGTTAACGGGATGGGGGAGGGTCTCCTGGGAGGGAAGAAGGGAACTCGGAAGGAGGGAGGGGATATCGTGAGTGGGGTTCGCGGGACGGGTGAAGAGGGCGAGGGGAATGGGGAGAGGGAAGGCCTAGTAAGTGTGAACGCGAGATGTGAAGGGGATGCGGGAGAGGAAGGGGAGGCGAAAGGGGAACGGGAGAGTAGGAAAGGACGCGCAGGGATAAACAAATTCTTTATTAAGTTGCATAGCAACGCATGCCGGGAACTCGCTATAATAATAAAAATTGAGCGAAAAATCGACGTAATTTTTTTACACAGAGATAATAGGAGGACAACATAGGCTACTTTTTATCCCGGAAAAAACATTTAATTCTCGTGAAAAAATTCTTTATTCAGTCAATTCTCCCGAATACCATTCGAATTTAAGTTAGCTAATAAGTTAACACAACAGTTATTGATTCTGAGGCGGTACGAAGTTCGCTGGGTCAGCTTATAATTTAATAAAATAAAGACACCCTTTCCTGTTAATAAAAATGTAACACATATTCTTTTATATATGATTAACGTCACTACGTCACGAACATTTAACGGTATGCCATAAAGAAATTTCACATGTCAATGTCGGTGACATAAAAACCACATTCGTGTCTATTAGTAAGAATTAATATCAATTACTACTACGTCACGTGGATAGGAACAATTCATTAAAAATAACTCAAATTTAGTTAACTCCGCTACAAATTAATTGAAAACACTTATCACTTTGTAGAGTTAAATAACAATTGAGCCAAATTGTTGGGAAGAGTCAAAAACTGTGGCTGTTAATGCAAAACAAAGTAAATTAATATAGAAGTCGCATGAAATATTTCGTGACTTATCAATATTATAAAATATTTTTTTATACAACATATTTATGCATTCGTATCTTGGCTAATAATAAAAACATAGTAAAAATATAATTTGGTACAGTGTGATACCAGATTCGTAAATGTACAAAATATTTTGCATCTCTCACACACACCAAAGTCAGTTTTTTTTTAGGTTAGCTCCACACAAGAGAACCTGAGGAAAATAAGGGCCTTAGGGCATATGACCTTAGAGGATGCTGTGTGGTGTGGTTTTTTAAAGAAAAATGAATACAATTTGGTTTTTCATTCCCAGAACTTCCTCTCCTTCCATTCCTAAAAAGACCCTCCATACAGCATTCCCTGAGGGGAACTATTTTCTTCAGGGCCTCATGTGTGGAGCTAATGAAAAAAGGAGATGCAGTTCCCGATTAACCCGAGTACCCCTGCTAAGTCACAAAACGTAGCAAACCATTTGGGGTGACCTATTGCAGAGGTATTGGTTTTCCAATGAATGGTTCTCGGGGCGGCGGTACCCATACCCGCCTACCAATATGATAATGCCATATAATATTAAAAACGAAAAATCTGTTTTTAAAATGATAAGTCATATAAATTAAAATAGCCTCTGCTATTCCTATGTATTCATAGTACATATCTATTATTGATTTACCAAACGTAACAAAAGTTTTTTTTTATAATTACTTTATCTTACGATCAGCCGAACAAAACTATTAAAAATACTAATTTCGGTTGCTTGTCTGCAGCTCTGGTTAATTAATTCTAACTTGAATTTACTTTGAATTTAAGTATCATTTTCATAAACGATACTGATTGTGTGAACAACTCAGCCAAGCGATAAAGTAGTCCACCATTATATAATATTTTAACAGAAAATTATTTCAGTTGTATTTTTTAACATCTTATTTATAATATCCCGTGATTTTTCATGGGGTCTGCGCTAGGAATATAATAACGTGTGCATTTAGAATGGTGGACATAAATAGATAATCGGGCGATTGAAATTTCCGGATGTTCGGTTTTCGATTCGGCCATTCGATTTAACTACTATCCCACCTCCAAATAATGTTAATGAATCCGATTTTATGGTTTATCCAGTGTTTTTAGGGATCATAAATAATATATTTTTTTAAATCGTTAATTTTTTTTATTTTTTATTCAACGACATTAAAAAGTAAATTAAGAATAAAGTAGTTTGTTCACAGTCCTCCTCGCTTGGTATTCCTGTTCCGAGGTGGACTGTAGGTTGTTGTATAGGTGAGGATCATGATTTCCTTATCTTCTAGTTTGTTGGTTTCCACAAAATAAATAAAATAAAAAGTATTTGTGTTTGTTGTCTATAGGTTGCGTTGGGGTTATTTCATAATTTTAATGATTTCCTCATCTTCATGTTTAGTTAGCCATAATTTGATGTATTTTTTAAACTTTTGTAACTCCACGGTGGTGTTTTTAATTTCAATAGGCCACTTGCATAAATTTCATAACGACTTGGATTACGAAAATGTTAGTAAAAATTTTTAGAAATGTATAGTTTTTTTTTATTTTTAAATAAATAAATCCATTATTTGAGCTCGTGACGTCACTACATGAAAATGTCCCGTCTCCGATTATGTTCCATTAATTTTGTAAAATTCCACACTGATTAATTTTTTTTTATATGGCAACACTTTGATTTCTGGCGAAATTTTGAATTTTCGTTTAACGTTCACTAGATTTATTGTTTGTTCTATGCGAACTTATCTTTTGGTTTGATTTTTTGATAAAGATGGCGGTGTTTTTAAAGACGTTACGAAGAGAACCCCGTACAATTTATTGCTATTCGTGTGGAACACGTTCTTTTTTTTAAAATGATTTTCGGCTATGTAATTATCGTTTTATCGCACTCATAAAATTATGTCCCGTCTTTCCGGTTTATAAAAAATGGTCTCATTTTTCGGATTGAAATTTTCAAAAAATCGCCAGGGTTTCAAAAATACGATAAAAAAAATACAGAATGTTTTAGAATATTTGCCTAAACCGGAAATTTAAAAAAAAAATTGTGATGCAAGTGGCCTATTGGAAGGACATTGTATAATTTTGTAGCACGGATTGGCCAAAAGATTTATTTAATTTCGGAATGTTCGGTAGTTTTGAGGATTTCATCCATGTAGATTATTTATCTTATTTTTTATTATATCATTAATTTTTCGTAAAGTTTTTTTAACTGTCATACTAGGCTAATGACCATGTTGTGGTGGTCATATGTGGTAGTGTAGTCATATGTGGTAGTGTAGGTGTGTTGGTCAGCAAGGTACTAATATTTTTCTTTAAATTTGAGGAGTACATTTTTGGGTACACTTAAAAATGCTTTTTTTTTTACAGTGAATACCGCAAAAGAATCTCAACTGCTCCCGTCTGGAGTCAGTGAGACTATGGCATCCCCAATTGGGGTATGTTGTGAGGCTGAAGGTAGTGGGGAGGGGAAGGAGGTGGGGAAGAGGAAGGTTGGGAAGTACCTGGCTATTCAGATCTGGTCACCAAACACGGCTAAAGCCATTTTCAAGCAACGTTTCAATTCTGAATGGTGGTCTTACACCAGGGCGATACTAATAGTATCTTCCACTCTGGAACGTGCCGCAAATATACTATATATTATTTTAAAAGAATTAATTGTGAAATAACACAAATTAATCAAATAAAATTTATTTGCGCACGCCGGGTTCGAACCCGCGCCCTCCGGATTGTGAGTCAAGAGTCTTAGCCACTGGACTAGGGAGGTCGTCTGGCTGAACACATTAAAGTTTTAAAAAATTTCTTTTGATAGAGTTCTTGTGGCTACTTTCAGGATTATTTTTATTATTACCTTTGTGTTTTAACAAGCGGATGTTTGAGGCAGATCCCTATCCTATAATCGCATATTCTACGCGTGATTGGAAATAGCATAGTAGACTTTATATAGATCATTTTTATTTAGTATTACATATTGCGTATGTTTCTAAAGTAGTTCATAAGCTTTGTTTTTAATGCTATTAATGTGGCAGTCTCATCAAAGGTTTTCGTCGAATACAAAACCGAGATATTTTATGTTATATAATTCATATTAATTTATTAAAATCACCTCCCTAAATTTGGGTAGCCATCGATCGAATGATTATCAATTTTTAAAGAATGAATGAAAAAAACACTAATCTATTAAGTATCTACCGAACGCCGCCGGTTTCCGGGCTAATGTTTCTACTAAATTATGTATGAATCAAACACTTTACTGGCTGCCAACTGGTTTCGCTTAAAGCCAGGCTTAGTCAAGTCCATTTCATTAGCAAGCTATAAATATATCAATTAATTAGGGGCTCGTACAAAGTTAGTGGTACATTTCATATTCTAATGTGATGTGATGTCAATCCACAAAGTGATTGCTTTCTACGTAAACTTATAAATATGTTTTCTTTTAATTAAAGGAAATTCGTGGTGACGATCTCTTTAGATTAGATGGATTATTTATTGAAGAGAGAATAACCAGACAAAACCGGAAATATGTCATTTTTAAATAAAGTTTTAGCCGTGTTGACTCTTTTCCACAAAAAAGTATAAATTGATTTATAAAAATTGTTCTTTTATCTGGTAAAGTAAGGCTTAAAATTATGAGAAAATATGTTTGTTTTTAGCATAATAAGGTTATTCCGTAGGTCGTCGGCAGATTTCTTAAATTTTCAAACTAAATTTTGTATTATGCAATACACATTTCAAATCTATAATCATGCAGTAAAATAAATCAATAAAGTATCTGGGGAATCAGGGTTTCAGAATTTTAATTTTAGTTTTAATAAAATCATTACAAAAAAAATCCGCGCACGTGTTTTGTGACGAAAATACTTTAGTTTGTATATATTATTTACGGTCTTACAAACTAATATATATTTTTAGAATTAATAAAAGAAAGATTTTTTTTAAATTCTTATTTTGCTTAGACATTATTGAAAAATTATAAAATACTTATGATTAAAAAATAATTACAAAAAGTACATAATTTTAAATGTTTTATTACCACGCCTTTCAGCATTTTTGAATGTAGGTATAAATTAAAGCAAATTATGAATGAAATAAAATAGATATTGAGTCATTATTTAAAAAATTTGGTACGCAGAATAATTAATCTTCCTCATTGGAACCGCCCTTTACGATCGTAAGAACATCTTTCGACGAAATTTGAATTCTCGGCCGCTGCTGGTTAATGACCCTTAAAGTAATAATAATGATATTTGGATTTAAATTTAATATCGGATTTATTTGGCCCTTAAAGTAATAAAAATCACCTCAAGTTGTGAAAATTATCACTTCACAAAAAAAAGTAAATTAGCGATAATTTTCTTGCAGATTCAATAAATAAAAGTAACGTGTTTTCTACATTTAGAATCTTTTCGAATTTTCTAGAACTTTCTTATACATCCGAAGAAATTCTGTGTATTGTAGATGAGGAAAGCGTATAGGTATTTTTCAAGAGCAAGGTCGTTTTTAAAAGAGTTTCCCAGGAGATTGTTGTATAAAGAGCTAAAATATGAAAATCAAGTGGAGAAAATTCAGGAGAATATGGCGAATGTGGAATAACTTTCAATCCAAGTCGAGCCTTTGAATAGCTGTTTTTGCCGTACTAGTGTATGGAAAAAACAGCTATTCCTATGGCATTGCTTATAAAAACTGAATAAAATGGTTTAAAATTTTTTTTTTAAATATTTTGACTTTTTCTTGAATGATACCAAAACTGTTATTTTATTTTAATTCTTCGGGAAGACTATTAAAATATTGTATTCCTTTGTAAATAAAATTATTTTGTATTTTTGGCCTCGAAAATATTGAAATTTGTTGTTTAGAAAATCGGTTGTTATGTTATGCCTAAATGATGAGTTAAGTTTAAACATTTTTATTTTTATTATTTATTACATATTCTTTAAATATTTGTAATAATTAATCTTTTTACAGAGGTCTTAAATTTTTGGTAGGTACTTCAAAATTTTGAACAATGATGCTGGAGAGAATGTTGGTTCTTTTTTATTGTTTTTTTTTGTTATTACTATCTTTCAACCACCTTCACATTAACAGTTTTCTTCAAATGCGCCTCCCCATCTACTGATTTCCTACTGAATTAAGGATTGGACTAGTGCGAAATAGATTTTATTTATTTTTTAGATTACTAAATTTGAGTAAATTTCTTAATCTGATAAATATATAGATATATTTCCTAAAGCGCATATGTGACTGTTCTTCATATGATGATCTTCAATTACACCGAGGTTCATTTTTTTTTGTCGTATAATTTAATATGGTACATGAATTATTACAGACATCTTTGTCACATTTTTTGTTATGTTTATGTTTAAATTAGGGTAAATTCTATCAATGTTAGGGTAAGTTCTAAACATATTCATTGAGAATATAAAGTGTTTTTTTTTCTGCATTAATTGTAAGGTTGTAATTAGATTTGTATCGCATCAGTTTTTTAGAATTAGGATGTCATTATTTGCATTTTCCATATATATATTTTAACTTCTAATATTAACGAGTGTATATTAAGGTAGGACCTGCAGACAAGCAGCCATGTGGCAGCTTCGCGGGACTACCGATAAATTGTCTAAATTATATATTTATGTAATTTGTATTTTTGTTGGAAATAAAAAAAAAAAATAAAAAAAAAAACAAAATTAGAATAATTTGAAAAAATTAAGACATACTTACGTCTTCAACCTACGTATCAATTTTGCAGTTCAAATTTGAAAATAGTCATTTAGTATTATAACTACAATTTTAACATACATCATTGAAACATTTTATTTACCAATGAACTATTGTGGCAACAAATATTGTCCATAAACAAGTTTGTCCGAAACTCTCTGCCGGGCGGGGGAAGCGGGAGTGGGGAGAGGGAAAGGGACGCGGGAGATTAAGAGGAGGTGGAAGGGGAACGGGACGAATGGGAAAGGACACACAGGGAGAAATTTATTAAGTGGCATAGCAACGCATGCCGGGAACTCGCTAGTAAAATAATAAATTAGTTAACGTCGATGGAACTGTCGAATAAATCCCACTACCTCAAAGATTCTAGATTTTGAACATTCGATATTCACATTATTAATGTAGTCTGAGAATAATAAATTAATAATATTATTGACTCGGGCTGATGGCGGTTAATTGTACTGGCGCCTGATGCAGTTAGCCGATTATTGATGGAATATGCCTGATCGGGTTAATAATCGAGTTAATGATAGGGTTAATCTATGTTGACTGCGTATGTATCAATTGCGGATACAGGATGCTTAGAACCGGCTTAATATGGAAAATGGACATTTGATTATAAATGATTAAACTGGGTCAATTCGAAAGACAGAGGTCAGAGGGACATCTATAACTGTTTTATAATTTGATAATGCCTTCAGAAGGCGAAACAGGTTTCACGCGTAATAATAATTACATAGCAGAACTTGTTTCTAAATAAACTGTTTTTATAAAATGAATAGAGTGCAAGATACTCTCAGTATCGCCCTGGCGTAAGACCACCATTTAGAATTAAAACGTTGCTTGAAATGGCTTTAGCCGTGTTTGGTTACCAGATCTTAATAGCCAGGTACTTCCCCACCTTCCTCTTCTCTATCTCCTTCCCCCCTCTACTACCTTCAGCATAACAATATACCCCAATTAGGGATGCCGTAGTCCCACTGGCTCCAGACGGGAGCAGTTGGGACAAAAAAATAATAATAATATAATTAACTTCACATAGTACAAACCAAAGTCTCTCCCGCTGTCTGTACGCTTAGATCTTTTAAAATTTAAACTACGCAACGGATTTTCATGTGGTTTTCACCAGATAGAGTGATTCATAAGGAAGGTTTAGGTATGTAATTGATCAAGGTTTTGTGGAAATTGGTTGAAATATATAATATATAAAGGGAGCGCGCTGGAAAGCGGGCAGCGGGCTGACAAGCGGGCGGTGTGGATTTGATAAGTATGCAAATTATCAGATAGCGTTGGTTATAAAGATTGGGTGATGGCGTCTCAGTAGATGGCGTTGTGTTTCGTTAGCCACAGCAACGTGTGAACGGGTCTGCTATTTGAATATATATAA
This sequence comes from Limnephilus lunatus, assembly GCA_917563855.2. Taxonomy (NCBI): domain Eukaryota; kingdom Metazoa; phylum Arthropoda; class Insecta; order Trichoptera; family Limnephilidae; genus Limnephilus; species Limnephilus lunatus. The sequence continues at coordinate 57,158,367 of OU830599.1, forward strand.
AAAATATAAATTAAAATGGAGTTCTACAAATTAAATTTTATAACATTAAATAGAAATAACTTTGAAAAATAATACGCATCTCAAGTTCAATTATTTTTTGACGAAATATAGGTTAAATTGAAGTTATTAAAAATATCTAACATAACCTAAGTGTAGTGGTTAATTCACCTCGAAACTATGCGTAGGTATACCTAATTTAGAATAAATCCATTTTGTTTTTCCAAAAACGCACGGAAATTCAAATTATTTGTATTGTCGAATTAGCCCAGTCAATCTAGACAAAAAACAGGCCCTAACTAGAACAAATTAGGGGATAGCTGAATTTTTGCAGGTTAATAGTACATACTCTAGGGAGTATTTTAACAAAAAGTCCCCACTCCTACCCCGCTTGTTCCCCCCCCCTGTGCCCTCCCAAACATTAAAATGTGGGGTTCTACTAAAGTGATTATATCTCATAAACTAAAACATATATCAGAAAAAAAATTTCGTCAATGAACTTCTTACAAAATTTCCTAAAAATAATATAATCCACTTTTTTATTATCTGCATTGGTTTGTCCAATAATAATGAGATTGTTGTTAAAAAAATTTTTTTTTTTGCAAATTTTTTTTGAAGTTGAATATTCTTTTTGTCTGAGAGAATATTAAAAAATACTTCAAACAAATCATTTGCCAAATTTAATAAGCTTTAAAAAAATGTATAACAGTATTTACTTATATTCTTAATTTTTATTGAAAAAAGTGGATGAACGCAATGGCGTGCGTGAAGCCAAGCGACGCATCGCGCATTGTTGCGTCGCATCGCTGTATATATTTTTTTACCAGTTTGATCTCGGTTGAGGCGTGTGTCAGTTTTGTGCGTTATGTTTTGACGTTGTTGTGCCGAGCGTTCAGTTAATCAAGTTTTTTGTGCGTTTTCCCACCTTCATCAGGTAAAAATATTGAGAAACAATTATTTAAAAAGAAATTTTCAATCTGAAAATGTCTGAAGTGAACCTCTGGTGTATTTTATGCAAAAAAGACCTTACTGGAAATGTTTTTAAAGTAACGAAAGGGTTACAAATGCTAATTAGCGCTAGTATCGAAAGAAATGACAATAATCATGTTAAATTAACGCGTTTGGATAGCGTAACCGTGCATAAGGATTGTAGAAAAAAGTACAGCTTTTACAAGCCCATCGACCAGTTCATCTCAACCATTCCTAAGGCATTTAGGAAACACGTTTAATTTCTTGGAGAATTGTATTATTTGTGACAAAAAAACATTTTTAAATGTCTAACTACCTCAAAAATATCGTGAAAAAATACATTTGGTGTTAAAACTGGAAATAAGAGAAACATTGATTAATGCTTGTAATACAAGAGATGATAAATGGGGTGCAAAAAGTTAAATCTAAACTGTTAAGTGTGTTTGATTTGGTCGCTGCAGAAGCTCTCTATCACGGCAGTTGCTACAAGAAGTTCTGTAAAAGTAAATCAAATCAGTATGTAGGAAGACCTAAAGATGAAGATTCCGCAAAAAATTTCTTAAACTCTGTAATTTCTTAGAAAATTCTGACGAATGTCAGTTTACATTAGAGAAATTAAGGGAAATAGTAAAAGACCTTTGTGGCACTGATCTTCCGTACTCAGATAAATTTCTAAAAAAACAACTTATTGACTATTTTCAAGAACGGATATATACGTATATTTTTGGCAGAAAGACTGTCATATGCATGTCTCACTCTACTTATAAGATTCTAGATGACTGGTACAAAAATAAAGAAAATAATGTAAATCTGGAACGTTCAAGAATTGTACGTGCTGCCGCAGAAATAATCAGAGAAGATATTAAAAAAATGCCATATGATTGTGAAAGCTATCCTGATATTCCAGAAATTAGTCGTGGGGGTGATGATTTAGTTCCTGAAACTCTGAATCTGTTCATGTCAACTGAAACAAAGAAGAGATTGTACGATAATGGACCTGATATTATGAGAAGACGTTTAGTAATTAACTACGCCATAATAGCATCTGCAAGGCCTATGTCTTTTTTATCATCAATACAAACAAGTTTGTGTTTATATCTACAAAGAATGTATGGATCTAAACATTTAATAGAAGTGTTGTCGTCATTGGGAATTTGTTCATCTTATCACGAAGGTGACAGATACCAAATATCTCTAATAAGAGCTGGGCCTCCTACAATCAAAGATGACACGTTCACACAATTAGCATTTCATAATTTCTTGGGTTTAAGCTACAAGACAAGTGAGCAGAATGTTGAGCTTAGGGAGAGCCGCCAGCTACGGGACAACCAAGACTTATCAAAATTTGTAAACTGGTTAAACCAACACAACCCTTTTGCTTAAAATTCTGGTGAATTAATTTGCATTTCTTCGGGATTAGTATCAGACTCAACCGTAACATGTGACGATGCCTACGATATAGGTTTCAAAACTATGAAGAAAATGACAGGGCAAAGTTTTTCTGAACTAAAGCTACACAGATCGGATATGGTTGTTACTCAAGCCAGTAATAAGTCTGTCAGAATTAGAAACAAAGAAGCTGTAATCAACCCTCAGCAGATATTTAATAGACTATTATGCGTATGTGACAGTCCTGCAAAGCTCAAATCCTACTTTGAGTTTGAACTATTAACTATACTAACATCCACCTTCTTTATTTGATGTTTCTTTAAAGAAAGGTAAGAAAGCCTCCATTGTAAAAGCATTTGACGATGGTATCGTTGATATAAATTCCACAAAGGATGAAGCTGCATTTATTCTTGACGGTGGATACCTATTACATGCAGTAGTGTCGCCTTAAGTCTCTACTTTCCATGATATTACCGAAAGATATGTTAATTATGTATCTAAAAAGTATGGTGCAAATGTAATAATAGTTTTTGATGGTTATCCCGAGAACGCTACAACAAAATAGCAGGAGCAGTCAAGAAGAGCTGCAAAAAGAACATCAAGTGAAATTATATTTTCTGATGATACTGTCTGTACAACACCTCAGGTAGAATTTCTCGCCAATTCTCAAAATAAAAAGAGGTTAATAGAAGCTGTTAAAATTAAGTGTTGTAAGCATGGCCACGAGGAGTAAATTCTACGGATGGAAGATCATACAAATTGCCAGTCGGGTAGCTCAATTTGGCACAAACACGATTCTCCTTACCTCAAGGCGAGTGCCTGTGGTTCGCTGTCTTTCTCTCTCTGCTCTCCCACAATCGCCGAGCCTCTCTCCTCAATCAAAACACATGTTTCATAGCACAAATAGTTTTATTCACTGAGAATACAATAGTTAACACGGTAATTGCCAGCCTCAGCTCAAGGTAACAGGGGATTTACTTTAGGCTACCTAAAACTTGTCTAATTGCGGAAGGCTCTCTCTCTCTCTATACGTTCTTTATAGGGGCTATGAAGTTAAAATGCACACAGGGTAAGATTCAGCATGGTACTTACAGCTAGCTCCAGTTTGGTACGTCGACAAACACCGGGGAAAGTTAACATTTCGAAGTCGGGAGAATTTGCCTCTCCGGCGCGTTATTCACGACGCGAGATGTTGCAAGCTGGCCGGGCGGGGCTCTACTGCTCACTCCCGGAGTGGCGGCCGGCCTCTCTGCGTACGGAAGGCAGAGGGAAAGGGGGGGGGCGGTGCGGCAAGTTTGTGCACTGGGCCCCGATTCACTAATTTCCCGCGCGACAGAAATAAAGGAACCTATTCTTATAACTTTGCAACGTAACACTTCCCCCCTCGCCGCAATAAAAGCGACGTGGCAATGGAGCTGTTGGGCTAATAAATCCTCTTACCCTTACAGCACTTGTGCAAAAAAAACATTTAAAAGAAAAAGGAGAGAGAGAGAAAAAGTTGCTAGCTGAAGAATAGTTATAGTCCAAAACAAAAGAGATAATACATGGTAAAACAAATAATTATCTATAAATGTACATGAAAGGGCAGTGACATACATAAATACAGTTGCGAAGAACAAGGACCTGTTGGAAAAAGGTACAAGGGTTATGCAGTGATAGAAAAAAAAAAAAAAACTCTAAAATTGTATCATTGGTCTGTGAGCTATTGTTTGCGGAACGTGGTTTGCGTAGGATGTTGTGATAAACCCCCCCCCCCCCTACGAAGTAAAACCTAACTTTGATCACCAATGCTTCTACATTGCTACAGCTACCCCGCTCGGCCTTTAAAAAGCTCGTAGCTCGCCCGTTCTCGCGTCTCTCCCCTGCATTTCTTTTGAAGCGCCTTCTCAACCCCATCACGTAATACTTTTATGCAAACGTGACGAGATGCTCTTAATTAATCAATTGTAATTAACCCCACAACGTTGTGTACTTTTTTGTTTGAGTGGTTTGGTATAGTTAATCCAATTTAATTAATAATTTATTTGTGGTAAACCCTTGTTCTTTTAGGTATGGCGTGTTACAATTTGCAAGGCTTCGAATAACAATGACTGAGTCTGACTAGCTTGAAAAATAACTAATTTTCTATCTATATTCATCCAGCTTCCTCCCCTAGCACCTGTTATACGCCTACGCTCATCGACGACTATTTTTATTGAAGTAATCTGCATTTTCCCTCCTAGCATCTAGCATATAAATTTACATTCAAACGGCGAATTGAGAAGATCCTACCTTTCGATGCGATGTCACGTACTCTCTGCAGCTCTATAAAATGCTATCATGAAGATAATTTGACATTTATGTACATTCTAACAAAAGATTTACACTCAAGCAGTACGGGGTGCAATAACTCTACACTTACAGTGCTAGATGCAGTTTGTTAGTTAGCTAGCTTGTTTTATTTTGTTAATTTGATTCTACGGGTAGGTATTTTGGATTAACATGAGGCAGAACATATGCTGTTTAAATAATTGGACTCCTCCATAGCCCAACTGATAAGGTGATGGTCATAGACCGCCGAATCAGCTTCCAATTCCAACGCCTCCGGAGAATGTTAAGGTCGCAAGCGACTAATGAAAATCGACATGTTTTGCCTTCTGTCGGGAAAGGGTTCGATGTGTGTTTCTGGTTCATAGAGTGGTGATGGGAATAATATCGCCCAATACGCTGCCAAATTATAAATGTGTTGATGATGATGATGAGAGGTCATCTCATACCGTTTGATATGAGGGTCTGCTCCGATTAATGGCGTGATAGCCGATGTCAGGAACTGTTCAGGAAATGTGTGGGTGGCACGAGGTTTTGGAACGAGACATCCTACACTGGATTCATGATGATGTTGAAGTTCTTCAGCATGCCGATGACTTGAGTTCCATTAACTCCTAAAGCACCGGCATAAACATTAAACCGAAGTTGATTAGACAATCGGCAATGTCAGGAGATCGGTGGGGCCGCTCTCTCCTCTGATCTGGCGTTGTATGAATTTAATTAAGGAAGATTTTGATGTCACCGACCCTCGCCTTGGCAGTCACTCATGTCCTCAAAAGTCCCGTTCTCCGTCCAGCACGCCGCCTCGAACCAGTAGAAGTAATGATTACGTTTTTCCTAGGCACGCTACAGAAACGTGCGCCAGCCTGCAATCGCGATGGTCATCGGTATTTGATTTGAATGAAAAATACGTCCCCTCGCATAACATACACAAGCGTAACGTGGGACCTTCCCCGAAATGTCACGGGCATATGCTCTACGATAGGCGTACCCCAACCTCAAACTCAAATATCAGCTCAAAGAAAGAAATGTCAAGCTCGGCTTCCAGGGTGCTGGGTCCAAGAATGAAAGGCACCAGGTCGTGAATCTGGCTTCCCTCCCTTCTATTTTCCCGGCTGCCCTTTCGTCCAGAGTACATTCCCACCCTGATGCTGGATGATCCCTATTCCTATTGTGAGGGAGTTAAGAGAACTTTTGCTACTTATGTAGGTGGATATAACGCATTACGCTTAAAATATGAATACCTACTGACGGCTTCATTCAACCGACAATGTGAAAGTTTTTGGCTAGATCGAATATCGGAAATATACCTACCTAAGCGTAAACCAAAAGTAGTTAAGAAAACTTATCCGGATTCCAACAAAGAACCGCCGATCGGTTGCCAAACGATTCCATATGTCATGTTCCCTTCGTTCCGCCGACAAGGCAGACCCCACACGAGCGTAACCTAAAAGGTAGTGAAGCCCACGCAAATTTCGTCACTTCGTTTCCCCCATGACGAAGGTAGTCCGGCCAGATCGTAATCTTCGTCCTGCATCAAACTGGCCTCCCGCGACGACAACTTTTATCCGCTGGTACCTCGGAGCGGCGGTAGAAGGAGGGCGAAATGGGTGCACGTCCTTTGTTCTCCTGAAGTCCCCCAATGCCTTAGTGACGTACATACGTCGACATCATGGAATGGCTCCGGCCACGCTTCCAATCCAGTCTAGAGCGGGTACGAGATCCACGTTACCGAGATGTGATCACAAGGGATTCCAATTTGCTCGGACCAGACACGACCATCGCTTACTTCGCCTCCACATTAGAAAAATAGTGTAAGCCCACCTGCATTTCGATCACATCGCCCCCGATAAAGTCGCGTGAGATACTTCCTCATGGTGAAATAGGAAAGCCGGACCCGTTAATTCATTCGACAACCGCCGTCCATTCTCGAGTCGTAACCCGCTCAATTAAGTTTGAAGAAAAAGAGTTTGTTAATTAAGTAGGTGGATATAGCGCATCACGCTAAAATGTGAATACCTACCGACGGCTGCATTCAACCGACAATATGAAAGTTTTTTTGCTAAGTCGAAAGAAATATACCTAAACGTGAACCAAAGGTGATTATATGATTAGATATCGAACCAAGTTTAAGCAAAGTCCTATGTAGTAGACTTGTTGTGATACCTAAAATTTGGAATAAGGTGTGGGAAACTTTTGGAATGGGAATTTAATTATGTCAGATTTTGTTAGTAAGCAAAGATGCCCATGCTACGCACCATTCTATAAACTGTTAAATTACCCAATGCCTTTTCAAAAACCCTTTCCTAAATATAGTCCCCTAGCTACGTTTAAAAATATTATTACGAAACTCGTAAATAATAATTAACACCTCCAAGGCGCTTTACAAATTAATTTATACCTACATTCTATACCTATGTATTTTGGTACCCGTTATGTATTGGAGAATACCCAGTAACCTAATTTTCTAGATCACCAACAAAGCACTTTTAAAGGGTTTTATTATTGTTTTGTGGTTTCAAAATCCCGTCTTTTAAATGAAGTCTCTCGTCTAAGATTTATTGCCCGAAAGCGCACTTTGTGCTTCAAATGCTATTTTAGTCCATTGAACCCCAAATTATTATTTTTACAACGGTCTCGTCTCAAGAATAACTTCACCCAACAAAGGTACTTGCTAGCCGGTCAACCCGGAAACGTGCAAAGCTCCGCTCGACTTAAAAAACAGGTCCTAGATTCCTAAGGCTTGTATATAAACCCTAATTGACTCTTTCCTGCAAGGCCCGTACTAAATATGTTAATAATTTTATACAAACTTACCAAATTCGCCTTGTTGCACAAAATAATTTCACAAATCAATTCACTACAATAATATTTAATTCAAACAAGCACTTATAAACCACAACCCGTCATGCAGTTATTTATTCCAAGATGCAGCCGTCAAACACAATTCTCGCGTAGATTTCTTTTTTAAATTTCACCCTGACCCTGATAGACGCCCCGAAAGTACGTCCCGACCACCTCAATTTACAAATTATATTATTTAACTTCACCGATATGAACTCGCAAGCCTCAATCTCTGACTTCCCTATTCGCGTGGACTCTTTTTGTTTAATAAAACGGAATTTCCTTTGTTTAATTAAAATGAAATATCCCCGATTTAGGCGCACCAAACTGGTCTCCTCGCGACTATCGGACCTCGATCCCTTAATTTAAACCTTGCTTCCCAACGACCAAATCTTGACTCCCCTCAATCGCGTGAACTATTTTCCTTTAATTTTATGAATTATTCCCGGTTTACGCGCACAGAGTTATTATTCTATCGTGTATTCAACCTCGATGATTTTTCGCTAGCCCGTGCGTCTCCAGAATCTCTCCCCGACTGTATTTATTATTATATATTACTATCTGAATTATTCCCGGTTTACGCGCACCAAATTATTACTCTGCCGTTTATCAAAACTCGATGATTTTTATCCCGTCTGCGCGGCCCTAGGTTCCTTCCCTGACCGTCCTCTAACACTCCTCTACCCCGACTATCGTAACCCATCTACTTGTGTGGTTTCAATAATTTCTTAGTCACTTTTTAAAACCTCAAGTGGGCACATCTCCCAATATGCATATTTCAACGTTTTTAATAGTGTTCTGTCACATTAGGTCCCAAATTCCAAGAAATCAGTGCAACTTTCATGTTTGCTATTTTTTTGTGTGTAACCTTTAGATAACAGAATACAAACTAATTTTGTCTGCGCCGAAGTCATAAATTATCCCAATAGCGCTTAAAAGAAGAGCTCAGTGGCGTACTTCAATCTAATACTCTTTCTCATTACTTGCGTCGACTTTATTGGTTATATAATAACATTATATAAGCATTGTCTGTACACGTTTTCGTTCTTTCTGCGTGCGTCACTATTTAACGAATTCTGCAATCTTATTTTGACAAATATGTTAAATATCTTAACTCCTAATCGGCGCGTCGCTCTAGTATATTTAAATGCACCAACGATCAATCCTTATTGCCTAGTTTTCAATTTTCCTACTGCCATAGAAAATTCACCATATAATTGTTTCGTAAATCCAATCTGCTCGCTTTAAGGTCAATCACCACTCGGGCAAATATCCATCGGCCGCCCCTGACTTGATAATGATATATCCATTAGGATTCCTCCTCCAACCAAAGTATTTTGGCACACGTGTTTTTCCTAGTAATGGCCCGGTTTCATAAATCACCCTTAAGAGTTGGAACAGAGAATTGTATTCTGAAACCATACCCTGTTACAAAATTAAATATATTTCTAAATCGATCTCTCAATTTTAAAAGAATTATTTCGTAGGCCTAAAGGCGAGATCATCACAGTCTCCCCTTTATGGAAAAAAATAGTGGAGGTAGATATAAATCCAAACTACAACCACCTATTTTGTTCCAGAACTTCAGCAGTAGTCAGCCCGTTTGGACTCGCCTAAAATCTTTGTGCCTTTTTTTTTTCAAAATTGTAATGATGAATATTTCCTAATCCGGCCCTGTCCTGTACGTCATCGCATCCCTTCCCTATTCCGTTTCTACGTCGGCCTTGCCCAATGTTTGTCTAATGTTGAAACTACGGTCAATGTACCTTGCGTTACGCCTACACATTTCCAGGAATTTGTCCCGGTTACCACCTACAACGGTACATAGTCATGGTACCCTAACTGTCTCCTATTGTACTCCCCACATTAGCCGACAATATATTATGTGAGTATTTAGGTGTCTATTATTGTCTCCAAACCAATTAATCCAAATTTTAATTTCTGCCTAACTTTATCACCGACTTACGCTGATTTTAAATACCCACTGATTCACAATAAACTCCGTTTGCGCAATTTGTAAACCCATCCACAATTTACTACTAACCATTGTGAATGTTTCAATGCTCCACATCTCACTGTGTCTAAATTCATAATTTATTTTTCTCTATAAAATAACCCAGAGTGTTTTCCCCAATTCGGCTCTGTCTAGATCGCTTAAGTCGGTACGTCTCTCCTTAATCGGTACTTTCGGTTTCACATAATGGCCGTCTCGAAGGTCCGCCTGTATTTTTTTTTTTTCTCCAAAATATCCCTACCGTAATTATACGAGTGTGAACGACCTTTCCTTATTTTTTTGTTTGTTTTTTCGTTAAAGGAACTTTGCCCAAAATGGACCTGACCGTTGTTCTAAATTTAACAATTTGGTACTGGGGACCAATATCATCTATAAATTTTTAACTGCTGAGAAATCAACTGTCTACAATACCTAGTCATTTTTTTATTTCCTTAGATTCATACGTTTGAGTACGTAATTATTATTGTAGTACTTTTAATCTAGTGCATGATTAGAATTAAACATTTTGGATACGCTTATTCTGTAAGTCGGGTTGAATATTAGCAAACAATTTATTTTAAAAAATTTAATTTGCCATCAAGAACCGACTTCCTCCCCTCACATCGGAACACCTTTTATTCCCTATACTTATCGGAGGTCGTCTAACATTTCACCTACCTCTCCCATCTTCAATTTGATTTCATTGTCTTCACGCCTAATCCGGCTCACGTCACTAATGTTTATTCTACATGTATTTTGTTTTTCAACAGATTCTGTTTCCTTGAACTATTTAGTCAAACTAATTTCGTTTAATCCTGTACAGATTATTTTGAAATTACGTTTCAAAATAATGCTTTTATTCCGACTGTCACCCACTTCTTGTGATGACCGGCTGTAGGAAGGGTTTCAATTTACCGTTACGTTAAACGCACAAACCTATTTGACACATATCTCCGCTAGTCGGCACTCGGTTTAATGACCTCCCTTTTTTTTGTTCTTCACGCTGAGTGTTAAATGTTTAAATGATCTACCCTCAAAATGAAAGGGACCCTTTTTTCTATCGTTTGTTGGTGCCCCTTTTTTTTTGTTAAACTATCTCTATTCAATATAACGATTAGGGTAGATTATCTATGTTTACTCTGGTAAACAGAACTACTCAACGCTGGTCCGATTGCATAATTTTTTTAACTAATCGTACGGTATCCAATTTACCAAACGTTCAATCCCAATTGAAGGTTGACTAACATCAATATTATCACCCCGGCGATTTGATATTGAATGCATCATTGAAGGACTATCTCCCCTAATAACGTAAAACCCTTTCCTACTTTATCGAAGGTGGGATATCATTAGTTTCTCTTGATTAATTTTTGTTCCAAATATTATTGGAGTACAGCGCTCCTCCCCTCAAAATATGATACCTTTAATCTGCGTCTTATCAGAAATTGGACATCATCAACCAACCTCTCCTAAATTTATCTGGTTAAGCTAATGTGTACATTACCTACCTACCTATTGCACTACCTACTCTCTTGATTTATTTTGTTTCACTTTTTATAGACGTATGGCGCTACTCCCCTCAAAATATGATACCTTTAACCTGCGTTTTATCGGAAGTTGGACATCATCGGCCTATCTCTCCTATCTTTATCTAGTTAACAAATGAACCTATGCATTAGTTGAAGTACCTACTCTTTGTTAAGTTTTGTTCCACTTTTTATAGCCGTACGGAGCTCCTTCCCTCAAAATATGATATCTTTAATCTGCGTCTTATCGGATGCTGGAGATCATCGACCTATCTCTCCTATATTTATATAGTTAATTTAATGTAAACGTTATTGTTTCCAATTCCTCTGCGACACATCTATTGTCCTAATATTTTACTTTTTTTTTCGTTGTGTTTTCAGTCATTTTCGGATGACATGCGAACCGTTATACCTACTGTATTACTTTTTTTTTTTTCTATTCTTGTTAAAGTCATTGTATTAAACCCAGCAAAATGCAACACTTTGTAATACCATACCTCCTGGTCACGGCACCACTGTGATAAACCCCCCCCCCCCTACGAAGTAAAACCTAACTTTGATTACCAATGCTTCTACATTGCTACAGCTACCCCGCTCGGCCTTTAAAAAGCTCGTAGCTCGCCCGTTCTCGCGTCTCTCCCCTGCATTTCTTTTGAAGCGCCTTCTCAACCCCATCACGTAATACTTTTATGCAAACGTGACGAGATGCTCTTAATTAATCAATTGTAATTAACCCCACAACGTTGTGTACTTTTTTGTTTGAGTGGTTTGGTATAGTTAATCCAATTTAATTAATAATTTATTTGTGGTAAACCCTTGTTCTTTTAGGTATGGCGTGTTACAATTTGCAAGGCTTCGAATAACAATGACTGAGTCTGACTAGCTTGAAAAATAACTAATTTTCTATCTATATTCATCCAGCTTCCTCCCCTAGCACCTGTTATACGCCTACGCTCATCGACGACTATTTTTATTGAAGTAATCTGCATTTTCCCTCCTAGCATCTAGCATATAAATTTACATTCAAACGGCGAATTGAGAAGATCCTACCTTTCGATGCGATGTCACGTACTCTCTGCAGCTCTATAAAATGCTATCATGAAGATAATTTGACATTTATGTACATTCTAACAAAAGATTTACACTCAAGCAGTACGGGGTGCAATAACTCTACACTTACAGTGCTAGATGCAGTTTGTTAGTTAGCTAGCTTGTTTTATTTTGTTAATTTGATTCTACGGGTAGGTATTTTGGATTAACATGAGGCAGAACATATGCTGTTTAAATAATTGGACTCCTCCATAGCCCAACTGATAAGGTGATGGTCATAGACCGCCGAATCAGCTTCCAATTCCAACGCCTCCGGAGAATGTTAAGGTCGCAAGCGACGAATGAAAATCGACATGTTTTGCCTTCTGTCGGGAAAGGGTTCGATGTGTGTTTCTGGTTCATAGAGTGGTGATGGGAATAATATCGCCCAATACGCTGCCAAATTATAAATGTGTTGATGATGATGATGAGAGGTCATCTCATACCGTTTGATATGAGGGTCTGCTCCGATTAATGGCGTGATAGCCGATGTCAGGAACTGTTCAGGAAATGTGTGGGTGGCACGAGGTTTTGGAACGAGACATCCTACACTGGATTCATGATGATGTTGAAGTTCTTCAGCATGCCGATGACTTGAGTTCCATTAACTCCTAAAGCACCGGCATAAACATTAAACCGAAGTTGATTAGACAATCGGCAATGTCAGGAGATCGGTGGGGCCGCTCTCTCCTCTGATCTGGCGTTGTATGAATTTAATTAAGGAAGATTTTGATGTCACCGACCCTCGCCTTGGCAGTCACTCATGTCCTCAAAAGTCCCGTTCTCCGTCCAGCACGCCGCCTCGAACCAGTAGAAGTAATGATTACGTTTTTCCTAGGCACGCTACAGAAACGTGCGCCAGCCTGCAATCGCGATGGTCATCGGTATTTGATTTGAATGAAAAATACGTCCCCTCGCATAACATACACAAGCGTAACGTGGGACCTTCCCCGAAATGTCACGGGCATATGCTCTACGATAGGCGTACCCCAACCTCAAACTCAAATATCAGCTCAAAGAAAGAAATGTCAAGCTCGGCTTCCAGGGTGCTGGGTCCAAGAATGAAAGGCACCAGGTCGTGAATCTGGCTTCCCTCCCTTCTATTTTCCCGGCTGCCCTTTCGTCCAGAGTACATTCCCACCCTGATGCTGGATGATCCCTATTCCTATTGTGAGGGAGTTAAGAGAACTTTTGCTACTTATGTAGGTGGATATAACGCATTACGCTTAAAATATGAATACCTACTGACGGCTTCATTCAACCGACAATGTGAAAGTTTTTGGCTAGATCGAATATCGGAAATATACCTACCTAAGCGTAAACCAAAAGTAGTTAAGAAAACTTATCCGGATTCCAACAAAGAACCGCCGATCGGTTGCCAAACGATTCCATATGTCATGTTCCCTTCGTTCCGCCGACAAGGCAGACCCCACACGAGCGTAACCTAAAAGGTAGTGAAGCCCACGCAAATTTCGTCACTTCGTTTCCCCCATGACGAAGGTAGTCCGGCCAGATCGTAATCTTCGTCCTGCATCAAACTGGCCTCCCGCGACGACAACTTTTATCCGCTGGTACCTCGGAGCGGCGGTAGAAGGAGGGCGAAATGGGTGCACGTCCTTTGTTCTCCTGAAGTCCCCCAATGCCTTAGTGACGTACATACGTCGACATCATGGAATGGCTCCGGCCACGCTTCCAATCCAGTCTAGAGCGGGTACGAGATCCACGTTACCGAGATGTGATCACAAGGGATTCCAATTTGCTCGGACCAGACACGACCATCGCTTACTTCGCCTCCACATTAGAAAAATAGTGTAAGCCCACCTGCATTTCGATCACATCGCCCCCGATAAAGTCGCGTGAGATACTTCCTCATGGTGAAATAGGAAAGCCGGACCCGTTAATTCATTCGACAACCGCCGTCCATTCTCGAGTCGTAACCCGCTCAATTAAGTTTGAAGAAAAAGAGTTTGTTAATTAAGTAGGTGGATATAGCGCATCACGCTAAAATGTGAATACCTACCGACGGCTGCATTCAACCGACAATATGAAAGTTTTTTTGCTAAGTCGAAAGAAATATACCTAAACGTGAACCAAAGGTGATTATATGATTAGATATCGAACCAAGTTTAAGCAAAGTCCTATGTAGTAGACTTGTTGTGATACCTAAAATTTGGAATAAGGTGTGGGAAACTTTTGGAATGGGAATTTAATTATGTCAGATTTTGTTAGTAAGCAAAGATGCCCATGCTACGCACCATTCTATAAACTGTTAAATTACCCAATGCCTTTTCAAAAACCCTTTCCTAAATATAGTCCCCTAGCTACGTTTAAAAATATTATTACGAAACTCGTAAATAATAATTAACACCTCCAAGGCGCTTTACAAATTAATTTATACCTACATTCTATACCTATGTATTTTGGTACCCGTTATGTATTGGAGAATACCCAGTAACCTAATTTTCTAGATCACCAACAAAGCACTTTTAAAGGGTTTTATTATTGTTTTGTGGTTTCAAAATCCCGTCTTTTAAATGAAGTCTCTCGTCTAAGATTTATTGCCCGAAAGCGCACTTTGTGCTTCAAATGCTATTTTAGTCCATTGAACCCCAAATTATTATTTTTACAACGGTCTCGTCTCAAGAATAACTTCACCCAACAAAGGTACTTGCTAGCCGGTCAACCCGGAAACGTGCAAAGCTCCGCTCGACTTAAAAAACAGGTCCTAGATTCCTAAGGCTTGTATATAAACCCTAATTGACTCTTTCCTGCAAGGCCCGTACTAAATATGTTAATAATTTTATACAAACTTACCAAATTCGCCTTGTTGCACAAAATAATTTCACAAATCAATTCACTACAATAATATTTAATTCAAACAAGCACTTATAAACCACAACCCGTCATGCAGTTATTTATTCCAAGATGCAGCCGTCAAACACAATTCTCGCGTAGATTTCTTTTTTAAATTTCACCCTGACCCTGATAGACGCCCCGAAAGTACGTCCCGACCGCCTCAATTTACAAATTATATTATTTAACTTCACCGATATGAACTCGCAAGCCTCAATCTCTGACTTCCCTATTCGCGTGGACTCTTTTTGTTTAATAAAACGGAATTTCCTTTGTTTAATTAAAATGAAAT
Organism: Limnephilus lunatus; assembly: GCA_917563855.2. Taxonomy (NCBI): domain Eukaryota; kingdom Metazoa; phylum Arthropoda; class Insecta; order Trichoptera; family Limnephilidae; genus Limnephilus; species Limnephilus lunatus. The sequence continues at coordinate 57,173,626 of OU830599.1, forward strand.
ATCCCCGATTTAGGCGCACCAAACTGGTCTCCTCGCGACTATCGGACCTCGATCCCTTAATTTAAACCTTGCTTCCCAACGACCAAATCTTGACTCCCCTCAATCGCGTGAACTATTTTCCTTTAATTTTATGAATTATTCCCGGTTTACGCGCACAGAGTTATTATTCTATCGTGTATTCAACCTCGATGATTTTTCGCTAGCCCGTGCGTCTCCAGAATCTCTCCCCGACTGTATTTATTATTATATATTACTATCTGAATTATTCCCGGTTTACGCGCACCAAATTATTACTCTGCCGTTTATCAAAACTCGATGATTTTTATCCCGTCTGCGCGGCCCTAGGTTCCTTCCCTGACCGTCCTCTAACACTCCTCTACCCCGACTATCGTAACCCATCTACTTGTGTGGTTTCAATAATTTCTTAGTCACTTTTTAAAACCTCAAGTGGGCACATCTCCCAATATGCATATTTCAACGTTTTTAATAGTGTTCTGTCACATTAGGTCCCAAATTCCAAGAAATCAGTGCAACTTTCATGTTTGCTATTTTTTTGTGTGTAACCTTTAGATAACAGAATACAAACTAATTTTGTCTGCGCCGAAGTCATAAATTATCCCAATAGCGCTTAAAAGAAGAGCTCAGTGGCGTACTTCAATCTAATACTCTTTCTCATTACTTGCGTCGACTTTATTGGTTATATAATAACATTATATAAGCATTGTCTGTACACGTTTTCGTTCTTTCTGCGTGCGTCACTATTTAACGAATTCTGCAATCTTATTTTGACAAATATGTTAAATATCTTAACTCCTAATCGGCGCGTCGCTCTAGTATATTTAAATGCACCAACGATCAATCCTTATTGCCTAGTTTTCAATTTTCCTACTGCCATAGAAAATTCACCATATAATTGTTTCGTAAATCCAATCTGCTCGCTTTAAGGTCAATCACCACTCGGGCAAATATCCATCGGCCGCCCCTGACTTGATAATGATATATCCATTAGGATTCCTCCTCCAACCAAAGTATTTTGGCACACGTGTTTTTCCTAGTAATGGCCCGGTTTCATAAATCACCCTTAAGAGTTGGAACAGAGAATTGTATTCTGAAACCATACCCTGTTACAAAATTAAATATATTTCTAAATCGATCTCTCAATTTTAAAAGAATTATTTCGTAGGCCTAAAGGCGAGATCATCACAATGTCTGGGATGGTTGAACGTTTCACTGAAGTTACAAGGTTATTTTGTCACAGTAACCTGGCCCGTTTGAGATTACACTCAAGGAACACTAGGGCCTTAAAGAAAACACGAAGAAGAGAACACAGGATGAGGCATCTTGGTGGTGGAGAGAGTTCTACCTGTCACAGAGGTCAAAAAAGGGTAGCTGCTTCCGGATCCTGTGGGTGAGCTGGTACGAAACCATTGAGGTACTGGAGAGTGGAATCGTAATTGGTGGTTGGTCCTTTATAGAGGTGGTGGTTTGCATAGATAACAGCCGTTGTTATTTGGTGGTTGGTACACTGGTTTTTGTACGCAGTGGGATTGTTGTGTGAACAATATTTGGTATTGTTATTTGCGCAAGGGCACAGGAGCATTTGCACAATGGCAACAGGAACATTTGCATGATGTAGCAGGAACATTTGCACAATGGCAACAGACATTTGCACAATGGCAACAGGAACATTTGCACAATGGCAACAGGAACATTTGCACAATGGCAACAGAGCATTTGCACAATGGCAACAGGAACATTTGCGTGATGTAGCAGGAACATTTGCACAATGGCAACAGGAACATTTGCATGATGTAGCAGGGCATTTGCACAGTGGCAACAGGAACGTTTGCATGATGTAGCAGAAACATTTGCACAGTGGCAACAGGAACGTTTGCATGATGTAGCAGAAACATTTGCATGATGTAGCAGGGCATTTGCACAGTGGCAACAGGAACGTTTGCATGATGTAGCAGAAACATTTGCACAGTGGCAACAGGAACGTTTGCATGATGTAGCAGAAACATTTGCATGATGTAGCAGAAACATTTGCACAATGGCAACAGACATTTGCACGATGGCAGCAGGAACAGGAACCAACCTAGAGCTGGCATGCTCGGGTTAGTTTGAGCGTCGGTTTTCTGTGATGATACAATTCGCAACTACACGCACGACTCACACTAGGTTATGTTAGATGCGGTCGGGTGCTTTTGGTACGCAGGGGTTGAAGGCATGGGACCTCCGTGACGGTAGCGAAGGCAGCATGAAGAGGGCGCAGGTGTAGGTAGGGTGAAGAGCTGCTGGTCTTCTTATTAATCCGGCAAAAAATTATTATTAGAACAAAATTCTTGAAGTTTACCTGCCTAGTAGACCAATGATGAAAAGGTTTGGAGAGAAACAAGGTGTGCATGTTGAGAAAGGTTGGATTTGTTTGACGTATAGAGAGAGACGGAGGGAGTTAACTAAATGCAACTAATGACTTATACATATTACAAGGGTACGTATTCTAGGAAGGTTCTGTATAACCCATTCAGTTTTTTTTTTTTTTTTTACTAAATACATTTCCGAGCATACGTGGGTAAGGGTTTGTACGTATAACAAAATACCCTGTTCGAAAGAAGCTGGTCTTCCATGACCTATGCTCACGTCTATACGGTAGCATTTTTTCTACTTTCGAAGAACAACACATTGAGTACAATTAAGTTATGACAAGTGGGAAGGGAGTAGGAAGTTGAAAGGATCCGTGTATGAAGATTGTCCTATTTGACAAACGAAACGCCAAGTGCATAACGCATATATCCCCATTCAAGGATAATTTCGAGGAAGGGGAAGGGTAGCAATTGGGAACATTTGAACGAAGAAAACTGCTGAGGACTCGGCTATTTCCGAAATTCGACCTCTGGGTGGAGGTGAAACAAGGTCTACAGCAGTAATCCTGGTACATTACAATAATTTTTGGTAGTGTAGGACAAAAAAAATACACAGGCATAAAAGAGTCTAATCCTCTACGTGTATTGGGTAGAAGATTAGGGGTCGTTTTATTCTCCTACTTGTTTGCGAGAAATGACAGACCCTTGCTCAAATCTCACAAACCTGGGGATTTTTCTTTGTTCGTCTCCCAGACAACGAGTTAGGTGTTTTTTTGTGTCCATCAACTTAACTCCCACGACACGATGCCCCATAATCATGAGTGAAGCGTATGATTAGTCCTTTTGAGATAGTAGATAGTTCCTGGGTTCTTGTGACAGGAAGTCCACGGGCATTGTTAATGAGTAAAAGGGGGTGTGGACTACATTGCGTAGTTCACACACAAAGGTTTGATATTATTTCGTTCGCACGATTCATGGTGAGTATTTTAACGTCTTCACGTATAGCGTACAAGATGTGAAATCCAAAGATTTACAAGTAAGTTTTTATAACGTCTTCACGTATAGCGTACAAGATGTGAAATCCAAAGATTTACAAGTAAGTTTTATAACGTCTTCACGGATAACAATGAACGAATTACAATTGGGTTGCCCAGTATTGAAAGGAGGTACAAAAGACTAGGTATTTATGACATTTCTGACAAAAACCATAGAGTAATTATAACGGACTCCCCGTATCGCATTTAGTAGATATTCTGAGATTCCCATCTATGACGGCAGATTTTATAAGGTTCTCACCTATGATGGCAACAAAAGGTTAACGTTCATATAAAGGTACCTATTCAATACAGACGGCGAGACATACTGATGTACTTAATACAACAATACCGTAGCATAATAAATCCATATTAGCGTACGTCAAAGACTTGCACAAAGGCAAAAACATATTTGAAGATCTGGCCAAGATTTTATACTTCAACAATTAAAGGACAAAAAAAATTCTGGCGTGCTGATGAAATGTGAATTTCATCTAAGCATACCGCAAAAGAGATCTTTTGTGGTACAAACCCTTTTGGTTACGCACAGAGTATAGTACAGTGATGGTACAACTTTTAGTTGTGCTTACACGTACGATGGTAGCAACAATACAAGACATGCGCTTATCGCTTTTTAAAATTGTCTCTTGACAAGGAAAATTATTTACAACTGTCCGATTTGAGTGTTTAAGACCATCTGGGTTTTACTTACTTAAACAGACTGTGACGAACACACTTTGGTGTTACAAAAATTACAATAATGGAATGGGCTATTCACAGGGTGGTTCACTTAGAGACCTGGCTTCTTGTTGAGACCTCGTACTTTGTACGTGATACGTGACAACACGACAACCCAAGATTTCAGTTTGAGCAGTTGAGACCAAGGGTAGCTCAATGTTGCTGAAATGTTGTACAAAATTTATTGTTAATGAAGAGATAAGTCGAAAGTTGTCTCTTTTATAACGATACTTTCCAGAATATGGTGTGTCATATCCAGTTCTGGAGAAAACTAGAGCAATTGGGGTTTTTTTATTGAGCGCCATTCTATTTTCTTAAAAAAACAGAAAAAAAAAAAAACTTAGAACGGGTAGCAAACGTCTGATACGCCGTGGGTTTACACAGGTTTGCTTACTTAATTTAACTAAATATAACATTAGGGTTAGATGCACTTTGGCGAGGACCCGAGATTTAATGTACACAAAAGATTTTTCTAAACTTAAGAAGGGGTGACGAGGCATGACACGATGAGGTGAAAATATGATGCTGCAAGTTGTGACGATGCACAAAGCCTTGGGCACGTAGTCTCCGACTACTTGCAGTAAGCCACAGGGAATTCCTTTCTCCGAAGTGATCAATTTCAGGTAGAGGTGTGCATGCTTAGAAAAAAAACGATGTTTCCAAGGTTTGACACCTGGGGGCAGCAATTAGAGGCGAATGATTGATGATGACGAGATATTTATACAAAAAAGAACAAACAAAAAAATGAAACAAAACAACAAAGGGAGAATTATATTTTTCCCCCGAATTTGGCTACAGTTGACACTACTGTGCCAAAGCTAGAAAGGTTTTTTCGTTCGAGTGTCCTGATGAGTGACAATCGTATGCGAGAGGCCGCTCATTAGTGACGAACAAAAAGGGTTGACTTCCATAGTGATCCATGACGCGCTGTAGACGAATGGTTACTAGGAGTCAGGGAATAACCATTGGGGTTATACGGGCGTGGCAATGGAGTTTGTTTCCATGTTCCCACTTTTTACAATGTCCTTTATATGGTAGTTACCTATGTGTTTACCAGAGATGTCAGACAATCGATAAACCAGGTCTGATATCTTTTTTAGGACTTTCGTTTTTACAAAACGGGGTGCCAATTTGGCAGAGAAGTACAGCGCACCTTGCGACAGAGTGTTGTTTCTTCTCCAGACGATGTCTTCTTCCTTAAACGTGACGTGCTTCCTGCGAAGGTTATACCTGTCGGCGCTCTTTTGGTGGGCCAATAGTAGAGCGTCTGTTACTTCACTATAGATAGCGGAGAGTTCTTCCAAGCGGTGGGCGTAATTTGCTGCGGGGTCTGCTGTGGAGGAAGGGGCGGGTGGAAGGCAAATGTCAGGGTGTAATGAACCGTGAACTACTTGTTCCATGCCATGTTTGAGAAAAAATGGTGTATAACCTGTAGCGAGGTTCACCGTATTGTTCATGGCTGCTTGTATTTTGTCTAATTTTTTGCACCATGTGCGTTGATCTTTGCCAACCAAAATTGCCAGAGCCGTGTTTATGGTCTGGTTGTATCGTTCAACGGTGTTGTTCTGTGGGGTGTAAAGGGTGTTGTAGAATACATCCTTTATACCATATTTAGACAAAAACTCTTTAAATTCTAGAGCTATAAATTGTTTGCCATTGTCGCATATTATAGTACGAGGGGTACCGTAGGGTATGAAAATATGTTTTTCTAACAGATTGGTTATTGCTGCCGCTGTCGCCCTTTTCAGAGGAAACAACCAGCAATATTTGGAAAAAACGTCCACCACACTGAGTATATGCATGTAACCGGCGTAGCTTCTAGGGAAGGGTCCAATGAGGTCCATTGAAAAGGATTGAAGTGGTCTATCGGCACGCTTGGGGTTGCCCATTAGACCCGACGGTGGTGCCGTACTGTGCTTGTATGCCTTGCAGATGTCGCATTTGGAGATGTATAAACGTACTTGTTTGAATAAACCAGGCCAATAATATCTTAAGGATATTTTTTTGTATGTTTTGAAAGTTCCAGGGTGTATGGAGTCTACGGCACTGTGGTTATCAATAATAACTTGTTCTCTATTTTCGAGAGGGACTACCATTTTCCAGGCATAATCCTCTAAGATTGACAGTGGTGGCTTGCAGTTGCGGTATAATTGTCCGTTCTTAATTATAAAATTCGGAAACTTTTGTGGGTTGTCACTGCATCCTCTGAAGATTTTTTGATACCATAAATCTTTTGTGGGGAGACTAGAATTGGATAATTCGGCATTTAATGTTGCTATCTCGATTCTAGAAAGGGCATCCGGGACGATATTATCCGCGCCTTTACGGTGGATGACATCGAAGGTATATTGAGATAGGCGGGACGACCAGCGAGCCAATCTTCCAGAGGGGTTGTCTAGCGAGATCAGCCATTTTAGGCTGCTATGGTCTGTGACAACGGTAAACTTACTGCCCTCAATGTATCCGCGGAAATGTTGAATGGATTCCATGACTGCTAGTAATTCTCTCTCGGTAATCCCGTAATTTTTTTCGTGCTTATTTAGGGTACGAGAGAAGTATGCCACGGGGTGTTCGCCGTCCGTAAAATTCTGAGTGAGGACTCCTCCGATTCCGACGTTTGATGCGTCCGAATGGATCGTAAAGGGTAGATTGAAGTCGGGGCAATTCAGTACTGGGGCTGATTGAAGGGCTTCTTTCAGGGAGTTGAATGCTGACTCGGTCTCTGCGGACCAGGAGAAGTTACTGGTACCTTTACGGACGCCAGTGATTTTGTTGAGCGGCGCCGCGAGAGTTGAAAAGTTTTTTATGAATCTTCTGTAATAACCAGTGAGTCCGAGGAAAGCTTTTACCTCTTTTGCATTCGTAGGCCGGGGGAAATTTGTCATAGCCGCTACTTTTGCGGGGTCTGTTCTTAGGCCTTCTTTATCTACTATGAAACCCAAGTATCGTAGGCGGTGTTTGCAGAATTCCGATTTCTTTAGGTTTATAGTCAAACCGGCCTGTTTGAGTTGTTGAAAAACCTTTTCTAGTATAAGTATATGTTTCTCGAAGGTATCGCTGATGATGATCAGGTCATCCAGGTAGCAAAATAAATTGTTATCGGACTCTGGGCCAAACAATTTATCCATGAGTCTTTGTAGTTCCGCTGGGCTGTTTTTTAAACCGAAGGGTAGTCTTTTGAAGTGGAACATACCCCTGCCAGGCACCACGAAAGCAGTTTTTTCGCAGGAGCTGGGATCCAAAGGAATTTGCCAAAAAGCCTTGCTCAAATCTATAGATGAGATGTACTTAGCGTTTCGAAGTCTGTCAAGGATGGAGTTGACCAAAGGGAGCGGATAGGCGTCTGACACTGTACACGCGTTGAGGCGTCTGCTGTCGAGGCAGAAACGGGCCGAGCCGTCTTTCTTTGAAACTAATAAGGTGGGGTTGGTCCATGCACTGCGGCTGGGTACCACCACTCCCATTCTTAACATGTCGTCAAATTCTTTTTCTAATGTTTTCAATTTTTGTGGAGCGAGATTGTAATACCTTTGTTTGATTGGGGGACCTGTTGTTTTTATATGATGTTCTACTAAGTTGGTTAGGCCTAAACCGCACCTTTCGAAGGAGATTGATTCAAACTTGTTGATCATCTGATCCAACTGACTTGTTTGTAGGGGGTTCAAATTTTCGTACGGTATTACTGTACGGATTTCGTTCACTTGGGGAGGGACGGAGGGGTTGTTAAACAATTGCGGAGCAATTTTGAAAGCCATCCAAAAATCCACTCCCAGGATAAATTTTTGTGAGATTGTAGGTACGACCAGGAATTTGATCCAAACTGTTTTTTGGTCGCAATTGATCGGCAGGGTGAGAGAACCGATAACACGTTGTGAAGTGTTGTCTGCCGTGGTAACATGTGAAGAATGTTCTTCCATTTTAAAACCACAGTTTGTGAATAAGGTGTGAGCGTTGTCGCCCAGACAGCTGACTGACGCGCCGCTGTCTAGGAGACCTGAAAAAACCACATTGTTTACGGAAAAATGCGCGAAGGGTCTACCGTCTATTGCCTGTTTGCAGCAAACTGTAGAGAGGGGTAAGGCCTGTTTGAAAAATTTCACGTGTTCCAACCACTCCGACCATTCCTTCGGCCTAAGGGAAGGGTGGCCCGGGGGGTTGGAGTCTAGTTTTTTGTCTTTCTGGCTGTCCAATTGGGAGGGGGTCTGGAGAAATCCGTAGGGGGTTTAATGAATCTGAGATCCGGGATGGGTGTCTGGGTATTGTCTTGGCGTGGTCCTTTGCCAAACTTCCTCCCTTCATCTCTTCTTGGAGAACGATCAACGGATCGCCTTTTGTTAGAATGGGGGTCTTTGGAGGGTAAAAGTTTAGCTTGCTTGAAGCAGGTGGCTTGGGAGTGACCAACCTTGTGGCAAAAGGAGCAGGATTTCTTTTCGTTGTGCTCCGGTTTTATGCCGGACGAAGTGCTTGGGCGAAAGTTTTCTTTGGGGAACCTTTCGTCTCTCTTTCGATCCTGGTACGCCTCCAGTAGCTGGCAGACATCTTTTAATTGCTCCAGCGTGGAAATTTTCTGGGAAGTGATGATGTTTTCGTATCGTGGCAGAAGACCGTCGATTAAAACTGGGAGAAGTTCCACTTCAGGGACGGGTTGGGCAAGCTTGATATTGATGGCTTCTGCCCTCTGCGTGAATCTAGCAACAGGCTCTCCGGAGTGCTGCTTGATAGCGAGTAAGGATAGCCTGACTCTATGTTGGGCCTTTTTTTCTCCGAAACTTGTTAAAAGTGCCGCCCTGAGTTCACTCCATGAGTTTGTTTTTCTCTTATGTATCCTGTGCCAGGTAAGCATTTCAGGAGCGATGAGGTCTATGAAGTTTCTGTGTAGGATATTTTCGGGGATTCCTCTGACTTGGGCTGTTTCTTCTATTCTGTTGATGAAATCCTCCACATCCGTGAGTCCGTTGTATTTCGTCTTCCAGGATGTCAAATCGTATATTTTGGTTGGTTCCTGGGCTTGTACCACCAAGGGTTTTGCTTCGGGGACTGTGAGGGGGATAGAGATGATTTCTGAGGTGTTTTCGGGTTGAAATTGCAACCCCTTAATGTATTTTCTATTGTAGAAAGAAGCATATTGAATAAGGCATTTTTTGGATTTATTCCTGGGGGAAATATTTCTATTTCTCAGGGCCTGTAGTAGTTCTTCCTTTCTTGACGTAGAAATGTGGGGAATTATACCCAGCGTGACTTGAGGGACTTCCATAGTGTATAGGGTCGTGTCAGTGTGACCTTACGTTGGAAAAAGTGAGAACTAGACTCTTCATCCGCAATTGGAAAGAAATTTTGCCAGGGATTGACCACTGGGGACGTATTTCTAAGTGTTTGGATTATTTGAAAATTTGGGCAGGGGTTTGCCTTAGATAATGTGTTTTTTAAAAAAAATCCAGGTGTTTTGGAAAAAAGGTTCGAAAATTTTCGAAATCCGAAGATGAGAAATAATCGGACAAGGGTTCACCTTAGGGGAACACGTTTTTCAGAAAAAATCCCGTTGTTTTCGAAAAAAGGTTGCAAATTTGCAAAGTCCGAAGATAAGAAATAATCGGACAAGGGTTCACCTTAGGGGAACACGTTTTTAAGAAAAAATCCCGTTGTTTTCGAAAAAATGTTGAAAATTTGCAAAGTCCGATGATAAAAAATAATCGGACAAGGGTTCACCTTAAGGGAACACGTTTTCAAGAAAAAATCCTGTTGTTTTTGAAAAAAGGTAGTAAATTTGCAAAGTCCGAAGATAAAAAATAATCGGACAAGGGTTCACCTTAGGGGAACATGTTTTCAAGAAAAAATCCCGTTGTTTTCGAAAAAAGGTTGCAAATTTGCAAAGTCCGAAGATAAGAAATAATCGGACAAGGGTTCACCTTAAGGGAACACGTTTTTAAATTTTTCTTATAGCTTTCCGAAGGAGGGATTCTTCAGAAAACAGAAAGAAATATGTTTCTTTTTATACAAGCTTTCGTGGAAGTATTTGTTTGAGGATTCAACAATGTCTTGGGGCATGGTTTTATTTACGTGACTATTTATAGTCTGATTTTAGGCAGCACCAGTTTTCTGGTATTTACACGCGAATTTCCTTTCGTTTTGACAAGGTAGGATGTAATGTCACCTGTCGAGGAATTCACGTCAACGCGAATTAGGTATTTTTTGCATCGGTCGAATGTGGTTCAGCATTACCCGGTTTCAGCAAACGGCAGGAGTCAAAAATACCAAAATTGTCAAATGACAGAAGGAAGTTATTCCACTTGTTCCCTAGGCGTCAGCAAATGTCTATAAGTATGGACCAGCATGCTGCAGTAAAATATTTTAGCACTTTCGGGACCAAGCGGATAATTGGTTTATCATGTACAGGATTTTAATTGTTGAATAACTTTTTTTTAAAATTTGTGTTCATTTCCACTATTCACTTGTATTTGAAAATCGCAAATTTAATCGGCCGACACTTTGTAATCACTGTATTATTCGCGGCGACAACTTTCTTGATTGGGCACCTTGCGTTGGAATACCGGTAATAATGTTTTGTCGAGTGACAACTCGTAAATGATGAAATCGGGCCCGTAATAATTTAAATTATGATACGCAGTTACGTTCGCGACGGGATTCTTGTTGGATGTGCTAGACAAATTGGGAATAAACAAGACAAAACATAATAACATTATAAAGTTTACAATTGTTGATTGAGGAACGAGACTGCGAGATCGTGGAGAGGAAAAAAAAAATTATAGGCCCCACGCCTAAGCGCCAGTGTAAGCATGGCCACGAGGAGTAAATTCTACGGATGGAAGATCATACAAATTGCCAGTCGGGTAGCTCAATTCGGCACAAACACGATTCTCCTTACCTCAAGGCGAGTGCCTGTGGTTCGCTGTCTTTCTCTCTCTGCTCTCCCACAATCGCCGAGCCTCTCTCCTCAATCAAAACACATGTTTCATAGCACAAATAGTTTTATTCACTGAGAATACAATAGTTAACACGGTAATTGCCAGCCTCAGCTCAAGGTAACAGGGGATTTACTTTAGGCTACCTAAAACTTGTCTAATTGCGGAAGGCTCTCTCTCTCTCTATACGTTCTTTATAGGGGCTATGAAGTTAAAATGCACACAGGGTAAGATTCAGCATGGTACTTACAGCTAGCTCCAGTTTGGTACGTCGACAAACACCGGGGAAAGTTAACATTTCGAAGTCGGGAGAATTTGCCTCTCCGGCGCGTTATTCACGACGCGAGATGTTGCAAGCTGGCCGGGCGGGGCTCTACTGCTCACTCCCGGAGTGGCGGCCGGCCTCTCTGCGTACGGAAGGCAGAGGGAAAGGAGGGGGGCGGTGCGGCAAGTTTGTGCACTGGGCCCCGATTCACTAATTTCCCGCGCGACAGAAATAAAGGAACCTATTCTTATAACTTTGCAACGTAACAGTGTCATGCTGCAAACATACAGACAATAACAGCAAACGATGATGCTGATACGGAGATAGTGGGTCAGGCGATTAAGTCTATAGAGCTTGGTAGCACTGTGGTGGTTGTTGGAACAGTCACAGATTTATTAGTATTGCTAGTAGCATTGGCCCCTTCAACGGAAAACAAGCTGATTTTTTGGAAACCAATAGCCACTTCTACTAACACCAGTACTGTGTATTCTGATCAGTTTTTTGTACATATTTATGGCAATCAAAGGAAACTCATATTATTTGCTCTTGCTGTCACAGGATGTGACACAACCTCTGCTTTGTATGGTATCGGAAAAATGAAGGCTGTAAGTCTAATAACTACACCGACAGATTTGAAAGATGCGGCTAAGAATTTCATTCAGCCCCACACGGAAAAGGACCTGCTCTTCCAAAATGGTGAACGCTTTCTTTTAAGTTTGTACGGATTGGCAAAATACAAGAATCTTGATGAGGCTAGATAATAAGATAAGTTTAAGCATTTAAATGCCAAGATGTCTCTTAAATCTAAGTTTGATTTGGCAAGACTTCCACCAACAAAGAACGCAGCACGCCAGCATCTCCTTAGGATGTACCTCCAAATTCAAACATGGCTAGGAAATGAACTATCGTGTAATGAGTGGGGATGGCAAAGAAGAGAATATAAGTAAACACCTATTCCATGTCCCGCGGCTCCAAATGACCTTCTCATGCTGATTTCTTGTAACTGTAAAATCTCGTGCGGAAAGTGGTGCAGCTGTCGGAGGGCAGGACTAGAGTGTTCTGGTATGTGTGGCCAATGCAATGGACTCTCCTGCAGTAACACATCTAAAAATACTGATGAAATATTTGAAGACGACTGTGATGCCCAGTGAATAATAATAATACTCCCCTAAAACCTACCCTATAATTTTTGTAACATAATTTTTTACATTCTTTTATTGCAAATACTTTTTAATGTAAAAAGTGTTTTAATATCATAAACCAATGAAAAAGTACTCAGTGTTTTAATTTAAAACTATAAATAGTGCTACCTAAACACAAATCGGTCACCTGCACCACTGCGGGCCGGGCTCAACTGCCAAGCCTCATACCCTGCACTCCGTGCCGCCCTGCGATTGAGTCGAAATTTGACCAGTATTAAGGATAAAGGTAAACAATTTTATGTGTCGTTTTAAATCCTATTAAATTTGGCAAATAGTTTGTTTGAAACATTTTTGCGTGATTCCTCAGACAAAAAAAATATTCACCCTTAAATCAAAATTTTACGAAAAAAAATTTTTTTTTGGCGACAATTTCATTATTATTTGCCAAACCGTAGTAGATAACAAAAAAACACCTTCTATCTTTTTTCTAGACAACTTTCTTAAAAGTATAACGGTGTAATTATTTTTCAGATATGTGTTATAGTTTAGGAGATATAATGGATTTTGTAGAACTCTACAATTTCAAAGTTTGGGGGGGTGCAGCGGGGGAAGCAAGGGGGACTTTTTGGAAAATACTCTCTGTAGAAAGTACTATTCACTTGCAAAAAATCAGCTCTCCCCGAATTTGTTCCAGTTCAATGCGTTCATTGACTGGGCTAAATAGGTTTTAAAGCGAAGCATCAATTCCGTTGGAAGTATGAAATTCAAGTAGGTACCTATGCAGTATAGTTTTCCATTAATATTTTCAAAACCAACTGGTATGTAGGTACCTACTTTAATCGTAGATACATGTACGAAATCAAACGTGTTATGGAATCGCTTCGAATCAAATCGAAGAATATAGCAAGAATTTTGCAGCGACATAATAGTATATGAATGCATCGCACTTTTGTAACGCCCGCTAGATGGCAGATTATGTCAGATACTATCTATTATCATCACTCCATCAATTTACAGCGCGAGCAATCGTGATTGTAGCCCAATTGACCATTGATTCGTGGTAGTATTTGGCGATTGTAGTTCTGAAACCAAATAGCTGAGCACCTACCAATACCAATTACTCGTACCTCGCAGGTACATACTGCACAGAGCACAAGCTAACTGTATACGGTGTCCGGAAACTCGAAGTACAAGCGGAAAATTTAAAAAAATCTATCTGAGCATTCCGATTTTTTTATTAATTTAATTTATTTAGTTCATTCGGCAATTAAAGTGTTAAACAAAATTAGGAGCCGGATTTGTGCTGTGGCGCACTTTAAACGATATTAACCCGGCGTGTCACGGGGTGTAAATTTGTTACACTGACGTTGGGATTGGGGACTTGGGACACTTATTCAACACCAGGTATTTCATTACATTTTTCGAAAAAGTAGAACATTTTACTCATAGCTGTATTGCACTTCATTAAGGAAATGAAACATGACGTTATATCGATAAAAAGATATTAATTATTTATTTTTTTAACCAACAAACACACCACTTAATAAAAGTTAACACAATTAGCTTCTTCTAGCCCATTGGTTCTCAATGTGGGTGATAACGTGCCCTTGGGGACGTTTCAGACCTTCAGGGAGGCGGTAGAACTCCAATAGAAAATTAGGGGGCATTATACGCGCTAGGTCAAAATGTAGATTAGTACCTATTTTATACATATTTGAATTTTTGCAATCAAAGGAATCTCCAGAGTAACCTAAACACTTAACAAAATGACAGCTTCCCTATCCCATCTCTCCCTCTCCGTCTTGGCAAATGTAGCCCCATCTTGTCATCTTGGTTTCCCATTACGCCCCCTTCGTCGTTGTATCCCGTTACACCCCCTCCATTGTGGCAAACGTGACCCTGTCGTGGTATACGCCCCTTCGTTGTGGCCTATTGCTGTTTCAGATTCACTAGTTAGGGGGCGCTAGAAATAAAAATGTTCTCAAAGTAGGCGGTGGGCGAAAAAAGGATGAGAATCTGTACGTTTAGCCTAATCATACTGAAAACTTCTTTTTAAACGACTTACCAATTCGGTATTTTTTTATGTTTGTTACCTCAGAACTTTCGATTGGGTGAACCGATATTGATGATTCTTTTTTTATTAGAAAGCTGGTGCTTCTTGTGTGGTCCCATTTTAATTTGGTCTAGTTCTGATAATGGAATCCATGAGAAAACCATATATGTCTTAAATTTGCAATAAGTATGTGCGTGACAAATGGACGAATAACTCAATATTACGCCAACAGATTTCGATGATTCTTTTTTTGAAGTAAAACTTCTTTACGCACGCTCGTCGCTAAAAATCAAAAAATAAACAAAAATTTTAACAAAACAAAAAACGACTTCAAAAAATGCACTAAAAAGTAAAAAAAAATAATTCGTACGATTGTTATTTTTGGAGTCGGTGTCAGCCAAGATCTCCATATCTCACCTATAACTACCTATGTATGTAGTTACCTTGGCTGACACCGACTCCAAAAATAACAATCGTACGAAATTATTTTTTTTACTTTTTAGTGCATTTTTTGAAGTCGTTTTTTGTTTTGTTAAAATTTTTGTTAATTATCATTCTTTTAATTTAAATGGCACTTTTAGAAACTTAACAAACTAATCTTTGGGGAAAAAAATAAAAGTCAATTCGAATCATCATTATGAATGCAGTCGGCGCAAAACGGTATTATTGGGAAGGGTCATATTTACACTTTTCAGCTTTTGGCAAGTGTAACTCGCAGAACGTTCGCCGTCCGACCCAACTGTTTTCTCAAAACACGTTTAAAGAAAGTTGACGCCTCCAGCTGAAGAGCAGTAACGTCGCATGCGTGTAAAACACCACTAGCAATTTAAAACACGGCGGGTCATTATGACCATGACCCAGGACGCCGGGTTAAACAGCTGATATTAACCGCTTAGCGACAGAATTTTTTCCAAATTTGACCAAAAAAAAATCCAAATTGGCAGATTAAATCGAAAACGAAAATCCAATAATAATAATAATATTTGGCTGATTTATAAAGCGCCGTTTTCGTGAAAAATCACCTCAAGTGCGCTGTACCTACGTACAAGCAAATAATAAAATAAAATTAATACGATAGGCCTACAACTAAGATTCAAAATTATAACTAGGGATTTACATCTAAGACTTATATGTAGCTAGTGACTTACGACTAAGACTTATTGCTTCCATGAAAAGAAGTTATACCTTCTTCAAAATCGATTACAAATGTAATATAGCTTCACTATTTTTCCCGCTGGTACTACGAGTTTTCGGACACCGTGTATATTTACAAAGATTTGAATAGGTTCTAGATAATGAAATGGGTATGAATGTACGTAGTAATTTTTTTATTTTATTTATTTATTGATCTATATAAGGTAAATAAATAAATAAAATAAAAAAAAACGGGTAAAGTTCATTTAAAGTTCGGGTAAAAAACATTTAGTACACACATTCATTCCCATTTCATTATCTAGAACCTATTTAAATCATTAATATATATAAATACTAGCTTTTACCCACGGCTTCGCTCGCATAGTATTAGTGGGAAATTACTGGCATAATTATTGGCATAATTGTTATTATTCTTGCTATTTTGTCTAATAGAAAATAATTATTGTTTAATAGAAAATTTCAAAATTTGAGAATAACATTTCGCAAATAAAAATTCTATTTTAGAAAATATTTAAATTATAGAAATAGAAATTTATTTTAAGTACCTACTCCCTTTATTAGTATTTTATTCACATTTGAATTTAGAAAAACCTAAAAAAATAGTCCACTTCATACGCTATGCTTTATAGCAACGTTATGCTTTTTGTTCGGAGAATAAACATTTTTAGAGATATGTAGATATTAACTACGACGCCAAAAAAGTAATATTTTTAATAACAACAAAGCACTCTTTTAAGCATAAAATTTAAAAAAAAAACATTGTTTCCAAGGTACCAATTTGTTTGACGTTTGCAATAACTCGATTTTGTTAGGGACAGAAAACGTATGATACATAATTTCATAACGCCACAGCTCATTCATAACGCCAGAGCTTACCAATATATGAAGCCGTTGTTACTCGCAAATAATGTAGCTTTCGATTAGTGAAAGAATTTATAAAGTCCATTCGATATTTATTGCGTGAAAGAGTAAAATCCAACCATCCAACCAACCATACAAACTTTCGCATTTATAATATTATTATAGTAAGGTAACGTAATACCACAAGTCTTGATTATTTCAGTGCAGAAATTCTGGGACTACTAACTACTATATGTGTTCTTCTTTGCCCAGAATACTAATGGAGGGAAATAATTATACTAATTCGGTGGACATCTTCAATTTGTAACTAAACGAACACAAAATGTTGTTACTGAAGCAGTCCAGTTATACACAATAAATATCTACGGTATATTTTTTACAATCCACATGTAAAAGCCCCTAAAAAGGCGTTGAAAAATAAATCACTAGATTTTTGTTCAGTCAAAAGTATGTTGAATCAAACCTGTAATGTTCATTTTCGAATAAGGAATAGGGCAATTGGCGGCCCGCGGGCCAGATGTGGCCTGCGAAGTGAATCTCGAGGAGAGTCTGAACGGACGATTATTCCTCGAATTTAATCTTACTGGGCGCAACATCGGGCACAATAATATTTTTTTTCATTTCTAGTTTTTGTGAAGAAAACGTAAATGTAAGTATTTAAGAACGAGCAACGCCCGAGTAGGATTCAATGGCTACATACAACGCTACTAACTGGTCGGTCGTGATTTGTAATGACTACTTAAACATTTTTCGCCCGCGGCGCTTTTTTGTGTGTTTTATCATACTTCCATGTTACACAAATAATTCCAGAATGTTTAAAATCCACCCATTTCTATCATATTATGTGGGAAATGGCTTCTGCAATGATGGAGGACTAACTACTACCTAGAGGATATTCCCGAGTGGGAACCAATAACTACCACGCTATTTCATCTACGGACGTGGTATTTCAAACGTGTAATTTCCCCTTTTTTTTTCGCCAGCTGTGCTTTTTCCGTGTTTTCTGTTTTACTTTTTTTGTAGAGGGGGGGGGGGGGGTGGTTCTGATAACATTGAGAAAAGGTTGAGAACCCCTTTGAGCTATACGATGCTGTTAGCTGCTAGGCACCACACGACGAGCGATACGATAAGCGCGTTGATGCCACCGATTGAGCGGGTTCGCGTACGAGTGATGTCGACGGTCGCGTGGCCCCCTCAAAAAAAATACATATTCATACGGCCACTAAAACTAATTGCCGGCCACTGATGTACAGCGTGATTACCTCGATGTCGCAGAACAAAAATTAGAATTTTCATCTTTTTCACCAGCTTTCGGTAAAATTCAAACTAAACAGTGGCCCCTTCGTATAGTTCTCTGTGCTGAATTGAACGTTGTGTGCGAAGGTCACGCGTCTCTGTCGTCCGTAGCGAACCCCGCTCTTTTAGGGGAGACCTAGGAGAGTTGTGACAATTTTTAATTTAAGGGACATATCTCGCTTAAGAAACATTCCACAGTTATGACTTATGTGAATTAAGATAGCACCATTCCTTCCTTTTCCAAAACAATCATCAAAATTAATTAAAGTATTACGGTTTCCGAGAAAATCAACGAAAAGAAAAACTACTCCCTCTGTCACAACTCCCATATCACCGGGGTAAGTTGTGACAGGTACCGAGGTAAGTTGTTACTGCTTTGTATTTAGACCATTTGAGTATTTGGACACTAGCAGTGCCTTTATCAGTCTTTCGTGTATAGTTATTAGGCATTCTGAAACAAAAAGTACTCATCCAGCATGCAACATCACACCACAAGTCCAAATATTTTTTTAATCGAAAACGATTTTTTGGGACAAGCTTTTATTGCGGACTGTACTTACAAGATTTGACCTTAATATACTAATGCACAAATACAATAATGATTCATATTTTTTAAACACGATTCAAACACAAAAGATCAATGCAACGCGTTGAGACTTAAATAACCATACAACTTAAGAAAAAATAACACAAAAACGCATATGTAATAAGACATGATATAAATTCAATCAAAATTTCGAAGAAAAACTTACTTTTCGCATTTTTTGCACGCATAAGTCGTAATTACGCAACCACGTCTCCTGCGCCGCCGGCGGGTACTGAGTGAAGTAGCGCGTCTCTAAAGCGACAAACGAGCGTTGTTACAATATCGGCAACTATGGGTCGGGAGAAATCGTCTTTGTCACAACTCTCCTCTGTCACAACTCTCCTAGGTCTCCCCTACATCCCACCCACTACCCCGTTCCACCCCGGTTTCCCCTACCTACCTACTTAAAATAAGATTAATGTTTCTGTTTTCTATGTACAAAGAGTTCATGCATTTTTAAAAATGAATTTATGTTTCCATTGTTTTTTATTAGGTCTCTATGAAGTAGGAAGATAATGGTTTGAGTAATTATGTGTGTTACAGCTCCCAGGAAATTAACGGCTGTCTTTCTGTCTATTAGACGTCTGCCTCTGTGATTGATGGCTTTATAATATCCCGACTTGAAGCCTGCTGCCACTGAAAACATAATACACACTAGAAATGCCTTCTATGTAGATTTGAATGGAGACTGATATCGCCACCATGCCTAACTTTTGGTTGTAGACCATACCGTTTATCTCTACTCTATTTGATCGAAATGAAAAATTCACAATGATGATGGAATTAATTTTTGTTTTAGAAATTTAAGCAAAGATTGGTCAGACTTTTGAATCATGAAGCACGCCCACATTGCTTTTCTTGTGTTCTTCTTTATAGCATAACTAATAGGTAAACATATTTTGTAATTGTGGATAGTGGACTGAAGTCCGATATATTTTGATGGCTCGACTCAATGCATTTGGAGGAATCGCCATGAATCGATAAGAGTATAAAAAATACAATCTAAGATGGCGGTCGGAAAATGTTAACATTATTTTTTCCTATAAGTATAATTGTCGTATGAAATAATTATCTGAAATTATTGCAACGTTGGCTTTTTCCAATTTAAACTTTTTGTATAAAGATTTTTGAGCTTGGGAAGCACAATGAAGAGATGTGTTGGTACTTTATATAATTTGATCAATTTCGTTTCAATCAATCAATCAAATTTGATCAATTATAGTTATAATTTATCTATATGATATATAATATATTATATGATAGATAATAATTATTAAAAAAATAATCTTGCCTTAGGTATTGTGTAAATATAATTTTAAAAAATAATAATAATAAAAACGTCGACAAAAGGCGTAGTTTTAGGTAGATATTTTAAATTATGTTGTACAAATTTGTGTTCTGACGCAAATCGGAAAACTATAATATGCAGTTGTAAATACGGTATTACTAATTATTACACGAAATATAAACAAGTGACCCCCCGAAAGGATGTGAAGAGATGACGTATGTATTTTTCCTTGATGCAAATGCATCAAGGAAAAATCTACTTGTCTCTATACTGCGTATATCAGCGCAGAAGTAGGTACAAAAAATCAACACTGCATATAAATTCGTGCGATATTCATACCAACTATAGACATAGTATATGATACCAACTTATTAAAGGATATTTTTGAAGTTGATTTTATGTCTGAATTCGGTAAATAACGCACAAAAAATTATAATTTTCTAGTAAAAATCCTTTCCTGGACAAATTTTCGGCGGATCAACTGTCGGGTCATCCCCCAAGTGACCCACTATGCCCCGGGAGGTGGGCAGAATTGTTGGAATTTCTCTTTTTTTTCCAGACTTGAATTTTTAAAAATAATTATTAATTTAGATAAGTTTAGCTTTAGTTTCTTTGTAGAGAAATGAGTAAATAAGTGTACAAATTTACAAATAATGGTGTTATTGCTTTCAAACACTCTCAAATTGTAATCAAAGTTTAGCTACCAAGCTAGCGATTTGTAGGTTCAGCTAGAGTGGGCTCTTGAACTCGGGTTCTTCCCGGGAAGCGGATCCTACTCCTATTCCTTTTTCAAATCGACTTCTCTCAGAGAACCCGGTACAGGACACGGACCCAAACCCGGAACTCGGAGCCAGACTCGGAACTGGAACCCGAATACCTCCACCAGCGCGTCCCCGTGTTCGCGGTCCAAGCTACTCGCGAGTCGGGACTTTTAAAAGTACTCGAGTTCTAGGAGCAGGTCCCGGGTTCGAGATCTTTTGCAGGTTCCAAACCCGTGCGTCCCAGTTCCCAGTATTCGCACCCAGTCCGCACCCAAGAACTTGGACCCGGGACCTGCTCCTAGAACTCATGGATTTTTACGAGTAAAAGGAAGTAAGTCTCGTAGGCCTCCTGCAAAATGAAGAACTTACCCATTTCTACACCCCGCTGTGCCCTGGGTTTCTCTATTTATAGGTGTTTAGTAATTGTTTTAGATTTTAATATTCAAGAAAAGGAAATATATTATATTAAAAAAGTTTTATTTATTCACGTTTCAATTGATTTCGAAACTACCTGACTTTGATCTGAAGTAAAATAGATGAGCTTATAAAAATGTATTGAACAATTAGTAGCCACCTACCCAATTAAAATTATAAAAAAATGTATTATGTTATTCCGTAAAAAAGATTTTCGCACCCCTAATTTAAATGATCCCCATTCTATCTCTGACTAATACCTATATATTATCAATTTGTAGCTAAATCCTTTTTGTACGCGATAATATTATTATGAATACGTACACGACGTACACACACGAAACACCTGCCTAATGAGTAATAATATACTTATCAAGTTTGTCTAGATCACACGGAAACCATAAAAAATATGAAATTACCTAACTACCTCCAAAAATGCTTGGGAATTTTTTCACACACGCAAAGGATGTTCGTTTCATTCAAGCATTTATGATTCATGCGTCATGATGTTGCGTGTCTCTTCCTAACGAATATAAGTGCCCAGTGTTTATTATGTCTGCGGGTATTATAGCGACGTAGTTAAGAGCGTTTAACCAGCCAGCGGCCGAAAATCCACATTTCGTCGAAAGATGTTCTTACGATCGTACAGGGCGGTTCCAATGAGAAATATTAATTAATCTCCGTAGCAGCTTTTTAAAATTATAACTCAATATCGTTTTTATTTCATTCAAAATTTGCTTTTATTTATACCTGAAATGCTGAAAGGCGTGTTGATAAAAATATTATAATTGTGTACTTTTTGTAATTATTTTTTGATCGTAAGTATTTATCATTTTTCAATAATGTCTGAGCAAAATAAGAATGTAAAAAAATCTGAAATATATTAGTCGGTAAGTGCGCAAATAAATACACGAACAGACCAATTTTCGTCAAGAAACACAGGTACGTAGATATTTTTAATGATTTTATTTAAACTAAAATTAATATTCTGTAACATACGTTTACCAGATAATATATTGATTATTTGAAATAAGTGTTGTAGGTAGAATACAAAATCTTTTTTGAAAATTTAGCAAATCTACCAACGACCTATGGTATAACCTTATTATAGTAAAAATTAACATTTTTTCTAAAAATTTAATAAATACATTTACTAGATAAAAGAACAATCTTTCGAAATCAATTTATATTTGTGGAAAAGAGTCAATGCCTGTAAACACTGATTTAAAAATGACATATTTCTGGTTTTCTCTGGTTATACGCTCTTAAGTTTCCCAAGGACATTGGCAACAGGATGTCGTGCTTGAATTTCTTAATTAATTAATAACAAATGAAAATGCTACAAACCCAAAGATCTGCAGAACCTTTGACTAGCACATAGAGCGAAGGAATTCCGATATAAATTGATAACAGGTGGTAGTGGCCTAATAGGCCACTTGCATCACATTTTTTTCCGGTTAAGGCAAAAAAATCAGACCATTTTTTATAAACCGGAAATAGGGGACATAATTTTATGTGTGCAAAAAAACAATAATTATATAGCCGAAAATCATAAAAAAATAACGTTTTCCACACGAATAGCAATAAATTGTACGGGGTTCTCTTCGTAACATCTGTCAAAACACCGCCATCTTAATCAAAAAATCAAATCAAAGGATAAGTTCGCATAGAACAAACAATAAATCTATTGAACGTTAAACGCAAATTCAAAAATTCGCCGGAAATCAAAGTGCTGCATTATAAAAAAAAAATTAATCAGTGTGGAATTTTACAAAATTAAGGGAACATAATCGGAGACGGGACATTTTCATGCAGTGACGTCACGAGCTCAAATAATGGATTTATTTATTTAAAAATAAGAAAAACTATACATTTCTTAAAAATTTTACTAACATTTTCGTAATCTTAGTAAAAAAATCTATCCACAGGATTTTTTCCAAGTCGTTATGAAATCCATGCAAGTGGCCTATTGGATAAGGCGGTAAGACGAGAGGCTCTAGGTTCGAGTCCCAGTTGTTATCTTTTTATTTTTCTGTGTCTTGTTCTCTTTCATATTTTCGTTTAGATTATTAGTGTTATCTTCTTCTTTAATGATATTATACCGGCACATAAGCGCTGTGCAATGTGCAGGCTTTAATGAGTAAAATTAAACCTAGCTCTGAAGTTGATTTTTTTTCGGCATTTAATTTTTGTATGATAATTTTCTGCATTCTTTCGGAAAAAAATGGTACAAAATTGAAATTTTGAAAAATTAAAAACATCTGTTTTCAGCTACAACAACATCAATAATGTCGTATATTTCGATCTTTCCACTCCAGCTCACCGAAAAGTCTGGTAAAAGTCTGGTAAAGGGATTTGCAATAAGGAACTCCAGTGAAAAATATTATGGCTTTAAAAAAATATATGTTCATATAGACCAATAAACGCTGATTCTGAATATATAAGTTTTAATAAATAATATTAAAAGTACATTTTTTAAAAAAATATTAAAAAGTGCATTTTTAATATTCTCAATAAAACACAGCGACAAGTTGGTATGCTGTGTAATGCTCTGTGGTGACGTCACGATGGTTATCACTGTACGTCACATAAATAAACCAGGTACGTCGTTTGTATGGGAATTTAGGTATGACACAAACGAATGTTCTATATATTTCTTATTTTTTAAGATGTCTTAAAGCATATACCTTTATAGAAACTAAATAGAATTGCCTTTTAGATTTTTGTATCTGACGTATACGATCGTGTTTGAAAATTGTAGTAATTTTAAGTTTCAAAATGAAAAACTTAAAAAAAAACAGCTGACAGTAAACATATTCTATTAAATGTTCGAAAAATTTAGGAAAATTCAAACTTAAAAAAATACAGTCCTCTTACATTATGAATTTGGAATAAAACTGTCACGTTTTTATCTATGTCATACAATTAAAAAGGATAAAAAAATATTTTAACGATTCCGAAAAAATAACTGGAAAAATATGACATCTTGGACTCGATTTTACGCAATTTAATGCGTTGATTTCTCTATTTTGGGTTTATTTACACATGCATAAGGCTTTTACATTATTAAATAATAATACTTTTATAGAAGTTTTATTAAATTCACGCGGAAAAGTCATTAAAAAAAATTTCAGACGTAACCTAAAATCTTTTGTAAAACGAATATAAATCACCAACAAAACACTATTTAAAGGACTAAAACTGAAAAAAAAATTAACGCTAGCATTGGTAATTATGTTGAATTACACTAATATCACAGTGAATTGATCATTTAAACGAAAAATATCTTAAAAAACATAAAATTAACTGCAAGCATAATTCAACATGTCATTTGCGAAGTACTTGATGTCGCTACGCCATGAAGTAAACCAATAAACGTAGTAACAACAAGATGGCCGGCGGCGCACAGTGGTTCCGAATACCCCATAAGTTGGAAACAATTCACAGGCAGGATTAACGAGGAAAAAAAGTGATATTATTTTTCGGTATGGTTACAAAAAAATAAGAATATTTGATTTAAGTAAGTTTTACTGGATTTTATTAACGATTTCTGGATTTTATTAACAAGAATTATTTTTTTTTTTAAATCTTAAAATTGAAATTATTTATATCCAGATCCATGTGAAAATAAA
The DNA here is from genome assembly GCA_917563855.2 of Limnephilus lunatus. Classification (NCBI taxonomy): domain Eukaryota; kingdom Metazoa; phylum Arthropoda; class Insecta; order Trichoptera; family Limnephilidae; genus Limnephilus; species Limnephilus lunatus. Next base: position 57,198,137 of record OU830599.1, read on the forward strand.
GGCCGAGTTATTATTTTTTTTTTCAACATTCTGATGCAGACTATGAACAATCTTCATCATCGTCGGTGCCAAAGATATGTATATAATGAATATCCGGAGGAAATATTAAATCGAAAACTTCTTTAGGAAAACGATTTAATTGTTTATTTGGGGGTTACTTGTAACTAGTTATGACAGGATCAGATATAACTAACATTAAATTAAAAACATCATCATTAAATTTCTCACTAGAACATTTTCTAGAATAGTTTTCGCGATATTTTAAAAAATCTTTCTTCCGAGTTTCCGGAGCCTCTTATGATAATCTTAATCGGGCGGCAATATCTGGTGAACGATGGGCAAGGATTTTGCTACAATAGTCAGACTTCCTGCAAACTAATCGCATATGTAGGTACACTTGAAGATATAAAAATACTAGAATAATCGCATCCTCTGACGTCCTAATGAACATCTGTTTTTAAGAAGAGCGATTATCTTCAAATTTTTTGTACACTTGTCTGTTAAAAGATGAACGCCTAGAATAATGTCTTCTAATAATTTTGATGCAACCGATTGACCAAAAAGTGCACCTCTTTCTCAAACACCAAATGAGAAAGTGGTGCACTTTTCCAAAGATCTTCGGTTTTCAAGCTCTTGGATCGGTCAGGACTACATTCAAATTGTGTTTTTGACCACGACGTGCCGTTTTTAGGGAAAATCGCGTGCAATATAAAACCAATCGGAGTCTCAAGTCACTTTTTTTATTTTCCATCATAAATCTAGCTTCATCTCGACGAGCAATTTTCCATCTTTTTTTAAAGCAAAATTTGAAGCCCGCGATCTTTTTACAGAGTTTAACCAACCAGTGGCGTACCGTGGGGGGGGGCGGGGGGGGGGCGGCCCGCCCCGGGCGGCACTACTTTTGGGGGGGCGGCAAAATTTCACAATCAATAATCATCTTGTAAAAATTTGGATTGGGGAAGTCGCGGGTTCTATTCTCGCGTCAGGGCTTAAAAGTTTTTTCTAGTTTATAGTTTTTTAACATCTTTCTTAAGTTTTATATACTGTTAAAATCAAAATATTAATGACAGACGTTTTGTTTTTATTTCTAACACATACATTATTTTTAAATAAAAATGTAAATGGCAACAGTATCATTTTAGCTCTAATTGATAGTCGATTTGTGTTTTATATTCGTGAAGCTTTGTGCGCCCTGCTGAAAGCGCACAAAAAATTACACTTATACGGTTTTCTTCCACGTATATATCACGGTGATATATTTTAAATTTATTATCACAGAAAAGTTAAATAGTTGACAGGTGTGTGCATACTTATTCGAATTGCAGTTATAAAATTCTAGATGCACACTATCTATGTGCTGCCAGAATCAAAGAAAAACCATTTTTATGTTCTGAGTGAAGTTTTAATTCACCGCATACATATTTAATTAAAAGCAGTTTTGTGTTCAAAATGTATAATTCCAGTTGTGGATTCATCTGACGACACATTTCGAAGGAAAACATTATATTATTTAAAGTGCTTTATAAAATTCTTGCAGACAATTTATGTGCCGCCAGAATCAAAGAAAAAACATTTTCATGTTCCGAGTGTAGTCTTAATTCACCGCTTAGAGATTTAATTAAAACCCCTTTTGTGTTCAGAATGTAAAATTCCAGTTGTGAATTCATCCGACGACACATTTCGAAGAAAAAACTTATTTGAAGTGCTTAATAAAATTCTTCCAGACAAGTTATGTGCCGCCAGAGTCAAATAAAACCTTTTTCATGTTCTGAGTGTAGTTTTAATTCACCGCATACAGATAAAATTTAAGCCAGTTTTGTTGTTCAGAATGTAAAATTCCAATTGTGTATTCATCTGCTGACATATTTCGAAGGAAAACATAACTTTTTTCGAAGTGCAAATATAAAATTCTAGTTGCAGACAATTTATGTGCTGCCAGAACCAAAGAAAAACCGTTTTCACGTTCTGAGTGTAGTTTTAATTCACCGCATACAGATTTAATTAATAAATATTTAAAAAAAAATAATTAAAAAAAAAGGATCACTACCCCCCCCCCCCCCCCCTCCCTGAAGAAGTACCTATATAGGGGGGGGGGGGGCGGCAAAATTTTCCTCCGCCCCGGGCGGCTGATACCCACGGTACGCCACTGAACCAACCCCTCTTTAAGGCAATTGGTGAGGTTTATAAGTTTTTTTTCAAATATAAAAATCTTTTTCCATCTGTTGACACTTTGAGTTCATCACTATGTCAAATAACTCCTTTTGTCTGAAGAAAAAATCCTTTGAAACCGAACCTGTGACAATAATGATATTTATGAAGCACTCAAATTTTACAGTAAGTAAATTACTTAAAAATTATTGGGCCGTAGAGACGCAAAAATAGGTAAGATTTTTTTTTATTACGGAATATTAAACTAAAACCTTAACTATTTCAGAAATCGTCGTATTTTTTTTTAATTCACGAGATGTTTTTTAAAAAAGATATCTTTAATTTGTCATATTAAATATATGAAAAAAATACTTTACATCTTTAGTACACACCCAAAGGTATTGGATCCATGTTGAAAAAAGATTGCCAGCAAGCGGTGTAAAAAGTTATTAGTCCCTTAATGTTATATAACAAACGTTTCATTTTCACACAAACGTCCTGACTGCTCGGGAAGTCATTCTTTGCTGACGTGTTACGCAGTGACGAAACGTTTTGATGAGTTTGGTGGTATGGGGAAAGAGCGCTGTATATGGTGTCAAGATATAGAAACAAAACTTAGTGATCCCTGCAATTTGAAATTTCGAATTGTTTCCAACTCTCCCATACTAGTAAAACCATTGTGCGGCGCCTGCGCAGATAGATCTATGTGAGATTCAGGGAGACCAACATAAAAATGATAAAATGCGTATCGTTATTAAGTAGGTGAACTGTTGATGACGTCACAAAATACATCTTAAATTTGGCGGGTTTTTGAGGGACCTTGAAAAATTGAAACTTTGACAATTATTTTAACTATTAAAACTAACTCTAAAAAAAAAAAAATGAAGTTATTTAAGTTAGAAGGTCATTATTCATAAAAAAAATAAAAAAAAATTGGACTGGACTTCTCTATTATGTATAACATATTGTCATCACGTAATATTGCGTTCTATATAACCTAACCTAACCTAAGCTAACCTAACTTAACATAAATTAAGATTTTTAAACTTATACTGTCATATCCAATATTACGTTATGCCGATATGCTATACATAATTGCAAATCCAATCTCTTCCAGTGCTGTAGATATTCGTCGACATCACCTATTCCATAGATATTAGTCAGCAGTTTGAGTTGTAGATATTGGTCCTCACTTTGGTTCTCATAGATATTAGTCAGCAGTTTGAGCTGTAGATATTCGTCCTTACTTTGGTTCTCATAGATATTAGTCCAATTTGTTCAGTTTTTGTAATTCCTGTAGATATTAGTAGACGCCTCCGATCGCAAGTGTGCCTAGAGTGTTAAGAGCTGTAAAGCCACGACAATAATTAAAACAAAAGTCAATCGTCGGCATAAGTTAAGGAGGCGAAGAAAAGTTAACCTAAATTAATTTTATTCTAACGTTGTAGATATTTAACTAATAGACGAGTAGAAGAACTGTATTAGTTGAATTTCATATAATATACTAATAACCAGTAAGAGGACTGCGGATAACTTACTATAATCCTGTCCACCTGTCTCGACACAGGTATATCCTAGTGAGACAGGCATCGAATAATATAATGTAAACATACCTTATACTATATAGATAAATAAATTAAAAGAAAAAAATCTTCCCCATAATTTTCAATTTGCCAAATTTAAAAAATTCCTTGAAGGGTGAAAACCAGAAATAAATATAAAAAAGGTCTCCATTTGCCAGTACTTACTCTCATGTAAAAAAAAATATTGGTCTGTGTGGTGGTTTCATTTACCAATTTTGAAAGTAACCTATCTTAATCTGTAAATAAGAATCAAATATACATATTTTAAATGGTGCAATTTTAAATTAAACAATTTAACTTAATTAAAAATAATTTCAAGAAAACTATAAAGAAGTAAGCATTGCTTACGAAACATGTTGGTTTTAAATTATAAACGTGGTTAACTAAATTTTAATTTTGAATTAAAATGGTGCCATTAATATGTTTGCTGTGTTTGAAAAAGAAATTTAACATAATTTATAGTTTTATGTTGTAACGCGAAACGAATACATTTAAGATTGAAGATTTACTATTTAAGTACTTACCTGCCCGACGCGACCGTGAAACACAATACCAACTAGACTGACTTTTCTATTTTCATGATATCCATCCGTAAATACTATCTTTAGTGACTTTCTTCATCTTTTTCATTAATGTGGATGCATTTTTATAACCATAGACAATAAATTCATAACTTTTGGTTTGTCAACCTGATAAATTTACAAAAATTCAATTCCCATGTGAGTCTGAATCTGAATGTGTCATTTATTATTTGACGTTTCCCTTTGTTGACAAAAAGCTTAATTACTTTCAAGATGGTTCAAATCGACGATAACAAAGTTAAATGTATAGGTCAAGTCTTGAATGATGGTAACCGCCCTCTCAAGGAAAGGTTTCGTGCATTGTTTACATTAAAAAACCTTGGCGGCCCGGCTGCCATAGAATGCATTCGTGAATGTTTCACAGACGACTCGGCACTCCTAAAGCACGAGCTGGCGTACTGCTTGGGACAAATGCAAGATGTTTCCGCCATCCCTGTCTTGATAAATGTGTTGGAAGATACTAAACAGGAACCAATGGTCAGACACGAAGCCGGTTAGTATACCGTACCCTGAGGTTATGTTTAAATAAACTTGAATTAAAACGAGTTTTGCAATTGTTGAATTCTTTAGCTTCCTTTATACACTTAGTTAGCATGTTAATCTTATTCTATTGTAAAACAGCATAGTTTATGTGTTGAATATTGTACATAGGAGAATCCAAGGGTACCCTAGAAAGAAACCAGGGTTTCTCCTAGGGTCTAAATCTATCCACAACTTTGCTGTGGAGCAAATGAAGGAGTTATAAAAATGATCCATTCTGACTGTTTCGCTTGACTGTACTCCATTATTTAAAGATGTTGGTTCTTCGGAACACTTTTCATAGAAATACTAGCAGAACAATCTCGGCTTTCCACCCAATGTATAAATCCCTCCTATTAACACACAATAATTCCTTATTTTCATCAAATTAAATTTCAACCAACTTTTATTCTCAAGAGTTTTAATTTTCAATGTATATTTGACCCAAACAAAATGTCTAGAAATTGTTCATAGTTAAATGCCCAAGAAATACAAAAAACTTTTATCTAACTAGCTCAAATAACAAACATTACTTAAATGTCTTCACTCATATCTTTCAGCGGAGGCATTAGGCGCAATCGGAGACCCATCAGTGCGAGAATCTTTAGAAAAATACGCCCAAGACCCCATCATTGAAGTAGCAGAGACCTGTCAGATCGCCCTGGAGAGGCTCAACTGGCTGAAGAAACCTACTGAAGACAAGTCCACATTATCCGAGAACCCATTCGCCTCTGTAGACCCAGCCCCACCAGCGGAAACCAAAGATGTACCGACTCTGAAGAAAATACTGATGGATGAAAGTTTGACCTTGTACGAAAGGTACAGAGCTATGTTTAGCTTGAGAAATATGAGGACTCATGACTCTGTTGTTGCCTTAGGAGAAGGTACTGATATTTTTCTCTCTTATCTCGTTACTCTTATTTAAGTACTAGTTCTTGTCTATTCGCATAACGTCTGCATGGTTTGTGATTTATGAATATTGTAACTATTATATTTCTTAATTATTATTATGTTGCCTTCTTCACTAATAAGAGAGTGCAACTGATAATAATTTAAGTTGATTGTATTGAACCTGTTGTATATCACTTCTATCTTTTTGTAAACTTAAACCTGAGCTAAATAAGTCTTAACTGAAATAATTTTTTGTTTATGCATATTTTTTCATTTGTATTGTCTTATCATTTATGTATTGAAACGTCATCATGTTAATAATGAAGTAATTTCCTCTGTCTGAAAGTACGGAGTCAATTTCATTCTACAAGAATCAAGATTTCCAATGACTTAACAAAATTCCTAGTATTTTATAATATTTAGTCATTGAAAATTTCTTACAGCCACTGCCATCTGTGTTCAAAGTAATGAAATAAGTGGTTCTGTTCATGGCTGAAAATGTACATTTTATTATTTCTGAACAGAATAAGGTAGACAGTAAGGACGGGTTGTTTCATAAAATCAGAACAATTCATCAAATATTTGAAGTTAATTTTCACCTTCTATGAAAGTTCTAGTTCAGTGATTATTTCAGTTTTATGAATCAACTGGCCTATAGTGATATATTAACAGAACTTGAATAGAACTTACACAGAATGTGAAAATTAACTTAACATTTTTGATGAGTTGTTAAAATTTTTTGAAACAACCCATCCTAACTGTTTTAGACATTCATTCAATAGGCAGTTGAGCTCTAAAAAGCTGTATAAATGTACAAAATTATGAAAGTAGCTAATTAATTAATTTATTTAATTATTTACGTCAAGAGTGATCATTATTCATTTAATATTTTTATCAGTCCGGTGTGTGCATATTATATAATGCAGCAATATTAATTTTCATCAAAATAAAAAGATAACGTAGAAAAATAATATAAAAATAGCACACAAATAGTTAAAAATATTCAGAAGCATTTAATATTTGAATGATAAATAAATTATTATCCATTCCTTAATTACCGAAAGCCTTGGATAATGTGATTTAAAATATATACATAATAGATAAAAATAATATTTATTTATCAATTTCTACATAAAGTTATGTATAAATTAGTGCAAAATAATTGTTCCCCGTCATTTACGAATAGTCAGTACATAGTCTGAAAAAGCATTTTATTTAAATATTGAATGTGTGAAATAGCGAGTCGTGCAAAAATTGAATTTTCAAAAGCCGATAGTTATCGGCTTTTATAAGTTTATACATAATTTTTCTTTACTTATTTGTAATAAGTAATTATTTTCCTAAAAAGCACTAATTTAATTAATATAGAGAATAAATATTCTTCATTATCAAACATACTTATCATAAAAAACTAAATTCATTACACATAGTATAACTCAAAGAGGTCAACCTCCTCCAACCTTCGCTCTGAAATTACACGACTGCTCCCAACTCTCCTCAACATGCAATTGCGAAATCATAGAAAATGTCAAACAAATAAAATATCTAGGCGTCATATTTGACGAAAACCTACGCTGGAATGACCACATTAACTTAGTTACATCCAAGCTTAAAAAAATCATGTATCTCCTAAATAACATAAAAAACATCTTCCCACGCTCAATACTACGATCTATTTACTTTGCTCTTTCCCAATCCTTAATCATGTATGGTCTTCTATCTTGGGGAAGTGCAAGTAATATTTCTCTAGATCCATTAGAAAAGGCACAAAAGGCAACAATCAAACTAATTCTTCAAGTACCATATGACACAGACTCTGTAAAAATTTACAAGATGCTCGACGTTTTGTCAATCAGACAACTCTACGCTAAATCGTCTATTCTTCACCTCTTCAAATTCAAACTACATATCCCTTTACTTTCTCAGTCCTCAATAACAAGCCGGTCTTCAACAAACCTAACACTCAACATCCCGCTAAAGCACACGACCCACGGACAAAGATCCTTAAACTACTACATATATTCCATTAAACTATATAACTGCATGCCACCTTCTCTGAAACATCTTGCTGATTATTCACCAAAAAATAAACTAAAAAAACAAATCACAGACTGGATAAAAACTAAAGGAACACTATTTTTCCAAAACCTCTTTACTCCAAACCAAACATAAAAATTCACTTGGTATTTAAATTAAACCACTAGATCTACAAAATTAATTGATAGTGCATAACTGTTTTTATAATATTGGCACTTATATCATCTAATATCATCTAGTAAAATAAATAAACATGTCTTTCAAGAATTTACCAACTATTCATGTATACATATATATTTATATATACTTTATATATTTTTTTCTTCCAAATAATCCATGTACAATAACCATTAAATGTAAATAAAAAATAAAGAAAAAAAAAAACTAACTTTCTACTACAACACATAAATACCTATACTTGTCACACTGAATCATAACCACGTAAACACCTCAGCACAGGTTTTCCTAGTGAGGTGTTCACGAAACATACAACATTATCAACTAACAGTTTCACCTTCTCAAACCTACCTTACACACCCAACATAATAAAATGTAATATTAATATGTAAAAATGTTTTCAAAATATATTATGTAAAAATATTAAATATAAGGTAAAAATTGTAATATATAGAAATAAATAAATAAAAAATAAATAAATAAATAAACATTGTTTATCTCCAGGTCTAAAAGCGTCCAGCGCGCTGTTCCGCCACGAGGTGGCCTTTGTGTTGGGGCAGATGCAGCATGAGAGCAGCGTTCCCTTCCTGGTGGCCAGCCTAGAGAACGGGACCGAGAACGAGATGGTCCGACACGAGTGTGCAGAGGCCCTTGGGGCCATCGCTACCAAGGACTGTATGGACGTACTACAAAGGCTAGTATACCTTATATTCATTTACATGGATGCATACATAAAACAATTTAGACTTCTCTCAATATACCTACCTTATTTTTTCCTACACAGTCACACATTGTTGACATTTTGTTCTGTAGACAACCAAAGTTGTTGCCAACATCTTTAAACATTGCGGAGCGATTATTAAAAATAAAAAAAAGTTTGAAAACTCGACTATCATGGAGATCATTAGATTTTATGTTCCCGATGGTTACCGTCACCGACAGCATAGACTATTTTATCTCTCAGCTTGCAGAACTAACTTGCAAATGGTCATGCCAGTCGGGAGAACTACTTTGTTAAAGAGAATCTTTTCGAATATCAATATGTTTAACATCAATGAAGCACAATTTAGACGGCAAGCTTTGTTGCTGTTAGTTTAAATCTGCTTATCTAATCTGAAATATTTTCTCTCTTTTAAACACATTTTGAAATGTTAATTTTGTAATGTTTTAAAAATTAATAAATTGAATTGAAAATATAATATTCTAGCAAAAATGATAGTCTCATTGTTATTTATGCCCAAAGATACTGAAATATAAGAGATATTCTATTATGTCCGCCCGACCGTCGGCAGACTACTACCTTAAGGTAGTAGTATATATACTCTAACGTATTGAATACGGAAAGAATTCGTTGTGCAGTAGTATTGGTTAACAATATAATTTGAATACGGAAATAATTAGTTCATTTAGTTGATTCTTTGAAGGTGTGCAGTAGTATTGGATAACAATATCGGCGACACCAGAAAACACAGTCCCACCCAGTAAAAACTGTGGATAGCACATCTCTTATATGTATTTTAATATCTTTGGTTATGCCAGATATTTTGTAACAATGTGTGTGCTTTAGATCAATATTAGGAAAAAAAAAAACTGTCAACGCAAAATGACAGCTCTAGCAGTTGTAAGTGAGATTATAAAAGTTTATTTATTTATTTATTTATTTATTGAAAAAAATAAGAAATACATGAAAACATAAGCTGCACATCTCACTAGGGGATTCCTGTAACGAGATATGCAGTTTTACAATAAAGTAATTTAAAAAAAAAAGAAACATACATATACCTAAACTTAAAAGAAATATAATAATAAACCTACAAAAGAAGCACTGAGTACAGTTATTTAAACATTACTAATTAATAATTATTACAGCTGGGCAGTATGCTCATTGTTGACAAAAATAACATTATACTGTAAACTAAATATTAAATATGTAAATACAAGGTACCTGTTGTGGCTTACCAGATGCAATAATAGGGTGATCATACCACAGTAGCATTAAATTATTAACAAAAAATAAAGAATAATAAACAATTATGTAATAAATTTATAAAGTTTATGAAATAAATATAATATATTAAGTAAATATGTAGATATAAATAAATTAAACAAATAATATAATATAATATAATTATGAGTAAACAATAATAAACAATTTAATAATAATAAGTAAATAAACATAATTAAATAAAGTACATAATAATTATGAGTAAATACTAATAAACAATTATAATATTGTATAGTAAGTAAATTATGGTACGAAAGAAGTAGCAAATAGTAAGTAAATACTTATAACAATAAGCAAATTAAAAAGTACATAACAATAAATAAGTTAAGTACATACAGAGTAATTAAATATGGATTGTATCAAATATAGCTTAATTCCATAGTGATTTATGATATAAGCGACAACATGGGTAATCCAAAACCATCACTCTCAGTTAGTATACATATTTTGACCATTTTCTTGAATAAATGTGATGTACAAATAGTTTTTATTTTTTCATTGAGCATATTATAAAGCAACGGAGCTTTATATGAAAAACTTCTTTGTCCAAAGGATGTTTTGGTATATACTGGCTGATACATTAAAGAAGAGCCCAATCTAGTGTTGCGTACTTGTTGAGATCTTTTAGCAGTGATAATGTTGTTGAAAAATTTACAGAGAGCATGTATTATGTACAATTGCCTTATTGCCATAATTTTGCTTTCGCTATATAATAACTGTGATGAATACATAAAACTTTTCTTGAACATTATTTTTAAAATTAATTTTTGTGCAATATTTAAAGGCTCTAGAGTAGTCTTGTGACAAGAACCCCAACAAATAACGTTATATGAAAGTATTGATTGAACAAGAGCATAATAAACAGTTTTTAGTGTAACTTTGTCCAATATATTTCTTAGAGTCTTGAAGATATAGGCTAGCTTTCTTATTTTGTTTGTTAATATAGCAATATGATTGTTCCATTTTAAATGTTTATCAATAACCAAACCAAGATATTTGATATTGTCTACTCTTTCCAAAGATTGACAATTACACTTCTGCATGCAACAATGTATTTTTAAAGAGCGGTCCAAAGATGGTTGATTTACAGAAGAAATACTAAAGGTAATATATTTAGTTTTGTTCATGTTTAAGGTTAACAAGTTTTGATCAAGCCAATTTTTGACTGCCCTTAATCCTGTCTCGCACTTAGCATACGTTTCATCCCAAGTATCACCAGAAAACACTAAAACAGTGTCATCTGCAAATACAATTGAAGAACCAGAAAATTGCAGTTTACAAAGGTCATTAATATATAACAAAAATAAAATTGGACCCAGAACACTGCCCTGAGGAACACCATATTCAATTGATTTGTTTGAACTAATATGATCATTAATCATGACTCTTTGTGTTCTATTTTCAAGATAAGTTCTGAACCAATCTAAAGCTTTATTAACAATACCCATTGAACTGAGTTTTTTCAATAGTAAACCGTGGGATACGGTATCAAATGCCTTAGACAAGTCCAAGAAGACAGCCATTGCTTTATTGCCAGTATCGAGAGCTTCTATGACTGTGGTGATCATTTTTAATGCAGCATCACTAGTTCCCATGTTCTCTCGGAAGCCAAACTGATTATCTGAGAGAATTTCATATCTTTTTACATAAGACATCAACCTAATTTTAGCTAACTTCTCTATAATTTTTGATAAGGTGTTTAGCAGGGATATAGGTCGATAGTTATTGACATCTATGTTATCTCCTCCTTTAAATAAAGGAATAATTTTGGCATTTTTGCAGTGATTGGGGAACAAGCCATTCTCAAAGCTAACATTTACAATGTGTGTAATAGGTATAACTAGCTCAGAAGCATTTTGTTTGTAGACCATTGCACTTATACTGTCATTTCCACTCGAAAAACCTGATTTTAGCTCATTAATCACCTTTAGAACTTCATTACAATTTGTTGGATTGAATTCAAAACAGGCATTTTGCATAGATTGTGTTGGATTGCAATTATTGATTAAACATTCTTCACTGGTTTTATTTACACTGCACAAAAGATTAGCAAAATTTTGACCTATATCACTAAAAAAACCATTAACATGGTTAGTGATGAGCGTTGGATTATCATTTATAGAAACAATGTTATTATTTATTTTCAATTTATTTATCGACACCGATTCCTTTTGCATATCCAATGCTTGTTTTATTATTTTCCATTCTTGCTTTATGTTTCCTTTAACTTCATGAAGCTTCTTTTTATAATATGACTGTTTGGTCGTTTTTACAATTTTAGAACACCAATTTCTATATCTTTTATAATATGCAAATAGTTCAATATTATTTGGTTCTTTGCGACAACTCTTATGTAATTTGTCACGTTTTATGAGGCAGTCCACAATTCCAGAAGTTATCCATGGTTTCAAGTAATTTTTATTACTATGGATTCTCTTTGTAGATGAGCAATTTTCAATGTGTAATTTTAGGCATTTTATGAAATTATCAGCTGCTGTATTGACATCATTTTCAGATAAAACGGTATTCCATGTGTTGGTTTTGATGTTTGGAGTATTATTATTAAACGGTATTATTAAACGGTATTCCAAGTTGGTTTTGATGTTTCAAGAGGTGGTGGCAAAGTGGGTCTCCTGATTTCAGTAGTTACTTACACTGATTGTGCGCGACAAGTTGTTTGCGAATTGAATACACAACATCCGAATCGATTTGTGTATTCCTGTGGAAAGAGAACCATATTTCACTGATTTCGTATGCAACAATGTCATGAAAGCACCAATTAATGCCATTTTGTTTTTTTAGCATTTGAATTGTCCCCATTAAACACCGATTGTTGACCTGTTTCAGCTTTTGAACAGCTGATAAGTATGAAATGACCATTATATTTGTCAACTGTTTGTTCAAATTTATTCAAAAGCTGAAATAGAATTAGAATCCATGTTTAACGTAGTCTATTCAAATGGCATTTGATGATTGGCGATTTGATGACAACCTAACATTTGAATATCAGTAGAACTGGCCTTAATCGCTCGAATCTATCGCCAATATGCAAGTTTTTTGTCTTCGAAATGTCAGATTTACAAAAACTTTGTGTAATTTCAGCTTCACAATTAAAGCTCTATACATGAAACATTTCTGAACGTAGCCGAATACTAAAAATTGTTTTTGAAGGGTTATGAAATAAGCTTTCAAATTGTTATATTACAAATAAATATTTACATTAGTAATATTAAAATTTAGAATGCAAATATAAAAAAAATGTAAAAATTACTCTCGTGATGTTTTTATTTGAAAACGGTACTAAAATCACAGATTATGTAAAAAAAACAATATTTATTCTATCGTATCAATGTATAATAAACAATTTAGTCACCTCACTTTTTTATCATTTCATACAAGAATATTTAATAAAAAAATTACAATATCTAACAACGCGTAGGCGATTTGGCGGGTCTATCATGTTTCTGACAGAATCGGTCTTTTTATGTATTTCTATGGACAACTTGAATAGGGATGTGTAGCTTGAAGACCAATGTTCATTCCTTCATCTCCTCAAAAAGACCCTCCACATAGTATCTCAGATGATATAGGCCCTGAGGGAAATTATTTTCCTCAAGACCTCCTGTGTGGAATTAATGTAAAAAAAAAAGACTAATATTAGTCACCATACTAAATGTATGAAACCGATACCCGACAGAACAACAAATGTACCGCCTTTATCCACCACCAATTATAGATGTGTTGTAAGATTCCATAAAGAATCAGTGACAGAAAAAACTGCATTTTAATAAAAACATTCTTAGATGTACAATTCTAGAACATTAATTTACATACACTACATTTTATGATTATTCTCCAATTTGCTTTTAAAATTGCATTCTGTGTTTTAAGTTCAATGATTTTTATAACGTTACTAATTTTATGATAATTTGTTAATCATTTCAGATATCTAGCAGATAGCAAGAGGGTGGTGAAAGAGAGCTGTGAAATAGCTTTAGACATGTGTGAGTACGAAAATAGTCCAGAGTTTCAATACGCCAATACTGTTACCATCATTGACACGTGATGAATGATGATTTATTAATGAAACTGATTAATCAAACTTATCATTTTGTAATTTAAATTCTTCAGTATTTTATTTAAATTGTAATTAATCCATATTCAACCCAAATATAAATATTTCTGTTATAAAAACAAAATACCTGTTTCATTATTTTCCTGTGTCCGTTGTACAGAACAGCGGTTGGCAATTCGTTTTGGTGGCGGGCCGTATATCGATAGTCCATTGATTAGTCGGACATCTCTGAAAAATTGCAATTTGATTTGAGTATATGCAGATATACTTAAAATTGGGTTCCATAACAACTCAACAAAGTGGCATTTCAATACCCCTTTGGAAAGTCATCAAAATTTATAATTTTTTTTTTAAATAGCCCATAACCTAACTTAACGCAACTTATTATATATAGATTCGTTTTTAGATTTTCACGGCCAAAAGCATTTCCGTTATTTGTTTTTGGGATGTTATGCCGTGTTACCTCCTTCTTTAGCCGACGTATCGGACAGCGTTGCAGTGTCCATCATCAGTGCAGATCCGGCAGAATATATATATTTTTTATTAATTTTTTCATCACTTAACGATTTTTCAAGGAAGTATTGAAGTTGTATATCGTTGAATTGTCCGGTCTCCGTAAAAGTGAACCCTCTATCTGGTCCAATACTCAGATTACTCATAAACACCACCAAATCAATTATTATAAGCAGAAAAACTTGTTGAATTAAACAAAATGTTGATGTCATTAGTAAGATATTTCAATGTCATACTAATGTAGCAGAGTAATAACACGGAGTACTAATTTACTCCCGGTTTTGTTTTATAGCATTACGTTAAATAAATATTTGTGTAAATAATATTTCATATATGGTGAGCATTTTAACATTGCTTTCCCCATTATCTCAAGTTAGTATTTATGTCTGATTAAAATCATTTGAGTGCCGATTGTCATCCGGGTGACAATATTTCAAGCATATGCGGCCACATTCGGCACACCACTGGTTAATCAACTCGATCGATATATCAATTTTTTTAGGGGGTCACACTACCATCAACATCTTTTGTGTGCGTGTGAGCATTCTCAGTCGGTCAATGCGCTTGTGACTGCCCATCTGCTCGCCCGTCGTCATCGTGCTGCTTGTTGTGCCTAGCAGCATCATATAAATAATAATAATATTTGGATGACTTGTATAGCGCCGTTTTTGTGAAAAATCACCTCAAGGTCGCTGCACAAATTTATAATACGTTTATGCAATCTTACTTCTAACTATAAACTAGACAAACCACTACAACAACTAATGGCTAAAAATTGCATCCACCGGTTCATCGATCACCGATACAAAACTATATGTGCAATGATTTGACCAATGAACGCGATGCTGCTGTAAAAATATACTATACAGGCAGAAAATATGTATATAAAAAATATATATAGTTCAGAGATTCCCAAACTTATCCTGCTCAGCACCGCTCTCCAAGTATATTTATCTTCAGCGCCCTGCCCTTCTGCATAAAAAATGTAAGACAGATGTAAGAAAACAAAGGTATGCACCACAGGTGAAAAAAATTTTTTTTTGAAAATTACATATTCTGAAATATCACAACCGACCGGTTGGTAGCTGGGTAGTTATTAGTTCCCACTCGGGAGTTGCGAGTTTGATCTTCTGCTAGTTTAGTAACATTCTGATGTTATTTGAATTTATAAGAATGATGGTAAACACGGGGAAAGGGCTGCAGACGCAAAAAAAAAATTAAGCGAATAGGACATGTTGTGGAATATCAAGACCAACCAGTTTGTAGCATGGTAATTTTGAATCCCATTCGAGCATTGCAGGCTTGCTGTTTCAATTGCCGATCGCTGGTATAGATCGTGAACTATAACTCCAATGTAACTTCAAAAATGTAGGTACTCTTATGTATCTTAACATTTAGCAGCACGGATCTGCAAAATTATTATTTTTACTTCTTACCTAGTCGAATGAATTAACAAGAATAGGCCACTTGCATCACATTTTAAAAAAAAATTCCGGTTTAGGCAAATATTCTAAGATATTCTGTTTTTTTTTTTTTCTAATCGTATTTTTGAAACACTGGCGATTTTTTGAAAATTTCAATCCGAAAAATCAGACCATTTTTTATAAACCGGAGAGACAGGACATAATTTTATGGGTGCGAAAAAACGATAATTACATAGCCGAAAATCATTTAAAAAAAATAACGTTTTCCAAACGAATAGCAATAAATTGTATGGGGTTCTCTTCGTAACATCTGTAAAAACACCGCCATCTTTATCAAAAAATCAAACCAAAGGATAAGTTCGCATAGAACAAACAATAAATCTAGTGAAGTTAAACGCAAATTCAAATTCACCGGAAATCAAAGTGTTGCCATGTAAAAAAAAATAATCAGTGTGGAATTTTACAAAATTAAGGGAACATAATCGGAGACGGGACATTTTCATGTAGTGACGTCACGAGCTCAAATAATGGATTTATTCATTTAAAAATAAAAAAAACTATATATTTCTAAAAATTTTTACTATCATTTTCGTAATCGTAGTAAAAAAAATCTATCCACACGATTTTTTCCAAGTCGTTATGAAATCCATGCAAGTGGCCTATTAGTGTAAACCTCCAGCAAAGTGTACTTATATCATAGTATTATTATAATAACGACAGTTTCACTCTCTCCAATTTGATAACCTTGGAGGTTAAATTCCATGCCACTGAGATCTCCGCTGTAATGCCTACAATACACGACATCTTTTTTCAGCCCGATTCCAATTAGAGGCCAAAGTCAAAATTTTTTGCTTTACGCTATCGCTATTTTCATCTCTATTTTCATATCTACGATTTTAGTTGGCATCACAGCAAACAATACGGTTCATGTGTTTTAGTTTTAAGTCCTCCATCACGACACAAGAAACATTTTCCGCTTACTTACTGTGTTGGTAGTAAGAGATTTTCAAATATTGTCGAGTTATTCGTAATCTGGGAATGTCTGTCTTTCTTAAAAAAAAAAAAATGTGAAAATATAAAAGAAATGAAAAAAGGTTATAGATTTGTAATCACAAGGACGCCAAATAAAGACGTAAAATATTAATTTTGATTTGAACGAAATAGCCCATTCCATCTTCGATAATGACTGGATTTGGGTTCCATAGTGAATGGATTTTCTGACAGGACTTAGTGCGTGCAAATCGGATGTATGGTTTTTCTAATATCTTGTCAACCGTTGAAAAACGTAATTTTGAGAAAAACGTGTTCAAAGTTTTGTTGAAGGATAATTCAACATACAAACTGTTTCATATAAAATGCTGTATCTCCGTCAATTTTACGAATTTCATTAAAACATTTGGAGAGAGCTGATTAACAAATGCATCTATCAGAAAATGAATTTAAAAAATTACTTTTTTTTAAGTGTCCTGGTGCCTTAAAGCCTTATTTAGGATTTGATCAAGGGAACATGGAGGCCTTTGGAGGCCCCCCAGACTCAGAAGCCCGTGTGAACTGAATAAAAAGCTTGTAAAATTACATCATCTTCTTAAACTAGGGGAGGGAGGGGGGGGGGGGGTCATTCTGCTTTGCCGCCCCGGGTTACTGCGCTTTACCCTTTTCTAACTTCCAAAATTATTTTTTTTCTACCACAACGTAATTTTATTAATAATTAATCTGTTTTTTTAACTACATCACAAAGGTATGCTATCACCCCATTCAATAAAAAAAATTAAACGAATAAAATACAATACAATAACTCTTTATGGCACAAAAAAGGACACATTCATAAAAACAAAAATATTTAAAAAAAAACAGTAGGTACAATGAGCAGTCTCACTTATGTGATCTCTTCCGGACAACCTTGGTACGAAGAAAAACAAAGAATTTAGCAAGCAGATAGGTATAAACTAAAGCTTGTACCTACCACATTTATATTTAAATTTATGTAATGGCAATATATTCCATTTAAATTTGAATCCTGTAGTGTCAGTTGGAATACTTGGAATGTAATTATCAATTGTCACTTGTTTTATTTTCTATTATTTTATTATAAATAAACATAAATATGAAGCGAAGATAGACTTATTGGTGGATAAATATTGTAGTAAGAGGCCTTACAGATGCAGCGTAGAAGATAAAAAGGAAATAGAAGAGCAAATAGCAAAATTAATAGACAATAAACTGATAGAAGAGTCGTACAGCCCATTTGCTGCACCTGTCACTCTAGCATTTAAAAAAGAAGAAAACAAAAGATCCAGATTATGCATAGACTTCAGAGACTTAAATAAAATAGTAATACCTCAAGCTCAACCATTTCCATTGATTGAAGACCTAATGACAAAGACCAGAAATTGCAAATTTTTTTCAACGCTGGATATAAACTCAGCTTTTTGGTCTATTCCGTTGCGGATTGAAGACAAAAAAAAAACAGGATTTGTAACACAGGAGGGGCATTATCAGTGGACCTGCCTACCTTTTGGATTAAAGACCTCTCCGGCAATTTTTCAGAGGATATTAAGCAATATATTGAGAAAATATAAACTAACCGATTTTGCTGTCAATTACATAGATGACATACTTATATTTTCAAAAACTTTTGCTGAACACATCGATCATTTAACAAAGTTGCTGAATGCAATCAAAACTGAAGGTTTTAGATTAAAATTTACAAAATGCACATTTGCATCAGACATGGTAAAATATCTGGGTCATATAATTCAGTCAAGCCAGTAAAGGATAATTTGATTTCAATAAAGAATTTTCCTATTCCAAAAACACAGAAGAATGTGAGACAATTTCTGGGAAAAATCAACTTTTATCATGAGTACATTCCGAAGAGTGCAATAATACTAGATCCTTTGCATAACTTACTAAGGAAAAACCAAAAGTTTATTTGGACTGATAAATGCCAAAATGCTTTTGAAACGATGAAAAACCTACTATGCTCACAACCAATCCTGGAAATTTTTGATCAAGATTTACCAATTAATATATATACAGATGCTTCTCTAGAAGGCCTTGGAGCTATTTTAAAACAAACACAGTCTGATGGAAAAGAAAAACCTGTAGCTTACTTTTCGAAAAAACTAAATGGCGCCCAGAAAAAGAAAAAAGCAATTTACTTAGAATGCTTAGCTATAAAAGAAGCAGTGAGATACTGGCAATACTGGTTGATAGGTAAACCATTTACAGTTTATTCAGATCACAAACCACTGGAAAACATGAATCTCAAATCTAGAACCGATGAAGAGCTAGGTGATTTAACATATTATCTTTCTCAATATGACTTTAACATAAAATATGCTCCAGGAAAACAAAATTTGGAAGCTGACTGTCTAAGCAGAAACCCAGTGCTGGAATCAAATGAAAATACAGATGAGCAATTAAAAATTGTCAACTTAATAAAATTAGAAGATATCTTAAAAGATCAGGTAAAAAATGAGAAGATACAGTGCAGAAGAGATAAATTGATATCGAAAAATAATGTTTATTACAAGAAAGTAAAAAAAAGAGAAAAAATAATTCTACCAGAAAAATTCAGCGTAGACTTTATCAGAAATGTTCATACAGAACTAGGTCACATAGGAATTACACAAATGCAAAAAATGATAAGCTCATGGTACACAGCAGAAAACATGACAAATAATATAAAGAGAACCTGCGAAAGTTGTGCAGTATGTTTAAAGAACAAATCAAGAGGTGAAAATAAATATGGATTGATGTCCCACTTGGGTCCCGCAACAAAACCTTTTGAAATATGTTCCATTGATACAATAGGCGGTTTTGGGGGTTCACGATCAACAAAGAGATACTTGCACCTGTTATCAGATCATTTCACGAGGTTTGCATATATTTTGACGTCAAGAACTCAAAATACCAATGATTTCATCAAACTCTTAAACTCCACAGAAACTAATGACATTGGCATGATACTCTCAGACCAATACCCGGGTATCAATTCTAGAGAATTCAAAAAATTTTTGGATGAAAAAAATATTCCAATAATTTTTACTGCAGTGAACTCACCTTTCTCAAATGGATTAAATGAAAGATTGAACCAAACGCTGGTCAATAAAATTAGATGCAAAATCAACGAAAATGACTCAAAAGTAGCTTGGACAACTATAGCGCATAATTGTGTAAAAAACTATAATGAAACGGAGCACACTGTTACTGGATATGCGCCACAGTACCTACTTGACGGCACAGATGTTACGATTTTGCCAAATGAGTTAAAACTTAAGAAGACCGGCATCGATTTGATTCAAGAGAGAAAAAAAGCTCTAGAAAATACTATGAAGTCACATAATTACAACAAGATAATTTACGATAAAACCAGGAGACACTTTGACTTCAAAGTTGGTGATACTGTTTTTGTGGAGAATGGAAACAAACTTAACAGGAAGAAGCTCGACGAATTGAGAATCGGACCATACAAAATCATAGAAAAATTATCAAACTCAATTTACAAGATAAACACTGGTCGAAAAAAATTTGAATCAAATTTTTTCCACATCTCGAAGTTAACTCCAGCACCTTTATTTATGAACCATGAAGAGGACATCGAAGATGAGTGAAAATTTTGCAGTAATTTTCTTTCCAGGGGGAGGGGAGATGTAATGGCAATATATTCCATTTAAATTTGAATCCTGTAGTGTCAGTTGGAATACTTGGAATGTAATTATCAATTGTCACTTGTTTTATTTTCTATTATTTTATTATAAATAAACATAAATGTCGTTTCTTTGTTAAACTTTGCAACACAAGTGTTTTATTTATAAATCAATAGAAAAGAATTAAATCATATTATATTTATAATTAGAAATAAAAGCAAAAAAACACTCAAACAAAACAAATGCCAAAACAAACCACACACGGCACCTACAATCACATCCCCATTGATGATACTAAGTGATGTGTAGATGTAGATGGAAAGTTAAGTACAACTACGTTTTTAAATATTTATTTTAATTATTGACTTTTTTATATTTTGTGCATGATGTGAACATTAGTTATTGGGTTATAACCTAATTATTATAATTTGTTGTTTTCTTTAATGCATGTAATGTTATTAACCTGTAAATGTTTCTAATAAAATAAAAAATTAAAACATCTTGAAAGCTGACTTTTTCCAAAATCGGTGCCGGAGTTGCTCAGTAATTGACAGTAAGTACCTACTTGCTCACCATTGACGCAAGTCATTTTTTCTCGGGGAGCGGGGTCCCCAGCCGATGCGGGGTCCCTAGGCAGTTGCCTGTTACAGATGAATTATATTTTTACCTTAACAAAAAAAATCTACTACATGCACGGACGTACAAAATTGTATGTCTATGATTACATGGAAACACTGGTTTGCTTCTCAGAATTATTATGTAAATGTTGCTATTAATTTTCAACAGATAGCCAGTTGAGAACTGAGAGCAGGTAACTTGCCCGGCCTAAATATACGAAATTTTAAATACGTACTTGCTTCGTTTTAACACCTTATTGTTTTTGGTTTTTAAACAATTGTAGTGGTTAAAATTAAGTATTTATTAATTTCGAATTAAAACGCGCCACAAAACAAGTTTGTTGTGTTTGAAAAACTAAATACGTTAGTAATAAAAACAAATTTAACTTTAAAAATATTTTCGATACTTAATTTGTTGACTGCTGTGCTATCGCGGTCACACTATAACAATTTGATGTACGTATAAATAACTCCCCGAGCTTAAGAAGAAACCGGGCGGCGTTTTGTCCATATAAACGTATTCCTTAATTTCCCCTCTGGATTTTGACACTGCATATTATTTTATAACACAATATAGCGTGTCTCTACGTTTTGCTTTTTTTGATAAGTTACTTTTTATACGAGTTGGGACCCTCCAAAAATCGTTAAAATTGCCTGGTTTGAACGCCATTAACCGACGTTCAGTATACAAATTAGACAGTGTATTGAAAAAAAGTAAAAATGGAGAATACAAAACCTCGATTTTGATGATTTTAGGTATTATCAGCCTGACGTACAGTTGTTATCCCCTTTGCTTAGAATTCGGGGGAGTAAGAGCGACAGTGACAGCAACAGTTTTGTAAAATACCTATTGTTCAAATTTCTAGGCGACCAGGTTTTCTCTTCAAAAGAAACTGAAAAACCTGCAGTGGCGTCTGCAATCTTGAATAAATTTTAAAAAAACCTTATTAGGGCGTAAAGTTTTTTCTTTTGTTCTTTTCGAATCATGCAACCAGGGGTCATCAATTTCTAGACAGTGGCATTTCCTGTAAGTTATTGCTCTTCCAGCAGAACTGTTCCGGGTCATTTAACTCCCACCAAATAATGATCTTCTCTTCATTTCCGTGGTCTTAACGACCTATTTAACTGGAGCCCTTGTTTTTATGGTATACAAAGATTACGTCATGCAAAAATAATTCCAAAAGGGTTGCAAGATCAGTAGGTAAATAAAGAATGATTCATTTTATAAGTAGGTTAGGTGCGAATCTACTATTGCTCGTTATTGTTTTCTAGTTGCTCTGGTTCTAATTTTCTCTTTTTTAAATTAAAACCGAAATTTCCTCCGAGTTCATCAAGATCTGTAAGCAGGTACTTAATACCCACCTACTTAATAATAAACCATACATATATTATGTATCTACATTTAACATTTTTTTAAATTTCATATAAGGAGTTATGCAATTTGGACAAATTATCGGCACTTAGGTACTCTATCAACGACAAGTCTTTTTTAATACTTTCTCCGGGCAGGTAAGTAGGTACAATAATATTGGTATTTCGATTTGACAGCTTGTATTATAAGGATCCACGTACACTCTGGGCAAGGTTTGTAGAAAATTTCGCATTTTCTACAACCGTTGCACTCTGGCGTCTTACTCATAATTGCAGAATAAGATAATACCACGGTGATAGTAACGTGTTAGGTGAAATTGCCGTATAAAATTTCCCAAACCCATTCGTATTATCGTGGTATTATCTTATTCTGCAATTATGAGTAAGACGGTGGGGGTATAAATAAGTATCCAACATGGAACTTGGCCATCCTGAACCGAAAATGGAATACAAACAAGTTTACAGACAGATGAAATGATTTAACTCGACCAAACGGTCGCAAAAAACGCAAAAAGTCACAGAAAAAACCTCCAGTTCCAACAACCTTTAATGATGCCTTTGTGTTATTGTTTTTAGCGAGAAACGGACAAGAATTGCATAAAACAGAGTGTGCAATTCACAAGCGGTAGAAGTTAAACCTCCAGAAAACTAAAATAGACAAGAGTGAGGAGGCTACGAAGCACCGCACAAAGAGGACACCGGTTATACTTCATTCTCTCGCAGGCTAAATCCTATAGATATATGGGTTTGTCTCTTTTTAGTGTTGCAATTTTTCGTTTCATTGAGTTTCAAATCACAATGGTACTAAATAAGTTTTCACTTCAAAAAAAGTACATAGTTAGTGGTTAGACACCTACCTACTTGGAAACTTTTCCAGTAGATACCTACATATCTAACTATACTATTTTTTTATCATAGTAAGAATGATCTTCTTGTCATCACACTGGGGTTTTTGAAGTGAAAACTTCTTTGGCATCGTTGTGATTTAAAACTCGATGAAACGAAAAACCGACAAACACATACATCTATAGGATTTAGCCTGTGAGAGAATGAAATAAAATAATTGGTCTCCTCTCTGTGTGGTGCTTCGTAACCTCCCCATTCTTGCCTACTTTAGTTTTCTGTAGGTTTCATTGCTACCGCACGTGAACTGCACACATTTATGACGACATTTTTTTTTATGACGACGGATAACTAGTTTCAAACATGATGTAGGCAATAGCAGGCATGTACCTAACGCATATGTGTGAGTAGGTACTGTGCATGAGTCTTGTTGCGATACCTATATCTACCTACATAGATTTAGAAAAAAAAACAGTAGGCAGGTACCAACACAACATTATAATGTATTTCTAAGAATTCTTCCAAACTGGAATCCTTTCAGGATGATTGCAATACAAAGCTTTGATGTTAAAATCAAACCATTTTAATTTAATTTCCCCCGGACGCGCTTAAACTAAGTCTCGTACCCATTAAACATTGAACGGGGCAAACAAGGAATAACTCTGGACAGGTGTATTAAAGTGAGGTCACCTTCAGCTTTAGTCACACAATCGAAGAGCAGGTAAGATAAACCTGCGGAAGCAGAGCAGATGGATACCATTTTGAATTCATTAGTAGGTAGGGACTTATACATACTGAAATATAATATATAGGAATATAGGTTGACAGGGTAATGATGTAGTGCATACGTAGACATACAGTTTATTTTATGGGACTTATTATTATAACTATAATAATGTTCATCCACCAGTTGCTTGAAGGCATGACAAATAATCTATTTGTATTTAAATTTTCATATTATATTATTAAATTTTACATTATCTCCACACGGAAAGGAAAATCCCTCAGGACCTATGTCATCTTTGGGAATGCTGTGTGGAGGTTTTTTTTTGACAAATCTTATCCCAAGTGGGGTAGGTACCTTCCGACATACCATCTGAAGCATACTGTAATAAAAGTATGGGTAAAAGATATACGCGGTAAGTAGTTTTAATGACCTAGTGAAGTATCTGCTGTTGAACAAAATTTGTGACAAAAATGTTAATTTGTTGAAAACAGAAGATAGAATAAAAAAAAAAATTTGAAATTCACAAGAGATCATTGAAACAGTGGGTAATAAAACAGTATGTATAAATCAAATTTGAAATCATCAAAAAATGTACATTCGTACCTACTACTTCATTATGTATTAGAAAAAGTACAAAATGACAATTTTAACAGTGAAGTAAGCGGGAGTATGGAGCGCTTAATGAATTGTGTTGTGAGTTTAGTTTTCTCAACATTATTTCAAGAATATAATTGATATTCCTATTAAACTAAACAACATCATTTGAAAAAAGTTGCGCTCACCTAAATAAAATAACAAATGCGCTTGGTGAGGTTAAGTTGGTTGGTAGCTTCGTTGGTTAGTTGCCTAGGTATGGGACTATGTCTCCACCCCCCGCCAGACGCCATCTTACGGAAGTGGCAGCCCCTACGCTAAACCACTAGGGCCGTACGTGTCACCGGCTGGATTAGGCGAAATAACAGGGTTGGGGATCCCTGGATTTTCATTAATACTTGTATCACAACCTCAGCACATGTTCTCATTGTGATGTTTTCAATTAAAATAAAATAAAAACTTTTTAAACATCACCTTTTTATGGTAATGCCGACCAGATTTTGCGACTACCCAGTGGCGAATTTATACTTTTCATAAGCACAGGCCACTTCATTTGCGCCGCCCCTTCCTCCTTCTTAGAAGTTGTCACCAATTATAATCACTACCTTGTAGGCTGCCTGTAGTCTGCCGCCCCTAGGCTGCAGCCTATATGGCCTATTGACAAATCCGGGACTGCTACTACCGTAGCTTTATCAAGACAGTGTAAGTTTTTGAATAAATTGTAATCAACTATCAATCTTGATCAAAAGCTTTAACGGACCGAGGTTCCGCGTTTAACGGGAAGCGTCAATAATAGAAATTGAACAAAAACGGTGCCGATCGTCGATTTTAAGGTCATCAAATTAATGTGAGGAGAGAAACTATGAAATGTGAAATACCACAACCATGTCTTTCAATGGCAGTAGGTACACTTTTCTTTGCTGTAGGTACTTATTAAGTAGATACTAGCCGTATCCACATATCATGGTGCCAGATGTACAGTTTGGCAATTAAGTGTAGAAAATAAATGATGGCGCTGCGATCGTTTTCTAGGTTTCAAATTGCAACACCAAGATGGCTCATAAGACAATAAATGTATGTTTTAAAAAACACTTCGGCCAAAATGCATATTTCATAGCGTATTTGTATTTTCAAAATTTTTGCACAAAAAACTGTAATTCAATAGAAGTAAAAAAAAACAAAACAAGTTTTAAGTGGGCGTTTATTTCGATATAAAAACGTAGGTACAGTTTGGCAATTAAGTGTAGAAAATAAATGATGGCGCTGCGATCGATTTCTTGGTTTTAAATGGCAACACCGTGATGGCTCATAAGACAATGAATGTATGTTTTAAAAAACCCTTCAGCCAAAATGCATATTTCATAACGTGTTTGTATTTTCATAAATTTTGCACAAAAACACATAATTTAATAGAAGTAAAATAAAACAAAACAGGTTTTAAGTGGGCGTTTATTTTGTTATAAAAACGTAGGTACATAGGTATTTAAAAATATGAGTATATTTATTCAACACCCGACATGTAATAATTATTGTTTTAGTCCTCATATGATTCTTCTTCTTCCATATCTTCATCTTCATCTAAACGTTTTATCAGTTCATCTATATCATCATATATAGTACTTCCTCGTACATAATAATCTGCCTCGATTTTCATCACAATTTGATGTTGTTTGACAATTGTTTTTGCAACAATTTTTTTTAATCATCAACACTTATGCTATTTTCCGTTTTCCCGGTGTTTCAAATTTTCCATCTGTCTTTTCCCTTCCTTGACGATTTATCTTACTTTTCAGATTTACCTGTATGTGAAAAACATCATTAAAATGATTATTCTATAGAAGGTAGTTTTAAAAAAGCACACCTGATAATATTCATTTAGAAAGAAAGAAAGAGAAAATTAAGAACAAGTTACATTTCTATGAGTTTAAAGAAGTTGCATATTATTATTTTTTTTTTAAATTGAGTTATTCCATTTTTCTTGTGGCCTAATATTAACTGTCAAATGGAAATGTCAAATTCGGATTTTTAAACATAACCTCAAATCAGATTGTAATGGTTATAATCGCACAAAAATTGGCATAAATCTTGTAATACTAATGAAATTTATTAAAAAAAAATATACCACTTACCATTTATTTCTGCAGTTCGTTTGTAAACTTCTTTCAAATTGGATAGGAGCTTCTTCGCACGATATTCAGCTAGGCAGCGTTGAAACACGCAGTTTACAACTTCTCTTGCACCACTACGTATTGGTTTGTTCATTTTAATTCAATTCAAACAATGCACAGGCAAACAATGAAAAAAAAAACACTAAACGAGCGATTTTCAGTGTGTTTTACATGATTAAAGTCAGTAAAGCCAAGAGCCATACAAAATGTCATTGACAAAACGAGTATTTCGGTGTTACCATAGTAATGAAAAAATTTAGTTCCAAATTAATTAATTTCTACACTTTCTTGCCAAACAATATTTAAAAATTTGAGTCTATTAATTCAACACCCGACATGTAAATTGTCTTCGTCCTCATGTGATTCTTCTTTTTCCGTATCTTTATCTTCATCTACACGTATTATCAGTTCATCGATATCATCATATAAAGTACTGCCTCGTGGATAATATTTTGAATCAATTTTCATCACGTATTTGCAACAATTTTTCCCATCATCAGTAGGTACATATGCTATTACATATTATTATTATTTTGCCCATTTTCCGTTTTACCGGCGTTTCAAATTTGCCTTTTCCCCTTCCTTGACGATTCGTCTTACCGTTGATTCAGATTTACCTGTATGTGAAAAACATATTTAAAATTATTATTATAGAAGGTAGTTAAAAAAAAACAAATTAGATAATATTCATTTAGCAAGAAAGAAAGAGAAAATTAGGAAAAAAGTAACTTTTCTAAGAGCTTAAAGAAGTTGCATTTTATTTTAATTTTTTTAAAATTGAGTTATTCCTTCTTTTCTGTGGCCTCATTTGAACTGCCAAATGGAAGTGTCAAATTCAGATTTTAAGCATAACCTCAAATCAGATTGTAATGGTTATAATCGATCGAAAATTGGCATAATTCCCGCAATACTAACCAGCCATTTCTGTAGTTCGTTTGTAAACATCTTCCAAATAACATAGGAGCTTCTTCGCACGATAATCGACCAGGCAGCCTTGAAACAAGCAGGATATAACCTCTCTTGCACCACTGCGTATTGGTTTGTTCATTTGTATTCAATTCAAAAAATGCACAGGCAAACAATGAAAGAAATGAAATGAGCGATCTTCAGTGTGTTCTATACGGATTTAAGACAGTAAATCGGATGACAACCAACAGCCATACGAAACGTCATAGACATAGCGAGTAATTCACGTTTGCCATAGTAATGAAAAAAATTAGTTCCAATTTAATAAATTTCTTGACTTAATAGCCAAACTGTACCTACTTTTAAATTAAATGTCGCATTTTGAACTTATGTCATCCCTGAATTTAACTGGATCAGTCACAATAAATCAGCCAATAACTATTCAAAATGAAGGCACATTACAAAAAACCCCTAACCAACTACCAATAATAATTTCTCCCGGATGTCGTGGATCAGTCTTAGCCAGTAAGTGCCTCTGCGAGATGTCCTGGAAATGGTACCGAAATCCAGTGAATTGCAGTAGCGTGTGAGACGTGCATCCGACATAACGAACAAGGGCGAAGGCGAAATATGTAGTTACATTGATGTATTGGAAGTGTGATGTAAATCAGGCGGAATACAAGACGAAATAAACAAGAAATAAATAGAAGACTCTCGGCGTATTTACACCGGTAAAAAATAGTATTGCAATCTTCGACCAAGTATGTTGCAATCAATTGGGGGCTGGTTATGATTATGTAATCTAAAGAAATTTGTTTGCCAAAGAACCAATAATGCAAATTTCCTCAAAGACGTTTAACCTAGTTTGATTTCAATTCGGGAAATGGGTATGGGTGCCGCCGCCCGGAAACCATTTATTGGATAACCAACACCTCTGCCATAGGTCACCCCGAGTGGTTGGCTAGAACTTAACAGGGGTGTCCAGGTTCATATGATAAGGTTTGTCCGGATCTTGGCGGTAGATGCATCTGCCCAAAAACTACACAGCAGGCCAGATCGGGAGAGACTGTTTAAGGAAGACTTTTTGATCTCTCCAATAGGACTCTTTCGAAACATCGCCTTGCACCGTAGAAGGAGGGATAGATTCATATTATATACAGAAACCATCGCGGGCGTGCGTACAACAAATCACCAAAGTTTTATAGCAATCGGATGAATGGTTTATGGACCGCATAAGGGACATAAAAAGAAACATTCATTTTTATATTTTAAGATATGTGCAAAAATGTACATCAACAGTTGCTGGGATTTGTAGATGAAAATAAACGCTTTTTTTTTATGAAAGGCGCTTTAAAAATGGTTCGATGATAGAAAAATATGTAATGAAATTAATAAAAATTAATGTACCTACACAAAGAACTTCCCTGTATTCAACGTATATTAAAAAAAATATGAACTAATATCTTTTTAATGCACAGCCTACAAACGGGTACAATTAATTAACGAGGTAAAAATATATGCAAGCAAATAATGTTAAAGGTTTCAAAATACGATAACTTCTATCTAAAAGAATATCTCTACGGTTAGGTAATGTTGTGATGTATGTTTGTAATGATATATTTTTGTTTTTAAATTTTGGGGTACTATGATATACCTATATATTGCCCCGCCCCTTTAGCCAACGTTTCGGACAGCATTACAGGTGACCATCTTTAGGGCAGATGGATTATTTACTGGGAGTGGTTTTGATTATTACAACTTTATTTTTTTTATTTTTCGAATAATTGTAATAATAATATATGTAGGTACTCGCCTGCCGTCGCTATACACCGAAATCGTAATATATTCCATCACTGAAAAATAAACGCATATGCCAACTGCGGAGGCGTGGGTTGGAAGAAGCTTGCATAAAATGAATAGGTTTCTGGGTAGTGGAAATAGTTGATTTGTTTTATATAAGTTTAATTGTTATAGATATCTATTATTTTCACAGGAATAGGAGCTTTCAGGAAATACGTCATCAATATAACTCTTTGTTACGTATTTGACGTATTATCTATATGTCTTTTTGTTACAGAGAGCATATTAGATTTTTTAAGTGAAAACGTCTAATAGAAGCCGGATGTGGGGAGGTGATCGCGCCCAAACAGTAGTTTCAAACTTCAATAACATGGCAATAAAAAAATAGATATGGCGCAGCCATCTTAGTCTCGTTTTAAAGAGAAAGGATCAACATTTGTGTCGGTACCCCACACGAAACCCACCATTTTCGACCTTCCGGATTCGATATGTGTCCATCTCTCAAAGACTAATTATTCGATCCGGATCCGAGTGAACCAAGTGTTGTTTTGAAGAAAAGTGAGAACTTGACAAAAGAAAGGAGATGAAATTCAAGGAAGGAAAATGGTATGAGGTGCAAGGTTATGTTCCGAAAGAGGTCGAAAAGTTTCTCAACTAGTTTCTCCCACCCGACCTGCCACGCAGCTGGAGGGCAGATGCATCCACCTCCAAGATTCGGATAAACCTCACCTCACGAATTCGGGCATCCCTCTAAGCCACCAAACGCGGTGAACCACTTGGGGTGACCTACGGCAGACGTTGATTATCCAATAAATGGTTTCCGATGCGGTGGTAACCGTACCTCCTCCCAAGTTGAAAAGTAGGCAATTATTCAAAGTATTTAAATTAGTACTTACGATATGTAACATTAATTTATGGAAACAAATGTATAGTGAAGGTACTAATAAATTCATCCCTTCTGAATACTTCCCTCCCTAGCACTGGGTATTTAACATACAAAGGTGGTTGAAAATCGAGTTGAATAACCGTTAAATTGTGGCAACGTAGGTAAAACCGCTTTATCCCTTTTAATTTTACCATCCTTTCGCCGGAATAAAGATATTTTTCATCTGAGAAACACTCGTGCTGAACATAAATGCAAATTTTTGAACAACGATATAATAAAATTTCTGTGTCAGCGATAAATTTAAATATGAAGAGTAAAAATTTATTGCGCACTCGTATTTTATTCGACCATATTTTTCAACACATAAAATTCTTCATATATTTCTTTTTGTTCCGCGTAAGAGAAAAGTGCTTGCGCTATAGAAACCGAAAGATACATTTCAGAAACGACTTCAAATAAAAGAAGGTTTTTCTTTGATTTCGAACATTATTTTTCATAGTCGACAGAATTAAATTAGAAAAAAAATAAATAGTTTGTCGGTTTTCTTTGCAAACAAGTTTATTTCTTAGGCAAACCATTCGGGTCATATTTTGGGATGGAATCTAGGTTACTTCCATTGAAAAGTTATTTCTTTTTGATTTTATCTCCGATTTGTGGAATCTCATGGGAGCTAAATGGTTTTATGCGAAGTTTTTATTAACTTTTCTGAAAGAAAGGAGACTTTGGGAGAGTTTATTTTTATCTGCGGTTTCGGATTAAATAATAATCACAGTATTCAGATATTCAGGCAATGAGGGAAATATGTAATAGAGTTTTTTTTAGCATAGAAGATATTTTTGTTCTAGAAAACATATTCATATCTGCAGGCAGCAAAGAAGGAACTAACAGTGTTTTTAAATCCCTACCTTCTTCTTTGTTTAAAGTACTAGCTGACTCGGCTAACGTTGTTTTGCCATATAAATTATTTTTGGTGAATATTTTGGTTGTTAAATAAAAAATATCGAATGTGTTGTTAGTGGGTGGGGATGAGATCTGACAGAAAGAGGAATGGAGCGCTGTAGACGATGACCGCCGATAAAAACAAAAAAAAAACACCAACTATTCGTTTTCTTAATTCAATCTATTTCATTAAAGTAGGTAACGGACATATTCATTGTTTGATCTCTTAAAAGTTAAATGTAAAGTGAAAAAAGTAATATATTTTTTACCATTAAACAGGAAAATGAAATAAAGAAAATCAATATTAATTTCGACGAGCAATTGCGTGTGCCTACGTTTTTTTTATGCAGTCCTTCTTTAGCCAACACAAATAATCCATCCGCCATCTGTCATTCAAAAACGTAAATGATTTCGTTCTGTTTGAAATACTAACGACGGTTAAATTTGATCGTACAAAAATACTAAAATCGTGATTAAAAAATGGGAGGATGGGGGTAGGAGGGTGAAAATTCGGGGTTATAGGTATTTTTTGATGCCAAATAAAATAAATATACAAAATAACTTCTTTAAACCCCGCTAAGGTTTCTGGATTATTACAACCACATGAAAATACATCTGATTTTTTTAAAAATCATTACAAAAACTCTTGCAAAACTGTCAAATATGTCAAATATGAAAATGACATTTTGCAAAACAATGATTGTTAAATCAAATTTCAATTTTAGAAACTCTTTAAATTAATGAATTTATTGGAAGTACTTGCCTAATACTTTGAATCGAATCAAGAATATTATAGATATTTTAAATGCTAGGTACCAAATTTGATTGATCACTTTTATAATATACAATAATGAATATTTGTAATACGAGGCATGTTCAGAAAGTATGTGTACTGTACTGAAATTTTATATATATTTTTAAATAGTCTATAAAAAAATACACGATATTGTTGGTACACCTGTTGACTATGTTGCATGTGGTGAGTCGTGGCACCAGTTTTTTTATGCCCTCCTCGAAGAATTCTCCCGCCAGCTCCTTCTCCCACTTCAGGACCACTTTCTGCACCTGCTAGTCGGTTGAAAATTTATTTTCATCCATACATGCATTCAGAAAGATGAAAATATAATAATATGAAGACGCCAAGTCAGGGGATTAAGGGGGGTGGTTCAAAATATCTCAACCAAATGAGTCCAAGAGCGTATTGGTGGTTAAGGCTGTGTGAGGACGGACGTTTTCGTGAAAAAAGCACCCTTCTCTGGTCAGAGTTCCCCTCCTTTTGTTTTGAAGGCTCCTTTTGAGTTTTTTAGGGTATCACAATATTGTTGTGCATTGATGGTCTCAACCCAAGGCAGAAATTCGACCAAAATTATGCCTTTTCGGTTGTAAAACACTGAGGCCATGATTTTTTTTTTTGACCAAAATTGTGTTTTTCAATTTTGTGACAGATGACGTGACATGACGTGGTGTGATCCATTTTGACGACTGTTTTTTTTCCTAGGCGTGTAATGAGTCACCCACTATCATCTCAAGTACCTTTTTTTTCTTGTAGGTGTTATTCCTTCCACTTGAATACAGGATAAGTGTATACTTGTGAATTTATGCATCACTTTTATGTAAAATACTTTTTAGGCGTATAAAGAAATACATAACACCCTAGCATTTTTCTTCGATATTTTTACGTCTGTGGTCTTCCGCAGAAGAATTAGAGATTGATCTAAGAAATCGTATTATAACAGATACTAAAAGAAAATAACAAAAAAATAAACAACTTATCGTCAAATTGGCCGCTCAGAGTAAAGGGTACGAACAAAAACAAAGCGGGTTTCGGTTTTCAGATTAACGGCGCTCAGTGTCCGGTTCCACCGGCGGCAGTTGATGCCGAGGTGTGGACAAACAGAACACGATTAAAACCTGCGCTACCTGCGCGGTAGCCTGACAGCAGCTGTCAGTTTTTACAAAATGTCAAGTTTTTCTTGAAATTAACGAATAAAACAATTGGTATTTTGGAATTAGTATCTTTAAATATGAAAAAAAACCTTAGGAGAACATGATATGTTATGTAATGTAATGGGAAGAACATTGTGGTGCCTATGGCAGCACTAGTGTAAATAAATAGATCACCAAGGAAACTATAAATAAAGATATCACCATGGAAACGAAAAATAACAAAGCAGTCAAATAAAATCTGGGTATAGTTAGATGACTGTAAAGATAAATAAAGCTGTATTAATGTAAATGGAATGCAAATAAATAGTGTGACTGAAAATCGTGTTGTTTTTATTAGTTTGTGAACCCAGAACAATATAAAAAACGTAACAATTGGTGTCAGATGTGGGGTTCCAAAAAAAAAAAAAAAAAACAAACTGCAACAGTGAGAGTTCGGATCAGGATAATAAATTGTTTAACATTATACGGTGACAAGAAAAATGGCAACCAAGAAGAACAGATTGATGGACTTAAAGGTAATGGAATTAAAGCGGGAACTTGAGGAACGTGACCTGGAGACAACGGGGACGAGGAGTATACTGCAACAACGGCTACGGGTGGCTCTCGCGAACACTGGTGAAGATCCAGAGAGTTTTTCTTTCGAAACGAATGATGACCTCTGTCGACATATCGACACCAAACTGGAAGCAACCTCCCAAAGCATCAGTGACATGAGGACGCAGCTGGAAGGGAAGCTAGACAACATTTCTCGCTGCTTCAATGAGAAAATAGTCGACATGGAAGAACGCATCCGGAGAATAGAGGAGCGACTCCACGCGACTGGTGGTGAGAGCACCGTCATGGATGTAAAGAATTTATCAAGGCCCCCAAACTCTAACGTCGAGGAAAGGATGGTCCTGACCCAGTTGTTGAGAAACGACCTACCCACCTTCGACGGAAAATCTTCCTGGGAGGAATACCTGACGCTCTTTGAGACTGCGGCCATGATAAATGAATGGCCAGGTATCAAGAAGGCGTCGATGCTGTGTCTGTCGCTGCGGGGAGATGCAGTAAGGGTATTGCAAACTATTCCGCTGACAGAGCGCCAGGACTATGAGCAGTTGACGCAATGTCTGGAAATGCGGTTCGGTCATCGTCACATGGAGCAGATCTACCGCTCGCAATTGAAGAACCGCTTCCAAAAGCCGAATGAGACGTTGCAAGAATTCGAAGCTGACATCGTCCGCCTGGTTAGAGGCGCCTACCCAACAGTGACTGAGGATGTCTACGAGAGTCTGGCCATCGACAGATTCTTGGATGGACTGCGGGAGGGTGAAACGCAGCAGGCCGTCAAGTTGGCACGTCCGAAGATGCTGAGAGAGGCGTTGACGCAAGCTCTGGAGTTCGAGGCAGTGAAGCAGTCCGTGAGAAGCCAAGCTCGGGTACGTGCTCTGGAGACCACGGGGGAAGAATCGCAACCATCCATGGAGGAATTAGTGAAGCGTGTCCTGGAGGCTTTGAAGGTACAGAAAAGGGAGATACGCTGCTGGAACTGTGGTCAGACAGGACACCTTCGTAATAAATGCTCAAAACCAAGGACACAAACCTCGGAAAACTAAAAAGGGTTGATGGGAAGGGGCAACCATCGATCCGTACTACCGAGGCCCTTGAAACATCCGTAACTATGGCGACACTTGGAGGGGGATCTAACGGAATTTACATAGAGGGTCTGGTGGATGGAAAAAGTCGCAGACTGTTGTTGGACACAGGAGCAACTGAATCGATCATAAGACCAGATATTGCTGCCTCCGAGGCAAGGATCGTGTCGTCACGATGGAAACTACGTACGGCAACAGGGGAGTTGGCGTGCGTTCACGGGGAGACAGCCGCCTTTTTCGAAATTGGCAACACCACCTTCAAGCATCAGGTTCTAGTCGCTGACATAGAGGAAGAAGTGATCTTCGGGATGGACCTGCTGTCGAAATTAGGCTGTAAGCTGGACCTGAGAGAGGGAGTCATATGGATCAACAACGAGGAAGTGGTACTGCAGAAGGGGGGTGGCGAAACGGTGTCTGTGATCCTTAGTGCGGATACTCTGCTACCCCAGTGCAGTGAGACACTGATTACCGCGTGTCTAGATACATGGAGTCCACCGGGGCAAACTGTTATCTTGGAACCCGAGAGGGACGGTGCGGGACTCGGACAAGGAATTTTGGTCGGTAAGGCGCTAATCCGCACCCGTGAAGAAATACCCATCAGGGTAATGAATGTCAATGACTACCCGGTAACCCTGAAGAAAGGCACTCGGTTAGGGCATGGTTCACCTGTTTTGGCGGTTGTTCGGCAAGTTAACAACATGACCGTGACATCGAATAAGCTTCCAGACCAGCTAAAAGATCTCGTTGAACGGGCCAGTAGGGGACTTCCTGCCAGACAACGGAACGCTGTCGAAACGCTGATCAGCAAATATCAGAATGTCTTCGAAGGCTCGAACGGGTTGTTAGGAAGGACCGACGTCGTACAGCATCGCATAAGAACAGGGAACGCGGACCCTATCCGACAAGTCCCTAGGCGATTACCATTTGCGAGACGTGACGAAGCTGAACAGATAATCCGGGACATGGAGAAAGGGAAGATAATTGAGCCATCAAACAGCCCATGGGTTTCACCAGTGGTACTGGTGAGGAAGAAGGATGGGACCACACGTTTTTGTGTGGATTACCGACGACTCAACGATGTGACCAAGAAGGATAGCTACCCTTTACCCCGGATCGATGACACGTTGGACACCTTGGGAGGCTGTCAAGTATTTTCTACTCTGGATTTGAAGAGCGGGTATTGGAAAGTAGAGTTGGACCCAAGAGACAAGGAAAAGACGGTTTTTTCTACCGGGACGGGACTCTGGCAGTTCACAGTGATGCCATTTGGACTTTGTAATGCTCCTGCTACGTTTGAGCGGCTGATGGAACATATACTAAGAGGGCTATCCTGGGAAACATGCCTGGTCTATCTGGATGACATCATCATCCTTGGCAAAACCTTTGAGGAACACCTGAAGAACTTGGAACAGGTGTTCCTGCGTTTGCAGTGCGCCCACTTGAGACTTAATCCCAAGAAGTGCAACCTTTTTCAAGAACAGGTCAATTATCTCGGTCATGTGGTATCCGAAAGGGGAGTCTCAGTCGACCCAGAAAAAATCCGTGCCGTCAATGAATGGCCAGTACCGAAGGACAAGCACGATTTGAGAAGCTTCCTTGGCCTCTGCACTTACTACCGACGGTTCGTCTATGGGTTTGCAGATATTGCCAAACCATTGACAAGGCTCACCGAAGAGAAAAATTGTTTTGCCTGGGACTCTCACTGCCAACAGGCGTTCGAAAACTTGAAGCAGAAGTTAACCGATGCCCCTATCTTGAGCTATCCCAAACCAGAAGGGAAGTTTATATTGGATACAGACGCCAGCAACGTCGGTATGGGAGGCGTTCTGTCGCAAGTCCAGGAAGGGGAGGAGAAAGTCATCGGGTACTTCAGCAAGGTACTGTCTAGACCTGAGCGCAACTATTGCGTGACGCGAAGGGAATTACTGGCAGTTGTTAAGTCGGTGGAGCATTTTCACAAGTACCTTTACGGGAGGAATTTCCTGCTGAGGACAGATCATGCGGCGCTCAAATGGCTCTTGCACTTCAAAAATCCCGAGGGACAGGTGGCGAGATGGATTGAACGGTTGCAGGAATATGATTATGAATCCGAACATCGAGCTGGAGTTCTCCACCGGAATGCAGACGCTCTATCCAGGAGACCTTGCGCGGAGGATTGCATCCACTGCTGGCGGATGGAGGAGAAGTCAGCAGTAGTGTGTAGAACAGGAGTCATGGATGAGGATTGGGAACCTGCAGAAATCGGGAAGGACCAAGAGGCTGACCCCGAACTGAAATATCTGGTGGAGTGGAAGAAGGCGATACAGCGGCCAACTTGGGAGAACGTCGCTTCTTCTTCTCCAAACGTCAAATCATACTGGGCTCAGTGGGATTCCATTGAATTGGAAAATGGAGTTCTTAGAGGGGCATTGGAAACGCAGGATGGAGAACCACGTAAGTTACAGATGCTGGTTCCAAGGAAACGCATTCCCGAAATCCTTCGGTTGTTGCACGATGGAACCTCCGGTGGGCATTTGGGAGTCAAGAAGACCCTAGAAAAGGTCCGGGAACGCTTCTATTGGGTGAACTGCAAAAGAGATGTCAAGGATTGGTGCAGAAAGTGCGTGACTTGCGCCACGGCCAATGGACCGTACAAGAGGAAAAGAGCACCGATGCGACAGTACAACGTAGGTAGCCCGTTCGAGAGAATCGCTGTGGATATAGCTGGACCGTTCCCTACAACCGAAAACCGGAACAAGTATATCCTGGTCGCTATCGACTATTTCAGCAAGTGGGTTGAAGCCTATGCACTGCCCAACCAGGAAGCAGTTACCGTAGCGGAGGCATTGGTCACGGAGCTAGTCAGTCGATTTGGTGTGCCTCTGGAGCTACATTCGGACCAAGGACGTAATTTCGAATCTGCAGTGTTCCAGAAAATGTGCGAGATCCTGGGAATTAGGAAGACGAGGACTACAGCACTGCACCCGCAGTCTGATGGAATGGTTGAAAGAATGAACCGTACAATCGGCAGACATCTGGCGAAGGTTGTCTCGGATCACCAAAGAGACTGGGACCGACACCTGCCCTTGTTCCTGTTGGCTTACCGATCGGCGGTTCATGAAACTACGGGGCAGACGCCTGGAAGTGTGCTCTTTGGACGAGAGTTACGACTGCCCTGTGACCTGAAGTTCGGATGTAAACCGAAAGAAGACGTAGCTGGTGAGGACTACGTGTCAGACCTTCGTAGGCGTCTGGATGATGCCCACGACCGGGTCCGTGTGAATATCGAGGCTGCTAGTGACCGGATGAAGGAACATTATGATTTCAAGGCAGAGAAGGGGGGCTATCAATCTGGCGAACTAGTCTGGCTCTTCGACCCCCGTAGGCGCCAAGGTTTCTCCCCAAAACTCCAACGGTCTTGGGATGGTCCCTATGAGGTGCTGAAGCGGATCAACGATGTGGTCTACAGGATAAGGAAGAGGCCCAACGGGAAACCACGGATCGTCCACTTCAACCGGCTTGCTCCCTTCCTGGGTGACAATCAGGATGATCCGGAACAGCATGTCCGAGTCTGCAAGGTCCCTGAGGAGGAAATTACCTTCGAACAATTCATGTCCCAGGCTAGCGAGGGGCACAAGACCCGACATGGAGTGACACAAGAAATAGCGCAGGACCTGTTCGGGCTTTCAAAGGAGCATGCTCTGGCCTTCTGCGTGACACACGACTTCGACATGTCACGGGGAATTTCAAGGGTTTTGCAGCATAAGTTTCTAGTGAAACAGGAGTTGGAGCGGCAAGCACCAGCTATCGGAGAGGTGGCGCAACTCAACAGGGAAGGACCACCAATCTTCTGCTTGGTGACCAGGGAGACAACCCAAGTTACGCCGGAGTACCGAACCATTTGGGACTGTCTGATGGTTTTGAGGGAACGCTTGTTGCAGTCTGATATCAACCGGATAGGGATCCCGAAGCTCGGTGGCCGTGGGATTGGGCTGGACTGGAGGATCTTGCGGAGCATGTTCGAAGAGATCTTCCGATACACTGGCATATTGGTTCTGGTATGCTGTTACCACAAAGGGTCAGAAGCAAGTGATGGTAAAACTGTAGCTTGTCATTTCTTTGCGTCGGCTCGATGCAATCGAGGACTAGATTGCCGATACCTTCATGAAGAGAATTCGGGGCATGTTCCGGGACGAAACAGCCCTAAGGAGGGGGCAATGTAATGGGAAGAACATTGTGGTGCCTATGGCAGCACTAGTGTAAATAAATAGATCACCAAGGAAACTATAAATAAAGATATCACCATGGAAACGAAAAATAACAAAGCAGTCAAATAAAATCTGGGTATAGTTAGATGACTGTAAAGATAAATAAAGCTGTATTAATGTAAATGGAATGCAAATAAATAGTGTGACTGAAAATCGTGTTGTTTTTATTAGTTTGTGAACCCAGAACAATATAAAAAACGTAACAGTATAATATGATATGTATATGCTTAAAAGCCTGCAGGCTTGTCTGTGCCAGTCAGCCGCCCATGCGCCGACTTATCAGAAAACCGAAACCCGTTTTGTTTTTGTTCGTACACTAAGCTGGGAAAAGTGGTAACTAAATACCGTGTCTACTATGTACGAAGGCCGCTGAAGATGCGCCGAACCCGGACACTTTGAAGACAGGGCCGGTCCTGTGCAGGCGCAATTTGAGGTGCCCGCTCCTTGCGCCGACTTAGGCGCTAAGGAACCAAGGAGTCAATGCGCTGATAATAACATAACACAGTGCTTTTACTAGGAGTTTTTACTAGCGCAAGGCGCCGTTTGGCCCAGGGCTGACCCGTGTCTTAAAGCACCAATTCAAAGTCCCCAACTCGCTAGTAAAATGGGATAAAAAAAACCCCAGACTCTTGTTAAAAATCTCATTGTTCAACTTTAAAGCAGCGAATTGTAATAGATTAGTTATCATTAGTGCCGCAAGTTAGTACATATTTTCTAATGTTAATTCTTTCCCCCAGCTCCCGCCGAGAGTTGTCGCATCTCATTACTTCAAGGCAGTTGTTGTCTCTGGACTTGCAGTATTCAATTTAAATAGTAATCCAGCGTGTCTGACTCTGTGCGGAAATAAATCGAAACATTAAAATGCAAGTGCACGGAGCCCGCGACTAAACTCGGCACAAAGGAGCTTTAATAAAAGCTCCGTCGCTGGATTTCCGAACATTCGAAGAACTTAAGAATAAATTATTATTTGATGAGTTTGTGCGCAGCCGATTTAACTGCTGTGCCTATATTGCGGCATAATAAATTCAGAAAAAAATAAACTGAATCAAATAATACGATGGACGCATTCATAGAGTGAAACATTAAATTGACCAAAGCTGGATTGCTTAAAATTGACAGAGTAACTGCAGATGGCTTTGTTTTTTATTATAGTATACAGGGTGTCCGGAGGTAAAGTGCATTAACTTCGGGAGGTGATTCTACATGATGGTAGAAGTAAAAATGATTAACAACTTTTTTCGAAATTCCAACTTTTTTTTCCCATACAAATAGACGTACCTACTAAAAATCCTTAGTGTGATGTACAATCCTTAGTGTGATGTAACTGCGGAAAATAATAAAGCTAGCGCCGGTCTAATTTTATCTTTTTACCACAAAACTACCCTTAAAAGTTGGAATTTAGAAAAAAGTTTTTTTTTTTTTTACTTATAATACCCCACCCCAATACGGACACCCCGCATACATTAAGAGGCCGCTATCCGAATTTCCACCGATTTCTTGCAAACCTCCCTTAAATATTTGAAATTTTTAAGCTCTAAAAAAATATATGTTATTTTTTAAGATAATATCTATACATTCCCATTTCCCATGCCGAAACGCAAATTATATGAAATTCCCTCGATAGAAAAAAATCGCAAAGTATGCTCCAATTTTTTTTATTTTCAAGACTGTTTCCGTTATTTTACAAGTTATACATATGAAAAAATGAATACTGTTTTACACAGCCCCCAAGAGATTTTTGCACTATTTTAAACGAGTCGTGTTTTAATTAATATTTTCACAATTTTCGCACCATTTTTATCGCTGTAAATGTTAGCACTCTCCTCTAACATTCGTAATTTCATATCTCTCCATCTTCTTCTTTTTGGGACCGGTAACGGAGCCTTAATAAATCTGCCAAACTTGAAAACATCGCCAGCATACACCAAATTCAAGAACACCCGCTACCAGCACTAGAACCAGATGTTCGAAGGGAAGATAGATTGACTCCTCATATTTTCGAACTTCAATGACTAAAACACGTTTACTTCTGGTTATTATGTTCTCTATATAACCAGAAGTAAACGTGTATACTGTATCAGTCTCCGGTAAGAAAATAATCATGGTAAATTAAAGCGATGCCTACAGCTATTGATCGAACTTCGTCCAAAAATATATTTTGATTACAATGAATGGAAAAAAGTTCTATATTTATCAACAAAAATAAAACGCCAAAATAAAATTATTTTTAGTCAATATCGCCAAAGGGCAATAAGATTACCTACCTTCTTTATCGCCCCCTTACAATGTTTTAAGGGAAATATTAATATAACATAATCCCTTCTCAGAAACTTTGAGATATCCTGTGTTTCGATTTCTTAAGGAAAATCCCTGCAGTATTAACGTCACCTATACTTGCTTAAACTACCCCGCGATCCCACGTCCCTGGGAAGAACAGTTTCCTATTATAAAGAAGGGTGGGATTTTCATGCTGTTATTGTCTTGTATTTTAAATCCTTACGGCGTCATTTGCATTGTTTACAGGATATTATTACGTTGGATATCCGATCACTTAATCTCTGGATGATAAATATGTTTTGATTGGTTTTGATTTATTAATTTACTCGTAGTTCCAGACTGTCATTATGTTAAAAGATGTGTGTATATGATTGTGGATGAATGTGTTTCTATACGGATTATTATGACTATGACTATGTGGATTGACAAATATACGCAAAATAAATCAGGTTTCACGTTAAATGAATTCGCGCTCTATTTGAGAAAGTTTTTTTTCTAATTAGGATAGGACCTACTCGGGTAGTACTTTATTTAAAGAAAAAATAATAGTTTTCGACTATGCCAAAACGAAAAAAAAATCCTAGTCGGACAATATAAAAATTCTTTAAAAAAATCTTTTTTGCACTAACTAAAGTGTGCAAGGAAGTACCTAATACGAATACAAATAAAATTTGTTGATCGTGTGAGAAATGTGGAGATCCCCAAATAATGTAAGGCTGATTTAAGCATAATTAGTAAGATTAAGAAAGGGACCCTCAGATGGTTTGGGCATGTAGAGCGAATGAACGAGGAAATTGGATAAGAAGAATATACGACGCAAATGTGAATGGTAGAAGAAGTCGGGGACGCCAGAGGAAGACATGGCACGATCAAGTGAATCAGATACTTGAGTCGGGCCATGTCAAAAGTCAGAATAATAGGAGAGTATGTGTTAGACGATGTATGAATGTAAACGAGGCAAAGAGTGTGTGCTAAAATCGAGTTGTTTGGCGGTCGATCCTCTCTGCCTACCCTTACGGAGAAACGGCGTGATGGTTAGTTAGTTAGACAGTTCACAGCATTCCTCTAATTAAAGTTAACATAGTCCCACTGCCTTTGAGATGTTGGATCTGTTGCGCGGTCTCACATATAAAGAATAATAAAAATATATATTTTAAATTAAATTATGCGTGGTCGAGGGGTAAGACTTTCGACTAGCAATCTGGAGGTCGCGGATGTAAATTCCAGCGTGGGTAAGCATGATAATTTTATTTGATTAATTTGTGTTATTTTACAATTCATTGATTTTAAATACTATCTAGTATAATTCACGCACGATTCATTGTCGAAGATACTCTCAGTATCACCCTAGTGTAAGACTACCTTTAAGTCTCACATACACCAATTGGGGATGCTGTGGTTTCATTCTAGTTCCATTCTGGTGCAATTCAGGTCTGATATTTGGGAGGCGGGAATGGGTACCGCCGCCCTGGGAACCTTTATTGGATAACACCTCTGCCATAGGTCACCCCAAGAGGTTCGCTACGTTTGGTGATTTAGCAGGGGTGCCCGGGTTCATGGGGTGAGGTTGTCTAGATCTTGGGACACACTGAACCCCAGATTCCTACCCACCCCTTAAACCCTTTTCCTTCCCGGAACTCTCGTCTCCTTCCTTTCCTTTCCTTTAAAAAACCCTCCACACAGCATCCCCAAAGATGACACAGGTTCTGAGAGATTTTTTTCCTCGTGGCCTTCTGTGTGGAGCTCATGTAAAAAAAAAAAACTATTCACAAAAAAAAACTATGCTGATTTCGATGAAGTTCGTGAAAATTAAGGTATGCTGGAAGAATAAAAAAATAAACGAGCAATGATATTCAGGTCACCGAGATAACAAATAATCGTGCTGCAACAATAGAAAATTTGACATTGATGAAAGAAAATATTTTCGGTGACTATTTTTTTAGCGGTGACAAAGTTTGTGGTTTGCCAAATTATTTTTAGATTTGAAAATACGTGTGATTTCAAGTACACACAGATAACAATTGCATAAAGATATAAAAAAATACGAATTAAACCACAGAGATAATAAATAAAAAAATTGGGTCAAGTAAAAAAATGGACCATGGATGAATATTCAAGTTCATGCTTTTATCCTGGTTTATCAAATGCAGTATCTCGACTTTGGATTGCAAGGATGAACTTTTACATTTTTTTTGCAATTAAAAAATATTTTACTCTGCGTAGTTACCTTCATTTTTTTAAATTCATCTAGGACACATTTTTTTATATTAATAAACGAAGAAGG
Source organism: Limnephilus lunatus (assembly GCA_917563855.2). NCBI lineage: Eukaryota > Metazoa > Arthropoda > Insecta > Trichoptera > Limnephilidae > Limnephilus > Limnephilus lunatus. The sequence goes on from OU830599.1 coordinate 57,241,985, forward strand.
CAAATGAAACATTCCGTTTTGGCAACCTATTTTTGAGGTTAAGAATATAATTTGAAGCTCATAATGCAGATGACGTTTTGTACTGAAAATATTTATAATTTGGAACCCGAAATTTCAGTTGAGTATTTGAGATACCAATAAATGCTTATATTTATATAATACATAATGTGGATTATAATCCAATTTTCCTGAATGAAACAGTTTAAAAACTTCACGAGTAAGTATTTTGTCTATTTTCTTGCCTAGGTCCTATGTAGGTATAATATTATTAATTAAATCTAAAACGCAATAAACAGACGCGCATACCAGCACAAAAGCATTCCTTAATAATTTATGAAAATGGCGATGCCTCCATTATAAGTGTGACAACTGATTATACCATTGATAGATATTGTTTTTGTAAATTACACCGCAACGCCCGAAATATAATCTGATCGACGGGTCGTGTTCTTGTTTACAATTTACGCGAAGCATAAAGATACATACGAATGTAATAATTGCACGAGGCACTACCATTTTGGGTGAGGTTCGTGAAATATAAATACTACTTTCTCCGTGTGTGTTTATTCAGTTCAGACAGTGGATCAGTTCTTCAACCTTACTGCTTGGAAGTAATATCTTGTCAAGATGTCGACTAAACCTACGAAGACCCCAACATATTCTTCAAAGTCGCCAAAAGACCCTCCAAAGGCTCCAACAGGCCCTTCGACTCCTGCATCTCCTAATGCCCCAAAGCCTTCTACCGCCCCCGTCACACCAACTACCCCCACTCCCCCGGAAGCAATACTGCAACTGTTGTTCGACAGGCCAACTGAACCCATCATCATGCCGAGAGGTGACAATGCCTCCAATGTATTTGATGTACCCGATGGATATCTCAATGAACGAGTGCGGATGATTAAAAACAAAATCACGGAACGATTCGCCAAACCTGGAAGGACGAATATTCCGATTGGAAATATCAGTGTCCCAGATTTGACAATTCCCTTGAAATTAGGCAAGAATGATACCTTCAGCTTGTTCGTTCCCGAGCACATTGCCATCGCTGGAAAGCTAATTGATATTTTCATGGCTGCGAAGACTGTCCGTGATTTGATAGCTACTGCTGCTTACTGCCACGATAGGATTAATCCAACCCTATTCAACTACAGTCTCTCAGTTGCACTACTGCACAGACCAGACACGAAGGAAGTTTCACTTCCCAATTTTCTGCAGTGTTTTCCAGGAAAGTTTGTTGATGGCTCCGTGTTTCAATTGACTCGCCAGGAAGCAGTGATGATACCAAAGGAAGCTCGAGAGCCAATTTTAATTCCGAGAGAATTTACAGCATCAGCTAAGGAACCGGAACAGGCTACTGCGTACTTCCGTGAAGATCTTGGAATTAATCTCCATCACTGGCATTGGCATTTGGTTTATCCATTTGCTGCTTCTGATATTTCCATCGTTGCTAAGGACAGAAGAGGGGAATTGTTTTATTACATGCACCAACAGGTTTTGGCCAGGTATAACGCAGAGCGTTTCAGCAATAACATGCTTCGGGTCAAAAGCTACAACAATTTACGTGAACCCATAGTCGAAGGATATTTCCCTAAGCTGGAAGTTCTAATTGCGAGTCGGGCATGGCCATCTAGACAAGCTAATACCTCGCTGAGTGATGTCAATCGTACTGAGGACCAGCTTCAAGTAAAGATTTCAGACCTCGAATTGTGGACAAAGAATATTAATGAGGCTGTTGCTAAAGGTTTTGCCATAGACAGACAAGGTAAACAAATCCCTCTCACCGAGGAAAAGGGAATTGACATTTTAGGTGACATGGTAGAAGCATCAATGCTTTCACCAAATCCCAGGCTTTACGGAAGTCTTCACAACTTTGGGCATGTTCTGGCAGCGGCGTGTCACGATCCAGACAACAGATTCTTAGAATCATTCGCAGTTATGTCAGATACTACGACAGCCATGAGAGATCCTTTCTTCTACCGTTGGCATAACAACATTAATGACATGTTTCTCATTCACAAAGACAAGCTTCCCCAATATACTGCGGCTCAGTTGGACTACCAGGGCGTCAGGGTGACAGAGTTACAAGTAACCGTTGACAACAAACCTCCCAATCAGTTCTTCACATTCTGGCAACAGAGTGATGTTGATTTATCCCGTGGAATAGACTTCGCCCCTCGTAGTCCAATATTCGTTCGCTTTACTCATCTTCAGCATGAGCAGTTCAACTTTGTCGTTAAGGTAAACAATGCAACTCCGAAGAGAATCTTCGGAACTATGCGTCTTTTCATGGCTCCGCGCTTGAACGATAAGGGTGAGGTAATGAAATATAGCGAGCAGAAAAATCTCATGATCGAATTGGACAGATTTAAAGTAACACTAAAGCAAGGCGATAATGTTATCAAGAGAAGCTCATTAGATTCTTCTGTGACCATTCCTTACGAGAGGACTTTCCGAAACGTAGACGCAGGTCGTCCCATGGATGAGGAACCTGGTCAAACTGGTTTTAACTTCTGCGGGTGTGGCTGGCCTCAGCATATGCTGATTCCGAAAGGGACTACCAAAGGCATGGTGTTTGACTTGTTCGCCATGGTATCCGACTACGAGAATGACAAGATTGTGCAAGATATTACTGGAGCTTGCAGCGATGCTGACAGTTATTGCGGTATCCAGGACAGGTTGTACCCTGATAAGCATGCCATGGGCTATCCGTTTGATCGCAAGGGAAGAGAAGGAGTTGATACCCTCGCCAAGTTCCTCACCCCTAACATGAAGGTTACGGAGGTCATTGTGACGTTTACCGACAAGACGGTGCTCAGGAATCAGCCCCCAGCAGTCTCCGTTCTCCCAATGGCTTAAATGGTCCGGCTAAATGAAACCCCCCGATTAATGATTTTGTAATGCTTTCTCACGGATATTCAAATGATAAATTTTTCACTTACGTAGATATATAAAAAATATAATTTTTTTAAGACATGTTTTGAAAATAAATACTTTTGCTATTGAATCGTCTTTTTAATAGTCCACAATAGAGTTATTTTTAATTGATAAACTAATGTTTAAGATGAGAATTTTATGCGTAGCACAGAGGGTAACAATTATTAGCCTGAAACACTCATCTACATCGAAAAAATCTCCCGAGAAAAGATACATGCCGCCACGAACCTACGAGACTCGAACCTACCTTAAGCTACGTTGGCTTATAAAGCCGACGATAAATTATATATAAGCCGACGTAGCTCAATGGCAGAGCATTCGACGAGCATTTGACCGGATATCAGAAGGACGCAGGTTCGAGTCCCGTCGGCGGCATGTGTCTTTTCTCGGGAGATTTTTTCAATGTAGATGAGTGTTTCATGCTAATAATTATTGCTTCTAATAATTGTCACAATAGAGTTCCCTATTCCAACCCTCTTGTGTGCCAGTGTGGCGTGAAACTTACAGAGGACGGACGAAAGTAGATCGAATTCATCGAATTCTATAGAAATATATCATTACTGCTATACAGACGAATACATAATTATTACGCTTACAGAGTCAAAATACTGGATGTACTGGACGGATAAGCAAAATATTGTATATTTGCCTTTGTAACGTTTGGCGTTTGAACGCAAATTCAATTAAAACTTTATAGTACAAATATGAAATAATACCGTTTATGGGTACCTAGATCTAACTTGTTGCAGTTAACCCGCGAATGTCGGCTTCATGCTTCTTCTACTAGTTATTGTGTAATTCGGCTGGCTTAATTGCTTTTTCACAATTCTTCAAGTTTGTTTATTTTATTGTCATTTCTCCCTTTTCTCCTCATATAAATGTAATAATCATTATATCGCCTTGTAAAACATGTAGCTAAATCTCCCTACTCACGGTTCTTATCTTCCGTCTTTTGTCGAAACTTAAACCATTATTTGACACATATATTTTATTAATTTTACAAATTAATTTTTTCAAATATAAAATAATATTTTGCGTGAATGAATAACGGATAATTAACTTGGTAAAAATTTATGTCCAAATATATTTTTTCTTCTAAAAACTGGTTCCGTAAGTCTACCGGACCCCTATATTCCAAGGTGTCCCTATAAAGTGATTTGCCTGTACGTATGTAATAAAAAAGTCTTACTGCTTATTATGTTTTTTTATTCACCTATCAATGTAGGTAAATCCATAATAACGTAATAATAATTTCGTACTACCTTAGTTAATCATGGCGGGGCATCCCAGCTACCCGAAATGACTTGTTTTAATCATAGACGCAAAGTTTTTAGGAAGGAGTATTTTACGCTTCGTCCTTCAGTGCAGGCCCGCAGTAAGTGGGCGTTCGCGTGCAGGGCGTGACTGCACGCGGGCGGCACGTTTAGGAGGGCGGCAAATACACCGATCTCGTCATGTCCAAACTCATTTTTACCGTGGGGTTGGGTAGAAACAATAAGATTTTTTTTTAATGCTTTGATACAACACGGCCTATAAAGCAGTTATCCCATGAACACTGAGAACTCTACTTTTTAAATATAAAACTCTACTTTACAAATTTTGAAATATAAATTTTAAATTAGAACACAAAAAACATTTTGAAGCTATCGCTAACTTGCAGCGTGGTTGGAGATAAATGATTTCCAAAAATAACCTCACATCGCGAGTTGGGTCGTCTGGAGAACAAAGGTTCCCAGACAAAAGACCTGACCAGATGCAGGAAAAGTAAATGACTTCCGATACCAAAATCTTCCAAGAATAACTTGATGATCATGATTTTAGCGAGTCGATTCGTCGTAAGTCAGTCAAGAGGTCGCCCATCACTCTGGACTCTGGACTGCCGCAAAAACAATGTACCTTGCTTCCATTCAAAACCCCAGATTTTGTGTAGATACTGATTTCAGATCCAGAAAATTCAAAAGCTGGCAATCTGACCAATGCACAATATTGAAGGTGCCACAAAACGAGACAATAGATACAAATGCTTAATGTAACATCATTCTTATTAATCAGTACCTACAGAATTAAGAATTCCGTCACAATTATTACAAGCATGTCTCGTAATTGTTATTGCTATAATAATAATTAACTCTCCCATAACTACGCTATGTATGGACGTCTGCCGGAATTAAGATGCAAAACGTCTGCAGGATCGAACCACCTTCAAATGTATGTAGGTAGGTACTCAGGAACTCGAAGGAACTTCTCCGTCCGTATACGGACGGCGTGGGCGGGGGCGGCATAGTCGGTTTAATATGCGGGCGTTCAAGAGGCTAACGGCGGGCCTGCATAAGGGGCATACGGGTTCGTCTTTATACAAGTTTGGGGAAATTCTGTAATACAAATTACCCCTCATGGTTCATCACTCCTAAATAACCAACTAACATAGAATACGGAAATGCTTACAAGTTTGTGGATATACACCATTCCTAACTACGGATACCGTTAAAAACGCATGGACGATTTCAAGTATTTTTTTCTAATTCTGATCATCGCCATAAAAATGTATAATTTAAAAATTTTAAATTAAAATAATTTTCGACTTTAAAACGATCTAAAACCGCACTGGTTCAAACTGGCTACAGTGTCGTTATTATGTTGAAAATGCTGTTGGCTGTTGTGACGTCAACAACGTCTAAAACAAACATAGTTATTGTGATTTATTTTTGAGGTAAATGCAATCTCCTTCTTTAGCCAACGTTTCGGACAGCTTAACAATGCCTATCATCAATGTGTAATCGATTACACATGTTTATTTGACCGTTAGTCGAAAGGTTCCCTTTAAATACCGATTTTAAGTCCACTACTAAGCTTTGAACAAATTGTGATCTGCAGAAAAGGACAACTAACACGCTGCTTAGCTTGTAAGCTTATTAGAATTTGATATAAAACTGAAATGCACCTAGAATCGGCGTTATGCGGGAACCTATAAAAATAGCGTTAATGATGTCTTCTAATGGCCATTCAGCGTCATTTTTAAAATTTTTTTATTTGATAGGCCCCCGTAAACATCGATTCCACGCGCGTTTCAGCTTTCTATCAATGTTACTTTGAATTTGTATGTGTGAATGTTCACCTATTCCAGTAAGCAATTTGGGAGGCGGGTACGAGTACCGCCGCCCCGGGAATCATTTATTGGTTAACCAACACTTCTGCCATAGATCACTCCAAGTGGTTCGCTACGTTTTGTGAGTTGACGGGGGTGCATGGGTTCATGTGGTGAGGTTTGTATACTTCGTGGCAGGCCGGATCAGAAGGGACTGGTTCAGAGAGATCGTTTGGCCTCTCCTGCTGGATTTTCTCGACCCGTCGCCTTGCACCGCAGTGGGAGGGATGGATTCATATGACCGTCACTCCTGGACTCACTGACCCACATATTCCTACTCATATATAATACCTTTTTCCTTCCCAGAACATCCGCTCTTTCCTTTCCTTTAAAAAACTCTTCACACAGCATCCCCAAAGGAGACATAGGCCCGGAGGGAAATTATTTTCCTCAGTGCCTCCAGTGAAGAGTTATTATAAAATTGGTACATATTCATGTTGGTGAATAAAATTTTTAAATGGAAAATGAAAAACACTTGAAAATATATTTATGTATAGGCACACTTCAATGTAACAGAACTGCCTTCGATTTATAGCATATTAAATCTTCGATTGAATCATAATTATATTTTGCACAACTTTAGGAGCCATAAAATAACACATCTTAATTCTTTTAATAATATTATTAATAAGTTAACTAGTTGTAGCTCTCCTTCTAGGTCTTAATAGTTATAAGAAAGGTAAGATAGGTTAACCAGGTTTGTAAATTTAACCTATAAACTAGTTCTCTTAGTTCTATTCTAAGTTACAAATGACAAGAACGACCCGTCACTATTATTCCTATATGTTATATTAGTTTTCTACAAGTAACTTATTTTTTATGCCAACATTAAGCCGTAAGAGTGGAAAGGTTAAATAAAATTCGCAACGAAGTATTTTTATACTTAGCGGTTCTGGTAAAATTAACAAGTACCAGGAACTACTCGATTGAGCATTTTTTCTAGTTATTAGATTTTAGATAATACGCCATGCTTTCCGTCTGCAATCCTAAAAGCCTTTTCCCCCACTCCGGTTAAATAAACGACCCCTATTAACCTCGGTAATGAAGAATTCTCCGGCAGCTGCGTTCCCCCATAAAAGTTAGGTGACACTTTGGAAGAGGAGATAATCAAATTAGCATAATACTCAACGGTAACAAGTGGCAAGGCGCCTCTATCTATCCCGCCTTCCCAATAATACTATTACTTTACTATTTTGCGGATGAGTCGTAAAATCCTGAATTAGTAATCTGTTAGAATCGTAGTAACACAAAGTAAGAATCTGCGGAATGTATTTTGAATAAAAGTGAGTACCTACCTTCTTAATTAGGAACTCCAGTGAAAAATATTATGGCTTTAAAAAAAATTTTCATATAGACCAATAAACGCTGATTCTGAAGATATAAGTTTTGTTTAATCATATTAAACGTAGAGTTTAAAAAAAATGATAAAAAAGTCCATTTTAACTTGTGTCAATAAAACACATTGTCAAGTTGGTATTATTAGTGCTGACGTCACTGCTCTCCATAATTCTCCAGTCACCTGGTGATAGCATATTGAAGATGTTTTGAAATGTATGATTCAAGCAATCGGTATTATCAACATTTCAATATTCATTTATTTACATACTGTTTATAGAGATTTAGACATATGATAGTTGTTGTGTTTATTAAAACATTATTTAGGCCTAAATAATTCAGTACCAAAAATAGAGGTATCTCTATAATTTAAAATATTCAAAAAATTTAAACACTACAAAAAAAATCGTAATACTATTTCCACAACGATCATGAGGTGGCTGCAGTCAACTCTCCAAAATGGTGGATGTCGAACAGCTGATTCGGCGCTGTATCTTATCAGTTACCTACAATTGTGTAGGCGATGCTTCAGTTTCCATAATATTGATTTCGATTCGTAAAGCTAAAAAAATTATAATTTCAAACAATTTTTATACCACTCTGCCGTAATAATATTGAAAAAATTTAATAATATAATAAATAAATATAATATAATAAATAAATAATTCCACCTAAATAATGTTTTTACTTATTGAATAGTTTCATAGCTTCTTCCATACAAAATGACAACACCTGTTGAAAATAAATAAAACTTTTGTAGAGTGATGACGTCACACGATTCACCATACATACGGTGGTTTTCGGGGACTTTGGAAAAGTTAAAACTTTTACAATTACTTTAACTATTAAAACTAACTACAAAAATAAATTTAAATTTGCAGTTATTTAAGTCAATCCGAAATATCAGACCATTTTTTTATAAACCGGAAAGACGGTACATAATTTTATGGATGTGAAAAAACGATATAGCCGAAAATCATTTAAAAAAACGGTTTTCCACACGAATAGCAATAAATTGTACGGGGTTCTCTTCGTAACATCTGTAAAAACACCGCCATCTTTATCAAAAAATCAAACCAAAGGATAGGTTTGCATAGAACAAACAATAAATCTAGTGAACGTTAAACGCAAATTCAAAAAATTCGCCGGAAATCAAAGTGTTGCCATATAAAAAAAAATTAATCAATGTGGAGTTTTACAAAATTAAGGGAACATAATCGGAGACGGGACATTTTCATGTAGTGACGTCACGAGCTCAAATAATGGATTTATTCATTTAAAAAAAAAAAAAAAACTATGCATTTCTAAAAAAATTTACTACCATTTTTGTAATCTTGGTAAAAAAATCTATCCACACGATTTTTTCCATGTCGTTATGAAACCCATGCAAGTGGCCTATTATGAATGGTTAATGCACAGAGAAGCAATCAGGCGGAGTGAAAGATTCCTTCGTGCCAATGAGGGATTATACATTTCGATTGTCCAGTTGATCAGTCAGACATCTCAGAAAAATCGAAATTCAAGTTGTGTATGCAGTTATACGAGTATGTAAAAGTGTTCCCTTTTTGGATTAATACTCGGATTACTCATAAACACCACTTAAACAATTAAAGTGCAGAAAAACTTTAAGTGAAACAAACAAAAAAAATGTTTTCTGGGTTACTGTAGGATATTTCAAATATCATACTAATGTACCAGACCGTTATGATTCTCGAAACTATTTTATATGTAAAATATAGGCACGTGTAAAAAATATTTGATTTATGGTGAGCATTCGAATATAGCTGCTTTCATTATCACAAAACTTAGTACTTGGAGCTGACTAATCAGACAATAGAATACAAGTAGGTTAAAGTAATATGTTTATGTATATATTAGGTACACCTATGTTTAACTTATAATATGTCCCTAACAAGAATACTCGTGGGAGATCCCATACACTTTTTTATACTCTATCAGAACGCGTTAATAAACAGAGCAACTCAACTGCTTAACGATTCTGCATGTGTAGCAGTTTGAAATTACAATTCGAAATAAGCACCCAGTACCTAATTAAGTTGGTGACTACAGATAATTACAAATTGATTTTTTATTAAAACTAGAAAAAATGGAATACTGGATTCTTTTTTTTTTTTTTTCAATTATTTCTGGCTTTCACCCTTCAAGGGTGTTCTAGGCCATCATTCAAAATTATAGAGAAAGGAAAGGTGAATTTATATATCAATTTTATTTAAATGAGCAATAAAAATACTACGGGCAAGCTTATTTTTTAAAACAGTTCCAAATGGAAAGCCGGAGGGTCTTGTCGTCTGTTCCAAGGAAAGAGGCACACTTCGATGGATTCTTTCTGTGAGCTAATTCTTTCTTCGTGAGTTTAGAATTTTATTAATTATCATGGATTGTTGATTTGCCATTTAATTAGTTGTTCAGTAATATAATTTAACTGGCGCCCTTTTATTAATATTATCTTTCACATCGTGATTTAAATTTAATTAACATCATTTATTTTATTTACAAAACGCTACAAGCTATCAATTTATTTATAATTTTTATCTATTTAGTTTCTTTCGTAGGCTAAACGCTCTCCTGAGTATTTAAATTTTATTTTATATGTAATAGAGTCTCATGTTCTGGATTTTAAATAATATTTACATTTGTTTGGTCTGAATTCTTATATTTCAATATCATACCTTGATTAATTCATAAAGATTTACTTTTAGCAACGTGTATACATTGGCAGGCATTATATCTACATTACAATGGTGTCCACCGTGGTGGGCTGTTTCTTATTAATAATTATAAATTATTGATATTGGTTACACATTGACTATCGATGTTTTCAATATCACAGACAGTTCAACAACTATTTTATCACAAAATAGCAAAACTGCCCCGAGCCATGTTAATTTATAATCTTCTCCATGATATATTGATGTATAACTGCTTTACGGAGAACATGAAAAATAAATAAATAAATATAAGGTTTACACATGTTTTACTATGCTTGCCTCTCTGGGGATATCCTGAGTCAATATCTACAGGCACTACAGGCTAGTTTACAAATATTTTATTTTAAAGAATTTGTACATTTTTCGATTAGTTCGATAGATACTTTTTTGATAATAAATATATTGAAAGGTCGAAGTAACCTGACAAACAACAAATTAAATACGATAAATTGTACCAATTATTATTAGTAATAATTATTAGCCTGAACCACTCATATACATTGAAAAAATCTTCCGAGAAAAGATACATGCCGCCGACGGGACCCGAACCCGCGTCCTTCTGATTTCCGGTCAACTGCTCTAACCACTGAGCCACGTCGGCTTATCTCCTGCCCGCCAAATAATTCAATATATACTATTGTTTCATTCAACAATGACTGCTTATTACATTTAAATTTTATATGAGAAAGGCATTGTAAGTGCTAAATTTCCTACTAGGTGGCGTCGAGACAAATTATGTATACATTTTTTGGTGAAATACTTTAACTCATCAAATATTGTTTATTATTTTGAATTGATAAACTAATGTTTAAGACAAGATTTTTATGCATAGCACAAAGGGTAACAATTATTATAAGTAACAATTATTAGTCTGAAACACTCATGTACATTAAAGAAATTTAATCTCCGGAGAATAGATACATGTATCTTTTCTCGGGAGGTTTTTTACATTAGTTATCAATTAAAAAATAATGAGAAATTGTGCGCTTAAAACAATGCTCAATTCTTACCCGAAATATACCTTAAAATGTTGGAATTCTGGACCAAGTTATACTTTATGCTTGTAAAATCATGCAGAATCACCTCCCGAAACTACTGGACCTTACCCCATGACACCTTGTATAACCTTATAACAAATGTAACATTACCATAATGAATTTTTTATATTAGTTATACACAGGAGGCCCTGACGCTAATAAATTCTCTGAAGGCCTACATATATCATCTTAGGGGATGCTGTGTGCAGGGTTTTTTTTAAGGAAAGGAAGAATAAGAAGTTATGGGAAGGAAATAGGAATAAGGGGTGGGAAGGAATCTGCGTATCCATGTATCCATGAGTGACAGACTATGAAATTAATCCGAATAATGAGAGGTCAAAAGACCTCCTCAACCAGTCTCTCTCAATCCGGCCCGCCACAAAACAGGTGGGCAAACACATCGGCCACCAAGACCATTACAAAACTAACTCCCATGAACCCGGACACCCTGGTAAGTCACCAAACGTAGCGAACCACTTGGGGTGACAGCAGAGGTGTTGGTTATCTAATAAATGTTTCGCGGGGCAGTTTTACCCACACCCGCCTCCCAAATTGTAATATTATTAATTACTGTGAAATTACTATAATAATTTACTGCACACTCCTCTTCTAACCACAAGCTCATCTAAATCCTATTTTATATGTAGGTAATTAGTGTAATTAATTATGTCTTTTTGTTTTGAGAATTCTCTGCACTCTTTGCGGTGTTTACGTTTTCAAAATATAGCAAATAAAAAATTGTAAAAATTTAAGAAAAACTGTTTGAAATAAGATAATCGTATAAAATAACTACAGAATGTTAACGTACACAAAAAATAGAACTTAAAAAAATTGACCTGAAATTTTTGTTAGAAATTATATCTTGACCTTATGACTCGCTAACTACCGACTTAACCCTGACTCAATGCAAACCGTCCTTTCTTCTTACGTCGTAAAACACGATTGGGGCATCCTGGGAAGACCTCATCTCAGTTTCACGTTATCTTCCCGCAAAGTTACGTACGAGCTACCTGGCCCATACAAAATTATTACCCGAGTAATGGCCCACTGTCGGCCCACTGTTTATTATTATAATGTTCCGGGGCTCTGTGTGCCTATTCGGTAAATTATACCGAGCAAACAATACGGCACATGTGTACCCACGGGTTCCGGGTAGGGATTGCAAATCTGGAGCGGTTTTGGAAAATCCGGATTTACGGATTCTACAAAAACCCGGAAACCCGTTTTGGAAAACCAGAATGACAGGTTTCTCGAAACCTAAATTCGGATGTTCGGATTAAATCCGAATAAAAAAATATTTATAAAAAATTCTAAAAATTTCGTTATTGTTCTAAGGAGAACATACTAAAAGCCCAATTGAATGTTTAAAAATGTGCTACAAGATGCACTCTAACATACGATATCCGGAAACTTGTAAAACGTGCGGCAAACTGGTGAATCTAAATATATGTCACTTGGAAAATTTTTGGAAACTGAAGTGTTCAAAAAACTTTTAAAAACCGAGAATTCTAACTTTGGACTCGGTTTACTCGAAAATGAAAGCTCTAATCAAAAAAGTTATAATACAAAATCAATTCCAACTATGGTACAGATTCACCAGTGTCCCGCTTGTAGGTACTTCGAGTTTCTGAACACCGTGTAAAAAGTATGTATCGTTCCCGAGAGACTAACTGACGCCAGCGATTCCTGAGCATATTTGGAGTAAAAATGAAGACTTTAATTTACTGTCCGATTACATTTATTTCAATAAAACAATTACGTGTTTTATTTACTCTCTTACTATGTCGGATTACTATCTTATGCATCATAAGTTTTTTTTAAACTATAAATAAGTACAGAAAGTGCTGGCTAATTTGTCTGTCGTTAAGTCCTGATACGGCCTGTATAATGTATATGTATATAACTCGTACGAAATGTACACATATAATGTATTTTGTTAAAAATTAGATATACGTACATCATAGTTTGTTCTTATCCTTTTTAATGTTCTTCCTCTTTTATATATAGGTACTAGACCCAGCGAGAGATCGTTCATGACGTCTCGGTCTGGTATCTTCTGTCTTTTTCATTTTCAAACGAAGAAGGAAGACGACGAACTTCGATGACGTACAAGCTCTCGCTGGGACTAGTTTGTTTAAGATTTTTCTTTCATATGTTTAATTTCTGTTTAATTAAATAATAAACACACTGTTTTTTACTAAATCTTGTATTTGTGTGTGATATAAACATTTTGTCATTGAGATTTGTCAACCCAATTATACAAATAATTAACTTTTTCCATGTCTAAAGTATTAAATCCCTGCTAGCCTCTTGAGTGAGTTCATTTTACAGAACACTAGCTGGTTCCCGGCATGCGTTGCAATGCCATATTCAAAGAAATACATTGTTTCTCCCTGAACCACATTTCCCGTGCGTCCCCGCTCTCCTCCCGCGTCCCCTTCCTAGCTAGCTTTATAAATTATAGCCAATATGTTATTCTGATGTATGAGCTATATTATTGTAAAGTTTCATTAAAATACATTCAGTAGTTTTTGCGTGAAAGAGTAACAAACACACATACATTCATACAAACTTTCGCGTTTACAGTATTAGTAAGATAAGATTATATTATGTTAAAAATTAAATCAGGTTTTCACATTTAAAATCCTAAACTCTGTTTCCACTGAAAATATTCTAAAAATACAGAATTTTCAAAATCCGGATAATCGAATTGCAATCCCTAGTGCCGGGTAGCGGGTAGTTTGATACTATGGCAGATTAAGCTAACCCTGGGATAAGATTACTCTGATGTTTGGGTTAACCCGCGCTATCAGACAGCACTAAAGTTTGCCTAAACTTGAAGGTCAATTTTTGGCTATGAAAACTATTTTCTAGAGCATGCTAATATAGCTAAATTCACAAAGAAATTCTTGTACGTAGATAGGTGAAATACGAATATCGAATGTTTAACGTTTTAATGTATTTACACGTTTGTACAGTTACTGTACATAATGGAAGAAATTCTGTGTGAAAACTGTACAAGCTAATGATAGAGAGTGTACAAAGCCCTAAGTTGCTGAATAATATGGAGGTTGTGATGATCTCGCCTTTGGGCCTACGAAATAATTCTTTTAAAATTGAGAGATCGATTTAGAAATATATTTAATTTTGTAACATGGAATGGCATACGATTCTCTGTTTCCAATTCATGGGGGTGATTTATGGGTCCTTACCAATAAATAACCACATGTGTTTGCGTAGTGAATTGAAGTGCGCCACTGAGCTCTTCTTTTAAGCGTTATTGGGATAATTTATGATTCCATCGCAGACAAAATTAATTTACACCGGAAAAAAAAGCGAACATGGTTCCTACACAAAATTCTCTGAAATAATAGTTAAAGTGTGACATTTTTGACTATTAAAGTTGATATATGCTTATTGGGAGATGTGTTTATCACTTAAGATTTGAAGAAGTGGCTAATATATTGTTGAAACCACACAAGGAGATGTTTGGGGAGTCAGGGGGCAGGGAGTGGGAACGAGTTAGTCGGGGTAGAGACGGGTTGGAGGACGGTCAGAGAGAGATTCTGGGGACGCACGATCTAGATAAAAATCATCGAGTTGTGATAAACGGTAGAATAATAATTTGGTGCTTCTAAATTTGGGATATTTTGAGAGATAACAAAAAAAATTAATTCACGCGAATAAGATAGTCAGGGAAGGAACCTAGGGCCGCGCAGACGGGATAAAAATCATCGAGTTTTGATAAACGGCAGAATAATAATTTGGTGCGCGTAAACCGGGAATAATTCAGATAGTTATATATAATAATAAAGGAAGTCGGGGTAGAGGAGTGTTAGAGGACAGTCAGGGAGAGATCCTGTTGAGAATTAAGATCGTCAAGTTCTGAGAGTCGCGAGGAGACCAGCTCGGTGCTTCTAAATCATTTTAATTAAACAAAGAATAGTTCGTCTTTATTAAACAAAAAGAGTCCACGCGAATAAGGAAGACAGAGATTGCGGCTTGCGAGTTCATGAAGTTAAATAATATAATTTGTAAATTAAGGCGGTCAATGTTAATTTAATATCAATACAAAATGCACTTTTGGGGCGTTTGTCAGGGAGGATAAAATTTAATACAAACCGACGCGAAAGTTAGACCGAAATAATAAGTGCTTTAATTAGTGATTAATCAATCAGTGCACGAGGGATGCTGGTTTTGGATTGTGATTCGTGCATGTCAAGGTTCGTGTGCATGAGAGGGGTAAGTTTGACAAATTGAATTAATTATTAACAACATTAATGTTTGGATTTCGTACAAAGTAGGGTTAAAACAATAGAATCATCATTACTCCCCGAGTATTTTAATTGTTTATAATTGTTCGTCTGGCTTGTAGTTTTCTAGATTTAAGCATGAATTATAGTTTATATAGCGCCCTTGAGGTGATTTTCCATAAAAGCGGTGCTATGTGGTTCGTTCAAATATTAGTATTATTATTATAGCTACCTTAATGGGGCCTCTAATAAGGAAACATGTCATCTAAGTCGGATGATTTAATCGGAAAATTATAACGGTAACATTTAAAAAGCTATCGGGTAATTATCGGTAATCGTAAAAAAAGGAGCGTTCCCTCCGTAAGTCGATCCGGATCTGCCTGATGTTGACCGGCGACGATTCTTGAGACAATACCGTTGTAAGATAATAATTTGGGGTTCAATGAACTAAAATACTATTTGAAGCACAAAAGACACTTTCGGGCAATAAATCTTAGACGAGAGACTTCATTTAAAAGACGGGATTTTGAAACCACAAAACAATAATAAAACCCTTTAAAGGTGCTTTGTTGGTGATCTAGAAAATTAGGTTACTGGGTATTCTCCAATACATAACGGGTACCAAAATACATAGGTATAGAATGTAGGTATAAATTAATTTGTAAAGCGCCTTGGAGGTGTTAATTATTAGTTACGAGTTTCGTAATAATATTTTTAAACGTAGCTAGGGGACTATATTTAGGAAAGGGTTTTTTGAAAAGGCATTGGGTAATTTAACAGTTTATAGAATGGTGCATAGCATGGGCACCTTTGATTACTAACAAAATCTGACATAATTAATTTCCCACTCCCAAAAAATTTCCCATATCTTATCCCAAATTTTAGGTATCACGACAAGTCGATTACACAAGGCTTTGCATAAAATTGGTTCGATACCTTATCATATAATCACCTTTGGTTCACGTTCAGGCATATTTCCTTCGATATATTCGATTTAGCAAAAAACTCTCATATTGTCGGTCGAATGAAGCCGTCGGTAGGTATTCACATTTTAGCGTAATGCGCTATATCCACCTACTTAATTAACAAACTCTTTTTCTTCAAACTTAATTGAGCGGGTTACGACTCGAGAATGGACGGCGGTTGTCGAATGAATTAACGGGTCCGGCTTTCCTATTTCACCATGAGGAAGTATCTCACGCGACTTTATCGGGGGCGATGTGATCGAAATGCAGGTGGGCTTACACTATTTTCCTAATGTGGAGGCGAAGTAAGCGATGGTCGTGTCTGGTCCGAGCAAATTGGAATCCCTTGTGATCACATCTCGGTAACGTGGATCTCGTACCCGCTCTAGACTGGATTGGAAGCGTGGCCGGAGCCATTCCATGATGTCGACGTATGTACGTCACTAAGGCATTGGGGGACTTCAGGAGAACAAAGGACGTGCACCCATTTCGCCCTCCTTCTACCGCCGCTCCGAGGTACCAGCGGATAAAAGTTGTCGTCGCGGGAGGCCAGTTTGATGCAGGACGAAGATTACGATCTGGCCGGACTACCTTCGTCATGGGGGAAACGAAGTGACGAAATTTGCGTGGGCTTCACTACCTTTTAGGTTACGCTCGTGTGGGGTCTGCCTTGTCGGCGGAACGAAGGGAACATGACATATGGAATCGTTTGGCAACCGATCGGCGGTTCTTTGTTGGAATCCGGATAAGTTTTCTTAACTACTTTTGGTTTACGCTTAGGTAGGTATATTTCCTTCGATATTCGATTTAGCCAAAAACTTTCACATTGTCGGTTGAATGAAGCCGTCAGTAGGTATTCATATTTTAAGCGTAATGCGTTATATCCACCTACATAAGTAGCAAAAGTTTTCTTAACTACTTTTTGGTTTACGCTTAGGTAGGTATATTTCATTCGATATTCGATTTATCAAAAACTTTCACATTGTCGGTTGAATGAAGCCGTCGGTAGGTATTCATATTTTAAGCGAAATGCGTTATATCCACTTACATAAGTAGCAAAAGTTTTCTTAACTCCCTCACACTAGGAATAGGGATCATCCAGCATCAGGGTGGGAAAGTACTCTGGACGAAAGTGCAGCGGGGGAAATAGAAGGGAGGGAAGCCAGATTCACGACCTGGTGCCTTTCATTCTTGGACCCAGCACCCTGGAAGCCGAGCTTGACATTTCTTTCTTTGAGCTGATATTTGAGTTTGAGGTTGGGGTACGCCTATCGTAGAGCATATGCCCGTGACATTTCGGGGAAGGTCCCACGTTACGCCTGTGTATGTTATGCGAGAGGACGTATTTTTCATTCAAATCAAATACCGATGACCATCGCGATTGCAGGCTGGCGCATGTTTTGTAGCGTGCCTAGGAAAAACGTAATCATTATTTCTACTGGTTCGAGGCGGCGTGCTGGACGGAGAACGGGACTATTGAGGACATGAGTGACTGCCAAGTCGAGGATCGGTGACATCAAAATCTTCCTTAATTAAATTCATACATCGCCAGATCAGAGGAGAGAGCGGCCCCACCGATCTCCTGACATTGCCGATTGTCTAATCAACTTCGGTTTAATGTTTATGCCGGTGCTTTAGGAGTAAATGGAACTCAAGTCATCGGCATGCTGAAGAACTTCAGAATCATCATCATCATCATCAATCCAGAGTAGGATGTCACGATCCAAAACCTCGTGCCACCCACACATTTCCTGAACAGTTCCTGACATCGGCTATCACGCCATTAATCGGAGCGGACCCTCATATCAAACGGTATGAGATGACCTCTCATCATCATCATCAACATATTTTTAATTTGGCGGCGTAGTGGTCGATATTATTCCCATTACCACTCTATGATCCAGAAACACACATCAAACCCTTTCCCGACAGAAGGCAAAACATGTCGATTTTCATTCGTCGCTTGCGACCTTAACATTCTCCGGAGGCGTTGGAATTGGAAGCTGATTCGGCGGTCTATGACCATCACCTTATCAGTTGGGCTATGGAGGAGTCCAATTATTTAAACAGCACATGTTCTGTCTCATGTTAATCCAAAATACCTACCCGTAGAATCAAATTAACAAAATAAAACAAGCTAGCTAACTAACAAACTGCATCTAGCACTGTAAATGTAGAAGCATTTCACTCCGTACTGCTTGAGTGTAAATCTTTTGTTAGAATGTACATAAATGTCAAATTATTTTCATGATAGCATTTTATAGAGCTGCAGAGAGTACGTGACATCGCATCGAAAGGTAGGATCTTCTCAATTCGCCGTTTGAATGTAAATTTATATATTAGATGCTAGGAGGGAAAATGCAGTTTACTTCAATAAAAATAGTCGTCGATGAGCGTAGGTGTATAACAGGTGCTAGGGGAGGAAGCTGAACGAATATAGATAGATAATTAGTTAATTTTCAGGCTAGTCAGACTCAGTCATTGTTATTCGAAGCCTTGCAAATTGTAACACGCCATATCTAAAAGAACAAGGGTTTACCACAAATAAATTATTAATTACATTGGATTAACTATACCAAACCACTCAAACAAAAAAGTACACAACGTTGTGGGGTTAATTACAATTGATTAATTAAGAGCATCTCGTCACGTTTGCATAAAAGTATTACGTGATGGGGTTGAGAAGGCGCTTCAAAAGAAATGCAGGGGAGAGACGCGAGAACGGGCGAGCTACGAGCTTTTTAAAGGCCGAGCGGGGTAGCTGTAGCAATGTAGCAGCATTTGAAAGCAAGAGGAAGGTTTTACTATAAAGGGGGGGGGGGGGGGTTTATTACAGTGGTGCCGTGACCAGGAGGTATGGTATTACAAAGTGTTGCATTTTGCTGGGCTTTATACAATGACTTAAACAAGAATAGAAAAAAAAAAATAATACAGTAGGTATAACGGTTCGCATGTCATCCGAAGATGACTGAAAACACAACGAAAAAAAAAGTAAAATACTAGGCCAATAGATGTGTAGCAGAGGAATTAGAAACAGGTTCAAATGTCATCCGAAAATGACTGAAAACACAACGAAAAAAAAGGTAAAATACTAGGCCAATAGATGTGTAGCAGAGGAATTAGAAACAGGTTCAAATGTCATCCGAAAATGACTGAAAACTCAACGAAAAAAAAAAAGTAAAATATTAGGACAATAGATGTGTGGTAGAGGAATTAGAAACAATAACGTTTACATTAGCTTAACTAGATAAATATAGGAAAGATAGGCCGATAATCTCCAACTTCCGATGAGACGCAGGTTAAAGGTGTCATGTTTTGAGGGGAGTAGCGCCGTACGTCTATAAAAGGTGAAACAAAATTAATCAAGAGAGTAGGTAGTGCAATAATGTACACGTTAGCTTAACCAGATAAATTTAGGAGAGGTTGGTTGATGATGTCCAATTTCTGATAAGACGCAGATTAAAGGTATCATATTTTGAGGGGAGGAGCGCTGTACTCCAATAATATTTGGAACAAAAATTAATCAAGAGAAACTAATGATATCCCACCTTCGATAAAGTGAGAAAGGGTGTTACGTTATTAGGGGAGATAGTCCTTCAATAATGCATTCAATATCAGATCGCCGGGGTGATAATATTGATGTTAGTCAACCTTTAATTGGGTTTGAACGTTTGGTAAATTGGATACCGGACGATTAGTTTAAAAATTATGCAATCGGACCAGCGTTGAGTAGTTCTGTTTACCAGAGTAAACATAGATAATCTACCCTAATCGTTATATTGAATAGAGATAGTTTAACAAAAAAAAGGGGCACCAACAAACGATAGAAAAAAGGGTCCCTTTCATTTTGAGGGTAGATCATTTAAACATTTAACACTCAGCGTGAAGAACAAAAAAAAGGGAGGTCATTAAACCGAGTGCCGACTAGCGGAGATATGTGTCAAATAGGTTTGTGCGTTTAACGTAACGGTAAATTGAAACCCTCCCTACAGCCGGTCATCACAAGAAGTGGGTGACAGTCGGAATAAAAGCATTATTTTGAAACGTAATTTCAAAATAATCTGTACAGGATTGAACGAAATTAGTTTAACTAAATAGTTCAAAGAAACAGAATCTGTTGAGAAACAAAATACATGCAGAATAAACATTAGTGACGTGAACCGGATTAGGCGTGAAGACAATAAAACCAAATTAAAGATAGGAGAGGTAGGTAAAATGTTAGGCAACCTCCGATAAGTATAGGGAATAAAAGGTATTCCGATGTGAGGGGAGGAAGTCGGTTCTTGATGGCAAATTAAAATTTTAAAAATAAATTGTTTGCTAATATTCAACCCGACTTACAGAATAAGCGTATCCAAAATGTTTAATCCTAATAATGCACTAGATTTAAAGGACTACCATAATAATTACGTATTCAAACGTATGAATCTGGAGAAATAAAATGACTAGGTACCTACTGTAGACAATTGGCATTTTAGCAGTTAAATACTTTTATGATGATATTGGTCCCCAGTACCAAATTGTTAAATTTAGAACAACGGTCAGGTCCATTTTGGGCAAAGTTCCTTTAACGAAAAAACAAACAAAAAATAAGGAAAGGTCGGTCACACTCGTATAATTACGGTCGAGTTATTATGGGGAAAAAAATGCAGACGGATCTTCGAGACGGCCATTATGTGAAACCGAAAGTACCGATTAAGGAGAGACGTACCGACTTAAGCGATCTATGCGAGAAGATGCTTGCCATTTTGTAAGGGAAGTTGTATGGGTGAAACGTCACCTGATCGCCTCTTAAAAACAGATAACAGCGACTAAGCAAATACAGTTTCAACAGTGTTTTGAAAACAGGGGAACATAGACGGAGCAAGTTTACGAGTGATAGCCGTATTACCGTTAACAATGACAGAGCCGAATTGGGGAAAACACTCTGGTTTATTTTATAGAGAAAAATAAATTATGAATTTAGACACAGTAAGATGTGGAGCATTGGAACACTAAAATGTTTAGTAGTAGATTGTGGAAGGGTTTACAAATTACGCAAACAGGGTTTATTGTGAAGCGGGGGGTATTTAAAATCAGCGTAAATAGGTGATAAAGTTAGGCAGAAATTAAAATTTGGATAAATTGGTTTAGAGACAATAATAGACACCTAAATACTCACATAATATATTGTCGGCTTATGTGGGGAGTACAATAGGAGACAGTTAGGGTACCATGACTAGGTACCGTTGTAGGTGGTAACCGGTACAAATTCCTGGAAATATGTAGGCGTAACGCAAGGTACATTGACCGTAGTTTCAACATTAGACAAACATTGGGCAAGGCCGGCGAAGAAACGGAATAGGGAAGGGATGCGATGACGTACAGGACAGGGCCGGATTAGGAAATACTCCTCATTACAATTTTGCAAAAAAAAGGCACAAAGATTGTAGGCGAGTCCAAACGGGCTGACTACTGCTGAAGTTCTGGAACAAAATAGGTGATTGTAGTTTGGATTTCTATCTACCTCCACTATTTTTTTCCATAAAGGGGAGACTGTGATGATCTCGCCTTTGGGCCTACGAAATAATTCTTTTAAAATTGAGAGATCGATTTAGAAATATATTTAATTTTGTAACATGGAATGGCATACGATTCTCTGTTTCCAATTCATGGGGGTGATTTATGGGTCCTTACCAATAAATAACCACATGTGTTTGCGTAGTGAATTGAAGTGCGCCACTGAGCTCTTCTTTTAAGCGTTATTGGGATAATTTATGATTCCATCGCAGACAAAATTAATTTACACCGGAAAAAAAAGCGAACATGGTTCCTACACAAAATTCTCTGAAATAATAGTTAAAGTGTGACATTTTTGACTATTAAAGTTGATATATGCTTATTGGGAGATGTGTTTATCACTTAAGATTTGAAGAAGTGGCTAATATATTGTTGAAACCACACAAGGAGATGTTTGGGGAGTCAGGGGGCAGGGAGTGGGAACGAGTTAGTCGGGGTAGAGACGGGTTGGAGGACGGTCAGAGAGAGATTCTGGGGACGCACGATCTAGATAAAAATCATCGAGTTGTGATAAACGGTAGAATAATAATTTGGTGCTTCTAAATTTGGGATATTTTGAGAGATAACAAAAAAAATTAATTCACGCGAATAAGATAGTCAGGGAAGGAACCTAGGGCCGCGCAGACGGGATAAAAATCATCGAGTTTTGATAAACGGCAGAATAATAATTTGGTGCGCGTAAACCGGGAATAATTCAGATAGTTATATATAATAATAAAGGAAGTCGGGGTAGAGGAGTGTTAGAGGACAGTCAGGGAGAGATCCTGTTGAGAATTAAGATCGTCAAGTTCTGAGAGTCGCGAGGAGACCAGCTCGGTGCTTCTAAATCATTTTAATTAAACAAAGAATAGTTCGTCTTTATTAAACAAAAAGAGTCCACGCGAATAAGGAAGACAGAGATTGCGGCTTGCGAGTTCATGAAGTTAAATAATATAATTTGTAAATTAAGGCGGTCAATGTTAATTTAATATCAATACAAAATGCACTTTTGGGGCGTTTGTCAGGGAGGATAAAATTTAATACAAACCGACGCGAAAGTTAGACCGAAATAATAAGTGCTTTAATTAGTGATTAATCAATCAGTGCACGAGGGATGCTGGTTTTGGATTGTGATTCGTGCATGTCAAGGTTCGTGTGCATGAGAGGGGTAAGTTTGACAAATTGAATTAATTATTAACAACATTAATGTTTGGATTTCGTACAAAGTAGGGTTAAAACAATAGAATCATCATTACTCCCCGAGTATTTTAATTGTTTATAATTGTTCGTCTGGCTTGTAGTTTTCTAGATTTAAGCATGAATTATAGTTTATATAGCGCCCTTGAGGTGATTTTCCATAAAAGCGGTGCTATGTGGTTCGTTCAAATATTAGTATTATTATTATAGCTACCTTAATGGGGCCTCTAATAAGGAAACATGTCATCTAAGTCGGATGATTTAATCGGAAAATTATAACGGTAACATTTAAAAAGCTATCGGGTAATTATCGGTAATCGTAAAAAAAGGAGCGTTCCCTCCGTAAGTCGATCCGGATCTGCCTGATGTTGACCGGCGACGATTCTTGAGACAATACCGTTGTAAGATAATAATTTGGGGTTCAATGAACTAAAATACTATTTGAAGCACAAAAGACAC
The DNA here is from genome assembly GCA_917563855.2 of Limnephilus lunatus. Lineage (NCBI taxonomy): Eukaryota > Metazoa > Arthropoda > Insecta > Trichoptera > Limnephilidae > Limnephilus > Limnephilus lunatus. The sequence goes on from OU830599.1 coordinate 57,265,577, forward strand.
TTTCGGGCAATAAATCTTAGACGAGAGACTTCATTTAAAAGACGGGATTTTGAAACCACAAAACAATAATAAAACCCTTTAAAGGTGCTTTGTTGGTGATCTAGAAAATTAGGTTACTGGGTATTCTCCAATACATAACGGGTACCAAAATACATAGGTATAGAATGTAGGTATAAATTAATTTGTAAAGCGCCTTGGAGGTGTTAATTATTAGTTACGAGTTTCGTAATAATATTTTTAAACGTAGCTAGGGGACTATATTTAGGAAAGGGTTTTTTGAAAAGGCATTGGGTAATTTAACAGTTTATAGAATGGTGCATAGCATGGGCACCTTTGATTACTAACAAAATCTGACATAATTAATTTCCCACTCCCAAAAAATTTCCCATATCTTATCCCAAATTTTAGGTATCACGACAAGTCGATTACACAAGGCTTTGCATAAAATTGGTTCGATACCTTATCATATAATCACCTTTGGTTCACGTTCAGGCATATTTCCTTCGATATATTCGATTTAGCAAAAAACTCTCATATTGTCGGTCGAATGAAGCCGTCGGTAGGTATTCACATTTTAGCGTAATGCGCTATATCCACCTACTTAATTAACAAACTCTTTTTCTTCAAACTTAATTGAGCGGGTTACGACTCGAGAATGGACGGCGGTTGTCGAATGAATTAACGGGTCCGGCTTTCCTATTTCACCATGAGGAAGTATCTCACGCGACTTTATCGGGGGCGATGTGATCGAAATGCAGGTGGGCTTACACTATTTTCCTAATGTGGAGGCGAAGTAAGCGATGGTCGTGTCTGGTCCGAGCAAATTGGAATCCCTTGTGATCACATCTCGGTAACGTGGATCTCGTACCCGCTCTAGACTGGATTGGAAGCGTGGCCGGAGCCATTCCATGATGTCGACGTATGTACGTCACTAAGGCATTGGGGGACTTCAGGAGAACAAAGGACGTGCACCCATTTCGCCCTCCTTCTACCGCCGCTCCGAGGTACCAGCGGATAAAAGTTGTCGTCGCGGGAGGCCAGTTTGATGCAGGACGAAGATTACGATCTGGCCGGACTACCTTCGTCATGGGGGAAACGAAGTGACGAAATTTGCGTGGGCTTCACTACCTTTTAGGTTACGCTCGTGTGGGGTCTGCCTTGTCGGCGGAACGAAGGGAACATGACATATGGAATCGTTTGGCAACCGATCGGCGGTTCTTTGTTGGAATCCGGATAAGTTTTCTTAACTACTTTTGGTTTACGCTTAGGTAGGTATATTTCCTTCGATATTCGATTTAGCCAAAAACTTTCACATTGTCGGTTGAATGAAGCCGTCAGTAGGTATTCATATTTTAAGCGTAATGCGTTATATCCACCTACATAAGTAGCAAAAGTTTTCTTAACTACTTTTTGGTTTACGCTTAGGTAGGTATATTTCATTCGATATTCGATTTATCAAAAACTTTCACATTGTCGGTTGAATGAAGCCGTCGGTAGGTATTCATATTTTAAGCGAAATGCGTTATATCCACTTACATAAGTAGCAAAAGTTTTCTTAACTCCCTCACACTAGGAATAGGGATCATCCAGCATCAGGGTGGGAAAGTACTCTGGACGAAAGTGCAGCGGGGGAAATAGAAGGGAGGGAAGCCAGATTCACGACCTGGTGCCTTTCATTCTTGGACCCAGCACCCTGGAAGCCGAGCTTGACATTTCTTTCTTTGAGCTGATATTTGAGTTTGAGGTTGGGGTACGCCTATCGTAGAGCATATGCCCGTGACATTTCGGGGAAGGTCCCACGTTACGCCTGTGTATGTTATGCGAGAGGACGTATTTTTCATTCAAATCAAATACCGATGACCATCGCGATTGCAGGCTGGCGCATGTTTTGTAGCGTGCCTAGGAAAAACGTAATCATTATTTCTACTGGTTCGAGGCGGCGTGCTGGACGGAGAACGGGACTATTGAGGACATGAGTGACTGCCAAGTCGAGGATCGGTGACATCAAAATCTTCCTTAATTAAATTCATACATCGCCAGATCAGAGGAGAGAGCGGCCCCACCGATCTCCTGACATTGCCGATTGTCTAATCAACTTCGGTTTAATGTTTATGCCGGTGCTTTAGGAGTAAATGGAACTCAAGTCATCGGCATGCTGAAGAACTTCAGAATCATCATCATCATCATCAATCCAGAGTAGGATGTCACGATCCAAAACCTCGTGCCACCCACACATTTCCTGAACAGTTCCTGACATCGGCTATCACGCCATTAATCGGAGCGGACCCTCATATCAAACGGTATGAGATGACCTCTCATCATCATCATCAACATATTTTTAATTTGGCGGCGTAGTGGTCGATATTATTCCCATTACCACTCTATGATCCAGAAACACACATCAAACCCTTTCCCGACAGAAGGCAAAACATGTCGATTTTCATTCGTCGCTTGCGACCTTAACATTCTCCGGAGGCGTTGGAATTGGAAGCTGATTCGGCGGTCTATGACCATCACCTTATCAGTTGGGCTATGGAGGAGTCCAATTATTTAAACAGCACATGTTCTGTCTCATGTTAATCCAAAATACCTACCCGTAGAATCAAATTAACAAAATAAAACAAGCTAGCTAACTAACAAACTGCATCTAGCACTGTAAATGTAGAAGCATTTCACTCCGTACTGCTTGAGTGTAAATCTTTTGTTAGAATGTACATAAATGTCAAATTATTTTCATGATAGCATTTTATAGAGCTGCAGAGAGTACGTGACATCGCATCGAAAGGTAGGATCTTCTCAATTCGCCGTTTGAATGTAAATTTATATATTAGATGCTAGGAGGGAAAATGCAGTTTACTTCAATAAAAATAGTCGTCGATGAGCGTAGGTGTATAACAGGTGCTAGGGGAGGAAGCTGAACGAATATAGATAGATAATTAGTTAATTTTCAGGCTAGTCAGACTCAGTCATTGTTATTCGAAGCCTTGCAAATTGTAACACGCCATATCTAAAAGAACAAGGGTTTACCACAAATAAATTATTAATTACATTGGATTAACTATACCAAACCACTCAAACAAAAAAGTACACAACGTTGTGGGGTTAATTACAATTGATTAATTAAGAGCATCTCGTCACGTTTGCATAAAAGTATTACGTGATGGGGTTGAGAAGGCGCTTCAAAAGAAATGCAGGGGAGAGACGCGAGAACGGGCGAGCTACGAGCTTTTTAAAGGCCGAGCGGGGTAGCTGTAGCAATGTAGCAGCATTTGAAAGCAAGAGGAAGGTTTTACTATAAAGGGGGGGGGGGGGTTTATTACAAGGTTAACACTGTTGCCTTAGCCAGAATGTACTAGAACTAGAGTACTAGAGGATGCAGGAATTGAGATGTTTGCTAGAGGCGGTAAAGAATCTCTAATCTGTAAATGGTTGTGGCGTCGATGTGGTGTCTTTTTTTTACTTTTCACATAATAGCATTCAAAGCTCCGGGCCAAGAAGGCCCCTTTCTCTTTCATCATGAGTTTAATTTATTTGGTTGTTGAAAAAAGTATCATTGATGTAATTAAATAATGTATATTTTTAATTTTTTAAAGACAAATAAAATGTAATGTAAACAATTATATACCAATTTCAAAGTATACAACTCAAAAAAAATAGTTTTGAGAAAAATAGGGAACCAGATTTTGGGCAGGTTTAGTTTTCTTCGTCGAATTAAATGAATGATAAAATTATATAATTTGCGTAGTATTTACAATGTGTTTGTCCGCGGATGGTATATTGTAATGAACAATAAGTAATTATCTTAAAATAATTCATCCATCTGATGTCAGAGAGAGCTTCGCCATCTCCGGAACGAACAATCCACCCGAATTACCGCTAAAGATATTGGTGTCTATTGCATCCCCAACGCACGGGGTATGTTCTGATTTGTGAGGATGAATGGAATGAGAAGGAAGTACCTGGCTATTCGGATATAATTTCTTCAACCTTAGACAATAAATTAAGTAAGTTATCTGTGTACATAAATAACCATTGAAATATTTTTTGAACATCAAAATGATTTACACACTTATCCCTAAATACACTGACGTATGTTTCAAAAACTTTTAATAATTAATCAAATATTTAAATATTAATTTTTATTTTTAACTTTATTAGTAAAACCTCAAATTAAAATGTAGACAATATTAGCGAAACTCTTTCGAAAATCTAGAAACAGAAAAATCAGAAAAAAGATATTGGCACCTCTGGGACTCAAACCCAGGACCTTCGGGTTTCCGGGCAGCGGCTGTACCAACTGAGCTAAAGTGTCCCTGTCCGATTTGACTGTTCCATACTTCGACTAAGAACTACCAACATTATCTTCATTTTCTTAACACATATTTTATTGACTGCAATCTTTATGTATGATTGCAAGATTCAATCCCGAACTAAATGCTATCTAGATAGTGTCTGGAGTCTAGATACATTTTCATCCATTTTATTTTGAATATGCGACATTTATTGACAATTCTGCAAGCCTACGATGAAAATTTATTTTTATTTTTATGAGTAAAACCTCAAATTGTAATATTTAATTAAATGAACACAATATTAACAAAACTCAATCGAAAATCTGGAAAAAGTAAAATCAGAAAAAGAAAGACGGCCCGGAAAGCCGAAGGTCCTGAATTCGAGTCCCAGAGGTGCCAATATCTTTTTATAATTTTTCTGTTTCCAGATTTTTGATTGAGTTTCGCTAATATTATCTTCATTTAATCAAATATTTAAAGTTAATTTTCAAATTCTATGCAAGATCTATCCAAGTTCTGTTATTACATCATTATAGACCAGTTGCTCCATAAAACTGAAATAATCACAGAACTTGAATTAGACTTTCACAGAACGAAATAATTAACTTCAAATTTTTGATGAAATGTTCAAATTTATTGAATAAATCCGTAATACCGGGTAATCATTAAACCGGAACTATTTCTCATAATTTTAACAAGTTTCGGTAATTTTTCGGTAATTTTGCATGCCCTGCTGAAAGGTTGGCAATTTACACTTTTATTTGCCCTGTGACGTATAGGTCAATTTCTGGTACAAAATACCTACAGTAACCTATTTTCACCATAAAAATAATTTTGCGCGTGCAAAGGTGAAACTTTCCCTGTACAAACGTTGTTAGCTCATTATGATAATGATCATTATGTTTGTTCAGTGTTTGAAAAGCTTTTATTCGAGTCTAAGCCAAAGTTACAACTCTTTTTATACCTGCGTCACTGTTTAGCCAACTATGGAGGTGAAATGACTTTATAAAATATAAAATACCTTTTTTAGTTGACTCAAAGCAGCGAAATCCTGTTTTAACATGAGCGTATTGCATTTCGTCTTTCTGTAAATTTGTTTGACGGTGTGTGTTTTAATGGTACAGAAGGCATTGACGTATGATATCATTGATCGAAGTACAGAAGGTAGTGATTTCTTTTTCAAATGTGAAATTTTCGTGTTCATTTGGAATATTTTTATCGAATTTTTTCAATATTATGGTTATAATTGGGGGTAGTGACGTTTTTTTGACAACATTGTATAATTCCTTGTTTGAAATAAAAAATGATACAAAATATATCTATAGGTTTTATAATTAAGTAGGGCATTTAAGTACATAACTACTTACGAGTATTTCAGGATCAATTTTGGTTTTGTTTTATTAAGTAAGAGAAAATTAGAAACATATAATTTTAGACTCGAGATTTATTGTTCACAAAAATACTTGTTAAAAATGTAAAAATAATTTTTTTTTTTAGCGGCGTGACTAAAAGGACAAGGGTTCATAGATCGTAGTAAATATCGGTCCTCCGGTAGGTATTGAAATGCCTTTAGTCTTGTTGCCCAAAAAGACCCGAATAGCTTAGTTTTTCCTAACTTACCCTTTTTCTCCCTTTCATCACGTCTCGCAACATTCCCATTATTGAGGCTACCATACTTCCATATTATAGTGCAAATATCACGTGGTGGTCACTGTGTTTAAAATAAGGAAATTTAGAAAAAAAATAACAGTGAAACCAAGGGTCAGTTATTTCACAGAATTTGAACAATTCATCAAATTACAAAGCTTGTTTAGAAGTTTTGTAAAAGTTATATTCAAGTTCTGTTGTTATTATAGTTATTTATTTGTAATGTTATATAATATAACATAGTATCAAGTATAACTACAACACGAAAAATACCGCTCTAGTGAGCAGAAAATAGAAGTTGAAAAAAACATGTGTAGATTACAAATCAAACAATAAATACTACAATATTGCAACAATGAAAAAATACATTTATTTAATATATGTAAATAACTTAACATAAAGTTATGTGAAACAACTAGCCAAAAATGGAATATAAACAGTACATGGATTCAACTTTCACAGATCTTGGATATTAATTTCGAAATTTAGAGAATTGTAATTGTAGAAAATAATTTTAGTAAACCTTTTTTCGGTTTTTTTAAAAATAATGTAGACAATATTAAAGCAATAAAAATGATATTAGAGAAAACAATATTAGCAAGAAACACTCAATCGAAAATCAGAAATAGAAAAAATCAGAAAAAGATACGGTCACTTCTAGGAAACGATCCCAGGACCTTTGAACTAATGTGACCCTAACCGATTCGATCATATATAACCGTATCGACTAAGAACTACCAAAATTATCTTAGTTTTGTTAATGCATATTTTTATTTACTATCTTTATGTATGATTGCAAGATTCAATTCGAACTAAATGCTACCTAGATAGTGTCTGGGATAGATTTGAAATAAATTTATTGACTTTGTCTGCAAATCTAAGATGAATATTTATTTTAATTTTAACTTAATTAGTAAAACCTCAAATTATAATATTCAATTAATAAAGACAATACTAGCTAAACTTAATCGAAAATCTGAAACAGAAAAAGATACGGTCACATCGGAAACGTGATGTGACTTCCTAGATGTGAACGTAACTTTTTCTAATTTTTTTGTTTCAGATTTTCGATCGCGTGCCGCTAACACTGTATTCATTAATTAAATATACAATTTAAGGTCTTACTTATTATTAAAAGATTAAAAATAATTAAATCATAAAAGATTTTAATCGATGAAAGTAAAAATCAATGTACAAATTTGATAACAATATTGGCCTCGTTATAATATTATAGAAGTTATTATTGTTAAATAAAACAAGAAAGAATATAAATACGTGCAAAGTAAACAGAATCCTAAATAAACAAATGAATTTCCGTATTATTTACGACTGATACCATGAATAATTACAAACAATTAAACTAACTACATAGCAATTTAGTACCTCCGTGAACAGTAGGCTTCATCCGTAGTCGAACCCCGACATCTACACCTTGTAAACAATTCTGTAATTGCACACATACACCCGAAAACCGAAGAAAGAATAAATTCACAAATTCACTCATTTTCTGTTACTAACCATCAAGTCATTTCACCGCAGGAGCAGCAACAACTCTGTCTAGGTACACACTTCAAGCCTTATTCAAATTCATATATTATGCCGTATACGCACAGGTTCTCTTTGGTTGCAAATTCATAGTTAGTACCTACCAGTCAATTTTTTTTGTTAGTGCCACTTCCCCAACTTCTTCCTCATCACTTTCCCCTCTCCACTACTGCCAGCCTCACAACATACTCCAATTGGGAATGCCATATTATCACTGGCTCCAGGCGGTTGGAAGCAGTTTGGACTTTTGTGCGGTATTCACATAAAAAAACGCGTAATGTCCTCCATTAATTAAGTTTCCTGCATTTATTTTATTATTATTGTGTATTTTATTTAGATATAAAATTTGACATCTTATATCTAATGTTTTCTTTTCTATGACTACTACAATATTATTTACTACCTACTGACTAAAATTTGGACTTTACAACATTAAGACATAATCCACGAAAAACTGCAAGACTTTTAGCGTCCTTAACATTTACAGGGAGTTCATTGAACATTTTAAAACCTTTATGATAAATATTATTTTGTGTTCCCGATAAATTTGTTTTAGGAAGCCTAAAATCGTTGCAGTTTCTCGTAGGATAACAATGAACTGTACTGTTGATTCTAACATTATTCGACATATAATCTGGTAACATTTTATTTTTTAACTTATAAATAAAAACTAGGGTATTGAAAACTAATCTTTGCCACACACTTAATATATTGAGTTGGCGTTGCATGGTTTTTATCCTGGTATATCTGCTACAGCACAATATAGACCTCATGCCTCTGTTCTGAATAGTTTCCATTCTTTTAATTTGTGTTTTATTGCTCAGAAAGATTACACTTGAGCAATAATTCAGATGGGATGCTACAGTTGTGTTATAGACCAATTTTCTAGTTTTAATGTCTAATTTTCCCTTTATTCTATTTAAGAAATTAATCTTTTTGGCAATTTTTTTAGTTAGCATTTCAAAGTTAGAGTTAAGTTTTAACTTATTATCGATAATGATTCCCAAATATTTAATTTCTTCTACCTCTTCAATATTTTGATTGTCTATATTTAGGGTAATAAGTTCATTTTGTTTTTTCCCTAATACCATGAATTTACTTTTAGTTACATTTAACTTGTTTATTTATGCTTAACCATTTAGATATTTCATTAAGTTCAATTTGTATTTTTGACAATGCATCTTCAATATTATTTGCTATAATATATAAAAGTGTGTCATCAGCAAACAGTTTGATGGAAAAGTACTTTAGTCACTTCACTATATCATTAATATATATAATAAAAAGTAGTGGTCCCAAGACCGATCCTTGAGGAACTCCTAGGTTTACTTGTTGCTCTTCAGAGATAGCATCTCCAAATTTGGTTCTTTGTTTTCTGTTTTTTAGGTAATCAGTAAACCACTGCAGTTCTTTACCATGAATTCCCATGTCTTTCAATTTCATTATTAGTCTTTCTCTGTCTATCGTTTCAAAAGCACGTCTAAAGTCTAAGAATACTGCTATGATGATTTTCTTCTGATCCATACTTGTTTTCCATTCATTTATCACATAATTTATTGCTGTTTCACAGGAATATTTGTTTCTAAATCCAGATTGTTGTTTTACAAGAATGTTATTTTTTTCAATAAAATTGTTTATCTGTTCTTTAACTATCGATTCTAGTAATTGTTCATATTTAGGTAATCCATTTATTGGTCTGAAGTCTTCGAAATTTTTAGCATTTATTATTTTGGGCACTGGTGTTATTATAGAAGTTTTCATTTACTTAATTTTAATTTTGTTATTTTTTTTTAATTTACCCTTCTTTCAATATCCCTATCATCTCTCGTAAATGTCCATGCTTCCCAAATACACAAAATCATCCACGATTATGTTGCACACTATTTTTGAACTCTCTCTTCCTAACATTGTGACTTTCGACTTACTTATATTCATAATTAAATCATTTACCACACATTAAAATAAATTACATTAACTTCGAGCAGGAGGTCATCATGAAAATAATTCGGACCTACATATGTCATCTTGTGGATGCTGTTTGGAAGGTCTTTTTAGGAAAGGAAGTTCTGGGAAGGAAAAATAGATGAAAGATGGGTGGGAACCTGCGGGTCAGAGTGTCCAGGAGTGATGGAAGAATAAATCTATCCCACTCACTGCTATGCATGGCGATGTTCCGAGAGAGTCCTTCCTGCTGAAGAGGTCAAAATGTCTCCCCCAACCCAGTCCACCTATAAGGTGAGCAGACACATTCGCCGCTAAGACCGGATAAAGCCCACCTCACTTTGGCATCCCTGCTTAGTCACCAAATATAGCGAACCACTTGGGGTATACATCTTACACTAGAGATTGTAGAAAACAGTACATGTTTCATTCTATTAGAAATCCGCACGGCGTCATAACCATACAACATAATACATATTAGATTGATCATTTTTGAACCGAAGTCCACATATACATTTTTTTATTGCAATTATTCAAGTACAGATTTAATAACCCCATTTTCACCTACAGAAGTAATCATTATTCTGTCGTTCGAACCATTACTGGTTTGGTAGGACAGAAGAGAGGGGAGGAAGAAACTGAAAGAGAAAAATATAAATTAACATTTTACATCGATACGGTTCAGTTATTACTTCAGCTCACTGTACTAATCGTTAATGAAAATAAATAGCAGTCATTTGAGAATAGTGTATTCAATCAGTTTAATAATAGGAAAGAATTTATGTATGCACGATTGGAGTTTCATTATTGAACATAAATTTATACCAAAATTTATTACGTTTTTTGCTCCCATATCATAAACATGCGGATTTCCAACAATGCGTATTAATTGGCGCTCTTGCGATTCATCAGTAGGTACTTCGACTATTTCGACAACATATTTTCAAAACATTTTAGTGGACAGGCACGTCTCAATATTGATTATTTATTAAAAAAATTAAGCGAAAATTTCTACGATTTTTTAGTTAAATATTTAGAACTCATTAATTATACTTTTTTTAGTAAATACCAACTACACACACTTGAGGATCGGCGAAGAATAAGCGACCTACATATGTTTCATGTTTAAATTGTAAATTCGGTGCTCGACTGTTGCGAACTCTTGAGTGTAGTCAATTTAAGATTCCCTACTCGACTCACTAAGCATAATGATCTTTTTCAATGTCATCATTCACAAAAAAATTATGTGGCTAACTCGCCGTTTCCTCGCTTACATAGTTTAGCCATAAACTTAAATTCATATAAAACAATATAATAAATATAATATAAAATAAAAATAAATGTAAATAATTAATAATAGAGCTTAAAAAAACCGTGACAAGAACAAAATACCAGGAGTGCAGAAAAATGATCGCGTATTTCCATTTGGTTATTAATATAAACTTCGCTCAGTGATAGTTATAAAATTGTTAAAAATCATACAACGACGATACAAAACCATTTATTTATTCATTAAATTTGTGTAATATTTTGTCTTCGACAAAGATTCATATTTTAAAGAGTTTTGCCGAAAGTAATGGTATGATTTGTTGAAGTGTTGAAATATTAAAGTTAAAGATCTATCCATCGAGTAACAATCCAAATAAATAATTGCAAACGCCAACTGCCGTTAAGTAAATTTGGTGACAATCTTGATGTGATATCAAATGCCATGTTTCATCTAGTCTGCATAACACGTTCGATATAACTCTAACCTACAACAAATTACCAACATTTATTTAGCACTCCCACTTCCCGCCTAAATATTTTTTCTTTCCAATATCTAATCCATTTGTCAAAATTAACTAGTTACCTTTCTTTTATTCAATGTTTTTTTTTAAATGGAACATATTTGAATATTGAGTCAAATCTACTAAGAAAGTACCTACCCGAAAATCGTTAATAAAATGACAACATCATAAAATTTCGCGAAACGCTAATGGCAGCGAATGAATGTATTTTTAATGAATGTTTAAATACAGAAATGTATTTGTTTAGCTTTGGTTCATTGTTTCGATTCCAGATCATTAACTTCTAAATGCAGCGCAGCGGTGGCAACATTAATTACTGATTTAATTTGCGTAATTTATTCCAAGCAAGTAAATCCATGCCCCTTTGTGCTAAAATGGTGAAATTAATTAATATTACCAGTAAGCTGACGGTTAAATTTGTGATAGAATTATTATGTATTGTGAAACGGTGTCCTTGGCTTCGTATTGCCATTTGGAAGTGACAGTAGAAAGGATGGAAAATATATTATCAGAGTAATAAGTTATGGACCACTAAAACATGTTTTGTAAGATATTAAATTGGTTGGTAAAGTGTTTAGTTCACTGTCCACTAAGTAATAAATTAATGTGGAAAGAAAACCACAAATTTTAGCTTATATTTTTACATAATATACTTAATTTCCTTTAAGCGTTTTCATTCAATATTTCATTATTTTTTAGAAAATAACCATAAATAGCTAGAAGAGAGCTCCTTCATTTCAGCCAACAAATCCCTTCTAACAGTCCTATCCTCAAACTGCCTCACAACATCTTCCAACATGGTGGCGAAATAGTTTTTCAGGTTATACACAGTACAGAGAAGGTAGCTCTGGTGAGGTGTTACCATAGATAATAGAAACAAGAGGGATGTGCCATAAACCATATATGAAACGCCAATTTTCTGTAAGTCGCATTTACGTACAGCGATACCTCACTTTGTTTCACACTTGAAATATGTTGCTTTTCTCCGCTGCTTTGAGAGTCTGTGCAGTTAGGCGTAGCTTGGCGACAGTCGGCACGCTTCCATGCAATATCTTCCATTGTTTATATTATATATCGGAGTCACATAAAAACATCTAGTCGGTACTTATCAAAATGATTATTAAAAAATACATCATAACGTAGTCAATTATTATAGGTTCCCCATTGGTTTGGCACACCTTCCTGTCAGTAGCAGTCTGGTTGTCTGATATAGTGGGTAGACGGGGTAGCCAGATCAGTGGGCATTTGATTTGCCAGGCGCCAGTCCGATTAGATCCCCACTTGAGCTTTTTCTCATCCACCTGTTGTGCTGGTGTCGAACACATTTTAGTCAGTGTTTTTATATGTAACTAAATAGTATAAAGCTAATTTTTTCCCCATCGACTACTATCATCTAGACAAGTGTTTAGCAAAAAGTCCCCGCCCCTACCCCTCTTGCCTCCCCCCCTGTGCCCCCCCAAACATGAAAAGTGTAAGGGTTTCGTAAATCGCGTCTATCTCAATTACTAAACAACATATCGGATTGCAATTTTTTTATTCTCTTTGCTGTAACGTTTTCTACAAAAAAAGTTCAGGTAACTTTCGTCGTAACTTTTACCGTTTGTTTGTAATTCGTATGATAAGGTAAAAATTTGTATATTTTTTGGCACATAATTTTACATTTTGTCACAGAACTTTTCAGGCCGACATTTTATGAAAAAATATTTCCTACAAAAGTTGTAGCCCCTATTATTACCTTTAAAATGATATAAAATAGTACTTACTTTGTTGGAGATCCAGCGAGATTATCATGGCGGGTTCGGTCGAGGTGGGGCCGGCCGGCGCGGCGTTGCAATGCAGATATTGTTGTATAGTGATAGTGTTTTTTATCTTCAAGGTACACTATTGCATTTTCCATAAATAAAACTAATCGAGTCTCGGTGAAACCTAAATTCCCCACTTTTTAAATTTGTTTCAAATAATAATAAGTCCTTGTACATATACAGCGAAAATAGGTATTTTAAATAGTTTTTGGTTTGAAAATGCATGTAATATTTTTTAAAGATGTTATTTTAGAACAAAATAATTGCGGTATCTTAATTTGATCATATCCTAAACTTCCATGAGAGGTTCTTCATTTTCCTCGACTTCAACCAAAGTTACATTGCTGCATGATCCACCACAGCTCCCGCACATTTCTGTGCAATCAAGTGATGCTTTAAAGCAGCTACAATTATTTTTGCAAGCCCTTTTGCAGTTGCAGGAAACTAAGTTTATAACTTCTTCAGGTGCCGGTGGTTTTTTTGGGTGCACTGGGTACAGCATGTTGTCTGTTAAAATCCATCCCCAGTCCGTAGCGCTGATTTCCTTATCTCCAATCCATTTTTGAATCTGATAGTATGTTCGATAGGCGTGTTGTTCAGCAGCATCAGATGTTGGAGGGAGGGACACCATGTTAAATTTGGATTTTAATGACATTTTTGCAACAGCTTTAAGGTACATTGAATATCTACTGTCATTCAGACTTGCAGACCTTGTGCATCCATATAGTTTCAAGACAAAAGCCTCTCCTACCTCTTTGAGAATATTTTTGTCTGCCTGTTTTTCATAAAACTGTAAAACTTTTGTGCGGAGATCATTTGATGAACTTAGCAATTTGTACGCGTTAATTTTGCCTTTGCCGAATAAATAAGATGTGGTATCACATCCTGTGATAGCATGCAAAAATAATACCACATCCTTCATATCACCACTCTCTTCACGAATCTTGCTGATGTCATACGTTGATGGTGTGCCAGAGGGTTTGTGAAAGAATAGTTGCACATTTTGACACTGTGGTAGCCCTAACAATAGAACGAAAAGATCAGTATCCTGTCCGACAACAACTACAGGCCTCCCACTTTGAATCTGGGAGACATCTATTACTCTTCCGACCACTTTAGTATCTGCATCTTCCTCCACCACAATGGTTGGAATGTTTGCTTCATTAAGCTTCTGAGAGAGCTGTTCAATAAGCTGGCTTTTGTTTTTTGGATTTGCCAAAAATTCATTTTGCTTTCCAGAGCATTCCATATTAACGTTGAATTTCATTTCTAGAGATGTTTTTTTACTTCTCCGCATATGTTCGACCCCTTTTGTGGTGGGATAGTCAGGATACCCATCGAACACAACATGACAATCTTTCCCATACCGTTTCATTACAGTATCAACATACTTCTCTATGATGCTGCTATATGTTACTTTGTCAGGCCAAATAACACTGTGCAAAAGATACCCTCCATCTACTACATATATTTTTGGGGGCAAATTTTTAAAAACTTCGTTGCTAACTGTCCACTTTTCAAATATTTTCATAAGACTTGATTTAGTTCCCTTTCTTATCATTTTATTGTTTTCAAATAAAGACAAAGGGTATGGGCTAAGTTCATAGTTGAAGTATTGTTTGAGATTATTTGTTCCTTGAGACATACATATAACCCTATTAAACAGCTGATCAGGATTAATTGGCACTTCTTCAGATCTCACATTTATACCACTTACTACGGAGCCTATAGTTTTAACTTTATTTTTTCTTTTCAATTTAACATCTGCAAAATTATTTCCTTCGATGTCTTTCAAGCATTTCATTCCTACATCATACGCTTCATCGCAGTTTACACCCGAACTTGTCACTACTAGACCAGAGGATAAAGAAATTAAATCGTTGCTCTGTCGGAAAGGATTATGGATACGCAGCCACCCGAGAAATTTATTAATATCTTGCAAGTCCCTTTCTCTTCTACTGCATCTAAGTTCAGTGTGCTGTTCGTTAAACTGAGTCAAGCAGCCAGAGAACTTCTCGAAAGCCTCACAAATTTGTAGGGATGCAGGAGCGCAAGCAATGAACTTGGTTAGCGTCCTCTCGCTTAATCCTCGTCCATGAGTAATGCCACCTATGGATTTTGATGATCGCATTAATGTCTGCTCTATGGTCATGTCCGTCCAGATACCGGTAAAAAATCCATCTGTACGCCGAACTGTAAAAAAACCTTTATTGACGAACCTTTAGAAGTCTTCATTTGACATCTTCGATTGTAGACTCAACATTTGTTGTAAGTATATGTGTGCGGATTTGGCGTAGAGCAAATGTCCAGCAGCATGGAAATACGGTATCATTTGCTTGACTGTATTAATGTGCAAATTCCAATCGCCGATTCTCTCTGCCAGAATAAAGTCTAGAGCCAAATTCACCAATTTAAACTCTTGTAGCCACAGTTTTGAAGTTCTACTAGTTTTAACCAAATCTTCATACACTTCTTCTAGTCTTGTCATTATTTCATTTGTTTTACACTCTCTCATGGCGTCTTCAACAGTTGTTTGTTTGTTAATTGTTTGGATATGAATATCATTAAAGTCGTTTGTAATCATTTCTTTAAGAGATGAACATTCCTCGAATAGCAGTAACATCAAAGCTGCCTGGGTCATCATGTGAGCTCTATAAGACCTTGCGTAAGCATGTCCTGACATAAGGTGAGGAATCGTTGATTTTTCATAAACAGAGGTCCACATTTCTTCGATTCCACTACCTTCCATAAACTTTCCTAAGCAACCAAGGAAACTCATTAGAAGATGGAATCCGCCTAGTCTGACGATTTTTTTTTTTTTTTTTTTTATTAGTGACTATTTAGTTACAGGTTTGATGACAATTATAAGATATGATGATATATATAAATATTTAATCCGTTTGTTCTTAGTCCTCCTCACTAGGTGGTCCTGTGCTGAGGCGGACTGGTAGATTTCTTTGATTTTCCGTTATTTAGTTTCTATGATGTTTTTAATACATTCTCTAGTATGTCTGCATTAATTTCTTTCACCCATGTTTTGATTTTTTCCTTAAACTTATTTATCTTTTCTATCTTTTTCAGACTTGGAGGAAGGATGTTGTATAGTTTAGTTGCAAGATATATGTGGTTTCTTTGGCCAAAACTTGTCTTGAATTTTGGAACATCTCGTATATCCTTTTTTGAGGCTCTTGTGTCATGTATCCGAGTTTCATTAGGAGATTTTCTGTTTTTAAAATGATGTATAAGAATATTCTTGGCATATATTTGTTTTAAATTAAGAACGTCAAAACACTTAAAAATATCTTTTGAGGGGGTTCTGATGGGTAATTTTAGTATGGTTTTTATAATGCTCTTCTGAGCAATATCTAAGTGGTTAATATGATTGGCTGTAGCAGATCCCCATACTAGAATTCCGTACTCAAGACGGGAATGACATAAGGCATAAAAAACTTTTTTTATGTCTTTCCTAGGTAGTATGTTTCTTAGGTTTTTGAAGAAATACACAAGTCTCGTGAGCTTTTTAGTGATTCCATTTATGTGTATGTCCCATCTAAGGTTTTCGTCTATTTCCACTCCTAGATATTTAATACTTTTTGCCTTTGTTATAATAGGGCAAGAGCAATGTGACTTATTGTTTTGACACTCGTGCAATTTGAGAGTGTATTCTTTACCCGGTTGACCTCTTGAGTTTATTGAAAAGGCTAGATAATGTGATACCTATAATGTGTTCTTAAGTTGATATCAATATTGTCAAATACAAATTGGAAAAAAATCCTTTCCTCAATTTGGGGCCCGCCTGCTTTTAACAGCGATTGTAAGTACATTTCTGTCTCATAGTATGACGTTGAACATCCCAGAGATGAACAAATGTCTATTAAATGTTTAGAGCCATACCGTCTAGATAAGTATAATCCAAAAGCAGACTGGACAGGTGATTGAAAAGACCTAGGCCTACACAGTTTTAATATCATGTGATTTATGGTAGTCCTCTTTCGTTTTACGTCCATACTTTCGTCTGAAGTTTGCCTTCTTCTCTTCGTTAGATCGTTTAAAAACAAATCTAGAAGTTTTGGAACAACATCTTTCCCGCCTGACCTTATATCTTCAACACTGGGGTAAGTCGAGTCATCATACACTTGATTTTGAATTTCTTGTCTTATCAAAGCTGCTGCTGTAGAAACGATTCTCCTAATCTCATCATCTTTATTGCTTTTCTTTTGAGAGTACCAAGTTTCAGACAAAACCTTGCCCGCCCCATCTCTTAAACAAACGATGGAGGATTTATGTTTTATGTTTGTAATAAGAAGTCTTTCACCAAAGTGCCTAAGTAATAGAGTTTTGAAGTAGTTAATTTCATAAACCTGGTCTCTGCCTGACACACTTTTCATCAATTGCAAAAGGTCAGAAATACTATGCTGGCAATCATCGTTTTCCTCAATGAAATCACAAACTTTTATGAATGATTCTTTTAATAAATCGTCAACTGGTCTACCACGACCTGCGTACGTACTGGATGATTGAGTGGGTTGTTTCGAAAACCTAGCATAACAGTCGGAATGATAACGCCCCTCAGCAGCTACGAGGTCTACAACTCCTTCTAGCCTGGACCTAACCAAATCACCCCAATCATCATTCCTATTTTCAATATATTTAGATATAGTTTGTTTTATAGTTAAAGTATGAACTAAATGGACCGGTTTCCTATATTTTGTTGGAGTCTTTATATTTACCACCGCATCCATTCCACAAAATAAGCAATTCACTTTTAAATTAAACTTCTGAGAATTAGACCTACGTTTTATAGGCGCACTGTTTGATTCAAAATCTTCAACGTTTTTGGAGCTCGCTATGTAAGCTTTTATTGAACTACTACGGGTATACACTTTACGGCATTCTTTGTGTATACTGACTGTCGGAAGAGTTTCGAATTTACACTGTAGGCCGTCCTTCCTTTGAAGGCTAGATTCGATTAAAGTTTTAATCCCCTTAGAAGTAACTGTAACATTTTGACTTACAGATAAAGGTTCATTGCAAATAACACATGACTCGCCCTCCATTTTGGTTCACAAAAACAAACACAAACCGTAAAACACAAAACATAAAACACAATCACTGCGAAACACGGACTCTCGCGACGCGACCCTTTCTATCTGGCGGGTTTCCGTAACTGACCTATTTATGGCCTTGAAATCAGTCACTCTGCATGCAACAACCCGAAACCCCCTCCTCAAGGCCAGTACACTCTGATGTCACATCCCGACTTTCACGGTTGATATTTGGCGTTTCCTAGCCATAAAGTACACATTAAAATATATCGTTTTAAAGGTAATAACAGGGGCTACAACTTTTGTAGGAAATATTTTTTCATAAAATGTCGGCCTGAAAAGTTCTGTGACAAAATATAAAATTATGTGCCAAAAAATATACAAATTTTTAACTTATCATACGAATTACAAACAAACGGTAAAAGTTACAACGAAAGTTAACTGAACTTTTTTTATAGAAAATGTTACAGCAAAGAGAATAAAAAAAATTGCAATCCGATATGTTGTTTAATAATTGAGATAGACCCGATTTACGAAACCCTTACACTTTTCATGTTTGGGGGGGCACAGGGGGGGAAGCAAGGGGGGTAGGGGCGGGGACTTTTTTCTAAACACTTGTCTAAATGGTAGTAGTCGATGGGGAAAAAATTAGCTTTATACTATTTAGTTGGTCTAAATGGTGTTCTACGACACAGGCTGACTGGACTATTTGTTCAGATTGTCCAGCCCGGGCTACGAGGGCTACAAAAAAATGCAACCATTTTCACGCGTTTTCCATTATCATTTGCAAAAGAGATTTGAAAAATCCATTTATCTGTAAAAATATTGAAAAGCCAAATTGCAGAACCGTGTTTTCAATCATTTTTCAATTTGAAACCCACGTTGGGCGCTAAATGTAATATTTAAAAAGAAGGACTGATAGATACTAAAATAATTATATTTTCTATTCAATATTTTTTAAAGAATAAATATAAAAGTCGCATGAATGTCTATCCTGTTACAAATATGAAATGAATAAAAGTATATCAAACTATACAAGGTTTAATTAATAACATATAACTTTGTATAAACCACTTTTTAATAAACAATATCGACATGTTTCAATAACAATGTTATCTTCTTCAGGATATGTTTATAATAAAAGATAACATTGTTATTGAAACATGTCGATATTGTTTATTAAAAAGTGGTTTATACAAAGTTATATGTTATTAATTGAATAATAAATAATGCCACAAAGTTATTTTGCAAAGATTGAAGAAGTATACAAGGTTTATTCAATAACCTGATGAAGGTAAGGTGAGCTTAAATTATAAATGTGTGCAGGATTGAAAGACTAGGGATAGAAAGATCAGGGCATGTCTAATGAAAAAAATGTGGCTTCCATGACGCCTGAGCCCAACATTTTTTAACTTTTTTGACAGCTTTTTTAACTGTCTCAAAAACGGTGACCGGAAAACTCAACAACGTGGCAGTTCACACTCCTTTGCAAAGTCAAGCGTCGAAAAAAACTAAGTTAAATAAGATAATGAATAGGTTATGGTCTATTTTTTATTTTATTTTTTCATCACTTTTAATGATTTAAAAATGGATATTGAAATGTCACTTGTTTAACTGTAATAAAACCCATAAAACATTAGCTTATTTACGCAAAGTTTTTGAAGTGCAACTTCTTTAGCCCCGTTGTGATTTGGAATTCGGATGAAACGTGATATCATAATCAAAGCGGCCAATGAGCGAAGTTTGATGCTTCGCAGGTACAGCACCTGCGAAGCATCAAACTTCGTTCATTGGCCGCTTTGATTATGATGTCACTTTTCAAGATTCCTATTGGTTGAGATATGAAATGGAAATAACGCTAGGTCTGCTCTCATTGGCCGCTTTGATTATGACTTAAATCTGAATAATGTAGCGATGAATGTTGTATTTTTTGGAAACATGGCAGTTGTAAATTTTTCGCAATTAAATTCATTGTCTGTTGTTTACTTATCTGATTATTAGTAGATTTTAAATAATTGAAGTAGAGGAGGAATATTACAACACTTAATTCCTTATGCAAAACCACACTAGTAGAAATTTTATCAATTTTCAAAATGAATTTCCACAAAAGCGGGTCAGTTCCGCACCGTATATCAATGGGAAACAGTTAAACAATTGCACGTTTAATGGTGTCGATAAATTTTTGGCTCATCGCGTATCTTCACACTCAATCGAACTTCCGATTGGAGATAAGTCGTGTTCGGTTAATGAAGTGCACTGGGATCAGCGACCTATCTACGGTATAGGTAGCTAACTGCGACAAACTTGCTCCTCTTATCTGTGGAAATTTTGCCTTTATTCCTCGATGTTATTCATGCTAGTTAGTACTTTTAGACACTGATATTTATAGAATATTAGCTGATGTACCGAATGTTACCCGGTCTTTATTCTGCTATAAGGGGTGGGATAAAGGTGGTTTTTAAATCTCCTATTGTTTGAAAGTGAAGTATGCTAAACTTCATTAATTTCGGAATAAAACTAGATTTATGTAAAAAAACAAACCCATTGACACTCTTCTTTATATAGATGGCTACAATTTTTTTTTTAATACCTAATTTTATTTCCTTGCTACCTGTTTTGACCTGGTGTATATAGGTATGACTACTAGAAATTTTAAAACTAGAATCAGGGAGCATGACCTCTAATTACGAAATAATAATTATTCCGAGTTTGCTAATCATTTCTGAGATAGGCCATAGTTAAATGATTTAATAAAGAAAAAAAGTTTACATTCCAATTTTAATAAATATTATAATTTTTGCGCCTTGGAAACCTTAGAGATAAACAAAAAAACTCAATATTTATTTTGTATCCAAAAAATTTGAATCTGTAAGTCACCGTTGTTGAATATGTTTCCTTGTTATTTGACACCTCCCACCGTTTTCCCCCTCCCCCAATCACCCCGCCCCCTACCCTCAAATTATCATTTCTATACTTGTATAATTTTTAAGTTTGTAGAACGCTAGTGAATTTATTTATTTATTATTGTTATACGCCCATAGGGGCTTTTACATAGATTATAAATAAGTTTTACAAAAGTTATCGAGTTAGAATTTATACCAAAGTTATAAAAGTGAAAAATTAAAAAAATAGTATATACAAGAATTTTATGAAGAATATGGCGTAAAGAAATATTTAAAAAAATATAATATTTAAGTTATCGAGTTAGAATTTATACCAAAGGTTATAAAAGTGAAAAATTAAAAGAAATATATAAGTAGTTTTTGAAGAACATAGCGTAAAGAAATATTTTAAACAATATAATATTTGACAATAACATAATATACAACATTACAATAATACATCAAATCGTTAAATATATTAAACCCGTTACAATAATTTGTAGGATTCCACAAAGTGTTGGTTTAATTTGCATTTAAGATTATAAAGGGAATCAGCAAATATATCTATAATACCACCAAACTTGTTGCCCAAATTATGCATCCTATTGGTAAGCGAGTGTGATTGATAGTTGGTTGTGTAAGTGTCGCAAAAGAATGTTGTACTTTGTCTAGTATTCCTTGTCGGTACATAGTGTTTAATAGCAGCAACGATGGCAGGGCTGTCAATAAGGTTGTTCATGACTCTGTATAATAAAATTAGATCTGAAATGGTTCTTCTGTCAGACAGCGTAATTAAATTAAGTCGATACATCAAATTTACATAATTTATGTTTTCTGATAATGAATGATACGGATGTGCCAAAACCGGTAGCAAATAAATAAAATTAAGTAACAAATGTACACTGTGAATTTTTATCTATTTTTTATTTATTTTTTATCTATATCTATCTAGGGGTAGAGATAGATAAAAATAATGGGAAAAATCGGTTTAAAGATCTCATCAAAAATACTTAAACGGTGACCTCTGGCATTTTGAAATTAGCACAATATTTTTGCTGTGTAATAAAGTCTAAGTTGTCGTGAATTTTTTTAGCTCGCTTTCACCATAAGTAATGGAGCATTGAATAACAATTAAAGAAATGATGCTTGATTTTCGTGTTTGTTCTGTAATTGTTATAGCACCTTTTTAGCTTGTTTTCCATGCACCTACATAAAAATAAATTATTAGTGAAAAATATGACCTTTCCTAAAATACTTACCGCATACAATTATAAAATACAAAAACAAATTTGCGTTTCGTACTAATTGGATTGGAAAAAAAAATTACATTTAGCTTAAACCCTCCATAGTTCCGTCTGATTTACACTCTCCCAAAATCGTTGATCTCCATCTTATTCGAATTTTGAATGGACAGTATGTTGTTTATAAAATTATAGGCCCAAATTAGGCTTCTAATTGGATCATGAAACATTCCCACAAGTCACTTCTTGCGTTTTCATTATTCTGTGAGTTACGCTTATTTTATGAGGCGGTAATGGGTACCGCCGCCCCGGGAACCATTTCTTGGATAACCAACACTTCTGTCATAGGACACCCAAGTGTTTGTGACTTAACAGGGGTGCCTGGAGTCATGGGGATGAGGTTTTTCCAAATCTTGGTAGTGGATGCATCTGCCCACCAATTGCGTGGTAGACCAGATCGTGAAAGATTGGTTGAGGGAAAATTTTTAATCTCTCCAGCAGGACTCTCTCAGAACATCGTCTTACCGCAGTGGGAGGGATGGATTCATATATCTGTCACTCCTGAACATACTACCTACCCCAGGTTCATACCAATCCCTCATACCTTTTTCCTTCCAGAACTTCTCTCCTTCCTTTCCTAAAAAGACCTTCTACACAGCATCTCCAAAGATGACATAGGCCCTGAGTGGAATTTTTCCTCAGGGTCTCCTGTGTGGAGCTGAGCTAAAAAAAACAATGTAATTTTGATTGTGAAGTGATGTGAGTATGCAACATTCTAAAATACATATTTTTTATTTATTTTTTAGTATACAATACCAACAATTGGTGGTCAGCGTTGTTGCCTTCTAAAAAGTTCAATTCTCGAGATATTTAATGATTATGTGATTTTTCACGGGCCTGTTTTTTTTCTTATAAATGTGGCGAATAATCATCAGTGAATATTATGTTCTATAAATGGTTTTGTAGTTAGATAAATAAAGATTAATGATCTAATTTCTTCCTCTAATTTCGTATTATTCTTTTTAAGAAGGTATTTAACAATGCCATAATAAATGACATAAAAGAAAGCGATCGCACTAGCTGCTAATTACAAAATAGTCGAAAAATAACGACGAGTAAATACAAATTTCATGTAACTTTGTTTAGCAAGTTAGTGCCTAACTTTGGCTTGGGAAACAGAGAACAATTAAATCGTCGTTGAAAGTAAACCGTTGTTCCTTTAGCCGTAGTTAGTTGGGAAGATGATAGGAATTCAGTTGTATTAAATAAAACTATTGCAGACCCGTGAAAAGACTTGGAATATCATAATATTTGCAAGATTTGTGCTGAAAGTTTGTTTAAAGAACAATAGAGGAAGAAGGACAATTATTGCAGAATGATCAAGAAAAACTATTCAGGAAAATGTGTTAATTCTTGAAATACCAGCTCCATAAATAATTATAGTTTATAATTAAATTATAAACTTATTTTTTAAAAAACGAAATCCCGGGTCACGAATAACCCAACAATGTTTGAATATCTCCCACTACCACCACAGCAAGCTGAAAAATGTTGCTTGTGTTGAGATGGAGGACTTAGCCATCCGAGGATTCGAACACGGGACGCCCGGGTGAGACCCAAACGCGATGCCCACTCATCCACTGAACGGTCTTGCCATCACTAATAAGAATGAATTTACAACGGTACGATGCTGGTTGTCTTTTATTTTAATCGTAATATTGTGTTGTTATTTGTATTTTTGTTAAAAAATGGACCTGCTTCCAATGCGTGAGTTCCTAGTGCGATGGGACATTGTACATCACCAATCACAATATAATTAATAAGGAGATGAATAATTAAAAATATAAATATAAAAAAATATTATAATATTTTATTATAACATTAATAAAAATATTAGGTTAACGCTTCTTCACCGAAACCGTTCTAATTCTGAAAATGACTTTTTTTATTTATTAAAAGCAAATCGTTCCAGAGTTCATTGAATCAGGTACAAGCATAACCGAAATAAGTATTTTTTTAAGATATGACGTCCAAGGTTCAATCACGATCGTAGCGATCTTCAAAAAGGATCCAAGCTCTCGGCTGCCCCACAAAGAATAGCAAGCTTTATTTTCAAATCTGCTCATTTGAATCTTTGCAGGATCAACAACTGATGCATTCCAAAATATTGCAGGGCTCGCAATATTACCAATGTCAAAATGCCAATGGGCAAATACTAGAGGTGCTACACACCACCGAAACCATAAATAAAATGTGAATTAGAGGGTGCACACACCTTCTTACAAATACTTTTATGTAACAGGGTCTCTTGTGTGGAGTTAGTGAAAAATCTCATACATCGTTTTATATAATCCTACTGTTCTGTCAATTTGACTATATGCTTAACCTGTTAATATGCACATACACACACATTACAATACACATATATTATATATATTATTATAATATACTGACATTAAATTATGAGTACTATACGCAAATCGTCAAATTTAATTCTGGCAAATAATCATCCAGTGGACTTTTCCGTGATAATCACGAAAATAGTTTATATTAAACTATTCAGCCTGAGTGAGAAACGACAGATAATCCGCCATCTAACAGATTGCAAACGAATAGCGAATGCACGGCATTGGGATAATAGCTACTTACGGCCAGTCGATAGGGGCTATAATGCTTTGCAAATTGTGTGTAATTGTGCATAACGATTGCCTCCCGTCGACCGACCCGACAATCAACGACCATATTACACTATTATCCACACATGTATTACCTATGTACATACATATATAATACATCATGGTCCTTACTAAAAAACGTGTTTTAAATTTTACATAACTGAGAAAAAAACTAATAAAAGCCAACTAATGTAGGGTAAATAGTTGTGTAAATATAACACGTTTATTATGTAGGAAGTGTGTATGAGTATACGCATGTATTTATGTACGTATTTTGATTCTGAAAAGCTTGCCAAAAGCCTTATTTGAATTTGATTTAAGAACTTTATTTTTAATTCCATATTTCATACGGAGATTATATCGTTGTACCCGCGACCTATCGTCCGTGTCACCATTGACTTAAATTCACGTGTCACCCGAGTAACAACAATATTTTGTGGTTTTATTTACGAAAATTAAACAAAAAGTACGATATTTTTAACAGTAATAATGCTCTTAAAAATCGGCACGTAAGTAAAAAAACATGGTTAAGTGTGATAATTGTTGATTCTACAAAATATCGTATAGGCATAAATATAAATTTTGATAAAATAAGTAGTAGGTACCTATGTTTCACCAAAATGTAGGTAAAAAGAAGAACTTTATTAAGAGTGCGGTAAGGAATTACCAACATTTTACTAAAAACTCCATCCACCATGTCTACGAGCAACACCAGATAAACAACAACTAAAGAAATAAAGAAATAGTGTCTTTTAAATAGATAAACTGGTAACTTAAACTACATACATAGGTCAAGATGAAAATGATTTTATGGTCTGAAAATTAATTGTAGACGTTACATACAAAATAAGAAAACGGATTATCACATTTACAGTTAAGAGCGTATAACCAGAGAACACCAGAAATATGTCATTTTTAAATCAGTGTTTAGACGTTTTGACTCTTTTCCACAAAAAATTATAAATTGGTTTCGAAAGATGTTCTTTTATCTAGTAAACGTATATTTTAAAATTTCAGAAAAAATGATAATTTTTTAAAATATGTCATTTTTAAATCAGTGTTTAGACGTTTTGACTCTTTTCCACAAAAAAATATAAATTGGTTTCGAAAGATGTTCTTTTATCTAGTAAACGTATATTTTAAAATTTCAGAAAAAATGATAATTTTTAGTACAATAAAGTTATACCATAGGTCAGAGATTCCCAAAGTGGGTGCCGCGGACAGAGGTTAGGGGTGCCGCGAGGCGCCCCTCAAGTCTCTACTAAAAATCAAAATTGACATGAACAAATACAAACATTTTATGGAATGGAAAATCACTCGCGTGGCCGGTCCGCGCTCTGGGAATGGATTAGTACCCTTTACACGTAGAGTTCGGAGCGGGACGTGCCCCGTGCCACTTCAGGTCGCCACGCAGAAAAGTCTCACAGTGAACTGCGCTGTAAACCGTTATCTTACTTTCGGTCTTTGCTTTTCTGCGCGGCGGCCTAAAGCGGCGCGGGGCACGTCCCGCTCCGAACTCTACGTGCAAAGGGTACTATTGGGTGGGAGGCACAGGAGTGGGGATACAGTTGTGGTGCTGCGCTTGCAGCGGCCGCGTGCCGCATTCACTTGTATTTTTTTCATTCAAGATTTCATCATTCAGGAAAAAACCACAAGTGTGGAAGAGAAAAATGGGTGATGATGGAGGAAAATATTGTTTTCCAATATTGCAACAGTACATGGCCCATAGCGGAGTTAAGGTTTCAAATAACTTGCTGACCCTTTTCACAGAGCACCTATCACAGTTAACTGACTGGTTTGCCAAGTACTTCGCAGAAGACCAAGTGGAGAAATTTGTATGGATCCAAGATCCATTCCGTGCTCAAGCTCCCCAAGATTTTACTACGCAGGAAGAAGAAGATTTAATTGACCTCTCGACTGACAGCAGCCTAAAAATGAAATACGCTTGTTCGGATTTGACGGAGTTTTGGATATCAGTCAGAAATCAGTATCCGATTCTAAGTGGAAAAGCTGTAAGGGTCCTCATTCCCTTTGCTACTTCATATTTGTGCGAAGCTGGATTTTCAGCGGTTGCGGTTATAAAGAGCAAATATCGCTCGAAAATAAATGTGGAAAAAGAAATGAGGAGTATCTGTATCAATCCGGTCGCACTAAACGGTTTTTGTACATGTATTATATTTGCATTTTATTTGCAAGTTTTCCTATCAATAAATGCACTTATTCATATTACGAGTTGTATTATTCAGTGGAGTAGGTAAAAAATTCAGGGGTGCCGTGAGAGAATTCAAATTTCCTAAGGGTGCCGCGACTTGGAAAAGTTTGGGAACCCCTGCCATAGGTCGTTGGCGGTGTAAAATTTTGGAAGAAGGTACACTTGCAAATGAAACGCATCATTCAGGAAATCAAAAGGACTAGTGAAATTTATTGTTATATTCCCAATTACATTGTGAATATCGTTAGATCCAACTACCCAAGACAGACCAAGGAGTTTATGTTGTTTATGAAGCTACATCGAAGGAAAGAGAGATAAAAAACCGCAACTCGATCTTTTATAAATTATTTGTCCTGGTAGAGTGGGAGTTTGCATCTAGCGACATCTATTAACAAGTACAGTTTGCATCTAGCGACATCTATTAACAATTCTTACAATTAATTAGTTTGGTTCCCAAACAAACAATTCATTTTATCTACATATTTTGAGAGGTGTGAGTCCTAGCTAAAAACTAACCCAAAAATTTATACATACTCCCCCCCAAAAAACGGTCAACAGTAGAGTTTTTTACAACACAAATAAAATATAATTACTAAAATATCTCACTTATAATACTAAAAGTAACATATAATATTTATAAACTTTCACTGTCTCACACCAGATTTAACTAACTAATAAATTCATAATTTACATGCTCTAGTTAAAGTTAAATCAATAATTTCTAAAATAATAAAACATTTAATTTTAGGACAAACACAATATAATGATAATTGGACCAGGTCTTCCTTCCAGGACAGCTAGTTTTGTATTAACATTTGAACGGCCACTTAGTGTTCTTCTCTTTTTTGGTTGAATTATCATCTTAAATTTTCACTTGGATTATATTTTTCACTATAGTGTCACAAGAGGTCACTACCCCCACCACCTTTATTCATTCTTGATTGTTTTTTTTTATTATTGTTTTTCACTTTTTTTTTTTTTATCACAGTTGTTAAAAAGTCTGATTATAGCAACTGGATTATAAAACTCCCAGCTTCACTGGTTTTTTTCTTGCGCTTGTGGACGCCACACTGTGTATTGGCGCTACCGGGTCGCTTCTTATTCTCCCTGGTCCATCTTGGGCAAGTGATCTCCGCCTTTGTTGTCCTCAATTGGCAGCAAGCATAGTTTTAATATTGCCCTCTGGACTGTTCCCTGTGCTGTGATGATGGTAGCTACCCGTACTCTTCCATCAGGTCCCGGGTGTACAGCGTGCACTCGTCCTAGCCTCCAAAAGCAAGGAGGCTCGTTGTCTTCCTTCAGAATGACCATCTGGCCTGGTTGCAGCTGCCTTTGGTGGTTGCCAGTCCATTTTGTCCGAGTCTGCAGCTCAGCCAAGTATTCTTTGCGCCACCTCGACCAAAAGGATTGTATTAGTTGATTTAATTTTTGGTAATGATTCAGTCTATTGACTGCTACATTCTGCAAATTCTGCTCCGGGATCGCTGCTAAGCTCGTTCCAATGAGAAAGTGACCAGGACTCAGGGGATTTAGGTCTTTGGGGTCATTGGACAGCGGACAGAGGGGACGGGAATTCAAGCATGATTCAATTTGACATAATACAGTGCTAAATTCCTCATATGTTAATAGTGAAGCATTTGCTACCCTTTTCAAATGATATTTTACTGATTTGACCCCTGCTTCCCAGAGTCCACCAAAGTGCGGAGCCCTTGGTGGTATGAATTGCCACTGAATAGATAAATTAGCTAAGTATTTATCGATTTTTTCATTTGAATTTTCCAAAAATTCATAGATCTCCCTTAATTCATTATTCGCGCCTCTAAAATTAGAGGCGTTATCCGAAAACATTTTACTGGGTTTCCCTCTTCGCGAAATGAAACGTTTAAACGCATTTAGGAAGCTATCAGTGCTTAAAGACATTACTACCTCTAAATGTATCGCTTTGGACACCATACATATAAATAGACATATATAAGATTTTACGCTGTGAGTCTTACGGCTAACACCTGACTTAATCATAATGGGTCCGCAGTAATCCACTCCGGACAATTGAAATGGACGACATTCCGTTATTCGTTCGGCCGGTAGGTCCGCCATCAGTTGTTGTTCTGTTTTCGGGTTACATCTAAAACATATAATACAGTATTTCAGAATCTTTTTAGTTAAGTTTTTACCCATAATTGGCCAGTATTTCATTCTTATTAACGCTAATAATGCCTGCGTTCCTGCATGTAAATATAAATAATGGTAATGCTTGACAATAAGTTCGCTTAATTTATGATGTGAAGGTAGTACTATGGGGTGTTGTTGGCTTTCCGATATCATTTTTCCGTTGGACAACCTACCCCCCACCCGGATTAAATCTTTAAACAAATAAGGATTTAATGACTTTAACCTACTACTATTCTTTACATTACTCCCGGCCTGCAAGGCCCTCGACTCTTCTGGGAAAGCGAAACATTGTGCGCGAGATATTAATATGTGAAGCGAATTTTCCAATTCGTAAACAGTTAGTGCTCCGCCACGCCTTGACAAAGAATTTCTGCAATTAAAAATAAATCGTAAGATATAAGCTGTCACCCTTTGTAATTTGGTTAAGCAAGAGTATCTGGAAAATATTTCCCAATCCTGTTTTACTGCTGAAATTAAAGTTAGTTTTAATCTTTCTTCTGGCAGATCCAACGGCGTAACTTCACTGCTGGTAATCGGGTAATCGCCTGACGTCAACCAGGGGGGCCCATGCCACCAAATGTCAGACTTTAGTAGTTGCGACGCCTTAGCGCCTCTGGATAAAACGTCCGCCGCATTATCCTCCGATCTTACATATTTCCATTGTGAAGGTTGACTGGATTCCTGGATCTCAGCTACCCTATTGGCTACAAATGTGTTCCACCTTGCTGGCTGTCCACGAATCCAGAATAGCGTTATCATGGAATCGCACCAGTAGGTTGTACCTATTTCATTTAAGTTCATAGCTATTTTGACATAGTTTACTAACTTTGTAAGTAAGACAGCACCACAAAGCTCCAGCTTTGGTAGTGATATGCTTTTCAAAGGTGCCACCCTTGATTTTGATGTGACTAAATTAGAAGTTGTGTTTCCCAATTCATCAGTAGACACTATATATATACAAGCTGCATAGGCCTTTTCTGACGAATCACAAAATCCATGCAGATGCAGTTTAACTTGATGTTTGCAAATTACCCTTCTCGGTATTTTTAAATTATTCAAAAGAGGTAATTCATTTATATATGAATTCCACGCATTCATCTGGTCAGATGGAACATCTTCGTCCCACTGAATCTTAGTTTGCCACAAACCTTGCATTATCAATTTTGCGACTAAAGTTATTGGGCCTATCAGTCCCAATGGGTCAAAGGTAGAGGCGATACATGATAGCATTTGGCGTTTGCTTTTAACGCATGTTTCTAAGGGCTCTACAATGTACTGAAAATAGTCTTGCTGGTTATTCCACGACAACCCTAAAATTTTCTTTTCCTTTGGGTTATCAGTAATAATCATATCTGTGCCACTCTCTGGTTTCGAACTTATAGAGGGTGAATTTGATCGCCATTTTCGTAAATTCATGCCAGCAGATGCCAAAATGCTGCTTAACTGATGCTTAATAGTGAGACAATCTGCCTCATTTTCGTCGCCAGTTATCAGATCATCCATATAAAAATTGTATTTTAGGATTCGACTGACCTTTCTGTATGCTTCTTGATTTTCCGTTCCTAACTGCTCCAAGCATCTGGTAGCCAGAAAGGATGATGGTCCCAAACCGTAGGTGACGGTATTGAGTTGATAGTGTCGGATTTCTTCTTCCGGAGAGTCCCTCCAGACTATGCGCTGCAAATCTCTATCCTCCGGCTGCACCAATATTTGACGATACATCTTCTCGATGTCGGCAGTTAATGCATACTGGTGCTTTCTGAAAAATAATAATTGTGCACATAAATCCTTTTGTAAAACTGGCCCTACCATGAGGGCGTCGTTTAATGATATACCGGTTGATGACTTGGCTGATCCGTCAAACACGACCCTGGTTTTGGTTGTCGTACTAGACTCCTTCATCACTGCGTGGTGAGGCAAATAATAACAAATTTTATCTTTTGGCGGTGCTTCGCACAGCGTCATGTGCCCCAATTCCTGATACTCTTTCATGAATTTTTTATAATCTAGCATCAGGTCTTTATTGGTAAGGAATTTCTTCTCCATATTATAGAACCTTTTTTCAGCCATCTTTAGGGTTTCACCCATTTGATTAATATTAGGCCGCAGCGGTAATCTTACCGCAAAACGTCCTTTCTCATCTCTTTCATGCGTGTGCAAGAAGCTCCCTTCACATGCTCTTTCTTCGTGGCTTCTATGTTTTACAGGAGCTAGTTCCTCTATTTTCCAAAAGCTTTCTAATTGCTTATGTAATAAATTTAAAGATAAATGACAGTAATTTACTGGCCTTTTTGGTTTCGGAGTGGAGATAGGTCCGGATACAAGCCATCCTAGCTCGGTCCTTTGTAGTGTGAGCCCCGCATCTCCAATCCTCATTCGATCAGTATGCAAGACTTCCCAAAATATCTCCGCTCCCAATAGTAGATCTATCGGGCTGGTAATGTTGAAGTTCGGATCTGCTAATTGGAGACCGCTGGGGATCCCAGCGTCTTTTTTCTGAAAGGAAATTTGCGGCAGATTACTGGTCACTTCAGGTATTATCAGGCATTCTATCTTCTTTTCGTATTTGGAATAGCTTGAAGTTATATCTAGTTCAACTTTAGATTTTATATTTAAAATCTTATTGTGGATTCCCGTGACCGGAATGTTGGCCCCTTTTGCCTTTAATTTTAATTTATTTGCAAATTCCTCACTTATAAAGTTCGATTGAGCCCCAGAATCTAGCAAAACTCTGGCTTGAATTGAATTCCCTGTATTGTTTTTTATGTTGATAATGGCAGTGGACAATAACACGAAATTTTGTTCTACCTTCGCGGCATGATTTGATACTAAAGGCGCTTCCTTCGCGGAAGATGTTGATGCCCTTTCGTGTTTTGATTCCTCCTGCCTTTTCAAATGAAGTAAAGTATTGTGATTTTCACCATCGCATTTACGGCAATTGAATTTAGATTTGCAATCCTTTAATTTATGACCGGGGTTTAAACATTTTAAACAAGCGCCTAATTTGTGCATTTTATTAATTCGTTCTTTCGGTTTTAATTCCAAAAATTTGCGGCAATAATAAATCTTATGATTGTCGTTGCAATTTAAACATTTTAGTTTTTGAACGGATAATGACACCATAGCTTCCTTTTTATAATTATGCAGATTCACTTTTCCCGGATTAATTCTTTTCTCGTTATTTGCCGATGCTTCTAGTACTTGGGCCCTTGTATACAAGCATTTAATAAATTCTTCATAGGTAGGTAGATTATTTTTTGTTGGGTATTGTTCCCAATGAGCTCTTGTATTTGAGTCTAGCTTGTTTGATAACAAATAAATTAAAATTACATCCCAATTTTTCGTAGCTATATTTAAATTATTTAGCGATTTTAAATGCAATTGCGCCTCATCCAATAGGCTCCTTATTGCGACGTGATTTTCTGCCTTTACATCTGGTAATCTAAACAACGAGTTTACGTGATTATTTATAATTATTTTAGAGTTTTCGTATCTGTCCGTAAGCATCTCCCAGGCCGTAACATAATTGTCGATATGCATAGGCAATGCTGTTATAAGTTTAAATGCTTCCCCTTTCAGACAAGATCGTAAATAATAAAATTTTTGCACGGCATCTAGGTTAGAATTGCTGTCCACTAATGAAATAAACGCATCTCGGAATTCTATCCATTCGCAATAATCCCCTTTAAATTTTGGCAATTCTATGATGGGAAGCTTGATGTTATTAACCTTGACCGCGGAATCCTTTTTAGCTAAATTTTCTTTCGCGTTGGCTAATACATTGAAATAATCGTCTTCAAAACTCGCTCGTTCGCTTTCATCATCCTCGGGAGATAATGTATTTATTTTATCCTGAATCTCTTCAAACTTATCAAGTAAAGGTTCGAAACGCTGTATACGCAGTTCTAATTCGTTCTGTGTCAGTGTACCCTTGTTTAAAAATTCCCTGAATCGAGTAACCTTTCCTTTACATATTCCCCGTTGAGCGATTAGCGCCTTTAAATCCATATTGATTCAATCAGGTGTCTACTTACAGTTCACAGAGTAATCCAGATCACAATCACCATTAATCAACTAATATTTACTGTATTAAAGCACCGATAACCTCACAAATGATCGTTTTTGACTTCGTCCGTCAAAATATGACAATCGATGACAATAATAATATGAATTATAATTCTGTGCTACACTCACGCCGTCAATTTTGTCTTTGCCCATAGAGTATTTGCAGCAAGACTGCTTTACCGGCTTCGCGGTTGATTCAAATGAATATTTTAAACAAACACTAATTTATTCTTGGAAATTATAACATAGCTGTAGTTTTTTCACAATAAACTTATTACCTACTGTAATATCGAGTTATTTTTTGTAGACTTGATTATACTGGCTTGCAACAATTTTTTATGAGTACACAATATTGATGTCATTGCTTTTTTTAAAGGGATTTTAATGGTAAGGTAGGTAGTGGATAAGGATTGGTCACTTGCCCATTTTTTTATCTGATGGCCTCTGCTGCTGGCTGGATGCTGGAAGCTGCATGTTGGTTGGATGTCCCTTCTTCAGTGCTGGTTCCTTTTATTAATTTAACACTCGCGGTAAATTATCCGGCTCGAAGGACCAAATGTAAAATTTTGGAAGAAGGTACACTTGCAAATGAAACGCATCATTCAGGAAATCAAAAGGACTAGTGAAATTTATTGTTATATTCCCAATTACATTGTGAATATCGTTAGATCCAACTACCCAAGACAGACCAAGGAGTTTATGTTGTTTATGAAGCTACATCGAAGGAAAGAGAGATAAAAAACCGCAACTCGATCTTTTATAAATTATTTGTCCTGGTAGAGTGGGAGTTTGCATCTAGCGACATCTATTAACAAGTACAGTTTGCATCTAGCGACATCTATTAACAATTCTTACAATTAATTAGTTTGGTTCCCAAACAAACAATTCATTTTATCTACATATTTTGAGAGGTGTGAGTCCTAGCTAAAAACTAACCCAAAAATTTATACAGGCGGATTTGTTAAATTTTCAAAAAAGGACATCTATTATTATACAAGACCCTTTTCAAATCATATAATCATGCAGTAAAGTATCTGGTAAACATATGTAATAGAATTTTAATTTTAGTTTAAATAAAATCATGAAAAAATATATAAGTACGTGTGTTTCTTGACGAAAATTAACAAATTAAAATGTAAATTTATTTACGCACTTACAGACTAATATATTTCAAATTTTTTTACATTATTATTTTGCTGAGACATTATTGAACAATGATAAATACTTATGATCAAAAAATAATTACAAAAAGTACATTATTTTAAAAGTTTTATCAACACGGCTTTCAGCATTTTTTTATGTAGGTATAAATTAAAGCAAATTTGAAATGAAATAAAATCGATATTGAGTTATTATTTTAAAAAGCTGGTACGGAGAGTAATTAATCTTTCTCATTGGAACCGCCGTGTACGATTGTAAGAACCTCTTTCGACGAAATGTGGATTTTCGGCCGCTGGCTGGTTATACGCTCTTAAGATAATAAAATAACTGTTTTGATAGCCCGTTCCTCTTGGAATGCTATGGCTTATTACGTTCCTGAAAACTTCAGCTGTAGTTGTCGACACTACTTGTTCAAAATACCAAGAAGCACAGCATATCATGACAAGCGGAATGGTACTGTTCAATCTTATCATAAAACAAATTCTGGTTAGTTACACCATTTATAACTCGAAAACGGCTGGACCGATTTTTATAATCTTTGGTTTGTTGGATTTCACCTCGAATAGAAGAATAGCTATTAAAACATCGGAAAAAATCCCGAAAAAAATATTTTCCCATATATTTTGTATGGAGCGAATTCTCATCTTTTGAAAGAGCTGCAAAAATATTGTGATATTGACAGTTGCGCGTCGATAATTGCTTCATTTTTTATTTTTTTACTTAATAAGGAAATTGAATTTAACTCCGCTAATAAGTTAACACAGCAGTTATTCAGATACATTTTTAGATTTTCACGGCCAAAAGCATTTTCGTTATTTGTTTTTGGCGTGTTGTGCCGTGTTGCGCTACCTCCTTCTTTAGCCAACGTTTCAGACAGCGTTGCAGTGTCCATCGGCTAAAGAAGGAGGTAGTGCAACACGGCACAACAAGCCAAAAACGAAAAAAAACAGCAGTTATTGATTCTGAGAAGGTGCGAAGTTCGCCGGGTCAGCTAGTGAATAATATAATTCTAGATATATATAATTCTTCTTAAAATGCCTTAAGATTTTTTTGTATTATAATTATTTTCTTTTATTTTGGTGAGAGTATAAAAATGAGAAAAAACTAAGACAGTAATTGGATGACTAATCTGTTGCACAATAAAAAAAATAAAAAGGAGGAGGAGAAGTGTAAGGAAAATATATGGCGTGGATGTAAATGGTGGAAGTTGACGGAGGAACCCGAGGAAGACGTGGCATGATCAAGTTAATCAAATACTTGTGTCGGGTTATGTCAAGAGTCAGAAGTCAAAGAGTATGCATGAGACGATAGATGAATGTAAATGAATCAAGGATTTTGTTACCAAGACAGAGTTGTGAGACTCCATTTCTATGCGGAGAAACGGTTTTAGAGATATTTTGAACTTCAAAGTATGATCTTTGCTAACCTCATTTTGCCTACGACTATTTAAAAAAAAAAATTTAGAAGTAGAATATGTTTTTTTGTAAAAATAATAATCTTGGCAACTTTTCTTGTAAAACTGTGTTTACTGCGGAAAAGATCGCAGACGCCCCTGTTGTGGACATATTAAGTGTTAGGAGATTAACTGACTATATTTTATGGACAAAAATTATAACTTAAATTTTCGCTTTAAACATCGAAAATATGATACTATATGCGTATCAGACAGAAAAGTCACGACATATCTCTATTTTTAGGAAGATTACTATTTAAGTAGTTCAAATTTGGAAATAGAAATAAATACATGTTTCCAAATTACATGGGTTGGACATGCTGAAAGAATGTCAAATGACATGACAATTCAATTTTAAACCTTAAGAGTGAATAATCAGACAAAACAGGAAAAATGTCATTTTTAAATCAAATTTTAGACGTATTGACTCATTTCCACAAAAAAATAAATTGATTTCGTAAGAGTTTTCTTTTATCTCGTAAAGATATGTTTTAAGTTTTGAGAAAATACATTTATTTTTAGATCAATAAGGTTTTACCGTAGGTCGTTGGCAGATTTGTTAAATTTCAAAACAAAATTGTGTGTTATATCTACAACATACATTTCAAATCAAATAATCATGCAGTAAAATAAATCAATAAATTATTTTTACGATGTTTTTGAATTGATTTTCGATGTTTTGTTAGTCCTTGTTCTATGGGTTACTAATTAGATTCATAATTATTTCATGTTTTTATTCTCGGAAATTTTGTGAAAATAGGTAACAGAAAAAGTCTTTATGGTACTTGAGAGATTGAAAGAAATTCTTTGAACCAATTGTATATCGTTTTTAAAATTACAAGTGCTTTCCTTTAAGGTGAGTAAATACCGTCCTCCCATATTTTTGTAATTCATAATTTTTTTTTATTTTATTAATCGGAACTTACGTCAATTGAAATAAATTTATTTTATATATTAACGTCATGTTTTAATCCTCCCAGCAAAACTTCAACAGTTGCAAAGAGACTGAAATATCGGCAGCTCTTTAATATGCAAACCGTCCGGGACGTAACGCGACTATCAAAGCAGCTTCACGCAAAGCTTTGGCCCGCTCGGAAGTGGATTTGACCCGATCTCGTCCCTACCCCTATCGCATGTCTGCTATTATAGCGGCTAGCGAGCGTCGGCGTCGGCTGTGCTCTACAGCGGCTTGGCTTTACTGGCATATAATGCAATCGGAAGTGGGCTAATGCCGTGCCAATCACGTTATTTAAACGTCGGCATATTTTAAATCGTCTTTAAAACGATACGGTAAAATTTTTTGATATTATTAATTGTTTTTTATTATTGCAGATTAAATAAGTCCAATGGATTAAATTAAGAGTTTTTCTAATATATTCAGAGACTTGGATGCGTCAGACGATAATTTTCAGATAACCACTGGAACGACAGCGCAATTTAAAACTTTTTTCTCCGATTGCTCGAGATTTTTTTGTGATCATTTTGAATACATAAAAAAAATCATACCTTTCGAATATTAATATGGAGACATACAAACTGATTATAGTTCTATATAGTCAATGAATTCACCTATCTTTTGTCGATTATCACAGATTCGTAGGATTTTTTATTTTTTTTTATAAAATCGTAAACTTCCACTTAATTACTTACAAATAAGGGAAAAATTGCCAAAATTGGCAGCAAAGCAATCCGAGGTATTTTAAATAGTGCCATATTCTGGCAAAAAGCGCTCCAGTGGTTACATTCTTTTGGGAACATCTTTATTCTCATATTGCAATTGTTGCTTGAATTATATATGGTTTGTAATGTTTGCGTTCGCCAAAAGCAATTATCTTTCGAACGGTGAGTGTTCACCTCGCTTATTCTGCCACGAGCGTAAAAACTGAGCATAATCAGTTATTATTCGAATAACTTTCTTTCATAATAACATTTTGAAGTTTAATAAGAATAAAAAAGATAGCTGCCAAAAATAATGGGAAAAAATTAGTCGACGTAAATATTTTTGTTTCTGAATTAGAAATATGGGATTGACAAAAATGAGTCGAGTTGGTTGATGCGATTGTCTCCGTAAGACGAAATATCCTGGATTCGAGTCCTAGTTGTGACCATTACCTTAACCTTTTTCTATGTTTTGTTCTTTATCATATTTTCATATTTTCTTTTATATAGATTTACTAGCTGAACCCGGCCACGCTCGCTGTGGCTTTATCTGATTTTAATTATTAGAGGAGTTAACAAAAATTGTCTAGCAACTGTGCATTTACCAAGAAGACACATTGCTTAATTTAATATCTGCTGTGACTATGCTGTGGAATATAAGGAAATAAAGAAAGAAAAACATTCGCGAAAGTTTTAAATTTTTTAATTTATTTATTTATTTATTCATACCTTGAAGGCTTTTACAATATCACGTTATTATAGATCTAGTTATCCAGGAGTATAATTATAAGCATGTCGTATGTAACACAATAAACTGAAAAAGTTGTATAAAGGAGTTAATTAGTTTTGCATAATAAAGATAAGACCGTAGTTACAGAGGAATATGTATTTACTATGCTGTATGTAAGCCATATTAAAATGTGAGCATATGGCAATCCTCGTTTTTGCCACTCCGCAGAGTCCATCCAGCATTGTGTTTCTCCGAAAATGTTTAGTGAAGAGATTAAATTAATCAACGTCTTTAGCTTTTGTTTGACAACATGTGCTGTTATGTCGTGGCGATCAATCGAAGACTGTCCGGGAAGTAGTAACTCTTTCATTTCATCCCATGTTGGATTACACGTAAATGTAATAAAAAGATCAGGACAACCATATTTCCGCACATATGTAATAGCATCCTGCGCATATTCGTGTTTCTATTTTCCATCCCACATGGCAAGAGGCATCCCACGAACGGTGATCAACTTTGAAAAAACGTTTATCTGATTTTTTTGTAGGTTTTGTAAAGTTACGAACAACATTCAGTACAATTATGAGTCAATTTAAAACCCATAGAGAAAATAAATTAGTGAAAATAGTAATAAATTTTGTTAAAAATAATAAAATGGCTACACTGTCTAGAATTGTCATTCCGTTGTTTACTATGACAAATTACGAGTCAATTTAAAACGCATAAAATTTTCCTTTTCCTTCAGAACTTCCAAATAAAAAGTATATTTTTTTATATTCTCACCATAAATTTTGTTGTTGTTTTTTTTTTACATAACTAGGACTAATGCCTGTATTGAGGTTAAACATATATATGTATATAGAAACACTCTTCTGCGAAAATGCAATATTCTGTAAAAATTTTGACTCAACCCATCGATTACTTTCCGAGATTAGCGAACGCAAACATACGGAACCTAATTTTTTATATATATATATAGATAGATAGATTAGTATTACCTTCTTCTTCGATGATATACATATATTAGTTGATGGGATATTGTTTATATATTTATTTCAACGTTTTTGTCCTGCTTAATACTTTCACGCCACATCCATAAAGAGCAATGGAGTTTGAAATATTATTTCAACTGTCGAAAAATAGAAAATGGTTATGAAATCAAAATCATACAACAATGCAAATCGCGGACGAAGCCGCGTAGTAAAACAATTATTTTGTATACAATGTCGCAGTAAATTTGAATACGTATTACTGCAGAAGCAAAACGTTTTAACATCAAAGTCGATGCACGCATTTGAAAATGTGTCAAATATACAGTTTGATAAATTCCAAAGTTCCTACTCATCTGTATATCAGACTGCAGTGGTCCCGTGACTCTCATGCACGCAGTCCACGCCAAAGAGACCATTTACTCGTTCTCTCCATAAAACTGCTGTATTTGAGGGTATTTTCAGTTATTCATCACCAACCCCTTGGAATGAAATACCACTATCAATTCGAATATCGACATCGTTGCAGTGCTTGCTTACGTAAATTTTTATTTACGTGATTCTATTTTTTTTTAATTTTATCATTTATTGCTGACCCGGCCACACCCTGTGGCTAACGAAACACAATGCCATCTACTGACAATGTCATTAGCCAACCTTTATAACCAACGCCATCTGTTAATTTGCATACATATCAATTCCACACCAGCCGCTTGCCAGCCCGCTGCTCGCTGCCCGCTTGTCAGTCTTCATATATTAAATATTTCAACCAATTTACACAAAACCTTGTCAAATTATATACCGAAACCTTCCTCATGAATCACTCTATCTGTTGGTGAAAACCGCATGAAAGAATTTAAAAGATCTAAGCGTACAGATAATAGATGTGGTCTTACAATAGATGTCAACTTTAACTGGTCAAATCATATTGAAAATGTATGTAATAGATTAAGATCCATATTAGGAAAATTTTACCACCTAAAAAATTTTTTTAATAAAAAAATATTATACTGTATATATAAGGCATTAACAGAATCAATTATAGGACACGGAATAAATAGTTACGGATTAACGTACAAAACATACTTAAATAAAATAGAACAATTACAAATACTATTCCTAAAATTGATATCAGGCAAAAAAAAGGTGCAGTTATGTGAAGGTGATTATAAAAAAATGTTCTCCTTGTGTAATGTCCTCTCTATACACAGTAAGGTAAATTACCAATTAACGCTGGATGAATTCTGGAATACAGAATTCAAAAAACCTGTAAACCACAACTACCCTACTAGGCATAGAGAAGCACAAATGTTTACTATCAATAAATCTCAAAATGTATACGGAGATAGAACAAAAAGTCATAAAATTCCGGAAATATTTAATGCATTACCTGAAAATATCAAAAATGAGACATCTTTCTCAAAAATCAAAACAAAAGTTAAATCTTTCTACCTCCGAAGAACATGAAATCAAATAATATAGTTCCTTTCTATTTTTTTTCTCACCGTATGTTTGTACTGTGTAAAATATTTTTACTACAACGCAATTCATAAACATTGTAATAATTAGTTTGTCGTAATAATTAGTATTTTAATATTAAGTATAATATTTAGTATTTACTATGTAAAACTGAAAAGTATACTGTATTAAATAATTAGAAAAAAAATTAGAGATTTCTTACAATCAAACTGATTGATCAGTTTCGTAAGATTTGTAAAATAAAATATTGTAAAATTAAAACTGAATAAAAATATTTAAAAAAAGACAGCGGGAGCGCCTTTGCTTTATACTATGTAAAGATATTACGAGTATATTATGTGTATTATATTAGAGGCATTGCCGAAAACCAGCTCTACCAGACACCGGAAGTCCAATCAGAATATATTATGGCAAAACGGTGTTAGATACAGGAAATTCAATTTAATGGAGGACCTAATGCTATAGTTGCTAATAAATCGAGTCAAAGGAGCCAGGTTTACATTTCACAACGGATTTCCGATTCCAATACTGATGTCCGGTCAGTGAGGTAAATGGATGTATGTCATTGGGATAAATAACTTATAGTGGAATGAAGACAGACTGAATGCAGTAGAACCAAGATCTCTGGAGCAAATGTGTTATAAAATCATGGCATACTGTGTAACAAATTCGGATGGCTAAAAATAAGTCAATACCAATGTAAGCGTAATTAACAACATTAGGGGCGTTTGGCCACGTAGAGTGGACACGGAGGAAAGAGTATCAGGTAAATGCTGGATTCGCGATATGTTTAAACAAAAAAATTAAGAGATATCTACAGGTCTACGGATTACGTAACTAAGAAAATTGGTCGTGTCTTTTCCCGATCGGAAGTTAGCAATTACGTACTCGGTGAGTAAACGTCATCGTAAAAGAAAGACGATATCATGGAATAAAGAAGTACACAAGAAATGAGACGCGGGCGTGTTTCGTGATCCAAAAGTATAACCATTCCTTGTTCAAATTTCATATAAGTACAGAAATGTGTTTCTCCATCATTTTGAAATTCAACTGTGATGGCAACATACGATTTAAGGCAGGCATGAGAGAGACGTGTTGGCTAATGGGTGCCAATTATTCCCACTACAGCAATACTTAAAATCAGTGACGACACTGGCTTCCGTTCTAATCCGTATGGAGGGCATTTCAAGTATTATCCACCTATTCGGTGAATGGCATGATATAGTGTGCATCAGGACCACAGAATAGATTATAAGGTCAGTGGCTGAGTTAACACCGCGTTTGGATCCCACCCAAGCATCCCGTGTTCGATTCCTCAGCTGGCTAAATCCTCCATTACGACTCAAGCAACATTTTTGGCTTACTGTGGTGGTAGTAGGACATTTCAAAATATTGTAGGGTTATTCGTAACCCGGGAATGTTTATCTTTCTTTTTTAATTTAAAAAAAAAAAACGAAATTGTGAATAATAATTAAAATTATCAATCGATTTCTCTCTGTGTGCCTTCCCTTATGGTAAATGGCGTTTTAGTGAAAAATATACATCATATGGGCACAACGACTATGGGAACATCTTATCTTATTGATGGCCGACCAGAGTTTGCGAGGCATATGATGTATAGATGGGGCCTTAAAGAGTCAGCGATGCATGAATGCGGTGCGGTGCAGAACCCCGAACATGTGGTCAACGTATGCAATTGATAAAGTCCATGGGATGTATGGGATTGATGAAGTCCACAGGGCAACGCCTGAGGCCCACAGGGCAACGCCTGGCTCGCAGACCTAGATTTCCCCCTCTGACCCTCCACCATACGAAAGAAGAAGAAGAAGTGAAAAATCATGGTCACAGAGGAATTCATTTTTTGATTCATTACTTATTATCATCAATGGCAACACTAATATGTGTTGATTATTCCATAACAATATGAGATATTAAGCCATTAATACGAATCTGCGATACACGAAGAAGATTATCATCATTCATAAAAAAGGAAGAGTTAAGGGGATTTTTACCTTTGTAAAAACTAATAATCTGGCATTTACCAATATTTAGTTTCAAATCATTGACAGAACACCACGCGCATTGTTTGTTCAGATTCAACTGCAGAATGGCGCTAACATCATCGTCTGATGTATATCAGCAAATGCTAGGACTTTAACATTACAAAAAGTATTATCTATGTCATTTATGAATAAACAAAATAATATTGGTCCCAAATGAGATCCCTGTTGTACTCTGTTTGCGGCAGCAAATATATAAGAAGTAAACGAATCAACCTTGACCGCTAAGTACCTTCCCAATAGATAAGTCTTAAACCATTCCAAAATACTCTCTCTTAATCCCAATAATTTCAGTTTACGTAATAAGATCTGTAGTTTACTTTATCAAATGCCTGAAA
Organism: Limnephilus lunatus; assembly: GCA_917563855.2. NCBI lineage: Eukaryota > Metazoa > Arthropoda > Insecta > Trichoptera > Limnephilidae > Limnephilus > Limnephilus lunatus. The sequence goes on from OU830599.1 coordinate 57,308,755, forward strand.
TCAGTTTGTTGTGATAGGATTATTCAGGGCATTAACAATATCATCCGTGTATAATATTCCACCTGCCTTCATGTTATTCAAAGACCATTTCTAAGACCATTCAGTAAATGTATCACCTTCGATAAGGTTCCGAACTAGTCATGCAACAATTATATGTAGAAACATTTGTATGCAGTATATTTTATATGCAGAGGACTGGAAGGACACATTTTGATTTTGTCCTTGGGGAAAATCGATGGGTTACTAGGAAAGGCAGCATTATGAAATTCAATAAACAGATTCAGGCTTTATGTTCTATGGGAGGAGGGCTGGAGGAACCTCTTTACTTTCAGTTGCAGATACCGAGGGTATAACCAGAGAAAACCAGAAATATGTCATTTTTAAATCCAAATTTATTGACTTTTTTTCACAAAACATTACAAATTGATTTCGAAAGATTGTTAGTTTATATAGTAAACGCATTTTAAAATTTTGAGAAAAATGTTAATTTTTGGTAAAAAATAATTAACTTTTGCGCGAGGTCCACTGTTCACAAAACTGTTAATAGTAGTAATACGTTTTTATGTGGAATTTTGTGAAAATCTACCTCAAAATCACATTTCCTAAAGTCATATATATTTATTTATTTAATATTTATATGTTTTTTACAAAAAATATATTTTTTAACAAGTTACAGTACAGTGCTATAAATAAAAATAACTTTTTCTCACCATTAGGAGACAAGGCTCTTTTGTTTGTTGAGGGAATTCTAGCTCAATTATATTAAATCACTAGCTTTTGCCCCTGGCTTCGCTCGCATATTCGCCCCCCCCCCCTCTCCATACCCGTTACATTAATTTTTCACGATGTCACGTATTAAAACGTAACAATCAAATTCGCGCTAGTTGTTGGCTAAGGTCAAAATGCAGATTAGTACCTATTTTATACATATTTGAATTTTTGCTATCAAAGGAATCTCCAGAGTAACCTAAACAAAAAAAAAATGACAGCCCACGTCAAACAATTACTTAGCAACACGTTTTACTTTTCGTTCGGACAATAAACGTATAATAAATAATTTCATAACGCCACAGCTTATTCATAACGCCAGAATTTACCAATATATATATAGCCTGTATTAATCGCAAATAATGTAGCTTTCGATTAGAGAATAATTTTTAAATTAAATTAACGAACACACATCCATACAAACTTTCGTATTTATAATATTGAGTAAGATAAGACTAGTAAGATATACCTAAGTAAGTAAATAATAACAAAATAAATATATAAGAAAACCCAAGATTAATCAATAATTTTAAGAATAAAAAAAAATGGATTCATGAATATTTTCGATAATTTAATAATTTAAAGGGAGGTTGTAAAAATATGTAGGTACTTTGAATGTGCTTTGTATTTTTATTTGTAGGATTTTAATGTAATTCTGCTGTCTTGCTGATATATTGAATTCAAAGTTAATTTACAGGACTTTTTAAAAAAAGAGACTTGATATACTATAATAATTAACTAGTACTAATTACTTAATTATTATTATCAACTGTCCAGGGGTCATTCGCATTTGACCCAAGCAACTAGGGGCACTCTTAGCAAGTTACCAACAAGAAGTTGCCTGAGATAAATGGTCCCCAAACTAAGTACAGCTGCAGGCGCTCTATCTGAAATTTATCTTCAGGGACCAGTTTTCACTTTACAGGGCCCAATAAATCTCAGGAACCATAGTAAGTAATTTATTGGGGGTAGTTATGTAAGACGAACAACGCACGTGAACCGTAATAAAGCACGTCAATGTTTCGTGATTTGTTCGAGTAATAGCTTTTACTATACTACTATACTACTTTAATACATGCACAAAACACGCAATATCAACATATATCAGAATTCGAGTCTCGTATAACTTACTTTCTTTTACAGGGTGCTATTATTTTGTTAATTAAATTAATTTTTGATTAATTTAATAAAATATATTAGATACTAACGTTTCTGAAGCGCACAAATAAAAATATCTAGGTATTGATATTTGAATTTAATTTTTAAGTTTAAATTTGGTTTATTCTTCTTTAGTCTCTAGATTAGTCTCCATTAAATAATTGGCAAACTCAAATTAGTTATTACGTCAAAACAATATGTCTAGGAATTGTTATATAGTTAATGAACTAGAAATACAAAAAAAAAATGCGGTGTGCCCACTCAAAAAAAAGATGGAGAGATGTGAAAATACGAATGTCAGAGGGAGTGCGCTAATATTAAAAACGATAATATTTAAGCGAAAATTGTGAAAATGTTTAACAGAACACGACTCGTTTAAAATTGAGCGAAACTCTTGTGGAGATTGTCTAAAATATCTTGCAAAAAACTGAAAAAACGTGTTCATAATAATTTTCGGAGCGATTTTTTTCTACCAAGGGAATATCATATAATTGCCGTTTCGGTGTGGGGAATGTGTAGATGTTAGCTTCAAGAATAACATATAGGTATTTTTTTAAAAGCTTTAAAATGTATTTAAGGAAAATATGTAATAAATCGGTGGAAATGCTGAAAGCCGGGCCTTAAATTACACCCACTTAGAATTACAGACGTCAAAACGTACGGTACAGGTACGATGTAATTTGTTCCTACGTAAAGCTCATTGCAGACGGTTTTGTCCTTTCAAAGAATCAAGTAGAATTTACACAAACTATCATTTAGAAATAGCAGTAGACAACTTAGCCTTGTCCTTATCAGACTTTACTGCTTTATATTTAAAAGAACATGTTAGTCCAGAAACAGCGGTCTTTCTTTGGGAGGATATTTCTTTAAGATTCACCCATGTGAAGGAACGGAATTTCTTTACGATTTTATAAAGGATTTCTTTGTTTAAAGAAATTTAAGTACTTTTATCGTAATGTATAGTGTATGGTTGTGGTTGAAAGATATAAACGCACTAAAGGTTTCTTTTAAACATACGATCTAAATATCACAAATAGTCGGTTGAAAACTTTTCTTTTAAAAATCTAAAAAAAATTGTTTTGAAAAAATACTGTGTTCTTGGCGGTTCGTTTATTTGAATGCAAGTAGGATATAAAAAAGTTTTCCAATGCACTTTTTTCTCTTAACCTAAGTGAATTCTACCATTATACAGGAAAATTATGTTTGTGGAGAAATAATAAAAAGCATGAATAAAGATAAAAGTTTACGTTCGATTTTTTATTACATTTTAAAACTAAATCTCAAATTTTCTATGCACTCGCGTAGTTTTTAAACTTTTAAGAGTTCGTTATTTTGTTCGTTTGAAGTAAAGTTAATTTAACTTTGCTAAATAAAGTGCTTTGATCTCATATAACAGAAATGGTAATATTTACTTGGTTGATGTTTGCAAAGCATTTTTTTATGAAATGTCACGTAAAGAGCGCTTAACTAAAACTTCAAATAATTTGTAGGTATCTGTAGTAAAATTATCTACAGTTTATTTTGCTATTTAAACATCCAAAGAGTTCCCATGATATTTAAGATATTTTGAATTTAAAGTTATCGCGGGCGCTAAAAAGTTCTTATAACATTTTGAAAAATATTTCATTCCGAGAAAGGACAAAGTCTGTAGAAGAAAAACTCCATGTTAAAAATAAGCCATATTCTTTTTTATCAGTTACGTGGAAGTGGACGTGTTCTCAATAACGTCTGCGAGACAAAAATAATTTGATGTTTTTCAGAATTCTGACGTTAAGCTGTCATAAAAAAGAAATTTTTTAAACTTACCTACAAATTTATTGTACATATCTCTACCTATTATATTAATGAATTTTTGTAATTAAATTTATGAATCAAAGAAATATTATGGACATTACAACCTGTAATATTATTAACTAATTTTATTAAATTATTTTTTTCCTTTGGTACTAAACAACAAAAGGGCCTATTCTTGCTATTGACAGATATTCTTAATAATATTGTTTCATTGGAAATTAGGTTTATATCGTGTAATATGTTATATATATTCTCAACTTGAAATATATCTTACTTATTACATATATACCTTACTATCAGTGGCGTTCCGTGAGTTTTCAGTGAGCTAGAGTGCTAAGATTGAAAAATACCACATTATTGATTTTTTTGTAGCGGAAAACGATTTTTTTTTTGGTGTGAAGTTATATTGAAATGCGGATGTGGTGCATCCTCAAACTTGAAGAATCCTGAATTCTTACGAAGTATTTAAATTAAAAAAAAAAAACATTTTCAATAATTAATTAATTCTTGAATTAGAAATCGAATTAAAATAGTAGCTTTGTCTGAAAATCAACGTACACGGATTTTTATATGGTGCGACGGGTAGACATGCGTTCGAAACCAGATTTTAAAATTCAACCAGGCAGAAGTTACGGTATTAATAACGATCGATGTGATGTATTGTGTTGGCGAACCAATAAATAATTGAAATAAATATATTTTTTAAATATTGTGATTATTTATAATTAGATGCAATAATTAATAAGGAAATGAATTAATTATTAAATTAATAGGTTTATAACATTTATCGAACTTAATATATAACATACATTTATTTATTATTTTTTTTAATTGTTAAACTAACGTTTAAGACAAGTTTTTTATGCATAGCACAAAGGGTAACAATTATTATAATCAATAATTATTAGCCTGAAACACTCATCAACACTGAAAAAATCTCCCGAGAAAAGATAAATGCCGCCGACGGGACTTGAACCCGCGTCCTTCTGATATCCGGTCAACTGCTCTACCAACTGAGCTACGTCGGCTTATCTCCCACCCGCCAAATAATTCAATATATACTAGTGTTTCATTCAACAATTACTGCTTATAACATTTTTCACCTGAAAACAGCCAACTTTATTTTTTGTGAGAAATGCATTATAAGTGCTAACTCTCCCACTAGATGGCGTCGAGACAAATGATGTCTACATTTATTGGTGAAATACTTTAACTTGTCAAATATTGATTATTATTTTTAATTGTGAAACTAATGTTTAAGACAAGATTTTTATGCATAGCACAAAGGGTAACAATTATTATAAGCAATAATTATTAGCCTGAAACACTCATCAACACTGAAAAAATCTTCCGAGAAAAGATAAATGCCGCCGACGGGACTTGAACCCGCGTACTTCTGATAGGATATTCTCCTAGGCCCTTGTTATGATGGTCGATGTTAATGTATTTTAAATCATTTTTGTTTTGTTAATTCCTGTAAACATAAATTATAATTCATATATTTTGAATATACATTATTTCACGAGGGAAATAATTTAATTGATTTTCGCAACTATGTGAAATTGACTAAAAAATCCTCAAGATACACAAACTTGCACAAGACACGTCCAAGCCAAGCCAGTATCAACTATTACATTTGAAAAGGCTTCAATTTTCGCAATGGAGTTCCTTCCTTATATGTATTTCCTCCAAGCTTTCAACAGGTTTCGGGTTGTTTTAAATTTGGAACAACGGGCTTCCGACTTCCGACAATCCGTGAAAGCACCGTCATGTGGCACTGCAGTTCTGAACTTAAAAAACGGACTATCTTATTTGGCACACTGACCATTCCTACACCGCGTGAGAGAAGAAAATTGTGTTGAAACTGTTCTACTCGGGTCACATTTCCCGCCTTCTTCAATGACCGTTTTAACAAAACGGCACCGAGTGCTAATAATAACAAATGTGGCCAGTGTCACAAAGATAATTCCACGTCATTTAGTTAATGTGACCCCCCGGAGAAGAGTTTAAGGGTAGAATAATATATTATCAAAGGTGACCTCTTGGTTTATTCATTCAAAATTCCGTCTCTTCATTGAGGTTAATGAAGAACATTTGAGCTGCTGTGCTTATGAGAAAGTATTTTTGATAGCAAAACTGCTTTAAGAGGGATATAAACGATAGAAATATTTCGATTCTCACGCCTTCAAAATTTAAAATCAGCGTCTTATTCGCACGAGACAAGTAAGCGCCAAAGTGGTTTTTATTTATTTTCTGTATAATTTTATATGAATGAAAAAATTTAGATCATACACAATGTCAAAATAGTCTTAACCAGAAAGGGATATATTTTTTAAATTGTTTCTTATATTAAGTCAAGTTATAAAAAAAACATATTTTTAATAGTTTACGTTTAAATTTTGTTGTTACGTGAATAATAATAATTTTATCGTAATTCCAATCCATACGAAAGGTAGCAAAAGCTTCAATTTATCCGTAGTATATTTTTTGGTGTTCGTATTGTAAACGCCGATTCGGAGAAAATATTAATTAAAATAGGATTTCACTTGTAGCTTCATCTTAATGATGAAGACATGCGTTCTTACTTCCACCTCTATAATACAAGCACGATATTATTGCGTATTATAATCGTTTGGCATTACCGTTGTGAAAAACCGCTATTCAGATCAAAATGTTCCTCGAAATGGTATCAGACCTGAATAGTCATGTTCTTCAAAACCTTCTTCTTACGCATCTTGTTCCTCTACTTATAACATTTCTTAATAGGAGATTACATGGTCTCTCTGGTTTCAGACGATTGGAAACAGTTGGGACACTTATACATTTATTCTAAACTTTCGTTTCTATTTCTATTATCGAGTGAATGAATTTTAACACATTTTTATTTTTTAAAATCTCCTACTACCACCAAAGTAAGCCGAAAATATTTCTTGAGTCGTGATGGAGGACTTAGCCAGACGAGGAATCGAACACGGAACGCCTGGGTGGAACCCAAACGCGATTCCCACTCAACCACTGACCGGTCATATTTTTAATTATTTAATCACCAAAGACAATATTTAAATATGACCGAAGGGGATAGGGTCCCATTAGCTCAGTGGTAGAGTATCGCCCCATCGAGGCTAAGGTCCTGGGTTCGATTCCTAGATGTAACCGTATCTTTTTCAGATTTTCGATTAAGTGTCACTAATATTGTATTCATTAATGAAATATAAAAAAATGAGGTTTAACTCATTTAGTTAAATAATATTTTTTAATACAAATTTTCATCCAATAGTTTTAAAACTTTATACATTTATTTAAGATTTTAAAACAGCTAATTAGTGGACATTTTGTCACCTTTTACAAAACTGTTGAGTAACTACTCGTCTAGAAGGTAACTTCAATCAAATGATTAATATGACGGAAAAACAGGCATTTACTTCACAGGTAGCGTTACCGTAATAATCGGTTTACTCAGAGGTGGTGAAATACCCTCTTAGTTGGCATGAAAAGTGTAGAAAATTTTCACCCTTAGAATCCTTAAAAGTTACTGCAACAGAAATCAAACTTGTGTCAAACATTTTCACTCTACAAGTCGAACCAAAGTTTGGAATACAAGTGTCAATTCTATATTAGCGCACTAGCATCCGCCGACCTACTTCACGTAACCAGTCACAAAAATGATAATATTGATAATAATAACTTAGGAACTTTATCCCGCACCGATATAAGGTAACTTGCTTCACGAATAACTTGCAAGTTAAGGTAGGAGTTCGGACAGCTCTTTTATAACTAGTAAGTGGGAGAATGTTGTCGAGAGGTGAGGAACAAATTTTACAATTTATATCAGGTAAGGACATGTTATTTGTAGCTTTAGAAATAAAAAAAATATTATACCTACCCGCATACTGGAGAAGGTTGAGGTTTTTACTTTTTATTCTTCATTACAATGTATGCCGAACTTTATTTATTTATTCACGCCCTATTAGGGTTGTTACGTTTTAATACATATCGTACATTAAAGGTACCTTCGCAAAAAATATTGAATTAATAAAATAAAGGTTTAATATCAAGTCAAGTAATTTTTAGTTAAACTTTAGTTAAATTGTTGACGAAACTATATTTATCTCCCTTCTATCTAGTTTTCACGTACCTATCCTATCTGACAATGTTTGCCCAAATTACCTACAAGTAACATTTGGAACATCAGTAAAAATGAGAAACCGATGGAGTGAACCGATGAGTCTGTTATATGCTTGTACCGTGAGTGCCGCCTCAAGATTATATGAATACCGGAAACTTAAAAGGGTTTTAGTGTCATTTACAGAAAAGAGATAGACGGTAATTTACGTTCGTAAAGGAGACTTTATTGAAATGTGCGCAATTAAAAAGTCAATGTCTGTTATATGATTATATTTATTTCGAAAGATCAGTTGTTTTGAATGAACTAATTTTTTTTTTGCGGAAAAGAGATATTTTTTAAAAATGTCCACTGAACAGTCTTTTAAATTAATTTTAGTATATTATGCATGTTATACTGCAATGCTGAAATTTATAAAACTTTGAATATCCATTTTTAGTGAATTCTATGCTCAGAACATGTAATCTACCTAAAATAACGATTTTTATTAATTTGAGTAGCTTCAAAGAGAAAAAAAATCCAAATTGTGCATCTAAACCATTTTATTCCAAATTCTAACGCTATCTGGGGAAAAATATATTCATTTTCCACGCGATTTGATAAAAATTAAAAACAATTTTTTCAGTTGTGAAATCAAAAATAACCATTTTTTTCTACACTGGGACAAGGTTGTAAGTCACTGAGAGGAAGTCTCTCTATTCCAGTTTCTCAACTATGTTTAATTTAATGTAGACACATAGTTGACTGTATACATTTACTGATGCAACTAAAATTACGTAGCGAGTGAACAAACACGTTGAATGTTGTCTTGAACTTGAACTATTTACCAAATAAGTTAATGTATTCAAGTTTTGTGAAAGTTCTATTCAAATTCTATGAAAGACTGACCAAATATTACGCAGGATCCACGATGTGTAGATTGCAGGAAGTTACGGGATATGCTCCGTAAGTCTTGAAGGTAGGTTAAATTACATTGAGGCGACTGTTAAATTTTTTGTCAGTATTGTTTGATTTTAAAGAAAGACAAACATCTCTGGGTTTCAATTAAACTGACAATATAGGAAAAACTCCTACTCTTAGGATCGAAGGAAACCAGACGCATTTTCAAACTCAGCCACTAGCTGGTCAAACTAACCAACTGGAAACTCTTCACATATTTATGTTAGTTTTTTTTTTGTAGGTACTATACATTGACGATTCTGCGGTCGAAGTGAACACACGTATATAAATAACAACATAAATATACTTTGATCCGCTAAGCAATACTCCTTTTCAAGTGCAAAACTTTCAAGTTATCGTAGCATTTCTACTCATGAAAATTTAGTTGTTCTTTTTCTACGTTTTCGTCGGAAGTTGTTCGTGAAACTAGTCCCTTCAGTATTAATAAAGACGTCCATTTATCAGGCAGCTTGTTGGAGTTAACTGGACTGGATTAATTGCTCCTAGATAAATAAATCATTTTTAAAAGTGTTTTACTTCCGTGAATACGCTTTCTTCATTTGAATAAATTTCGTTACCAATTTTTCACTTTTAACCCATAATAAAAAATAGAGTACTATCAGTGCTTTAGAAACGTTACTAGTACCTACGTGGATAATTAATTTAAAATAAGTTTTTACAGAATTCCTCAACTAGTACCTAGTGTATAGTGACAATATAATATAATATAAAAAATTTCACATTTTAACATTTTCAAAAATGATGTTGTTGGTATCTACATAATTAATATTTACGAATCCAAGAAATGTGATTCAAAAATGAGAAAAATCATTTTTTGTTGTACTGGTGATAAATTTCAATAACAATATTATTGTCAATAATTTTCGGTTTATTATGCCGCGTTGCGCTATCGCCAACGTTTAAGAAAGCACGGCGTTACACCGTCCTTCATAATAATTATTATAATAAACTATTATAAAAGCTCAGTCGGTAAAATTTCTCGTGAGCCATAAACTGTTCTCAGAAAATCAATTTGGGTTTCAAGAAAACAAGAGTACCTCAGACGCTATTGCTGCCGTAAATGATTTCATTCTTAAAAACCTTGATAAAAGCGAAACAGTCATGTATTTCAGACTTTTAAAATCTTTCTAAATCCTTTGATACAATATCACACAGTAAACTTATAAACAAACTTGAAAAAAATCGCTATTACAGGCAACGAACTAAACTTTTTTAAAAGCTACCTTAATGAACGCAAGCAACAAGTTAAAATAAATAACACACACGCACAACTAACTATTTTTTACAACAAATAACATATTAGGGCCGTATTTGCCCCTGTTGTATATTAATGACTTATGCAAAATTAATATTCAGGGGAAAATCGTTAGTTTTGCCGATGACACATAATTTTCACAGGTCAACCTCATGATGATGCCTCTATTAGAATACACACATATTTGAATTCCGATGATTGTTGTCAGTATCCCTACATTGTTGAGCGCACTACACATATGAAGTACCTCGGCCTCACCATTGATCCATATTTCAAATGGAATCTTCACACTCAAATAATTGCAAACAAATTAAGAAAAACGATACGAAACTTTCTCGACTTACAACACTTGAAAATGATTTATTTTGCAGTATGTCAATCTATTATTGAGTATGGTATAATAAATAGCATGGGGAGGTGGCACTGCATCTGTACTAGACCCAATCATAAAGGCACAAAACTATTATAAAATTTATCTTTAGGCTACCTCTAATTACCGACTCGAACATAATCTTTAATATTATGAATGTGTTTGATGTTCGTTAGATATACGCAAAAACAATTTTCACTCATCTATACACAAATATACATAAATACTATGAAAAAAGATTGAATACTCGAAACAACAACACAATCTTACTACAATTTCCCATACTGCCTACTACTTTTGGTCAACGAAGCTTCAGATATCTTGCAACAAGACTTTATAACATTCTTTCAGACCTAAAAAAATGGGACTCACTGAGCTATATTTATACTGTGTTTAAGGATCTAAACGACACAAAATTTATAAAACTGGGAAGACCTCGGTGGCTGGGTCACATAGAGAGAATGACTGAGCATCAAGCACCAAAGTCCTTATTGAACTAAAGACCGACGGGGCGAAGGAGCCTAGGAAGACCATAATTAAGATGGAGCGACAATGTCCTCAAAGATTTATCCACCTTGGAGATTGTAAACTGGAGAGAGCTGGTACAAAACCGTGATGAGTGGAGGAAGACTCTTGAGGAGGCCAAGACCCACCAGGGGCTGTAGAGCCAAGAGTGATGATGATGAAGATGTAGGTATGTATGTATGTATGTATGTTCGTAAGTATAAAGTTCGTAAGTATGTATGTATGTTCGTAAGTATTCTAGATTGACTTACAAAATTACTGTCTCAACACATGCTAGCCTAGTAAGGCGGTTTGTAAGAACCCCCAACTATATATGTAACAATAAATTTGTATTCTTTAAACTAACTTTAGCCTACTGTTCATATGTATATTATTTTTCTGTTTGTTAATTTTTTTAACAAATGTAATCCAAAAACCATATTAAATTACACTGAACGTGTACTTTCTCAGTTATAATGTTCCAAATTTCATTGAATAAAGATATATTATTAACATAAGAGCATAAATACGTGTAGATTGTTACTTTTTAATTTTTTAGTTTTTATATGTCATTTAGTGATGAAACTTTAAAGTTCCTGCCTTTAAACTTAGTTCCATATACAATGTCTGAGTCACTAAACGTTCGCTACCTTTGGTGACGTAGCAGATGTGCCCAGGTTCAGGGGTAAGGTTTTCATATGTCTTGGTGACGAAGGCGTTAGCCCACCGACTGGTGGCGAGCTGGAACGGGAGAGACTGGTTGAGACCCTCAACCAGTCTATCCCGATCTGGCCTGCCCTCAACTTGAGGGAGACTTAACCTAGACCTCTCAAGCCGGACTGTTTCGACAAATCGCCTTGTATTGAAGTGGGAGGCATGGATTCATGGTCACTCCTGGACACATTAACCCTCAGATTCCTTCTCACTCCTCATAACTTTTTCCTTCCCAGAACTCCCTCTCTTTCTTTTTACTAAAAATACCCTTCACGCAGCATCCCCAAAGACGACATAGGCACTGAGAGATTTTAATTCGTCAGGGCCTACTGTGGGGAGCTAACGTAAAAAAAGCGCCATTTGCGACTTACAATCTTTACCGCCTGTGGGAATATTGTGGTGAAGAGTGTTTATGTTACGAGTATATAGTAGTGTTACCGTGTTGCGTACTTTATTTCAGCCGGCACTTCAGTATAATAATTAGTGAAATTAGTGCGGTTTACTTAATAAGTTATAATTATTTACCAATAACAATGTTCCTTTGAATATTAAACATTGTTATTATTATTTAGGAATAATCATGCAAGTATCCTGAACCTTTTCAGCAATCTAAATATTTGCAATCTTGACATATATCAAGTACGAGCGGGCTCCCGGTATGCGTTGCAATGCGTCATAAATAAATAATTTCCCAGTCGTCTCCTTTACCTCCCGTATCTCCTTCCCCCTCCGCGCTCACGCTTCCCCCATCCGCAAGCCCCTCCCCTACCGCATTCCCCCTCCTGAGTTCCCCTTCTACCTCTCCTACCTTCATCTGTCCTTTCCTTCCTGCCGCTAAACTGAATTTTTTTTTTAAAGAAAGACAAACATTCCTGGTTTCAGAAACAAAACACAGGTTACATAAAGTATGAGAGATGATATAGCTTTTTTTATGTGAATACCGCACAAGAGTCCCAACTCCAATGAGACTTGTAACAGTTACCTACTACAACCTTTCCCGAAGATATACCTCGCCGCGTTGAATGGCGAACAATAATTTTGAAAAGCTCTAAACATCTCTAGTCTCTGCAGTGTACGAGTATAGCTTGACTAACTGCGGTTGCTCGTTTAAACTTCAGTTTCAATTCAGGACATCCAGGACGGACTCTACCTCGATGGGGGAGGCACAGAAGCAAAATGGTCGGAAACTCGTAATGTTGAAACCTCATAATAAAATTAGTTTCTTATGGTTTACCTATCAATTATTTTTTAAACTCAATGGCGCCCTTTTTTTTATTAAAATATCTACACTAGAATTTAGAATATTTATGATGCGACATTTACACTTGATTTATTGAAGTGATCTTCGAGCTTCCATACGTGACCCCGAGTATTATTTTGATATAGAGTCTTTACTCAATTAACTCTTTAATAATCAATTCTTGTAATAGTTTCAATAAAACACATCCTGTTGATATCCCGCTCTGTAATCAGAACATGGTTCATTTTATTGATTGATATATTTATCATGCTTTGGTTTTCAGATACACACTTTTCTACCTACATTTAACACACAATTTAAGTCCTACATTCGTAATAATAACATTAATTTTATAGCTATACACCTATGTATAATCGGTAAAGACAATGGCATCCTCAATTGGGGTAAGTTGTGAGACTGAAGACAGTGGGAGGGGAAGAAGATTGGGGAGAAGGAAGGCAGGGAAGTACCTGCTCATCAGATCTGGTCATTTCAAGCAACCTTTAAATTCTAAAAGGTGGTCTTACACCTGGGCGATACTGAGAGTATCTTCCATTCTGGAACGTACAGCAAATATATAACTTAGAAATTAATTAGTTAATAATTTCACAAATTAATGAAAATAAATTTTATTTGCTTACTCTGGGATTTGAACCCACGACCTTCGGTTTGCTAGTCAAATGCCTTAGTTTCAGGTGCCGAGTATGCTGCTCCTGCAAAGACTAGTATCCTTCGGAAATAGAAATGTTTTGAATCGTACTCCTTAATTTATGCCATGTAACTTTAATTTTAATTTTAATTGTTTTACTCTGATTCTATCTATCGTCCTACTAACAGCTATAATCTTATGAATTTCTTTGTTTTTATTTGTTTTCTTATAGGAATGATAATGGAATCTTTTAATATTTTAACTGTTTATTATCAAACAGGTTAGAATTGTACTGCTTTTTCGTCTGTACTGTTACTCCCTTTCCAAAAGGGGATGGAATAGCCCCTTGTCCCTGCTTGGCACACGTGGTGCCCTTGTTTCAAATCTTTGGTAAGCGCTTAGTTTCCTGCACTGCCCACTGCGCCACCCCTGACGTAGCGGTAGAAGTGAGAGGGGAGGGCTTCTTTCGACCCTGATTTCCAGTTCCCTTGTGGTCCTGTCGGCTGAAGTGAGTTACGTATTTCCCTGGGTTCTTCAGAAGTCTTTTCTCCACTGTCCTACCGTCTTCATAGGGGTCACGTCTAGACACTGAGCTGCCGGGGACGGTGTGAAGGGTTTGAAGGACCACATTCCCATCGCACTGCTCACTGTCTCTCGTCAGGACTGCCAGGATGCTGTTCTTGTGTTGTACGCTGCCGTAGGAACGTGTTTGAATATGCTTTTACTTTATAATGTATGTTCCTCTGTACATAATATGTCTCTCCACTAGCTTCAAGAACAGGAACAAACTGCCTTGGAAGAGAACTTTAAAGTTTTTGGTATGTATAAATGTATGTTGTGCCTTGTAGGGACAGTCGGAGGCTTTTAGAATCATTTCACAGTAGCTTCGTTAAAACAAAAGTAGAGTCTTGACGTGAGAACCGATAGAGGGATCCATCTGGTTCTTAAAACGGTTCGGGAAAGTGGTGGGTGCCCTCGACTACCAGATGATATCAAACAAATGAATTCTAAGAAATTATAATACATATTTTAAAAAAATAAAGAAATAGAGAATGCTTGGTTAACCACCTCTGATCCAATTTTGGATGTTAGCTGCAAACACAGTGTTTTGCATGCGGTCAGGGAAAGGTCGAAAGTAGAAAACAGATTCTTACTACACTGTTTTCTAAACCAATTATCTCCTTCTAGATAAGACGAGATTCGAATTCTTGCAAATGGTAACATTTTTCTGGAAGGTCACCGTAAAATCAAGGCAATTTTAAGGAAGATAAACCTTCATTTTTATTTGTACTTATCATTACTCGCTAGGTTGTAGATACTATTTTTACACATATAATAACTATTCGAACTCCAAGAATTGAAAATACTTTTTCTTCTTCAAATTATGCAAAATTCCGGATATTTGCAAATAGTTTACCAATTGAATTTTAATGATTGCAACCATTTTTACATAGGCAAAACCCGCAGAAATTTTGAAACTTTGAAAGAGAGGCTTAAGGAACATTTTAGATGTCTAAA